>CM060690.1:9172500-9790000 GCA_030686995.1 Artemisia argyi
GTATTTCTCTTAGTTTTATTACACACCTACCATCAAACAAACAAACTCAAGTGCAATTGTATCCTATAAGGTATCATCATTTAACCCCCCCCCCCCCCTTACACTTAGGATGAACATTGTCGCCAATGTTCAATTAAAGAATGTAAAAGTGAAATACGTAAAAGAATGAAAGCAAATACTCCCCTGATTCGTTCGGTGTGGATAGTTTGTTAACAAGGTTAGATCTTCCTCCAAGAAAATGAACATTCAAAGCTTCCCTTCCAGAAAAATAAATCATCTTCTTGTCATACATAACCTGTTAAACCTGAGAAAACAAACAAGGCAACCTCGCGTGAAATCGGCGGCAATCTATATATACTAACAAGTCCTAGAAAACAAATTAAGATATAATGCTTGTAGAATGAATATTTGCAGATTTCCTGGAGTTTATAAAACTAATGAATTAACAAAAACTTTAAGACTCCGTTAGAAAAACAAAACTCGCAAAATTTCCAGAATTTTACACATGACGCCGTAAGGAATTAATTCCTGACGCCGTCAGAAGTGACATGCAGAAATCTTTTTGTTAATTTTCCGGAAAATTTCTGGAAAAACTTATGTCCTATTTCCGGGAAAATCCTGCAAAACATCATTATGACTCGATACAAGCATTTGACTCTAACAATTACTAATATACATTTTCATTTAATATTGTGGAGAATCATGTTCAATTTAGTTCTTATAAACAAATTTGGGGTTTCCCCTTACACTTAGTTTTTTCAAAATACCTTTATATGAAGTTAAGACGAAGTTAATCAACAAAATAAAGCATTTTCACAATTTAGTTTGAAACATGATCTACCAACAATAAAAATAAAGCATGCATACGAAAACAAATAAAAATCAAACAAATAAAAATCACACAAAACATGGGTTGCCTCCCAAGAAGCGCTTTTCTTTATTTATGAGTCTTGTAGCTAGACTCAAGGTCATGGGCTATCCTATATGAGTGAGCTCCTCGTTGAGGACATCTTTGGGATCAAACTTGGGTTTCAACTTCCTATCGGTTTTCTTGGTACGGTATGACCTCTCAAAATTTTCTCCATCCGGATCGTAAAAAATCATATTCATATGCCATGATCCGTCACCTTCCTTAGGTGGCTTGTCCCACTTCCACTTACACTTATCCCCTTCTCTCTTCCACTTGTTCATCTCTATGTTGATAGGCATTACGCTTAAGAACTCAATCATTTTCCTAAAGACTAAGGGATCCTCAAAAGGGTCAAGTTCCTCATCTCTAGCTATGAGTTATTCCACCGAATGTGTTTTATCGATGAAATCTTTTTCTAGATAGAATGGGCGTTGAGGTCCTATAAAGTTTCTTTCTATCCAAGGCCCATATCTAGATGGTCTCCTATTCATATCTACCCAATGTGGTGTCGGTTCGTCCTTACAATTGTAGCTATGCTTCCTAACATCATAAACCGACCAAGTATCACCTTCTCCTACCACTATCTTAGACTCCTTACAATCTATCATGGCACTAGCGGTTGCTAAAAATCCTCTTCCTACTAACAATGGGCATGTAGTATCACTAACCATATCTAGGACATGAAAATCCACTAAAATAGTTAACTTCCCTACGTGAACAACTACATCCTTGATCATTCCAACCGGGTGGGCAATACTTCCATCCGCTAGACCAATTAATACCTCTGTCTCCTCTAACTTTCCTAGCTTAAGAGTGGTAAAAAGGGATAAGGGAATCAAGTTGAGGCTTAATCCTAAGTCGGCTAGTGTATCGAAAGCTTTGGATTTTCCTATCTTACAAGGCAAAACAAATATACCCGGATCATCAAGCTTCTTGGGTAACTTGTTTTGAACGAAGGCGGTCCCATTTTTACCCAATTTAAATTTCTCATATTTCTCTAGGAGGGCACTATAGTAGGGAGCACGGGCTAAGACATCAATGACGGGGCGTTCAAGGTGGAGCTCCTTGAATTCATTGTCAAGGTCTTGTGTAGGAGGTGTTTCAACTACGTTATTGACCGGTTTAATATCGGATGTTTTATTCAATTGGTCCTTTTGAAGAATTTGGGTTTGCTTGAAACACGTGCTCATTGCATTGACCGAATAGTATTGTGGACAAGAAGTAGGTGACGAAACCGATGATATGGCATTAACATTTAGTTTCGGGTTCTTGACCGTGTCGCTTGGGAGTGCTCCCATTTCTCGGTCATTGAGAGCTTTCAACAATGTGTCAATTTTATTGGTCATCTCACTTTGCTTTTGTTTGAAATCGGCTTCAAACTTAGCTATGCGAGCTTCTTGAGATGCCATAAACTTGGACATCAACCCTTCAAGATTATTGGTACTACCATAGTTATTGGAAGGATTGTTGTTGAAAGTACGGTTAGATGGTGGACCGTTTGGTTAGTAATGATTAGGTGGATTGGAAGAATTATTTTGGGGCATGTTTTGGTTTTGTTTCCACCTAAGGTTCGGGTGATTTTTCCAAGAAGAGTTGTAGGAATCACTGTAAGGGTTTGGCTCGGGTTTGAAAGTGTACCACTTTTCTCCCGCTTTATCGGTATGCAAGGATGCGTAGTCCGTAAAAGCTTGTCCGGGGAGTTCCACGCAATCACGAGTGTCATGGGGACCACTACATAATTCACATGAAGAAGTGATTTTGTTCACTTGGCTTGAAGGCTTAGGAGCTTCGTAGGATTTCATGAGAAACTTGACTTGGTCTTCAAGTTCCATGATCCTACGGTCGGGAGTGCTAGAATTGTTCGAAGGCAAGGATATTGCCTTGACCATTTTGTTCAAATCACGGGGATCATTCCAACTTTCGTTGTCATAGAGAGCAAGATCTTCTATGAGTTCCCATGATTCTTCCGCACTTAGATCATGTAGCTTGCCACCGGCCGACTGGTCAATGGTTCGCCTTGTGGAGAGATCGATATGGTCATAGAAGATTTGGACTTGGAGCCAAAGATCTATGCCATGATGAGGGACTTTTTGGAGTAAGTCCTTGAAACGAGTCCATGCTTCATATAGAGTTTCACCTTGACGTTGTTGGAACATCAAGATATCATTTCTAAGCTTGGTAGTTCTCCCCGGTGAGAAAAATTGAGCAAGGAAACGAGTGGTGAGATCATCCCATGAGGTGATGGATCCCACGGGAAAACGCTCAAGCCATTGACTAGCTTGATCACGTAGAGAGAATTGGAATAGGCGTAATCGTGTCGACTCTCTAGTTGCAACATCAAGGTCAATGGAATCTACAATTTTTAAGAAATCCTTGAGATGTTGATTAGGATCTTCGGAACGAAGTCCATGGAATGCACATCTGCTTTGCACCAACCGGATGGTGTCGGATCGCAAGGGGGACACATTGGCTCCTTGGATGAGCTCAATGGTGTTTCGATAGCCTTGGTGGCTAGGACGGGAATACTCTCCTAAGGTTCGGGGCCTAGGAGGTTGGTTTGGTAGTGGTGGGTTTTGTGGGTGGTTTTGAATTGGTGGGTTGATGGGTTCAAAGATGTTACCACCTTCCATGATGTCGGATGGTAAAGGTTACGAACAAAGATACGAAGAAATAAGATAGACTAAAGAAAACCTAAAAATAAAAACAAAATCTTACTAGAAAGGAATCTAGCAAGTAGACCTAATAAAAAGAGATCCTAACCTAGACAATAACTATTCCCCGGGCTGCGGCGCCAAAAACTTGATACGTGGGAATCGCACCAGGCTTTACCTCTCGAGGGATCTCAAGAAGCTTACAACCCCCACCAGGCAGTGTACCAGATCATTGTAGTATAGTATAGTGACAAGTACCGAGGGATTGATCGTTCAACTCAGGAATAGTGTCGCTAGGATTAGAAAGCCTAAAAACTAGGTCTAGAGGTAAGGGATGATTCTTTTTGTATTTTTATATTTTTATGAAAGCAATTAAAATCTCGGGTTTTAGAAGAGTGGGCGGAATTAGTTGCTAATCAACTAACCCAATTAACTAAGATGCAATTAAAAAATAACAAAAATGAAAATAAATCTAATTATACTAATGTGGTGTGAACAATGATAGGTAAAGTTGTGTTTACTTAGGTTTCATTACTCCCTAGATATCTTTTACAGGTTAATCATTTATTACAATTGCATGGATGACGGGTCATATTCCTTAATACTAGTCGTAGGGCTGTGTACAATATTCCCTAACTCTATAAGATCCTCCTTCACTCCATGTCGAGCCGTTAAAAACTCCTAACATGGGATCATTAGAATTCTCCTACGCATTAAATACAACCAAAAATCATAGTACACATCTAATCATGTTTCTTAAGACGTTCAAGCATGTTACCAATGGAAGTCTGCCAGTTTTCTTAAGCCTAACATCGAATACAATCATCCGTAACAACTATAAACAAACAATCAACCCATAATTAACATCTAGGTTTCACTACATCTAAGAAAACACAAAAAAAATCTAGCCTAGCATGTCAAATTGAAGACAAGCGTAAGATATATTCAAACAACACATAGAAATATTGAATGAATTGAAGAGTACTTATCTCAATTGAACATAAGAGGTTTCAAAGGGTAAAAACCCTTGAAAAGGCTGAGAAAATCGGACTAGGGTTTCTCTCCAAAGTTACACCCTCAAAGTTACACCCTAATGAATGAAAATTGCAAAACTATATATAGATTATACAGGGTGACGGCGTCAAGAAAGAAATTATGACGCCGTCAACTCGCCGCCCATAATGAAATCGGATTGCCTAGATCCAGTTTTGACGCCGTCATGTGTAATTTTGGTTCTGGGCCGTCACCAACTCTTGAACCGTGACGGCCTTGGGTGACGCCATCATGTTTTCACAGGACCGTCACCACTTCCATCTCTTATGTTGCTCTTGACACCGTCATTAAGAAACTTATGACGCCGTCAGGTACTGTTCCCAACAAGGAAAATTAAGACTTTTCCGTTTTCTTCACTTTTATGCTCCAAAATTGTCCAAAATGCTTCCTTTTCCAGAATTCACTCCAAAAGTACCTAGAATGACAAAAGGAACGATTTAAGGCAATATTTGATCAAATAAATTCGAATTTGGGCTTAAATGACCCTCTAAAAACGGTTCATTTTTCGCCTCATCAACTATTGTGAGCTATTAGTACCTATTAAAACATGTTCCAACCAATTCTAACAACAGAAGTCAACAAGAACACAGTTAACCAAGTAAATCCAAACACCCCTTTAAGAGGGTGATTTTTTTATTTTATTTTTTCAATTCAAATGAACACTACAGGCTAAGATATTTATGCAAAGCTATCTAATAAGTTATCCCTACCACATTTAAGCTGAATTTAGGCACAAACAACTTCATATGCTCTAGTATGCAAAATATGGTGTTGTGACAGTTAAGATGACAATGTGAGAAGCACAAGTATTCACTGAACAACAAAGAACATATTAGCATGAAATCACTTCAGAAACACTGTAAAAGCATTAAATTTCAAGGATAAGCATGTTCTAAGTACTTGCACAGTAAAAACAAAAACTTGAGATTTAGGCTTACAAATGATCTAGTGTTGAGAACCAAGTAACCAGGGACCAAATCCCCAATCCTAATGCTTCCCAAGAAGCCCTAAACCACAACCATCCCTTATACACTGTGCTCCAGCCATTTTCAATTCAACCTGGATATTTTTTTTATTTTCTTTTCTATTTTTCTGATTTTTTATATTTTTGAGTTATACAAACTAAACTGAGTTTAAATGGTTTCTAATAGCTCTTAAAGCTATTCAGGAAGCTTATTGAGTCCAAAATGACAAGAAGAAACACTAATTAAGCAAGGTGATATTTTTGGATTTTAAACTTGCAAAAACTGAAATCATAAAAACACACTGTAATTGTAACTGGAAATGGATTTAAATTATACTGAAGAGATTGAATACAAGTGTTGGATCGATATACTCTGATCAAACTACTTTTGTAGCTTGTAAAGGTTTAACAATATTGAATAAACTCAATACTATTAATATTGAAACACTGTTTTGACCTTGTAAAGTATGCGGAATCTACTAACACAAAGCTTAAGAAAATTTTTATATTAACCAAACTTAGAACCTGCTTTGTTACACAGATTCACTAATAATCCCTAACTATTAACTTTGATCGACTTCTAAGACTTGTAAAACTTCTAAAACTCTTATCGACCAATACCTCTTAAGGCTCTTTATATAGATAACCTTAAGTCGGTTTACAACATATAATCCTTGAACGACAAGTTATAATCCCTAACTAATTCTAGAATATTCTCTTAATATTACACAATAATCCTTGTTTAATATTGCACATCAGTCCTTACTTTCTTCGAAGTACTTTAAGCATTCTTCATATCAGCAGTACTTTGACTTTAATCTTCAGCAGTACTTTGACTTTTATTCTTCATGCAGCAGTACTTTGACATCCAGAAGCACTTTGATATTTCATATCCCAACAATCCTCCCCTAACTTGAACTTTACTTGCTTAATTTCAAGTTTCTTTATTATCTTTAATCTTCATATCTTTAATCATTCAGTGAGGTTGTTTCTTTATTTCTTTTCTTCTATCTGTCATCTGTCAAAGTACTTTTTATCAGCATCAGATCTTCCATAGCATCTTTTCAGCAACTCAGCAACATTTAGGTACACAAATCATCAAATCTTAAAAGTTTCATACTATTCTCATCACTTCCAGGTGTGTTAACTCCTGTGAGAGGTGAATCATTGAAAATTATGATTTTTAGCAAATCATCAGCTATTAACGGATTTGATATGTCTTTACCATTAGCCGTTTGCTATGGACTAGCCAACTCTTGATCACTTAGATGTATGGTGAGTTGATAACCTAGTTTTTGGTAAACTATCAACCATCAACGGATTTGATAAGTCTTTACCAGTAGCCGTTTGCTCTGGACTAGTTGATTCTTATGTGGATTAGACATGGTGAATCAATAACCATTTGTTGTGTAGTATAAATACTAACACCATGTGTTTCTTTTCAAATCCTCTTTCCTTTTTATCAAAAACATTTATTTTCCTGGACTTATACTGGTCTATATCAGCAAGCAGTACTTTGATAAAGTACTGTTTGTTTTTGCAGTACTTAGAAAAATACTTTAACTTTACAAAACAAATCATACCAGTATTATGCAATATTACTCTTCAGACTTAACCCTTCTGATAAATAGCTTAATAACATCCAAAGCTACTTCAGATTCCTCTTCAAGTTCCATTCCATGATCCAGCATTCTGAGCATAATATCTCTGATCAATGGATATCTCCTCTCAGCCAACATATGAATCATGGTACCATCTTCCATTTCTAATGTATGCACTCCTGATGACTCAAAGAATCTCCATCTTGTTATTTCCCAATTCTCTTGATCATTCCAGAGAGTATCAACACTTGTTTCTTCAGTATCCCAGATGGTAAATAAATCTCCAAGCAAAACTAATCCCACTTCTGAAGCTTCATTCTTTGTATAGTAAGACTGCACTTGCACATATAAGTCATACAAATCTTCCCTTGTAATACAGTGCAACAAATCCCATAACATATAGAATGTTGTGAAGCTTTCATCTTCCCTGTGGATCATAAAATAATTTCCCTCTTGAGATTCTACCACAGAAAATAAGATTATCTTGGACTTAGTTCCAGATTCTTCAATTCTTTTGTTCTCAAAATCAACAACTCTTAAATAGTTTCTGAGTTCATCAACAGTATCTTCATGAACTAGCTTTAGCCTTTTTGTCAGTTGATCATTTTCAGCTAATTTCTTTCTCTTCAATTTCCTTTGCTCAGCTTCTTCCTTTCTGACATCTTCCAATCTTTTCTCTCTATCAACTTCCATGGGTACAAAACTTTCTACTTCTCTTCTGATATCTTCTTGTACTTTGTCCCATAAAGCTTTTATTTCTGGATACCTTTCTTTATGCAAATTCTTGTATCCCTTCTTTCTTAAAAATTGCATCATCCAATTTCTTTCCTGAGCTTTAGTCATTGGCTTCTTTGTAATTGGCCTTCTGATTTCCTCCAAATACTCAGCATAAAATTCAGCTTGTTGCTTTTTAGCAAGCTCTAAATCACCAGCAGTTTCTAATTCTCTAATATGAGCAATAGAAAATTTCTTCTTCTTCTTAGATTCTTTCTGAACCATTATACCTTTCCCTTAACTAATAACTAACTAAGAACTACTTATGCCTCCCCTCAAAAATAGCTTACATATTAATCATTCCAATACTCACAACTAAGAAAGTAAATCTTGAAACATCAAAGCCTTTTGTGAGTAGATCTGCTACATTATCATCAGTATGAACTTTAACCACATTAATAAGCCTTTGTTCATAGCAATCTCTTATGAAGTGATGTCTAATCTGAATGTGTTTGGTTTTAGAATGATAGACTGGATTCTTAACAATGCAGATGGTACTCTCATTATCAATGTTGATGGGAGTATTCTTGAAATTGAACCCATAATCCAAAAGCTGATTTTGCAACCAAAGTACTTGTGCACAACAACTTGCAGCAGCTACATACTCTGCTTCTGTAGAAGAAGTTGCTGCAATTGTTTGCTTCTTACATTGCCATGAAACTAATCTGTTTCCAAGGTACTGGCATCCTCCAGTTGTGGACCTTCTATCATAATTATCTCCAGCATAGTCACTATCTGAGAAGGCATGGAGATGGAAAGGTGAATCCCTGGGATACCATAATCCCAACTTAGGTTGTTGCCTGAGATACCTGAAAATCCTCTTGACAGCATTCAAATGAGATACTTTAGGATTAACCTGATGTCTTGCACATAAGCTCACAGCAAAAGTAATATCAGGTCTTGATGCAGTTAAATACATAAGACATCCAATCATAGACCTGTATAGTGTGACATCAACATCTTCTCCATCTTCATCTTTTCCCAAAGGTTTGTTAGTATCCACTGGTGTAGATGTAGGCCTAACAGTTGTAAAAGTGAATCTTTTAAGAATATCTGCAACATACTTATCTTGACAAATATAAATCCCACTACTGGACTGTTGTACTTGAAGGCCTAAGAAGAATGTTAATTCTCCCATGGAACTCATCTAAAATTCTTTCTGCATAAGATCTTCAAATTCCTTCACCATAGATTGCTTGGTAGCACAAAAAATAATATCATCTACATATACTTGAACAAGCATAATATCCTTCTTATCTCTCTTGATAAACAAAGTTTTGTCAATAGCTCCTCTTCTGTAACCATGTTGTAGTAAAAAGTTGGAAAGCCTTTCATACCAAGCCCTTGGAGCTTGATGAAGACCATAAAGAGCTTTAATTACCTTGTAAACTTTGTTTGGATGTGCAGGATCTTCAAAACCAGGAGGCTGTTTGACATAAACTTCTTCTGTGATTTTGCCATATAGAAAAGCACTTTTAACATCCATCTGATATACAGGGAATCCCATATAAGATGCAAAAGCCAAAAACAGCCTAATGGCTTCAAGTCTTGCCACAGGAGCAAAAACTTCATCATAGTCTACTCCTTCTTCTTGTCTATATCCTTGAGCCACTAATCTTGCCTTGTTCTTAATCACATTACCTCTTTCATCTCTTTTTACTCTAAAAACCCATTTAGTTCCAATAAGTTTCTTTCCATCAGGTAGATCACATAATACCCAAACTTCTTGAAGTTTAAACTGTAGAAGTTCTTCTTGCATAGCTTCCACCCAGCTTTCTTTGGCTAGTGCTTGTTTAATATTCTTGGGCTCTTCCTGAGATAGAAAACAAGCAAATAGACATAACTTCTGATCCTTGTGATTTACCCTGTTCTGCTTATAGATAAAACTAAGTAAAGAAGTATGTTGTTGAGACATATTCTTAGCCTTAGTCCTTGTGAGCACCCCTGATGATGAGGGACCAATGATATTGGTAGCAGGATGAGTTTTATGAATTCTGAGTGTTGGAGTTGGTGAAACTTCAAGATTATCTTCCAAATTAGTGATATCTGGATCTTCATTAGAATCTGAGAAAATGCCTTCTTGATCCAATTCATCATCAGTATCTTCTAAAGTAATGGTGTTTGGATCAGCAGTATCTGCTAAGTCAGGCATGTTAAAATCTTGAACAACATCAGTACTTTTCCAATTTGAAGTATCCATAGGTTGAAAAGTACTTTCAAATGGATTAGAGGTGCTAGCTGTTTCCTTTGCCTTCTTCTTTTCTGCTTCATAGACCCTCCTTTGTTCATCATCATATGACTTAGCCATTGTGTCTTGAAAAAGCATTCTAGAAAGTTCATCTTGAATGGCTTGATCTTCTGCAGATACTGATATATTTGGTGGAACAGTACTTTGAGGATCAACAGTACTGTTAGGAACAGCAGTACCTTGAGGCTCAGAAGTACTTTTCTTCTTACCATTGGCATTATCTTTTGGCTCATCTTCAGATCTTAAATTAACATCATGAACAATGTACTATGCTTCATCATCAGTGGGAGCAGCTTGATTTTCTTCCCTTACAGGTACATAATTCATTGATGAAGACATTAAATCAAGATCAAACATCCAATCAGGACCTTTACCTTTAGAATTTTCTTGTTCTTCCAAAAATTCAATATGAAGACATTCTTGAACCTTCTTGGTGACCTTATTGTACACTCTGAATCCTTTGCTATTTGTACAATATCCCAATAAATATCCTTCATCTGACTTCCCATCAAATTTGCCCAAATTATCAGCAGTATTTAAAATGGTTAGGGGACATCCAAAAGGTTTCATAAACTTGATACTTGGCTTCTTACCCATGAGTAACTCATAAGGTGTCTTCATTTGAGGTTTAGTCACTGACACTCTATTCAACACATAGCAAGCAGCACTTACAGCTTCTGCCCAAAATGGAACAGGTAGTTGAGAGTCTGCAAGCATTGTTCTGGCTGCTTCTATAAGAGTTCTATTCTTTCTTTCTGCAACTCCATTTTGTTGAGGAGTTCTAGCAATACTGAATTCTCTTTTAATTCCTTTCTTAGCACAAAAGTCATCCATGAGCTGATTCTTGAACTCAGTCCCATTATCACATCTAATGCCTCTTACCTTGAGCCTTAACTGATTCTCTAATGCTATAATTAGATCATGAATGGCATCAAAAGTTTCATCTTTAAAACATAAAAAGAAGACCCAGCTAAATCTACTGCAGTCATCTGTTACAACCAAACAGTACTTCTTCTTGTTCAGACTGACAACTGAAACAGGTCCAAACAAGTCCATATGCAGCAATTCCAAAGGCTCTTTTATAGTCTTTTCTTCAATCTTTTTACAAGAGGCCTTGTGCTGTTTACCCTTCTTACAAGCAAGACATGTGTGATCATTCTTAAATGTCTTAGAAGGTAAACCTCTAACTAAATTTCCTCTGACCAGTTTATTGATATTCTTAAAATTCACATGTCCCAGCCTTCTGTGCCATTGATGTGCTTCCTCCATAGATGCTCTTGCAATCAAACATGTTGCCTTAACATCAGAATTCACATTCTTCAAATCTATGCTGTACACATCATTAGTTCTTGGTGCTCTCAGTAACACCAAATTTCTGTCTTCTAACTTGAAATCAGGAGAAAGTATGAGACATTCTGTGTCAAAAAATAACACAGGATACTTCTTATCACAAATCTGAGAGACTGACAAAAGATTGAATTTGAGCTCCTTCACAAATCTAACATCTTCAAAATCAATGTTTCCAGCTTTGATTGTTCCTTTGCCAGTAATTCTTCCTCCATCAGGATCATTCCCAAATGCAACTTTTCCTCCATAATAAGCTTTAAAATCTGACAAGAGCTCCTTTTCTCCTGTCATGCTTCCAGAGCAACCACTATCTACAATAAGATGATCTTTAAGCTCCTCCTATGGGTTGCCCTGCATTAGCATGAAAAAGGTTAGTTATTTTTAGGAACCCAAGCCATTACTGACTTGTGTTCCCCTTGTGGAGTGACATACTCAAAGTTTTTGAGTATGTAATCACCACTATCTTTGAAAGCATGATCAAGAATTAAGGTTTTTGTTTCCAAAACAGTTTGTTTTTCATGATCAATTTTCCTTTTTTCACCCTTAACCTCTGAAAGTACTTGTTCTACCCCAGCAGTACTTTCTTTCTTAACCCATTTTGTTGTGACTTTAGGAGTTGGGTTCTGTGTCCTAGCATCTTTTCTTGTGTTGTAAGTCTTTCTAGGGTTGTAATGACTGTAACTCCTAGGTCTTACACTTGAGTGTTTGCTAGAAACATTTGGAACCTTACTGTCAGTACTTTGGGAAGGTACTGATGGTTTGGAATATGACCTTTTCTGATGAGGGTACCTAAAGTCTTTTGAGAAATTACTGTGGTTAACCCTATGTGAATAATTCCAAACTGGTTTGTTAACTCTTGGCCTATTCTCTGTATAACTTGGTTGTGCAGTTCTGGTCTTAGGATATTTACTAAGGTATTCTAAATGATAGTTGCAATCTTTAATCAGATGATTAGGACTATAACAAACATAACAGACCTTTGGACCAATATCCCCAAATCCCCTTCCATAAGTGTTTCTAAAATTAGCAGTATTTTGAAAGAATTTTCTTTGAGGTACTGCTGAGTGATCAGCAGTTCTTTGAAAAGTGTTTGAAGGTACTGCTTGTTTTGGAAACTTTATCTCTTCAACCTTAGGTGCTTCAACAGGTTTTTCTAAAGTTTCAGGACTAAGTTTATTAATAAGCTTTTTCCTAAACTCTAGATTATCTACACCATAACAATCAACATCTTTTCTAGGTGGTTGAAAGCTACCTGGGGGTGAGGAACTGCATTATAACCCTTTTCTTTCTGAAATACAGGAGGTTTTTGACTAGGGGATTCCTCATCACTAGAAGTGTTTTCATCTAGACTTAGGAACTCTTCATCACTAGTGGAGGTTTCAACAGTTAGATTTAGTTCCTTGTTCTTGAATGGAATTCCTTCATTATTATCATAACCTAGGCCTGTCTTAATATTAGATGTTCTTTGCTTTTCAACAAATTGAACATGTGACACTCCTGCTTCTTTCCAAACAGCAAGTTTTTCTACCAACTTATCTCTTTCAGCAGTCACTTTCTCTAGTTCAGACACCTTGCAACCTAGTTTCCATTCATTCAACTTAACTAGGTAATCCTGTTGTTTATATGTTTCAAGCCATGCTACTTCATTGTTTTCATGTGTAAGGATTTTGGCCTCCATAGACTCTAAAGTTAATTGATAACCTGTTATCTCAGCCCTAGCTTTTTGAAATTTATCTCTTTCAGCTACATACTCAGTAAGTAACTTTTGATACATATCATTACACTTAGAGCATACCTCAGATTTGGTGGATGAACTTGGTGAAGCAGCTACCATAGCAAGCTGAACTGTCTCTTCTTCAAACTCCATGCTCCAATCAAAGCTTCCTAACTCTTCTCTTGACTCCAAAGCAGCATATCCAGGCTCTTCATCAAATGCTGTGCTCCAATCTTCCAAGGCAACCATTGAATAAGTTATAGGTTCTTCATCAAACTCATTGGACCAATCAATCTCTGACAGATTCTCTTGAGCAACCAAAGCTTTTGGTTTTGGTTCAGTAATTGGAATCTCCTTTCTTTCAGGCTTGGGTGGTTCAATCATCTTGTTAGCTTGATACTTTGCAAATTTGCATTCTCTTGCAAAGTGACCAGTCCTTAGACAGTTGAAACATTCAATCTTGGATTTGTCAAATGTTATGCCTTGTTTAGCTCTGAAGTTGATGCCTTTACCAGTCTTGTTCACATACTTCTTGATCCTTGCAGTGAGCATAGCAACTTGCCATCTGATATCAATTTCTTCCAAAGCATCATCATCTATTTGCAATACATCTTCTTGATAGGTGACAGGCATAGATGCTTGTTGAGCAAAGAATGAACATAGAACATCATCTGAGGTGGGGGTTAGTGATTGTGATGAATTGGTGGTGACCATTGTTGTGCAAGGAACCTGTGCTTCATTCACAGTACTTTGAGTAGGGTAAGCAGTACCTTTGTTGGAAGTACTGCTTCTCTTTTCAGAAGAAACAAAAGCAATGTTCTGCTGAGTACTTGAACTTGTAGAACCATTCATCTCATGCTCATACACCTTCAGATTATTGTAAAGATCATCAAAGTCCATAGTATCCAGCCCTGATTGTCCTCTGATCATAGTAGCAACAACATGCCAGGCTGATGGTAGACTTCTTAAGAACTTCAAATTTGCATCTTCAATAGATACCTCAGCATCATATAGTTCTAACATGCTTAAAAGATGTTGAAATCTTTCATATGCAGAATCAAGACCTTCTCTTTCACCAACTGTGAAGGTTTCAAATTGTTGCTTCAGCAAATTCCTATGCATCTTTTTGGAAGCATCATTACCTCCAAATTTCTTCTTTATTGCAGCCCACAGTTGTTTGGCATCTTTGGCATCATGAAACTTTAGTAAGTGACCATCAGGAATAGCAGAAAGCAGTATGTTGAGAGCTTTGTCTTGATTTCTTTTGGTAGCAGCAGGTACAGGTATTTTTGGAGGTGTTGGTTGTCCAGGTACTTCAATTGGTTCTTCAACTTGCATGTTACCATTGACAATCACATCCCATAAGGCATGGTCTGTGATAGCAATGTACTGCCTCATCTTCATAGCCCATAGATTGTACTCTCCCTTCTTAACAATAGGAATTCTAACAGCAGTAATTGAGGGAGCAGGTGCAGCATCAGTCGACATCTTAAAAGGGTTTGTAGTGAAATCGGTTTAAAGGTTTTAAAGGTTTGTTTTTCTTAATTCAGAGTTTCCAACACAAGCTCTGATACCACTTGTTGGATCGATATACTCTGATCAAACTACTTTTGTAGCTTGTAAAGGTTTAACAATATTGAATAAACTCAATACTATTAATATTGAAACACTGTTTTGACCTTGTAAAGTATGCGGAATCTACTAACACAAAGCTTAAGAAAACTTTTATATTAACCAAACTTAGAACCTGCTTTGTTACACAGATTCACTAATAATCCCTAACTATTAACTTTGATCGACTTCTAAGACTTGTAAAACTTCTAAAACTCTTATCGACCAATACCTCTTAAGGCTCTTTATATAGATAACCTTAAGTCGGTTTACAACATATAATCCTTGAACGACAAGTTATAATCCCTAACTAATTCTAGAATATTCTCTTAATATTACACAATAATCCTTGTTTAATATTGCACATCAGTCCTTACTTTCTTCGAAGTACTTTAAGCATTCTTCATATCAGCAGTACTTTGACTTTAATCTTCAGCAGTACTTTGACTTTTATTCTTCATGCAGCAGTACTTTGACATCCAGAAGCACTTTGATATTTCATATCCCAACAACAAGGTTTTATCTTAAGGATTGCACTGAAATTGACTAAATTAAGCTAATGCGACATGAATTTAAAACTAATAATACTCTTCTTCCTTCACAGCTACAATGCACCATTTATACATCAAAATTAGGGTTTCTAGGGGTTCTCTTGTCTTTTCACAGCAGTGAAAACAACCCTTGGATGACTGAAATTCAATCTGGACCCTTTATCCATTTTGGCGCCAAAAAATGTTTTGGCTTGTAGCCTCTGATAACTTGTTAGGGGTTGAATATTTTGGACTTAGGTGCTAGTTTTGTTAGCTAGGGGGAGGGTTTAGAGTGTTGCAGTGAGTGAGGCAGAGTTGGTGATAATGGAGGTGTTTGGAGTGTAGCAGGGAAGTGGGGTGTGAGGGGGAAGGGGTGGTGGTCAAAGCTAGGAGTTGACCCTGGCTTATTTATTTGTAAAACGGGGTGGGTTGTTTGGTCTAGGGAAGTGGTGGGCTTGGGTGTTGGGTATTTGTTGTGTTTGTTTTGGATTTTTGGGAGTAAAATAACTTGGTCCATTTGGCTTGTAATAGAATTAACACAAGGACTAAACATGTAACTTTTTGAAATTTGAGGGGCTAGACTTAGTATTTTTCCAAAGTTCTCAAAGGGAGGAAACTTGCCAATCTTGAATAGTACAAGGACCACATTTGAGATTTTCTACTTTTTGCATTTTCCAGGGACCAAACATGCCAATTCTAAAACTTCAGGGACTAATTGTGTATTTTCTTCAATACTTTCACCTAAGGACCATATTTGCCATAGATGAATAGTACAAGGACCTCAATTGATTTTTCCAATTTTTAAATTCCCAGGGACCATTTTTGCCCACTTTGAAAGTACAGGGACCAAATATGTAAATTTTCAAATCTTTCACCAAAGGATTAAATATGATAACTTATGATTTCAAAAGGACCTTTGGTGATTTTTCTTACAAAACAAATGCCTAGGGACTAAATTCGACAAGTTTTGAAAGTTGAGGGACTGAAACTGCCAATTTTGCAAACTTTATTCGTTTTTCAATTGTTTTCAATCATTTTGCGTTTGAAGCATATAAAACACAATCCCTGGGATATTTTTAGTATTTTGATGCACATTTGAGTGTTTTTGGATGTTTTGGCAGTTCAGATACGACAAAAATGATGAGTATTTACACACTCATCAATCCCCCACACTAAACTATTGCTAGTCCCTAGCAATCTTTTATGAAAATTTAATGATTTGAAGTCTCTTTACCAAAAGCCATTACTTCTGGAGTAGCCAAATGTTTCAGTTCAAGTAAGAACTATGGTACACTGATAACCATATGATTTTGAGCAAACCATCAGCTGTTAACGGATTTGATTTATCTTTACCAGAAGCTGTTTGCTTCTGGACTAGCCAACTCTTGATGGAATACAGTCATCATCTTGGTGATTTGATTACCAATTATGGTTTTCCACTGCCTTTACCACAAGCCATAACCTTGTGGGCTAGCCAACTCTTTACTTTTTAGGTTATGGTGAGTTGAATACCATACAATTTTCGGAAAATTGTCAGCCATAAACGGATTTGAGATATCTTTACCAAGAGCCGTTTGCTCCTGGATTAGCCAGTCCTTATGTGGGTTAGACATGGTGGACTGATAACCATAAAAATTTTGAAAATAAGTGAATTTTTTTTAATTTTTGGCCAAAAACAGGGGTACTAGAAGGTAAAATGTGATCAAATTCGCTAGAATCCCCCCCCCCCCCCACCTACACTTAGAATTGAATATTGTCCTCAATATTCAAAGTCCCGGCTATTATGCCGACTCTTTGAACGTAAAAAGGCAACATTACTAGCTAAATGTGGAAACATCATTTTTCACTTTATTTATATATATACATACACATTTTTTATTTTTTATTTTATTATTTTTTTTTGTGAATATTTGTATGGCAACAACAGCAGGGGTAACTCCCCCACACTTAGGGTGAAAACCCCATATGCATGCTACTGTTTTTGTTTACCGAGTCGCTAGCTTGACTCAACCCCGAATTCATTCGTTCATGGGGAAGTATCATGTGGAAGAGACAATCTCTATCGGACTTTCATTCAAGATGTTTGGACAAACATTTGAAGCACGTGAAAGTTCCACACCGATGAGATATATTCCCGGCTTTACCTAGAATGGTAAATGGAAATGCCGGGGTAAAAAATAGTATCCTCACTCCCGAAGGAGTGAAGAAGAGGGGAAGTCACCAGGTAGGTGAGAACCGGAAGAGAGATCTTGATAACAATTGTGAAACAATCGTCATCATTATCAGATTTGACATTTAAAAACATCACAGGAGGGTGGGTTGGGATTTTGTCATCAATTAACAAACTCTCATGAGAGAGTATGTCTCCCCCCTGTGTCATTATCTTCTGTAAGATCAAAACATGATTGATTGTACTCTTGCGGAGATGTGATGTGAGTGAGTTCATAGGAGAACTCCTCGAGACAAGAAGAATCAATCAAAGAATCATGAGTAAGCAAAAGTTCTAACTCTCTTAGATCTGATTCAAAATCAAAGTTTTCATCCCCTGGTGGGATGGGATCAATATGAGCGAGTTCATTGGAGAACTCCTCAAGAAGAGAGTCAGTGATAGAAGTGATACTCTTTAGCTCTAACTCATGAGGGATATACGGAGGTGGGACATGTGCGGTACTTTGTGGGCTATAAACATGCACCTCGTCCATTATAGTCTCCGTTTCAAACTTGTGGAAAACTAGAAGGGGGGTTGAATAGTTTTATGTCTTTTTACTTCGTTATAAAAATTAGTTTTAGAGTTTTGCTTAGCTTTTAAAAACTTAGATTCGATAATATGTGATCTCAAGTCTTGTACAATATAAAAAATTAATACTACACAATATATTATAAAGATAAGTAATGAAATAAGTAAGAGATGGAAAGATCGAACCGCGAGACAAGAGATTTATAGTGGTTCGGCTACAAGGACACCTTCCTTGCCCTACTCCACTCCCCGAGCACCTAACTCGAGAGTTTTCTTCACTATATCAACAAGCTCCCTTATGGCGGAGAAAACCGTACACACCAATATACACACCAATATACACATCAATCTACACACCAATCTACACACCACTTTTCACACCACAACTTCGTCACACCTAAGTCACAACTTCTTCAAATCAATCTACTTCACAACTAACTACTCCACACCTATCTTCTTCACACCAATCTAGTACCTAGCTTATCTTCTTCACACCAAGCTACTAACTAATCACACAATCTATATCTAACACAACTAACTACAATCAAATATTCACAACAATCTTCACAAAGAATAATGTAAATGATCTTTGATGATGCACCAACAACTTGGATGTGGAGATCACAACAAGTTGTAATACTTCTTGTCTTGAGGGATAGAAGTATTCTTCTTTTGCACTTGAGAGGATGAAGGTTGGATCACTTTGAAACAAAGAATTTATATACTTATGATCAAAGGATAAAAGAATGGAGATTTGGATCTAGATAAGAAAGTTTAGTAGTGCAAAAGGTGAGAAAAAAATCCAGGTTTAATGTGGTATTTATAGGCAACAGATTCTGACAGAGGAGCGTGGCCGGTCCCCTTAAATCATGGCCGGCCCCCTTAAAATTAAGGGGACCGCCCTTTGTAATTAAGGGGGCCGCCCAGCTGAAACGGCCAGATTCTTTGTCTTTTAGTGGGGAAAGTTTATTTGGTGAAAAACTAACTGATTTTGGTTAAAAATTTGAATTCATATATTTAGTATGAATAAAACATTTTTCTTTATTACCAAAAGTGTTTTTCAAAAATATATAATATGTTTATATAATTAAATAAACTTTGTAATGCTTAATTAAACTTTCCTTTGATCATAAAATGCACCAAACACTTTGTTTATTCATACCTTAAGTTATTTGGATGTAAAGAGAAATATTAATCACTAAATACTTGTTTATGTCACAAGTTTTAGTTCTATGAGTTTATATTTTGTGATAATTAAAACATAGAGATATTGATAACATGTTAATAATGTTTTTAGGCATTATTTATGTCAACAATCTCCCCTTTTTGATTATTACAAAACCTTAAACTCAATATATCTAAAACTTGTTTTTAGACAAGTATTATATAGTTTACATTTCTCTTCTCCCCCTTTTTGTATTAATTAAAAAGGTTAAGCCGAGTAAGCTTCGCGAGGGAAGTTTAAACGGGTAGAATGCTCCCCCTTAATGTATGCTCCCCCTCATTTGAGAGCACCAAGGGAACGAGCAATGGAGATCTTTGCTACAAAAATATTTGAAGAGAGCAAGATACACATATATGCAAGGCAACAATTATGCAACTAAACATAGATTCATTCAAGCATTATAGAAATTATAAGCATTACAACATTCAATATGCTTGAAGCATATTGATAAAAATAACACAAAAGAAAAGACATAGTCCTATTTTGCCTAAGAGAGCACTTGGACTTGCTTGCAACCATGGTTGATTGTTTTATTTGCTTGAAGAGAAACATAAGCATAAAGCTTAGATGTTTGATTGAAAGGGATATGGAGTGGAGTGTGGAACGGAAGAAGTGGATCTCACGATGTTGTATCGTGTTAAGGGTGGTATTGGATGATTGCGAGTGAGAAGATATTCAATCCAAGAAATATCTTCACTCAAGTAGAGGATTTGTTTTTGAAGGAATATGCAACAAGGGCAAAAGTGAGTGTGGTTTGTAACTTGATCCAAGTTGAGAGAGTGGGGGAGGCAATTGGCATAGGGTGATGATGGAGGTTGCCCTTTGTTGCGTAGTGCAAGATGCATAGCAAGGAGATCACTAAGATCATGGATTTGGTTTATTTCATCACGGAACTTTTGTTTTTCCGTGGCAATGTGAAGGGGATCATAGGTTTGGTATGGATGAGTTGGGTTTGTGTAGTTGGAATTGTAGTTTGATGGTTGATCAAACTTGCATGGATCATTATAAGTTGTTGGAGGTTGAGAGGTGTAGTTTGGCTTGAAGGAAGATGTTTGGCCAATGTTGTATGGTTTGTAAAGTGGATCAAATGAATGACCTTGTTGGTTTGATGCAAAGTTTGGGAAGTAAGAAGTTGGGGGTGAGGAATGATTTCCAACTTCATTTATGATGATGGATTTGTTTCGAGGGCTTCTTCTTCGCCAAACGGGTTTTTCCGTCATCCTTGCTAGCCTTGAGACTTTTGATTTCGGTTTGTTTGGAGAGTTCATGATGGGATGAATGGAGAGTTTTGAGGATTGGGGATATTTATAGTGTAAGATTTGTGTGTTTAAGGATGGATAAGGTTTGTTTGGGGGATTAGGACAAAATGTGTTGGTGAAAAATAGGAAATGTAGGTTGAAATGGGCTAAAAAGCATAAAAGATTCTGTAAACCCGACCATCAGATGGCCGGTCCCCTTAATGATTAAGGGGGCCGCCTTACAAAATTAAGGGGGCCGCCCATCTGGTGATTTCCAGGTTGCCAGAATTGGGTTTTTGGCAGAAAATTTGCAGAAAGGTTATGTGTTTGGATTAGAATTCAAGCAAGTTCAATTCTCTTAGGCAATATAGAGTCTAATCTAATCAAGATATAGCATGCATGTAAAAACACATAAACACGAGAGCAAATAATCAACATATAATAAGCAAGAGGAGGCAAATAAAGGTAAGCACAATTAAGCTTCCTAAGGCATCTATCTTAGATTAAAGGCAAGGATAATTAGTGAGCGAACAACTAATGATGGATCAAGATGACACCATTATTAATGAATTTGTCCTAGTGAGTGTCTATATGCAGCAAATGTGGAGTTGTGATTGTTTCGACTCCTAGAAGCAAAAAGAAATAACGATCCTAAGAAACAATCCAAATAATCTACTTGATTCAATTTTTGCTCGATCATGAATGTCAAAGACATATATTAGATTATATATCTTGACAATTTATGTGAGAATTTATGCATGATTTTGAAATAGAATGTTTTTAGGATTAGTCAACAATGCAAGGAAAATGATTTTCATGGGGTTCCTAGATTGTGAGAATAATTTTTAGAGAAAATTGATTGAGTTTTACAAAACGGTTTATGCAAGGAAAATAGCTTTTCTCAATCTTTAGTTTTATGCGAAATAGATTCCTAGACTCAGAATAGGTGAAATGGAAGAAAAATGAATTTCATGCAAGTTTAAATTTGAGATAATTCAATATAATTTAGTCAACTTGTTCTATCATTCCTAATCCTAAACGCAAGTGGTTGAATAATTCACGCTTAAGAGGTTTTGTGAATATATCCGCAATGTTGTCTTCCGATGCAACCTTTTCTATAGATATATTTCCTTTTTGTACATTATCCCTAAGAAAATGGTGACGTATTTCTATGTGTTTAGTCCTAGAGTGTTGCACCGGATTTTTACTTAAATCTATCGCACCTTTGTTATCGCACATAATGGGAACATTTTCTAACCTAATGCCATAGTCTACGAGAGCTTGTTTCATCCATAGTGCTTGTTAACATGCCTTTCCGGCGCTTACATATTCGGCTTCGGTGGTAGAAATAGCAAGAGCGGTTTGCTTCTTAGAAAACCAAGATGTTAGACAACATCGCATAAACGTGCAAATACCGCTAGTGCTCTTTCTATCTACGTAGTCTCCCGCATGATCCGAATCCGCATAGACAATGGTTTCTATGCCGGATTCCTTAGGATACCATAATCCAAAGTGTATAGTGCCTTTAACGTATCAGAAGATACGCTTAACCGCTTCTAGGTGAGAGGTTTTGGGATCCTCTTGAAAACGGGCACAAAGGCAGACACTAAACATGATGTCGGGTCTACTTGCCGTCAAGTATAGTAAACTACCTATCATTCCTCTATACTTGGTGTTATCTACGGACTCACCTTCATCATCCTTTGTGAGCTTTACCTCCGTAGACATGGGAGTTTTCATGGGTTTTGAGTCTTCTAGGCCAAACTTCTTAAGCATTTCCTTAATGTACTTAGATTGGTTAAAAAATATTCCATCTTCTAATTGTTTTATTTGTAATCCTAGGAAGAAGTTAAGTTCACCCATCATACTCATCTCAAACTCATCATGCATGATTTTGGCAAATTCATCACACATGTCTTGACAAGTCGATCCAAATATAATGTCATCAACATATATTTGGACAATGATGAGATTTGGGTCTTTCCTTTTAGTGAAAAGAATGTTATCTACCATTCCCATGGAATAATCATGTTTAATAAGAAAAGCTTTTAATCGATCATACCAAGCTTTGGGAGCTTGTTTGAGTCCATACAAAGCTTTTTTTAACTTATAAACATAATCAGGTTTTGCGAAGTCAATGAATCCTGGAGGTTGTGCCACATATACCTCCTCATTGATAAAACCGTTAAGGAATGCACTTTTCACATCCATTTGGAATAACTTAAAATCTAGGGCGCAAGCATAGGCAAGTAATATCCTAATCGATTCTAGTCTAGCTACAGGGGCATAAGTTTCGTCATAATCAATTCCTTCTTGTTGATTATAACCTTGGGCAACTAACCTAGCTTTATTCCTAGTAACTATTCCATTCTCGTCTAACTTATTCCTATATACCCATTTGGTTCCTATGATGGTCATATCCTTTGGATTTGGGACTAATTCCCAAACATCATTCGCCTTAAATTGATTTAATTCTTCTTGCATAGCTATAACCCAACTTTCATCCTTTAAAGCCTCGCTAATATTCTTAGGTTCTATTGCTGAGAGGAAACAAAAGAAATTATTTTTATCTTGGGCTTGTGACCTAAGGGTTCTTTGGTTAAGATGTCCTATTATATTGTCTAATGGATGAGATCTAGATTCTTTAATATTAACAGTTTCGTTATTTTCTAAGTGAATGTCTTCATTATCATTTCCTATGGGTTTTGTTTTACTAACCTTAATAGCTTCATCTTCGATTAAATCATCATCTTCTAAAGGTAATGTTTTAGGAGGTGGTGGTGTTTCATCAAATGTTACATTTAGTGATTCCTCTACTTTCATGGAGTGTTTGTTAAGTATTATATATGCTTTGCTATTTTGTGAGTATCCTAAAAATATTCCTTCATATGATTTTGGATCAAACTTAGTGAGATAGTCATTAGTGTTTAAAATATAGCATTTACTTCCAAATACCTTAAAGTAGCTTAAGTTTGGTTTTCTACCTCTTAATAACTCATAAGGAGTTTTTCCTAGAATTCTTCTAATTGATACCCTATTTAAAATATAAGTTGATGTATCTACGGCGTGACACCAAAATTTTTGTGGGATGGATTGTTCATTTAACATAGTTCTACTCATTTCTTGTAGTGACCTATTTTTTCTTTCTACTACGCCATTTGATTGAGGAGTACGAGGAGCGGAGAAATTGTGAGATATTCCATTTAACTCGCAATATTTTCCGAATTGTACTTCGTTATCAAATTCCCTACCATGGTCCGTCCTAATGGCAACTATTGAGCATCCTAATTTATTTTGAATCATTCTACTAAATATTTCGAATTTTTCAAAGGCTTGAGTCTTGTCACTTAAAAACCTAGTCCACGTGTATCGTGAGTGGTCATCTACTATCACTAAGGTATATTTGTTTCCTCCATAGCTCAGCAAATCGGATGGACCAAAAAGATCCATATGTAATAATTTTAGGCATCTAGTAGTTGATACTATATTCTTGGCTTTGTGACTAGCATGAGCTTGTTTTCCAATTTTACATGCATCACAAAAATGCTTGTCATATTTTAGATTAGGCAAATTTCTAACTAATTCCTTAGAGGCCAAAGATTGTATTTGTTGCATATTAGCATGTCCTAATCTCCTATGCCATAGTGTAGAGTTTTCATCTAGGGTCGTTAGGCATATCCTATCCTCAGGTTTGTTTCCTAGTTTCATAACATATATGCCACCTTTTCTAATTCCTCTACCTATAATTTTTCCATCCTTAACTATTTCGCTATCATCTTCGGTAAATGTGACTCTACATTTATTATCACATATTTGTCCTACACTAAGCAAGTTATATGTTAATTTATCTACATGCTCTACATTTTCAATAGTAAGTGAGTCTTGAGAGATCGTACCTTTGCCAATGATTTTTCCACGTAAGTCACTACCAAAAATAACGTTACCTCCATTGTATGCCTTGTATGTAGAGAATAGATTGCGATTCCCCGTCATGTGCCTCGAACATCCGCTATCTTTGATCCATTCGTCAGGTTCCAAGTCAATTCCTAAACATATTTCGTCGGTTTCTTTTGCCATAAAACACTTTTCGTCTCTTGGCTTTTCAACTTCTTCTTTGTCACTATCACTCCATGTTCCACTAACAAAAGCACCTTGACTTTCATAACCCGGTGGCTTTAGACATTCGCCAATGAGATGATTTGGACTTCCACATCTAAAGCATTTTCTCTTCCCGTAGTTGTCACTTCTATTTCTTTGGAGTGCTTTTCTTTCGTCTCGTGATGATCTAGTGAATCTTCCTCGTCTCTTGAAGAACTTCTTGAATTCTCTTACGGCCATTGCATATTCTTCGTCTTCACTTTCGTCACTTGAATCATCATCATCACTAGGTTCCTTTTTGGCTTTTAGAGCAATTGATTTGGTTTGTTCTTTCTTGACTTTGACCGTTTCCGAATCTCTTCTTATGATTTCTTCATGAACTTTCAAGTTGCCAATTAGTTCATCTAGTGATAACGTCATCAAGTTCTTTGATTCTTCGATTGCCGTGACCTTAGCTCGCCATTTTGGATGCAATGCCCTAAGAAATTTCCTAACACAATTTTTACTAGAAAATGTCTCATCAAGTGCTTTTAAACTTGTGATGATAGTGTTAAACTTAGCAAAAGCATTATCAATTAATTCCTCTTCCGGAATCGTAAATTGTTCATATTGTTGTACAAGAAGATCTATTTTATTATCTTTGACTTGGCTATTACCTTGGTGAGTAATTAGTAAAGAATCCCAAATTTCTTTGGCGGTTTTACACATAAAAATTCTTTCATATTCTTTGCGTGGTAGCGCATTATAAATTACCATTTTAGCATCATTATTTTTTGCTAATTTCTTTTTCAAATCATCATTTTGTTCTTCAAAAGATACAATTTCATTCATTTTAGTTTCAACATTATATTGAATAGGAGGAAAATCACCAAAGGTAATAATATGCCAAAGATCAAGATATTTTGATTTCACATACGTTTCGAATCTATTTTTCCAATATAGAAATCCATCACTTTCAAATAGTGGTGGTCTTTGCATAGATTGCCCTTCTAAATATTTTTCAGATTCCATAGATCGTTACAAGTTTTAAAATACAATATATTTTAAAAATCTTGCTAGACGTGGCTCTTGATACCAATTGTGGAAAACTAGAAGGGGGTTGAATAGTTTTACGTCTTTTTACTTCGTTATAAAAATTAGTTTTAGAGTTTTGCTTAGCTTTTAAAAACTTAGATTCGATAATATGTGATCTCAAGTCTTGTACAATATAAACAATTAATACTACACAATATATTATAAAGATAAGTAATGAAATAAGTAAGAGATGGAAAGATCGAACCGCGAGACAAGAGATTTATAGTGGTTCGGCTACAAGGACACCTTCCTTGCCCTACTCCACTCCCAGAGCACCTAACTCGAGAGTTTTCTTCACTATATCAACAAGCTCCCTTATGGCGGAGAAAACCGTACACACCAATATACACACCAATCTACACACCACTTTTCACACCACAACTTCGTCACACCTAAGTCACAACTTCTACACAACTTCTTCAAATCAATCTACTTCACAACTAACTACTCCACACCTATCTTCTTCACACCAATCTAGTACCTAGCTTATCTTCTTCACACCAAGCTACTAACTAATCACACAATCTATATCTAACACAATTAACTACAATCAAATATTCACAACAATCTTCACAAAGAATAATGTAAATGATCTTTGATGATGCACCAACAACTTGGATGTGGAGATCACAACAAGTTGTAATACTTCTTGTCTTGAGGGATAGAAGTATTCTTCTTTTGCACTTGAGAGGATGAATGTTGGATCACTTTGAAACAAAGAATTTATATACTTATGATCAAAGGATAAAAGAATGGAGATTTGGATCTAGATAAGAAAGTTTAGTAGTGCAAAAGGTGAGAAAAAAATCCAGGTTTAATGTGGTATTTATAGGCAACAGACTCTGACAGAGGAGCGTGGCCGGTCCCCTTAAATCATGGCCGGCCCCCTTAAAATTAAGGGGACCGCCCTTTGTAATTAAGGGGGCCGCCCAGCTGAAACGGCCAGATTCTTTGTCTTTTAGTGGAGAAAGTTTATTTGGTGAAAAACTAACTGATTTTGGTTAAAAATTTGAATTCATATATTTAGTATGAATAAAACATTTTTCTTTATTACCAAAAGTGTTTTTCAAAAATATATAATATGTTTATATAATTAAATAAACTTTGTAATGCTTAATTAAACTTTCCTTTGATCATAAAATGCACTAAACACTTTGTTTATTCATACCTTAAGTGATTTGGATGTAAAGAGAAATATTAATCACTAAATACTTGTTTATGTCACAAGTTTTAGTTCTATGAGTTTATATTTTGTGATAATTAAAACATAGAGATATTGATAACATGTTAATAATGTTTTTAGGCATTATTTATGTCAACAAAACTCATCACTATCCTTGATAATTTTCTCCGGAGGAAGAGAAAGTGACGGTTCTTCGTCTAACAATTTTTCATGAAAAAGGATATCTCCCTCCGGATCAAGAATAGAATCATCAATTTCTGGAGAAATTGAATCTTCTTCAGCAAGAAAAGCATCGACTTCTTCCATGAGGCGATCATCTCCCTCAACTGGTGTGAGGGAGGGGGAAGAGTCGGGAATGGTCGGTTCAGAAATCGGGGTGGGATTGCCACTCAAAGGAAGAATCGATGTCTGAACTTCTGAAGGTTGATCCTCATCACTCTCATCAGAATCTGAAAAGTGAATAGTGTTAGGATGACCTTGCCCTTGTTGGCAATATTGGTTGATATAACTTTTGTGATTGCCAAGGATCTCAATTCGAGCAATCTCAGTGGGAATGTAATCGGAATGATGAGTACTCAAATCAGTGGTAGAGTGATAATGAACTTCAGTATCCCACTGATAGTGATGATTTGTCATATTCTCGATTAAATCATAAGCATGTTGTGGAGTTTTCCGCATGAGATTACCACCAGCAACCAACATAATTTTGTCTCGATCAATCGAAGTTATACCATTATAAAAGGTTAGGATTTGATCAAGAAGCAAAATTTGATGATCAGGACATTTCCGTAACAAAGATTTGAATCTTTCCCAAGCTTCAAATACGGATTCCGTGGGCAATTGTCGGAAATTCAGAATGTCTTTCCTAAGCTGCACAGTTTTAGAATGTGGAAAGTATTTTGATAGAAACTCGAGGAACATCTCTTCCCAAGTATGAATTGAGTGGGTTTTAAGAGCATAAAACCAAGACTCAGCGTCGTGGGATAAAGAGAATGGAAATAGATTCAGATGAATGCTATCTTGAGAAACTCCTTTCTGTTTCATTGATTGAGTGATAGTTATGAACTTGTTTAGGTGCTCGTTTGCATCCTCATCTCGAAATCCGTGAAATTGGCAATTTTGCCGGATCAGTCGAACCATGTGATTTTTCAATCTGAAATTGGTTCCAGGGACTGATGTTGGAGTGATCGGTCCTCCTCTACCGTCAAGTGTTGGACGATAGAGATCCTCCATGGTCCGAGGATCATGGGGATTATATGGTGAAGAATCGATCATTGTGGAGAATCAAACAATGAGAGGGTGATAAGATAAGAATTAAACATTTTAAAGGATAACGAAGATTCTTTTTGGATTTTCATGACGGGAAAATAATCTACGATAAAAGGAAAACAAATTTTGAAAGAGAAAATCTTTTTGGGTTTTTTGTGTTTGTTGAAAACTGAATTAAAATGTTTTTGGTAATCGTTTCGTTAAACGAATTCGTTTCCTCATAAATTACAGTTTGTAATTTAAAAGTAATCAGAAATAGTAAACGTCACGATTCGTTTTGTTTTTATGAGAATATACAAAAGATGGTAAATTTACAATGGGTGAAATCACTAATCTTAAAAACGTCTTCAAACACGCAACAACCTCCCCGGCAGCGGTGCCAAAATTTGACTCCTCCCGAACCAACCAGCCAACCGTGTGCGGTCAGTAGGCTCACCCGGGAGACAGAGTCAAGATAAAAAATCCATGGAAGTATAGGGAAATCCCCGGGTCGTTATGTCCCGGCGAGATTGCAATTGGATTTGAAAACGTTTTAGGAGATCAGGTGATTTAACAGAAGGATAAGGATTTTGATTATTTTGATTACACTAAGAGATGCGGAATGAGAATAACTTAAAAACTCTATAAGAACAATTACTGATGATCAGATACACTAAAAATGTGAGCTAAATCTAAAAACGCGTACGTTTGATTTAATTTTACGTTAACGTACGAAATAAAACGCGAGTTTTAAGAAATAAAAGGCCTATGGTTATGAAAATTATATTTTTACAATCCTAATGATAAAAGAAAATTTTTAGAAAAAGAAAAATAATTTTTAGGCTATTTAATTAATTACTTTTAATTAATTACTAATTACTTTTTAATTATTTAAATTATACTAAATTACAACTAATTATGAATTTTAACTAGAAAAATGAAAAATAAATTTAGAAAAATCTAAAATATTATAAAACTAATTTTAAAACAGAAAATATATTTTCCCTACTTTTTAATTAATTATTACTAATTAAAAACTAATTATTTAATTAAATTAAACTAAATTAAATTATAAAAAGTACTAAATGACAAAAAAAAAATCTGAAAAAATTACTAAAAATCCTACAGGTTATAAGGAACCTAAGAAAAATTTAAAATTAGAGATTGCTTATAAATAAGCAGAAAAATAAGCCAAAAGGGCTTAAATAGAAGCTACCACTTTTTTTATTTTCGGTTTTTCTTTGATTTTCTTTTACAAACTACTTTAAATACTCAAAATATGAACTTTTTACAAAAGCACTTTGGCTGAAACTCAGAAATAAGCACTTGGGAAACCCAAGTGCTTAACAGATTCTTGGTCTTAGCTTATTATGGCTTTTAGTTTATGAAAAAGCTATACTTAAGCTACTCTAAGGACAAATAAGCTAAGACAAAATAATACAAACTTAAAATGAGACAAATATTATGAAATAAGCACAATGATAAGCTGCTATAACCAAATAAGCACTTAAAGCAACCACAAGACCAATACAGGTCTTAAACTAGGATCTTTGGACCTCTGTGGCGTCCACAGAAGTGAAAGGAGGTCCAAAAAGAAAGTTGACCCTTAAGGTTGACCTGGTCAACTTCCAAATAAGCCAATAAGCTGGGCTTATGGCTTATATTTGAACACTTGGTGAATCTTGGAACTAGGCACAAAAACTGAGTGGGTCAATTTTGGTTCTGAGAACAGGCCAACAAGAAGGGTCAAATCAGCTGTGGTCCAATATAGGATCCAAAATAAGCCAAGGCCTGAGAAGCAGGACTGATAAGCTACAAAATAAGCCAAAAGGCATGTTGTGGATCCCACAAGTGAGGTCACAAAGGGGCTTAGAAAGATGGCCAATGGCCTGGTGCAGTGGAGGTGGTGTGCCCTGCACCCTCAAATAAGCTCTTGCACAAGCTTCATAAAAAATCACAAAAATAAGATGTTTGTTGATTCCTGTAGTTTAGGTGGGGCACTTTGATGTCTAAAAATTTCAAGGTCCAATTCCCAACACAAAATTCTAGAAAATTCTCACAAAAACTGAGATTCTACATAATATGCAAATTTTGACTTTTTCCAATTTTGTCCCTAAGTTGACTAAAATGAGATTTGACAGATCCTAGATGATTACTTATGATGTTTTAACTTAATATGAGACTATTTCAAGTAAACTTAACAAAATATTAAGCTAAAATGATGAATTGGATACCCTTACTCCTAACAGTTAACACTATAATAAGACTAAAAGTAGATTTGACTTTTCTTTTCACAAGACCTAAGTATATATTGACTATTGTGAGCCATTAGTACCTATTAAAACATGTTCCAACCAATTCTAACAACATAAGTCAACAAGAACACATTTAACCAAGTAAATCCAAACATCCCTTTAAGAGGGGTTTTTTTTTTTTTTTTTTTTTTTTTTTTTTTTTTAATTATTTTCAATTCAAATGAACACTACAGGCTAAGATATTTATGCAAAGCTATCTAATAAGTTATCCCTACCACATTTAAGCTGAATTTAGGCACAAACAACTTCATATGCTCTAGTATGCTAAATATGGTGTTGTGACAGTTAAGATGACAATGTGAGAAACACAAGTATTCACTGAACAACAAAGAACATATTAGCATTAAATCACTTCACAAACACTGTAAAAGCATTAAATTTCAAGGATACGCATGTTCTAAGTACTTGCACAGTAAAAACAAAAACTTGAGATTTAGGCTTACAAATGATCCAGTGTTGCGAACCAAGTAACCAGGGACCAAATCACCAATCCTAATGCTTCCCAAGAAGTCCTAAACCACAACCATCCCTTATACACTGTGCTCCAGCCATTTTCAATTCAACCTGGATATTTTTTTTATTTTCTTTTCTATTTTTCTGATTTTTTATATTTTTGAGTTATACAAACTAAACTGAGTTTAAATGGTTTCTAATAGCTCTTAAAGTTATTCAGGAAGCTTATTGAGTCCAAAATGACAAGAAGAAACACTAATTAAGCAAGGTGATATTTTTGGATTTTAAACTTGCAAAAACTGAAATCATAAAAACACACTGTAATTGTAACTGGAAATGGATTTAAATTATACTGAAGAGATTGAATACAAGGTTTTATCTTAAGGATTACATTGAAATTGACTAAATTAAGCTAATGCGACATGAATTTAAAACTAATAATACTCTTCTTCCTTCACAGCTACAATGCACCATTTATACATCAAAATTAGGGTTTCTAGGGGTTCTCTTGTCTTTTCACAGCAGTGAAAACAACCCTTGGATGACTGAAATTCAATCTGGACCCTTTATCCATTTTGGCGCCAAAAACTGTTTTGGCTTGTAGCCTCTGATAACTTGTTAGGGGTTGAATATTTTGGACTTGGGTGCTTGTTTTGTTAGCTAGGGGGAGGGTTTGGAGTGTTGCAGTGAGTGAGGCAGAGTTGGTGATGATGGAGGTGTTTGGAGTGTAGCAGGGAAGTGGGGTGTGAGGTGGAAGGGGTGGTGGTCAAAGCTAGGAGTTGACCCTGGCTTATTTATTTGTAAAACGGGGTAGATTGTTTGGGCCAGGGAAGTGTTGGGCTTGGGTGTTGGGTATTTGTTGTGTTTGTTTTGGATTTTTGGGAGTAAAATAACTTGGTCCATTTGGCTTGTAATAGAATTAACACAAGGACTAAACATGTAACTTTCTGAAATTTGAGGGGCTGGACTTGGCATTTTTCCAAAGTTCTCAAAGGGAGGAAACTTGCCAATCTTGAATAGTACAAGGACCACATTTGAGATTTTCTACTTTTTGTATTTTCCAGGGACCAAAGATGCCAATTCTGAAACTTCAGGGACCAATTGTGTAATTTCTTCAAAACTTTCACCTAAGGACCATATTTGCCATAGATGAATAGTACAAGGACCTCAATTGATTTTTTTCCAATTTTTAAATTCCCAGGGACCATTTTTGCCAACTTTGAAAGTACAGGGACCAAATATGTAAATTTTCAAATCTTTCACCAAAGGACTAAATATGATAACTTATTATTTCAAAAGGACCTTTGGTGATTTTTCTTACAAAACAAATGACTAGGGACTAGATTCGATAAGTTTTGAAAGTTGAGGGACTGAAACTGCCAATTTTGCAAACTTTGTTCGTTTTTCAATTGTTTTCAATCATTTTGCGTTTGAAGCATATAAAACACAATCCCTAGGATATTTTCAGTATTTTGATGCACATTTGAGTGTTTTTGGATGTTTTGGCAGTTCAGATACGACAAAAATGATGAGTATTTACACACTCATCAGATTTCCAAAAGCATCGATGAATGAGACTCGAGTGGAGAAAGAACATCACAACGAGCATGAGAGTCATCATAAATCGGGGACAATCCAGGACAAACATTCACAAACAACCCCGATACATAAGAATGGAAGAAGCAAAATTGCATTTGGTATTTTTGGTCGGATTTTGGTCAAAACACAAAAACAAACATATATTTGGCATTTTTGGTCGGTTTTTGGTCTTTTTGGTCCGATTTTGGTCAAATAAAAGGTGTGTGATTTAGCTCACACCACCAGCACATGTAATAGAAGCAAAATTGCAGAAATAAACCGTGCATATAGCCAGTTCAACGTTGCAGCAATGCGAAAAGGTTGCTTCTCAGTTCTTGATAAACATTTACCCTACAAAGCAGATTATTTATGACCTTAAATATAGCTTGTTTTCATCAAGCATAATTCATAATTCTGTTTAATATTATTGTAGCTTATTTAAGCTCTCAAGTCAATCTCATAAACCGTTTTCATGTTTTTGTTTATGTTTGGTTAAGTTAGTGAATTGAATTTGTGTGTGTTATTGTTGTAGGGTAAGGGTGTAAACGAGCCGAGTCGAGCCGAGTACTGCCAAGCTCGAGCTCGACTCGATTAGTAAAACTCGAGCTCGAAACTCGACTCGAGCTCGTTCGAGCTTTGGATTTCAAGCTCGAGCTCGGCTCGTCATCTCAAACTCGACTCGAGCTCGATTGTTGCAACATTTAAATCTCGAACTCGATGAAAAATAAGCTCGACTCGACTCGATTTTATGACAATTACGTAAATACATGTATATCAAAGGGTAAAAGTGTAATATCATTGAAGCTCGATAAGGGCTCGCGAGCCTCACGAGCAGAGTATATTCGAGCTCGAACTCGACTTGAAAGTGTACTCGAGTAGCTCGAGCTCGAGCTCGACTCGTTTATATCGAGTCGATTTTGAGTAGTTTACGAGTCGATCTCGAATAGCTCGCAAGCTGTCTCGGCTCGTTTACACCCCTATTGTAGGGTAATAACCTTATTGTTATGTTACCATGGGAAGAGTGGTGGAACTATGAGCTAACAAAAGATAACAATAATTCACATATTGCATTGCTTCCTTTGCATCCTGACCTTAGAGCTAAATTTAATGAAACGGCTGCATGGGAGTATGCATGTAGCATGATTGGTCTTCTTTATAGCTATAAACACTGTTGATGGAAACTATCCACCACCATTGGATGCTCAGGTATTCTCATTTAATTTTTATCTTAGTAAATTTTATTTTGGGTTTTTGTCAACATACTCTTTTCATTTATGTCGTTTTAGTCATTATACTTATTGTTTTTACATTTCGAATTATATAAACAATAGTACAGCTTATGGATCATTTTGTAATCGGTAAACCGACTGTCAAAAATGATGATTTTGATTAAAATGTGTTTAAATTTATAATGTATATTAAAAGGTTAAATTTATACTCACTTTTAAACTATATATTAAAAAGATAAAGAAAATTTACCTATCACAAAAGAACCCAAACATTCTATAAAGCCATCTTTCAATGAGTTAAAAGTAAAGGTAAGTTCAATGACTAAAATGGCACAAACGAAAAAGTATGCTGGTATTATAGTGACTAACAAAATGAGACAAAAATGGTATTATGTATATACTTCTACAAGTGTAATTTATTTGTGATAATGTAATATAGGTTGCTTTTGTCATGACCGTATCAAACCAATTGCAACCTGCATATGCAACCAACATACGGAATGAAGCCATTAACAAGCATCTTGGTACTGAGGTTCGTTTCTTATTCTACAAACTTTGATCCTATAATGTTGATCGAACAGATAAGATCGATTCGGTCCGGTCTTGCCCATAGATTTAATCATTCCTTAAGATAATAAAAGGTCAGGTAAGTATATCTAAGAATATGCCTTGATGATTTATGAGTTTCGGATCATGTTAGTTTTTTTCTAGATTTTTATCTAACATTGACGAGCAATGATTACCGATGTATCACTTCATATAGTTGTTATCTTAACTTTGATAAGTTTGCGTAACATGTTAGCCGGGCAGCTGTTTTGGCTTTGAGTATAGTTGGCCACATCAATACAAGCCTGTTCAAGGGCTTCATTCGAGAATTGTTACCACATCTTTATGATCATACAATGATTAAGGTAACATCATACGAATCTTTAACTTATGATAGCACTCTTTTGATTGTTGAAAGCAAATGAAATTCAAATGTTTTCTGGTGAGATACAAAATTAAAGCATATTGGATACTTGATATGATTTTGAGTTAATAAACAGATTATTCACATTAGTTCGTTACTTTAGTCCATGTTACATGTATGTTACCCTATGATGCTTCTTCTTCCTATTGATATAATAATGTGACAATATTTTTGCAGGATTTATAAAGGATGAGAAGACCAGAGCACAAGTAGGTCACTCTACTTATTTTTCTGTCACTTGAGATTGGAAAGGGTGGTCCAATTTTATGTAATCTTATGTAACTGTGACCACCATTTGCTTATGAATGGGGTATAACTTCTTAACATTCAAATGATGATTTGTTTTTTCAAATAACAACATTTTATGATTGTATTATTTGTAACACTTCAACTTTATATCTATAACGAGTTACTGGTTATTTCAAGAATTATATTCATGTCTTTTTCTATATAATTAACACATGACACTAGAATTATATGAAGACATTTTTGTATCAACTAACATTGTTGATGATAAAGATGTTGTGGATGATGATAACGTAGAATGGGTATGCATTAATAAAGATTGTGTATACCACAATCACATTGTAGACACCGATGATGAAGATGAGAAATCCATATCGAACAACTTTGGTTATTCTGCTAATGTCAAGAAATGTTGTCAAACAACTATGTTATATTATTATTAATAAGTAATTCCTATTTACATAATAAAAATATCAAACATTTCGGTTATGATAATTAGTTTCTTATATGTTGTGGTGATTAATTTTGTTTGTTGAATGATTGGTACAATATTAGGCTTCTATGTTAAATTTTTTAAAATGATAATATGCAATTAGAAAATTTTCCAATGATATGTTTATCATTAACAAAATAAATATGTAACTTTTAAATTTAAATGTATGGACTTAATAAGTAATAATATTATTAAATTTACTTGACGCTAGCCCGTCCATCGGACGGGTCATGTGACTAGTTGAAAATATAGCAAAATCACATGCAATTCCATAAAGGGCTAGATAATCAGTAATTTACAACGAAAAGTCGTTAATTCTGTGAAAAGGACTTAAAAAACAATAATCTTACAATGAATATATGATTATTGTTTTTATTTAGCTGCTTTTCAAGTAAATTATCTTGAGGATAGAGCATGTTTTCGCTTCCACATGAATTGATTACAACATGAGATTTTGCATCTAGGTGGTTTGATTAACAATCCCACATAGGTCAATGAAGGAATTTTTTATTCTTTATATATTATTGTTTGCATATTGTTGTTAGTTGAGATTAATACCATATTGTTTTCTTAACATGCTAATTTAACCATTCTAAATAATTTCAAAAAAATCTTAGATTTTTAGGACAACTTTTTAAATGCGTGATACTTGACATGCTACTTTTTTTTTTTCTTTTTTTTTTTTTTTTTTTTTTTTTTTTTTTTTAATTATTGTTTTGATTTTTTGGCGATTAATCCTGTAAGTTTGAACTCACTATCACGCAAAACGAAACCGGGTGAAGTCGGACCTCCCTCTCCAAGAGTCATGGAAACTCGCACCTAATAAAAATTGAACGTGAGACTTCTCGCATTTTATGATGATACACTACTACACAAAAGGCTATAAACACCCCCAAATAGAGACTGGTTATATAAAATCCTGTTCCTATGATAAAAAAAAACTAGGGGGAATGGAAGGAACTGAGATTGGTTTTCTTGAAAAAACCAGTTTTCATTATATATAACGCATAAAAACTGGTTTTGCGGGTAAAAACCAGTCTTTTTACACAATTAAATACACTGGTGTGTAGGTAACAACATGTTTCTATGTATTTATGTTATGGACACCGTTTTTGAAAAAACAACCAGTGTGAGAATTCTTTATTTTGAACTTCTAAAAACAACGTGGAAATAATTATTTCGGAAAAATAGTTGTTTACTTGAATAAAAGCTAAAACATACCATAAATGTTTATAAAAGAATAAATTAAAACCATCATAATTGCTCAAGAAAACCTAAATATAGCATATTTTGTATAAGACCCATTGTACAAGAAAACGTATGAAAATGCATAAAAACGTACAAGAACGTAAAAAAGGTACTAAAACGTACAAAAACGTATAAGAACTTCCAAAAACGGATAACAACTTAAGAAAAATAGATGAAAACGGACGAAAACGGATAAAAATGTAAGAAAATGTATAAAAACAGACGAACACATAAAAAACGGATGAAAGCGGATAAACTGATAAAACCGTAAGAAAACGTATAAAAATGAATGAAATTTGTATAATACAGATCAAAAAGTATGAAAACATATAAAAACGGATGAAAATAGATAAAAATGGATAAAAACGTAAACCGAACGAAAACGTATAAAAACGGGTAAAAACGTAAGATAAATTATAAAAACAAACGAAAACATATATAAATGGACGAAAACGTATGAGAATGGATAAAAACGGATAAAAACGTAAGAAAATGTATAAAAACGATCGAAAACGTATAAAAACGGATAAAACGTCTGAAAATGAATGAAAATGGATAAAAACAAATGAAAAACGGATGAAACCAATAAAAGCGGATAAAAATGTAAGAAAACGTATTCAAACGAACGATATCGTATAAAAATGGATAAAAACATAAGAAAACATTTAAAAATGGTCGAAAACGTATAAAAACGGATGAAAACATATAAAAACAGATAAAAAAGTATGACAACGGATTAAAAAAGTATGAAAATGTATAAAAACGAACCAAAAACTATAAAACGTATAAAAACAAAAGAAACGTATAAAAACGGATGATAAAGTATAAAACGTACAAATAAAGGATAAAAAGTATAAAAACATAAGAAAATGTATACTATGTATAAAAACGGACGAAAATGGATAAAACGTATGAAAACGGACGAAACGGATAAAAACGTAAGAAAACATTTAAAAAATGGACGAAAACGTATAAAAACGGACTAAAACGTATAAAAACGGATAGTAGCGGATAAAAAAGTAAGAAAACATATAAAAACAAATGAAAACATATAAAACGGATGAAAACGTTTAAAAACGGACGAAAACGTATGAAAGCGGATAAAAATGGATAAAAACGTATTGAAACGAACGAAAATGTATAAAAACGAACGAAAACATATTAAACGGAAGAAAAAGTATAAAAATGGATAAAACGTAAGAAAACGTATATTTGCGTATAAAAAGAGACGAAAATGGATAAAACGTATGAAAATGTATAAAAACGGACGATAACGGATAGAAACGTATAACAACGGACGAAAACTGATAAAAAAGTAAGATATCATATAAAAACGGACGAAAACGTATAAAAACGGACAAAAAACGTATAAAAACGGATGAAAACGGATAAAAACGTTTAAAAACTAACGAAACTTATAAAAACGGATGAAAACATATAAAAACGGACGAAAACGTATAATAACAGATGAAAAAGTATAGAAACCAACGAAAACGTATAAAAACGGATGATAAATTATAAAACGGAAGAAAATGTATGAAAAAGGATAAAAATGTATGAAAACGTAAAAAATGTATACGTACGTATAAAAACGGACGAAAACGGATGAACAACGTATAAAAATGAACGAAAACGGATAGAAACGTATAAAAACGGATAAAAACTATTGAAAACATAAGAAAACATATATGTTTAGGCTATTACTATATATATATATATATATATATATATATATATATATATATATATATATATATATATATATATATATATATATATATATATATTATGAGTTTTGCTATATTCTCCTACATTATATTCCTACATATCTTTCTACCCACAAAATAATATAATATGTTTCTTCCCACTAATTATGTTTCTGCATCCAAATCGTTTATTCTAACACTTGTCAAGATCTTGTGAGTAGGAATATGAGTAAAAACATGTAGTAGGAGAAAATATCATTTCTAATATACTATAAGACATTTAATCCATTGCCGTTTTTATGACATCTCATGACGTCACTATATATTATTTTATAATAGGGGTGTTCAAAAATCCCAAGAAACCAAAAGAAGCCGAAACAAAAAAAAAAAACCGCTTATCACGGTTGGTTTCGCTTTTTAGTTTTAGATGTCCGTGGTTAACGGAACCGAACCGTGTATAACATGCATCAAGTGTTTTTTTTATTTATTTTTTTATCTAAATATACAAATAATTGTACAAGTTTTGTTTATATTATTGCACTACTTTTATTGTAATGTAAACATTTACTAAACATCGATGTGTGAAAATTGATTAATGTGATTGCAACCTATAAATATCGAATAAATATTTTTTGTTAATATGTTACGTATGAATATTTGAATGCAATTATTATGTCGGAATAACTTTAGTATGATCTTAATCTATTCAATGTCATTTAATTTTATTAAAATGACAGTTTACGTTATAGATCATATTATTGTTCATATGGTTAAACTCAATTAAACATAAATAATGATTAACCGTGACACAAAACGCGTGTAACCGCTAATTTCGAGTACCCGCATGTCTGGTTACCCGGCTAGTATGGTTCGGTTTCGGGTACTAAAATTAATTACCCGCCCCGCGATGAATATATAAATCTTCCAACTCAGTGAACCGAACCGAACCAAACCGCCCGGTGAACACCCTTACTTTATAAGCTTAGGCACCATTTAATACGGTGCTGTTTCTTTGCGTCACGTGACATCAGATCTTCAGCCAAAACCTCTGGCCCGTTTACTGCCTTTAGCCCAGCCTTATTTTATTTTTACTTTATTATTTTGGTTTTTTGGTTTATTTATTTTTTTGGTTAATACCTTTGAAGCGTTTCTGTTTCCACTGGAATCTTCACGTCGACACCAGTCATTCCCAAAACTTTTATACTTCCTTATCCTCCCATATTCCTCCGCCGTTTGATTTATACCCACTTTCTATCCAAGCTTCCGTTTGATTTTCTCACCATCGAATCTGGCTGGAACAAGTATAAATGATAAAAAAAAACGAGATATTCGACGTTACGGTTGAGTATATTGGAATCGTTCGATCTAAGAAGACACTAATCAAATCTCACATTCATTCTCATCATCAAGTATAATAATATTAATCATTTTAAATGTTTGCTTATTTTCGTCTTATATGAATTTTTTTTAATTGAATTCATATATATTATAGGCTGATCTGATGATATTTATAAAGTATTTGTAAAATAAATTATTGAATTTTGGGAGTGTTGTATTAGTCATGCTTATTAAGGTGAAAAACTTTTAAGATTTAGCTTTTCAAAGTTTCAGTAAGTTCTGACCAATAGGCTATAACATGTGTACTCATTTTGTTAAATCCAGTCTAACCATAAGTGCCATAAGAATTTTAGACCTGTGAGCGAGTCAAATAAAAGAATAAAAAGTGTTTATTTCTGGCACAGGGAAAGGCGGCGTTAGTAGCAGGAGGAGATTTAGGTATTGGAAGTTCAGTTTGTTACTACTTTGCTAAAGAGGGTGCGACTATAGCCTTCACTTTTCGGTGCATTTATTTTTATAAACTTTACACTTTTCGAATAGCTGCCAAATAACTGATACTGACGTGTGCGCCGCTACTATTATTGCAGCTGATTTCGGGCGCCATGGTACCAATTTCATGAGGTAAAGACACATACTGAACAACAGAAACGTGCCCGATACGGTTCAGGTATTCAGTGTTTCTTTGGACGTTCTCAATATTTCGAGTTTGTTTTTGTTGCTCAGTTCAGAGACTATATTTCTTTATTTTCTTATGTGTCAATCAGAAGACGTACGTTAATTCAGTTGGTATGCACGAACCTGTTGATGTCGCACACCAATCCGTTGTAGGTAATTTATTGTATATCCATTTTTTGTATTACATTCAGCGAATAATGGTATATTATTTCTAAAAGCTTTGTTCCTTAATAAGGGTTCAACCACAATTTAGGAAGATGGCAAATGGATCTCTATATGTCACGAAAGCAATGCAAGTTGAGTTGGAACAAGTTTGGGGATTCAAGTGACAGGATTCGCGTAAAGTTTTATTATCTGTAATGTACGCCTTTAGTATTCCTTACTAGTTCAAATATTGAATTTGCAGTTCTCATGATATAAAGGGTGTTACGGTTTCAAAGTAGCTGATGTACGGAGCTGGACGAATGACGCGTGTGGGAGTGACGAAGCGAGGTACATAATCTTTTTCAAATCGTAATACCAAATATGAGTGAAATGATATTTGAAGCATAATGCTAATCAGTGTTTATAGTGAAATTCGTTGTAGTGTTGGAATGAGCCCATTGAGGTCTATCCTTTTTTGTTGTGTTCGTTTGAATCGTAGCTGCTAAAGTTTGTGCTTTTGTTATATGTTTCAGGTATACGCGTGTCACTCAAATGAACAAGTAACATACGTGTGCCTTCTATTTACCCACCAAATAGGTAATATCAAACCACTGCTGAACCAAAAAAATTCTAGATGCATCTATATTCTTATCAAAAACCCAGAGTCAGCGGCTTAATGCTGCAAAAAATTCAATTTTTGTTGGTTTCAATAGGGTTTAACTGTGTTTTTGCAAATATTTGTAAAGGATTTTAGTTTGTTGATGAGGGAGACGCCAACACGGTGGCGATGAGGGTTAAAAAGAAGGCAGTGACAATTGTGGGAAGCTATTTGAGGACAAACACATGGAATTTGCATCTCTTGAAAAGTTTATTTAAGAAAGGATTAAAAACATTAAGATTTCTGTTACTGCTGATTACATCTTCACTAAAAGGTAGTTGAGTTTTTTTAGTAAAGTTTTACTGTTTGTCTAAATTTATTTAGCTTTAGAACATGTTTCATTAGGATACGTTAATTTTGAAGCTAAGGGGGTGCTTGTTTCGTCTTATATAGACATGTTGCATAAGCTCAATTTTTGTGGCTTATTTTGAAACTTTTAGGCTTATATAACTACCTGCATCAGTTTCTACAGAATCTGTCTACAACAAGAGAACATTCGGTCCTTGCCTTGAGGTATATCTAAAGCATATTTTTTACTTCCCTACAAAATATAAAAGTTTGCACTACTGGAAAATAGTCTAATCGATGTGTCATATACTAATTACAAGTTGCAAAGATCGATGGACTGACATGAAATGAAAAAGGTTTTAGGCTAATGAGAGCTTGTTAGTTGATATTTCTTTGATGCTAATGACAAGATTGATCGCCTTATGCTGTTTGTCATTTGTCATTGTTAAATAACTTGGTAGTTTAATTCTTGTACCGAAAACTGTCTTAGTCGTTGTATAACCATTAATTTCATTAATTTACATGTAGGTACCTTGGAGTCACTAGCGTCCATTCGAGGGCAAAGAGTTGAATGCCATCGTTGGTGCATGATTTACGTTGTGGCGCGATTAATCCCAGATAATGATGTTCAATTATGTTGAATTCTGGTGTTTTTCTTTATAGTTTGTCGAATTTTAGTGTTTTTAATTTGGATTTTGTCTAGGATTTATGTTTAGTTGAATTGACATATTATCTTAATTTACTTTGTTGATTTCGACATTTGTAGTGTATTTTAATCACTTTATATATATTTGTTGCATTTATATATGTTTCTTTATTAAAAAAAAAATCACTTCTAAAATTTTCCAGTTTATAAAAAATTGAAAAATTTTAGAATTTTTTTTAATAAAATAGATTAACTAAAAGACAGGTTTTGAGATAAAAACATATCTTTTTACTCTATATAAAGATATGTTGGATGCTTCTATAAAGACAGGTTGTGGGAGAACCGGTGTCAATTTCAAATAAAAATATTTTTGTTTACTCTATAATGGAGACCGATTTTAAGGAGAAAACCGGTGTTGATGCTTCTAATAGAGACAGGTTGCCAAACCGGTTTCTATATGTTTCGATCATGGAGATACCCCCTTGAGAGAGTGGTTCAAAAACCACTCTTCATAACAATTTTTTGACCGGTTTCTATGAGATTTTTTGTAGTAGTGATAATCACAAGCCATTTTGCCACTTGGACACCCCTAAATAATTTTGATATGCTACTTTTGTTGATGCTCGAATGTCTTGTTCATAACAATTTAAACGTTGTGGTTCTCTTATATAAATCTTTCGTTGCTTATAAAAGAAAACCAATTATCTAATTCTAGCTAGTCAACATTAGAATGTCTTGCATCTTATTCAACCTTGATAGATTTAATTTATGTTTACAATTTATGTATCGAGTCTTTAACTTCTCGCAGAGGATTTACTTGTTATTCAGATAACAATACGATATGAATTTATTCATAGAAAGTAACTGGTATTGATGTTGAAAAATTTAGTGCACTTAAGAGATCAATTCCTTAAGAAAAAAGAAAAAGAAAAATCATGCACTAGCAGATTTGATTCAACGTCGTATTCAAAAACCCCTAACCACCATAGCCTTAAATCAGTGATCATATCTAAAAAATGTAGAATACAATCATAATCTTGGAAATCTTTAAATAAAGAATAAAGTTTAACGTCAAACGAAGTCATGGCTAGATATCACTCAATAATATTGTTGCACATCATAATATATATATATTTGTAAGCATCATCACACCTTCCCTCGATCGCTCAAACAAAAACGAGAAATTCTTCGTTTGGCTTAATTTAGCGAGTATGTAATTCATCTAATGAAAGCAAGCCATTTTCTAATGACAATAACCCATCTAGATACATTGATAGTTTTTTCTTGACTGTTGGAATTATAATATCATGACATGCATATAAATAAACCAATAATATCAAGTAAGCATATGCGGAAGCGTTATAACAAGAACATATAACATATAATTAATTAATTAATAATAAATAGTAAACATACCTTTGTGATTCTAGCCCGAACAAGAATCAATATGCAATCTTCAACTTTAAGAACCCTAATTAGGGTTTATGTGGATTATAAGAATTACCCCTTACCTCTTTTGTAATTCAATCCAAGAATCACATAAAAGTATGTTTGAATCGCATTCTTGTACACACGTACTAATTCGAGTAAAAGTTTATGCAAGTAAATTAAGCACAAAACTTTTGAGCTTATGAAAATCGAATCCCTTAAAGGGTTTTAATGATGGATCGATTTTGAGGACAAGAGAAGAGAAAGAAAATACCTATTATTTGTGTACAAGTTATGAGAAAACAATAACCCATGAGGTGTTTATATACTTGATGAAACTTGGAGCTCAAGGCACAAAGGAGGTGGAATCCCTCCCTTGGCCGATCGGTCATGCACCCCCACGGGGATTCCGGAACCTTCTATTGTTTCCAATTATTCACAAGTATTACTTTCCTAATCTTCGTCTAACGGTCGTTAGTCATTCTTCGTTAAATACTAACGATCGTTACTAGTTTTGTGTTTATTAATAATTACATATAACATTTATAAATAATTATTCTTTTACTCTTCATACGTAAAGTGTGCAATCCCGCGATCTAGAGTTCGATCCTAACACACAACTATTAATTTATGTTCATAAATCTAACAGCTCCCACTTGGACATATCTTAATAGTGTGATCACATCGGTTAGCGTCTTGCAACACGCCAATGCCTCTAGTACGATCTCGAGTAAGGCTCCTGGAAAAACCTTTTAATGATTTCTCATTATTATTATCCTTTTGTTTCTAATACCACGTTAATAAGGATATGGATTAAAGTCATTTCTTAATTAACTATTCTGTTTCTCGTTGTTTGTGATTGAGTAAGATTACCAAATCTTCTGAACATATTTAGGGAAAATCTTGGGTGCGGCCACACATACATCTCACCAACCCTACGATGGGCCCAGCAGTATTAAACTCCAAAATAAATTTGAAGGAACAAATTCTATCTTGACTACAAGCAAAAACCCATAAACTTTGTAACATTTCCGAAAACTACCCTTATGACTACCAGTTACGTATAGCGTTAAGTTGTTCCACAAAAATGTACTATATTCATGACACTTATCTTGCATCTCAAGTCTGAGGATAACTTCTCATGATTTACTTAATAACAAAATCCATAAAGTAACATTATGTAGTTAGGATAAGTCCTATATTCGGTATCATTGAATATCATCCGAAATGGTATGACTACACATCAATATACTTTAAGTATATTATACCAACCTTCAGATTTGTCTTGATTTAATAATATTCCCATTATTAACTGACAACGGACAATTTAGAATAACATTTATTCATGGATTAAACATACAAATATAGGATACAATATATTATAAATTAAACATACCATGTATTTTATTATAATAATTGTTTAACATCCCTTATCCAAATACTAAATAGATTAATGCATGATAACTCTTGTTGATGAAGTATGTCTCAAGTAATGACATTCATACTTGTTGACAAAACATAAATCATCCAACTTTGATCTATCAGAATTTTGAGAATACTTATTTTAAGAATTCAACTAGTGAAGTTCTTGTATGTACATACTCAACTATTTTGATAATGCCATATAATAGTTCATAAAATGTGTGACATCCTTAACCACCAATTTATGATAATCAAACTTTCAAACATTTTAAAGTTTAAAGTATTCTTATTCTTTTAATGTATAATGCAACTATGCTCTTATTAAGCACATCTAGTACATATAGCCAAGGATGAAATCCTTACCATGACTAGTATTGAGTGTCGTTTCAATTTCATTAGCATCATTGTATGCAAACAACAATATGCTCTTAAAACCTTCCGTAAACATTAATATCTATTGTGTAATGTTTGATGCCCTTCAAACTTTCAAGTTTGTTGGCTATGACAATTTTCACAACAATTGAAAAATTGTCCATCTATAGAATATGGAAGTTGTTCCAGATTTAGGATGTGATTCTATAATCAAACATATTCTTTTTAAGAATATTACACAAGTTATCTAATAACCTTTTACTTAGATATTAATATTGCCAAATCATCTTGTAATCAAGCATGATACAACAAAACATGATGTTCATGAAAAATCTTTGAGTCATACTTAGATTTTATTCATGTTTTAAACATATCCATTTAGACTTTCTAAATAATATGTCATGTTATATTAGATTCATTTACCGCACATGTTTTAACAATAAATATTCATTCCGAGGTTGTATGTCTTATTTTCTAAATCTTTAAAGTTTTATTCCAAACTAAGACTTAACTTTTAACTTATATGGAATGTTACCTTTTATATGTTCTACAACATATATGATTTAAGAAATTAAACATAATACTCCCACTAGCTTTTAGGAATACTTAGAAATTATCTTATTTCAATTATAAATCAAAACATGAATTTAATAATTAAACATAAGGATAATCTTCTAGATGCATGCATTTATCCATCCATGGATTATTGCACTTTGTACACTTCTAAAGATTTATTTGAATTCATAAACTTCTTTTTATTACTTATCGTCCTCGCTCAAGTAATCACTCAAGAAAGAGTTTTGATATTCCATTGTCAATTTCATAAATATGACAATCATAATCTTTTATCTATTTAATGTATTTAGAAAAGAATATTCAATCACAGTTAATCGCTTAAGTGTGATTAATAATCTTATCATAAGGTATGCATTAAATACGTGCACAATATTGTTCATATGATTTCTATACAAAGATTTAAACCACAAAGGTTACCTTATCTTTGAAAAAACTCATCTTCATTTTCTAGTCTAACTATTAAGATAAACCAAGTTTCTAAAATTGATTATCTTTATGGACAACATCTTAATCATTCATATCATGTATATTTTACCCAATTTCATATTTGGTAATGTATCATAATGATTATCAGGTTTACAATAATCCTGTAAATCATAGCCCTCAGCATATTAATCAAATATCTAAGATATATTGCTATTCTATGAATGATAATTACATCATCTTGAGATTTAACATTTAAATGTCAAACTTTATTATCATGTTGAGATTTAACATTCAAATGTCAAACTTCATCATGATATTTACTATTGTATTTTAGAAGATTATGTATCTTGTAATTTTATCTTTTAAATATCAAAACTCTCACTTGCTTTTAGTAATTTAAAGACTTTCTTTAAATACTTAGCAAATAAAGCAATAATACAATATTCTCTTTTGGGATATTACAAAACACAATGACAGTTCATGACTTTTATTTGTTAATAACCTACTCATAAGTAGTTTAACAATTTCATAACTTCATTTTAATGTGATTTATCACATTCATCACATTCCATCATATGAAGGTGTCTTATTAATCTTCTAGATTGGAGTTTTATTAAGTATGTCCAAGTCATACTCAATATTCTAACCTTGATAACTTTTGGAAGAAAAGAAATCATAGTTATCTTTAATCAAATAATATAACAAGAGTTTGATTTTCCTAACTGAACATACCATAAACATTTGGCATTTCATTAAGATTAATATTGTAAAACAATCTAACAATATTTAAGATAACCATATTTCTTTTGACTTATCTATTTACCAACTAAATCATTTTAATGGTATAATAATTTTTTCAAGCCAGTTACATGCTTTATAACACAAGTACTTTTGACAAAGTTACTTCATGTCCATGTCTCTACAAGAAAACATAAACTGTTATAATCTCACTATATGTTATAAGTCATTTAACAATTTAATAACTTCATGTATATGTCTTAATTAAAAACATAACAATATAACGTCTTACTTTATTATAAGTCTTGTAACAATTAAAAGACTTTATGTTTATATCTTTACAACGAAACATAAACATGTTTAACTAAAGTAATTATGAACACCATCTCTTGGTTTCAATAGTAATTTCAAGTTAATTTATTACTTCATAATAATGTAAATAACATTATTTCTTTATTTATTTATGTCATTCCAGGAACACATAAATATTCAGATTGAAGCAGCATTAGATTACTTTATTAATTTATGTCATTCCATGAATTCATAAATATACAAATTAAAGTAGTCTTGATATCATACTGACACATGTTCTAACAAGTATCTAATTTATAAACTGCAAATTCTCATAGTTCCATTACGCTAGTTGATCTGCTAGTACTGAAAATATGAAATTCACCTTGTTGTTGCAATCTAGCTAAGCTCTCACATAACATAAATTGTAACACCAAGTGTTTCTTGAATTAGATTAGTATAATTTCATATTAGAACGTTATTCTCTTACCTTGCAGTCAATATAATCCATTAAATCATATCTTTATGAGTTGTTTCTTGCACACATTAAAGATAACATTTCTCCCACTTGTGCATGGAACAACCTCATATAGTTGATAAACAACACGCCATGCATTTGTTTATGTGATCAATATGATTGTGTCATAGATTTTAGCATAACAAGTAGATGTAGAACAAGAATGTCTAGTAAGGAAACGTACAAGACTATCCTTAAAAGTATGAGTGTCTACATTTGGAAAGTAATTATCTTTAGCTACCAAGATATCAAAGCTTGTAACTCTCACTGAATTAACGATCATTACATTAATTCGTTATTCAGTAATAAGTTCACAATACTCCCATTGAATTTGACAACATCGTAAATGTTTCATATCCAGTGAAAACAAATATTGTGCTTTTAACTTTCCTACACCTTTAAATGTCCATACATAACAATTACTTATGCACTAAAGTGTGTATTCTACTTTGTAAATGATGGACTATCCATCAAATGCGTTTAACTTGAAAATTGGGCATGCAATTTCTTCCTTAACAGGTCTACCATCTCACAATGTATGTAGCACCTTTTAAATAGTCAAAACAACTAGATGAATAAACTAGTTTGTCTTTTACCATTTGGCGGTAATTGGTCTAGATTCTAATTTTAATAACTCATAAAATGTCATACATAATTTTCTGTTAGCCAAATATCATATTTGTTACTAAGAATTTAATCACCGAATAAGGGTGATGAAATCCTTATGGAAAATATGCAATTATCTTAACTATTAAAAACTTGCTATGAGTTATATTAGAATTTAAACATATCTAATATTCCTATTATTCATTTTCATTCATGAAAAGAAATAGGATTGTATCTCACTCTTCTTTCATAGAAAGGATACTTCTTTTGTCTTTTAAGTAAATTATTCTTAATCAAACATTTGTTTGAAAACAAAACGAGATCAATTTACCAAAGCCCAACGTGCGTTTACGGTTTGAACGTTGCATTAATACATTAAAACGAATTACAAAATTCAATTTCAGTATTTTCGATAATTAGGTCTTTAAGAAAATAAAATACCCATTGGTAAATATATTCATATAAACCATAGTATTTTCTTAAAACAAGGATCCAAATTGATATAGTACCATTACATCAGTTGATCTGCTAGTAATGATAGTATTCAACAAGGTAATTGTCGAACAATAATTGCCAATATCATATTGCAATTCCTAGATCATTATGGGATTTACATTCGCAAAACCTTTGTAATGTAAGCATGTTTCATTCCCGTCTTAATGCCTTGAGTCCAAGCTCTCACTTCCTACTCAATTTAAGTCGTCTAACTTAAAAACTGAAAACTCATAAATCATTACATCAGTTGATCTGCTAGCAATGAAATTATGAAATTTACCTCTCCATTGCAATCTAGCCAAGCTCTCACATGACGTAAACTACAACTTCAAGTGTTCTTAATTAGATGACATTCGACTTAATTTTATAATGGTATTAATTTTGACGTGTAATCAAAATAATGTATGAAGAAGCATGCATACAACTTCATAACATTGGTTTTATAAAACAATTTTTTTACCAATTCACTAAGAGTAAAATAGCAAAGTTTTGATTGAGGTATCGGGTTCACCAATTAAAGAATTACCAACAATTATCGTCCACTTATATCGTACTTTTGCATAAGGCCTAAAGCTTAGTGTTTCGGATAATCATTGTCGAATTGTGGTCAATTCACCCTTAAGATGATAGTGTACGTAAAATAGTGATATAGGTAAGTCTAGAATCGGCACATAAGCGGTTGTAGAGAACCGGTAGGTGCATGGACTTTAAAACCCCCTCTCTACAAGTACATTGTATGGCGACTTTCGGTCCACCTTTCGCACACTATGTACAAAAACATTAATCAACCAATCCTTTGAAATTTAAACTATTAAAACCAAAACAATTTCGCCATTTATTTAGTCCATATTATTTTTCTATTCAAAATTACCCTTTTTCGTTTATAAACATGTCTCACATAATAATAAACAAAAAACAAGTAATAAATAATAAAAAATAAAACAACCAAATAAACATATACATGACATAACAATAAAATATGTATAAAACATGTAGTCACATGCAAATTTAATTTAATAGTCCTATTAATAATCAAGTCTAGGTGTATAATGCATTTGTTCAATTAAGGCTTTCTTCTTCAATGGAAAAAGAGCCACATACATCGATAAATCGATTGCGTAAGTCAAAACTAAACAAACACCACATAGCACGTAATTGATTACTTAATATTGGAGCCTTCCCCAATTCGACATCTATTAATAAATTTACATGTTGCGATATAACTAACATTTAATTAATATACAATTTAACCATTTAAATTCTCACACAATAAATCCATGCAAATATGCACTTTTCATGGATTATGCTTAACAATTAACATATTGCACCAAGATCGTTTACTAAAACGCATAACCAATTACACGACATCCTAGGGTTTCTAATCATATTAAAAAAAATCAAAACCAAAACCCTATCAAACTAATAGGTCAATCGACCCAAATAAAAAATTAGGGTTAGGAATATGAAAACCCTAAAAACATGTAATTAAACGAATCAAAATTCAATTTTATGCGTTTCGATAATTAATTACACATTATAACGGCTCATGATACCACTTTTGAAATTATAATATCATGACATGCATATAAATAAACCAATAACATCAAGTAAGCATATACAGAAGCGTTATAACAAGATCATATAACATGTAATTAATTAATCAATAATAAATAGTAAACATACCTTTGTAATTCTAGCCCGAACAAGAATCAATATGCAATCTTCAACTTTAAGAACCCTAATTAGGGTTTATGTGGATTATAAGAATTACCCCTTACCTCTTTTGTAATTCAATCCAAGAATCAAACAAAAGTATGTTTGAATCGCATTCTTGTACACACGTACTAATTCAAGTAAAAGTTTATACAAGTAAATTAAACACAAAACTTTTGAGCTTATGAAAATCGAATCCCTTAAAGGGTTTTAATGATGGATCGATTTTGAGGACAAGAGAAGAGAAAGAAAACACCTATTATGTGTGTACAAGTTATGAGAAAACAATAACTCATGAGGTGTTTATATACTTGATGAAACTTGGAGCTCAATGCACAAAGGAGGTGGAATCCCTCCCTTGGCCGATCGATCATGCACCCCCCAAGGGGATTCCGGAACCTTCTATTGTTTCCAATTATTCACAAGTATTACTTTCCTAATCTTCGTCTAACGGTCGTTAGTCATTCTCCGTTAAATACTAACGGTCGTTACTAGTTTTGTGTTTATTAATAATTACATATAACATTTATAAATAATTATTCTTTTACTCTTCATACGTAAAGTGTGCAATCCCGCGATCTCGAATTCGATCCTAACACACAACTATTAATTTATGTTCATAAATCTAACATTGATATCCATCGTAATTACAATGCATGAACTTATTCAAAATTTTCATGTGCACAGCTAAATTGAAAGAGACATCAAATTCAATACTTGCGTGATCATTGTTGATACCACATAATATTATGAAAATTCTCGATTTTTAGGGGACAACTTTTTATTATTATGTGATACTTTGATATGCTACTTTTTTTCCAGGAAACTATGGTTTTGGTAAAGTTGTCATCCCTTTTCAAGGAGTTACTTGCATGTAACTGAAATTAAATTTTAGACCTCTCATATTTTATGACGATAGTCAAAAGCCATTTTGTCACTATGCCACCCCTGACTGATTTTGATACACTACTTTTGTTGATGCTCGAATATCTCATTGGGAACAATTTTTGTATTGTGGTTTCATATATATGTTTTCCGTTGCCTATAAAAGTAAACCGATTATCAAGTTCCAACTAGTAAACATTAGAATGTCTTTCATCTTATTCAACCGTGATAGAGTTAATTTAAGTTTACAGTTTATATACGAGACATGTGAGCTTTGCCAATCTATCGAGTCTTTAACTTCTCGCGGAGGATTTACTTGTTATTTGGACAACAATAAACTATATGGATTTATTCATAGGAAGAAACTGGGATTTTTCTTAACTAGTCGGGCACCGGTCCGCCGCGTTACGGCGGGGCGTTGTTTTATGCCATTGATCATTGCACGGTTGCAACGGGCTGTTTCCATATATGTTAGATATATGTTTTTCGGCAATGCAAATAACATGGTCATTTTTTAAGCATGGCACACCTAATATAATACACCTGTATCTTAAGTATTTTATACATGTGACATATAAATAAAATTACAAAGTGCATAACTTAAGCAAGAACACATACAACCCAGTCACTTTAATATCATATTTCTTTGCATGTAACAGGTATACCTACACACAAATAACTGTATTGTGGTACAATACAACATGTTGTATACCTTTTGATCGAGCAGCATACAGCAGAAGCTCACGGTTTCAAATCTTTGATATCGGTTAAGGTCCATTTTCGGTAAACATTCACATGGATAACCATGTCAAAATATGTTGGCTTTAGCTGTGCAACTCCGATGGTTTCTGTTTGCGTAACATCCTTTGGGTGATTTTGATGACAACACAATGTCGTGGTTATTAGTCATTTTCCTGGAAATAGGATAGAAAGTCATGTTAGACAGGGCATATGCACATGGCTGGATACAATAACATTGGTTTGCACATGGGTGGACTTTCTTGTGTCAATAAGTTTTGGAGACAATTGAGGATCAGGACGCAAATTATTTAACTGATTCGTGTATAATTAGCGCAGTGTCATATGTTAGTAATATATAAAAATAGACAAATATAAAATATAGGTATTAGTAACAGGAATGGCTACTGCAATAAAGGTTTTTTTAGAATGTGAGCAGAAATAGTCGTGCAACACATAAAGGGTACCAATTGACTACAATTAACCACAAACACGATACCTTATGAAAAATAATATTCCCAACGCGGTCGGACATAGCAGCTTTGAAAGTTACCAATTGACGCCATAGAACCCTGAGCTCGAATCTTCCTGCCAAATGAGTGTTATGACGTTAGCGATGTGTTCGGGTCAGATTAGGTTTTAGTCATCGAGTTTAACACTTTCATAGAGAGATATTAAGCAATCATAACTAACTTGAATACCAACATTAAAAATCTCTAAAAACAATAACCTGATGAGACGCAATCAGAACAACCTTTGTGCATCCTATCAATTCCACTTTTTTCAGAAGGCGTCACTAAATTCACCCAAAAAAAGCTACTAAAAAACTCTTCAATAAGCAGCTATTTCAATTCAAAAGGCATTTCAAATGAACAGTGGAATAGATTTTGAATCTTGATTGATATGGAGAGCACAAAAGGCGGGAATGATAAGCAGAACCCAAAGTTAAATTCAAAGTCAAATTCTGAGAATACGCAGTCACATAAATATAATATGGAAAGAAACAAAAATCAAAATTGTTATTACATTGAAGATCACCGCTGCTTCATTCTACATGCTCTGTCCCCGTATCATGGGTCAATAAAGGACCAGCAGAATGGTTCTGTTGCAGATGACTAAGACCAACCTGTGGCCTTGTTGCAGCATTGGTATCAACTGAACTCAAACCAACTTGTGGCCGTATTGGCAACATGGCTGTAATCAATTAGTTTTCGAAACAAAAGCAATAGTTAAGTATAAAATGAAGCTGTAAAGGTATATTTTGAAAAAATAAAGTCTATTAGGAAAAAAATGTTATTCACCTTGTCGTTCTACATTGATCGTTACCATTACGGTCGCCAAAAGGGAGCCCATACCCTTCACATAAGGATAATAAGTCTTTTTCTTGCCGATTCCCATATATGCGAATTCTGAATTTTTCTTGCCGCCACATACACATCTGCACAGAACATCAATAAAAAGTTTCCGTAAACTTATAAATGAAAATAAAGACCAATTCATTGACTCTGTACGTTATAAGATTCTAGCGGAAAATTGCATTTAACAGCTTTATCTACACGATTCTCCAAATGCAACAAATAAATAAAACTCGGTATAAAAAAAAATTCACCTTGGACACCGGGCACAAAACGACGTGCCGACCAAATCATTGTTCTATTTCTCAAGGATTCTAGCATTTTCTTAGAAAAGCAAATCCAAACACCATGTGCAGGAGTATATGATATTTAAGCATCTTATACATATGAACTTAAAGCCAAAAAAAGCAACCCCAAAATTAATTCAGAACATTACCCAAAAATTATGAAACAATGATATCCAAAACTTACCCAAGTATCGAACTCATCATTAACACCAAAACACCAAAAATAATTTGATCTTTAACACCGAAAATCCAAAACCCCCAGTCTTCCCGAAGACAAACGCGAACCACGGATAACTATGAAAAGACAGTCGGCTTGATCGTTATTTTTTTCAACTGCTAAGAGGTCAATTTACAAAGCAAGCTACCTTTACCAATAAGTGCCAAAAGGTTCAGTTATTAAGCGACATATGTCTACATCTTTAAAGTTAATTTTTATAGTTTAAGGCAATTCAATCTACTTAATAAAGAATATTTTTACATGTACATGTTCAAAGTTGTGAAGAAACGGGTTGAGACCAGTTCATTGAAAACGCATAATATGTTCTGTAAACGCAATCCCTGTATCCCCTAACAACCAGTCGGTATCTAAAAGCAACCCGACATGACTCATGAAAAAGCCAGTCGGTAACAACCACGTAGGTAAAATAATTAGGTTACCTCCGAAGTCTTTCACCCAACAGGAGATAACTGCCATGATCGTTGGCTTCGCCGCTTACTCGTACTCGTCAATGTCAAAATTCTTTGCTTTTTCATTCGATAGAGTAAATCGAACTGTTTCATTTCTATAAAAAAAAAAAAAAAAAAAAAAAAAAAAAAAAAAGAACAAATGGTTTGTAATTAGTTTTTTTGCTTCTTTCATCTCTACCGAAAAAAAGTTTGTAACTATTTCAAAGACGGTAACGGGAAATACTCTAGGTTTCGAAGCACGATATCCCTCCAGACAACCATTTTTTGTGTTGGGTTTTCATGGCCACGCACATCTCCTACATGAAAAAAATGAAATTTATCAAAATTAAAATATATCTAAAATTCCAGAGTCTCCATGTTTTTCATGAAAATTATCAAAACTAACAACAAAAACACCTAACCCACATAAATTTTTGACTTCACACTACAATTTCAAAAATCGCCAAATATTTTTTATAAAATAAGCCATCATAAATTTTACTCAAAAGTTGAAACCTATCCTCATTCAAAGATCCCCAAGGCGGTGAGTGAGTGATTATCACCAAGTCTGTGAACTTTTATTAAACAACAAAAAAATAGCTAATGTTAACAGTAACATGTTTTTGACAAACCTTGATATAATCAACAACCCACAACTCAAGAAACAACCATAACACCGAGTTATCTAAACCAATCATCCTCCCATAAATCTTACGACACCTACAAAACACCAAAATCGAAACCTTTGTGGTCAGCTGTTAGCGAATCTCGAAGGCAAAAAAAAACCCAAAAAATAGGAAGTAACAATCTTAGTTGTTTGTTCAGTTTCAAATAAGCCTATAAAAAACCTGGGCTAAAGAACTAAAAGCATACACATACCTTTAGTTGAACACAGATCAGGCACAAATAAAAGCAATCATCCGGCACAAAAATCCTCCAAAATAGAAACCCCAAACGTTATATTTTCCTCGGCCAAAGATTAAACAAAAGGTTGGTGGATTACAATAAGAATGAGAGAGGGGCGGTTTGATGTATCTGGAGAATTCCAGATACTGAGATACGTAATATAACTGAAGTTTGGATTGGGTTGGATTACACGGCATGTAGTAGGCCAAAAAAATTTCGGGGAGCCCACACCATATACGACGTCGTTCGTGATGGTGTATTATATATATAGTAATTTACTTGTGATGTGGGCCTCTAAGGTCAATACAACAACGTCCTTGGGCTTCAACAATGTTGGCCCAATACTAAAACCCATGCTAGGGGTGTTCATCGGTTCGGTTATCGGGTTAATCAGTTTATTCGGTTCGGGTTATTCGGTTAATTTTTTTTGGTCATAACCGAAAATCGAACCGAACTGAACCAAAAATATCTGTGACCGAACTGAACCGAAAACCAAACCGAAGTTCGGTTCGGTTATGGGTCAAAACCAAAAACCGAAATTTGTACTTGAATTACACCATTTATATATATTTTTTTTAAATTTAATTATATAGATTTTTGGAAAAAAAAACTATTTCAAGCATAAAATGTGTTTTTTATATTAAGATAAAATTTTAATTCTCTTCTTATGAATATATAATATATATATATATATATATATATATATATATATATATATATATATATATATATATATATAAATTCGGTTTTCGGTTCAGATAGCCAAAACCATATCCAAACCGAAAACCAAATTTTTAATTCGGTTCGGTTCGGTTTTAACAAATCCGGTTCGGTTATAATTCGGTTCGGGTTTTTTTCGGTTTATTACCCGAACCATGAACACCCCTAACCCATGCTACTGAACCGAATTAAAAAACAATTTTCTATTAGTCGATAGTTAGCATATGGTTTAGTGTATTTGGGTTCAAGCCTGTAAATAGAATGGTCCATGTATTCCTATATTATGTACCGGTTTACTCAATAATGAATAATCGACATTTATATTATGTGGATCTATGTGTCATAACATTACTATGCATAACACGTTGAACTCTATTGAGAAGCTTCACTTTTTAAAATTACGTGATACTTGGTATGCTATTTTTTTGGGTAATTCAGGTTTCTGACTTTTTTTTTTCTTTTGAGCGGCAAGGTTTCTGACTTTTTAACCGACTAATTCCGTGAATTTAGACTCATTGTCACACAAACTTAAACCATATAAAGTCCACCTTTTTAGGAGTTAAGGTTACTTGCACCTAACATGAATTGGACTTTAATTATCTCTCATATTATGATGACAATCACAAACATTTTTACCACTAAATCATCACTAAATGATTTTGATATGCTACATTTGTTGATGTTCGAATATTTTGTTGGGAACAATTTTTGCATGAATTGTGGTTTTTTATATAAGTTTTCGTTGTCAAACGTGCTTTATATATCAAATGCTAACACCTTATTACTCCAAAATGCTGGGTATGAAATAAATTTGTGCATTAGGTCAAAGCTGGTGATACGTGGGAATCGCACCAGGCTTTACCTCTCAAGGGATCTTGAGAAGCTTACAACCCCCACCAGGCAGTGTACCTGATCGTTGTAGTATAGTATAGTGACAAGTACCGGGGGATTGATCGTTCAGCTTAGGAATAGTGTCGCTAGGATTAGAAAACCTAAATATTAGTTCTAAAGGTGAGGGATGATGTAAAACCTCGCAAAAATTCGTATAATTAACTTCGGTTAATTAAATAAATAATCTCTGTCATTATTGTAATTACCATTTTTACGGGGAAATTTAAAATTTTCTTTGTATACTAAAATGGTCACGATTACGATATTGCAAAATTCACCAAACGACAAAACAAGATTTCGATATAATTAACAAAACATTAATAATTACACTAAACTTAATTAATATAACTAATTATAAAAACTAAACAAGCCTTAATAAGATTTCAGCCCAAAGCCATGCCCACTTTATTTTCGGCCCAATTTCTTTCTTTTTTTCTCTGCGTACTGTTCACCAGCCACCAAGGGCCCAACTTCGAATTAAAATTCCAGTTTTCATTCGAGCAGTTCACCTCCAAATTGCCTCTGTATTTTTCGATTCCTAAATACAACATGTCCATATCTTTGTACCTCCTAATTGTCTACCCGCCAAAGAATTAGGATGCCAAATATTAGCTTCTAAGACGAACGTTTGATGCGTTTAATAGAGGCAAAGTGTTTGGCCAAAAACCAACCCACTCGACACATATTAAAACCAAAACTCAACCGTTTTAAACCCGGATTGTTTCTATTCGATCCTAATAATTATTATATCATGTTTTCATGTTAGTAAACATGTTTCATCAGTTTGTAACCAAGTTCTATGCCAAAAACCAAATCGTGTACCCAAAATAATATATGTCGACATATATGAATCCACAACTCAATTCCCATTTGAATTCTTCTCATTCCTAGCTCTCACACTTTATTATTATATTCATAAAATATCAAATATGTCTCTCATTTCACTGACATTGGCTAGTAGCTAGTGTTGGGAATTATTGAAAATATATACGTATAACATATTCTAACATTTCACATCTCGTCTCCATTTCCTTTCCATATTCTCTCATTCTCAAATTCTATTACATATTAATTTCCTCCTAAAAATACTCTTACAAGACCAAAGGTCGATTGTCATATGGTTGGGAAGCAAGGAAAAGGATATCGGGTTGATTTATATATATAACGATTGGGTTATATAGTGAAACTTGATTTTCTTGTGTTCCATACTATCACACTCGACTCTCAATCATTTCTAAGGGTGTTTGTAAGTCTTTTACAACTCACTTGAATCCATTTCACACGTTAAATTCATGTCATGCATTATATTTATTTTGTTTCAATCGTATATAGTATCATATATATATTTTATCTACGTATATATTTTTAGCAACACAAACGTGACTAGCCTCCATCTTGGAAGGCCTAGGAGTCACGTAGCACACTTGTTTCACGTTTATTTTTACGTTACATGCATCATACAAACTTATTTTGACCATATACCAAATATATAAAAATGTTGTAAAACTTAGAAAATTAACAGTCTTTTACTAATAAAAATCTGTCCAAGTCACTTATAAAATCATTTTTTATCTCACAATTTAGCGTAACAAGCATGTCATATTTTTACACCATCTAATAGACACCATGGCTAGCTACAACTTTCGTATAAATAACAAGTAAAAATAAACACGTTTTGACACTCTAAATCGACCAAAGTAAATTGCAAAACTCGTATATACCAAAAACACTTAGAAATTTTCTAAGTCTTTTTACTCAGAAAACTGGTCCAGATTGCGACCAAAACGACCCTTTAAAACTTAATCCGACTTAATAACCACCCAATATTTTTACACAACCTATTTCTTCTTACTACAAGCTACAAGTTTCGTGTTTAAACTTTTTAATAATAAGCTCGTTTAGACCCTTTAAATTGGCCAAAGTAAACCACAAAAACTCATTTTTCAAAAACTATTTATAAAGCTTAATGGACTGAAAAGCCCAATAAGCTGAAAATAAGCTCTCCGTATAAGCTGGACCAAAAAGCTATTTTGATATGATTTTATAACATTAAAAATGAGTCTAGGGATAAGCCCAACTTGTCTCAACGCTCACGGATTTTAAAACGTTAACGGGCCTTTAATTTAGCTCGTTAAAGCCCATTTATTGAAAAATAAGCCATTTTTGCAAATAAGCAGTTGAAATAAGTTTTAATAAGCTTCAATAAGCTCCAGAAATTTTAAGATAATTTTTCCCATAATTTTTGAACGTTTGGACTAAAAATGTAACGCGACGACACCTAGAAGGACTAATATTGAAAACTGTGAAAACTAAGGACTAAAACTGTAAAAACAGAATTTTTAAGGTAGAAAATGATTTATTATTAATTTCCAAGCTTAGATTGTAATATTGAACATGTAGTGGACTATAATTGTAAAATATATATAAAAAGGACTAACGGTGTGACGCTAACTCCGTTAGTATAAAAAGTGTAAAATTGGAAAAGGACAAGGACTACACATAATCTATTTGACATTCTTATTTTATTTTCTATTTTACGGCAAACCTCACGTCATATGCATTTTCGTTTCATTTTATATATATATTATTTATTTTTACGTTAATAATATATATAACGATATTTAAATAGTTAATATTTTACTTACGATTTAAAAAGGTAAAACTACGATGGATATTTTAAATAAAGTAATTTTTTTCATATCATGCATGACATAAAAATTTCACTTCACATCATCTATTCGTCATAACGAATAAATCTTATTCGTTATTCGTTCGTATTTACCAAATAGTATTTGGTTATATTCTCTGATAAATTTATTTATCAGGTTCCGTATCAACGACGTTTCCATAATCGTTTCCTTAAATCTCATCCTATCTTCCTTTTCATCATTTCCAAATCAATCCAGGTGAGTCATAGCCCCATTTCAAATAATTGTTTTTAACTCATTGGGGGAGATACATGCTTACATATACTTTGATAACTTGATAAGTATATGAAATAAAATAAAATACATGATTCAAATCAATTTCCTAATTGATATTAAAAATAATATAATTTGTAATTTATAATATATTGATATTCCCAATGTGATTATTGTGGTATGTGAAAAATCTATATTGATGAATTATTTGACTGAAATATTGATATTCATGTGAAAGTTGTTCCCAATTCGATTATTGTGATATGTGATATAAATGTGTTACTGGCGATATATATTCAAACTGAATTTCTGATACTCAAACGATACTGTTTTCAAATTGATCTCTGTAATGCGATACTTGATTTCACGATGTTATGCTAAATGAGCCCATAGGTCCTTGATATTGCCTAAGTTAGCTTATCGCCATAAAGTCCCTCTATCATGAGCCATTAATCACTGAAAAGTGAGCGCGAATATAGTGGACAGCTTCGAAACCTGTTTCGGGTTGACCTCCGATCCCACTAATGCTTAACGGAATGCCAATTGCAATTGGTTAGCCGCATTAGTCGTGATACACTATATTTGAGTAAAAATAGGAATTGGCAAATCACCTATTACACGAGGGCAAAATCTGTCATTGATTTGATAGATCACCCCTTCTGTTAACGTCTTGCGTGTCATGAGGCTTGGTGCAATATCTATAAAGGAATAGTATATATATGTATTCAACATATATATTTAGATACAGCTGTATAGGTTCGCCCATATGTGAATTGTTTATCTGATCGATTTAGTATCATGAGTTTCCAGCTCATGTTAAGATTATTGATTCTTTATGGAATGTGATTGAATATTTATATGATTTATTTGTGAATATATTCGATAATTGTTTCATTTCTGTTTGTATTTTAACAATACCAAATATTCCTGAAATCTAACAAAATAAAGGGTTTTTCCTAAAACTCTATTAACTCACCAACCTTTGTGTTGACACTTTTAAGCATGTGTATCTCAGGTAATTTAACGGAGCAGGACAAGACACGGAGTGAGCATTTATTACTCTGATAAATTAAAATGGTGTAAAAATCAAATTTGTCATTTTTACAAGTCTTTATATCTTTTCATAAGATTTTAAATCAAATGGTTCATCTTTTATCAAGATTATTATTTAAATGACAAATGACTTTCAAAGTGTTTCTTTCAAACCGTTTTATTGGTTAAAACTTCGATCCTCACCGTAACACCCAAATTAATTTTCCGCTGCGACAAACTTTAAAAATGGGGGTGTTACAGATTGGCATCAGAGATACAGTTATAGAGAATTAAATGTTTTCAAACATTAAAACTATAACTACATTTTCAAAATAATGATTTTACACCATAATATTTTATGCCCTCCGTGTCTGCAGACTGCCGTGCTCCATACTTTATTTATTGAGATTATATTACATGCTTAATAGTTACTCAAATACAATTGTTATTTCATCTGTACTGTTATATCTTTAACAATACAAAATATTCATAAAATATTATTCTCGGTTACTACTGTAGCTTGTCTTCAGGTACGCCCGTGAATGTCAAAACAAATATCCATAATACTAATACCTCATCTATAAATAAAAAATTCTCCGAATAATGAAAATCCTTACGTACAAATAATAAAATCCCAACCTAATATAGAACTCAATCCGAAATCACCTCCGTCGTCACCTATCCATTCACCTCTACGTCAAAAACTCAGAAGAGCTACCGAGTCATATGAAGATTTGATTGGTGGTCAAGCAGCATTCGAAGTTGGACGAAGTTCACTCCAAGAGATGCCACAGAAGAACGTTGAGCCAAATTCTCCATCACCTTATACTTCATATTCCTCAATACCAAATATTTTCAAATTTTCTACTTCCTGACGCTCCAAATTTCTCGTTACAATACATCTCAAACGATGTATCTTCTCTCAATTCCCCTGAACAGAAAGTTGTACCCACTAAACCAAAAAGTTTTTGGTTAGTGATGACAGATTTCCTAATATTCCGAAATTCTCAAAACTTGTAACCAACCTCCAATAAAAATCTCCTTTCGTTATAGCCCTCTGTTGTTAATAAATTCTTTCCATCATGATGCTATGCATTCATGTAAAGATTCCTCATACCTTCATGAAAAATCTCACCATTTGTTACTCTCTTTGGTAGACAAATGACTCCTCTCATATCAATGGAATATTAATAAAAGATCTTGTATCGTTTGTTTGCAAAAACAATCAATCAAGTTATTAATATAATGTTGATTATAGTGAATATATTCAAATTTACCTTAAGAATACCTAGGATTATTATGATTTTTTATACCTACCATGATTAGGCTATAACCATAGAATTTTATAAGACAAATTTTTGGAAGAGAACTTGAAGAATAGAGAGAAGGTTATTGAACTTTAGCTTTAGTAGATAAGTCTGTTTGCTCCTTAGCAATCCTATACCAAGAGTTGATAAATTATATAAGATACTACCCAGACATATCTTGAAATTAGATTACAGTAGGAATTCAATTAAGTCTATCATCAATGAATTAATTAGCTCCATATTCTAAAGGACCTAACAAAGTACTAAGAATATCCAGAGGTTAGTAATCAGTATCATTGCAGTAGTACTTGAAGTAACCATAGTTCCTCCAATTAGCAACGATATAGTAAGAAAAGAAAATAAGATAGCCATACCTTGTAAGCATAACCATGAAAGTTTTACGGATTTTAGACCAACTCACCTTAAGAGAAAAATAAGAGTGACTGAATGATAGATTATTACCACCCTGTAAGAATTGTCTCATGAACTTTAAGTTTATACCAAGAATATCCTAGTATTTCCTTAGAAATTCCTGACTCAACACCATATTATTAACAAAAATTTACTAAATTCTTTTGAAAATGATTAGATGTAATTCAATCATTGAGACTGAACCATCTAAAACAATTTAAAGAAAAATAAATACCATTGTTACTGAGCCAAGCATCACATCATTTGGTCCTCAATTATACATAGCCTAGCTACCTATGTATAATTTAGGAAGAATTATGTCATAAATGGAACAGTTATCTTTTTAGATTTTCTAATAACAATCTTCATTTAAAAACAAAAATATTTAGATTAAATAAATTATTTATAAACCTTATTTTTGACAAACTCCAATAGGTATTTACACTTAATATCCATTATTTTATAATAGTAAGTTGAAAAAAGTAAAAACATTAGAAACCTAAGAGTTCACCAAGACTTATGGAAAACATCAATAGCAAAAAAATTTATTAGAGACCACGGAAATTAATACATAGGCATATAATTAGCATAGGAAGTGCTATTATTTCAAGGATTACAATAAAAAGCGTAGAATCTTCAATAGGTTGACCCGGCATAACAATAAGGATTCCCTTCAACAGTACCATAGCAAGAACCACCATAGGATGAATTACTCAGATTATTATAAAAGATAAGTATAAGTACACCATTAGAAACAATAGCAAGCCTAGTTCTTAAACATAAAGACAAATAAGTTTTATTTCATATTTATTGAGGATTACATAGAAACATAACAAGGATCATTTTAAATAAACCTAGCTTAAGACTAGTGCCTCCATATCTTATCAACACCATATGATAGAACCGTGAGTGGTATTACGAACCCCACAATCCCGACCAAAATTACATAGTCTTCATCCGGAACAAAAGTCAAATAGGTGAGTGCCAAAACGATATATACCATTGCGATAATAGTAATTAGGCTCGGCATTTTCGGAAGTATTTAATGAGAGAAAAGGATTAAGAATAGGAAATGTGAAATGATAGGAAAATGGATGATGAAAGAATAGGAAATTAAATGGAGTATTTATAGGATCAAAAATCTAGCCGTTGGGACCAATATAGCCGTTAAGTTACTATTCACGACCGTTAGTATTCACTATTCATTAGCCGTTATTTTTCAACTATTTTCAATATTCACAACCCTTAAACACCTCAGTTATTTTGTCTTGTCTAGTACAGGTAAATCTAACTGAATCACGTTTCCTTGAATTTCGGATAAAAATCTCTCGACAACCTCTGTTCAAAATTCTCCACTCAAGTAATCACATTAAATTTGAATTTCGGGACGAAATTCAGAATGACATGTGGGTACTGTAAAACCTCGCAAAAATTCGTATAATTAACTTCGGTTAATTAAATAAATAATCTCTGTCATTATTGTAATTACCATTTTTACGGGGAAATTTAAAATTTTCTTTGTATACTAAAATGGTCACGATTACGATATTGCAAAATTCACCAAACGACAAAACAAGATTTCGATACAATTAACAAAACATCAATAATTACACTAAACTTAATTAATATAACTAATTATAAAAACTAAACAAGCCTTAATAAGATTTCAGCCCAAAGCCATGCCCGCTTTATTTTCGGCCCAATTTCTTTCTTTTTTTCTCTGCGTACTGTTCACCAGCCACCAAGGGCCCAACTTCGAATTAAAATTCCAGTTTTCATTCGAGCAGTTCACCTCCAAATTGCCTCTGTATTTTTCGATTCCTAAATACAACATGTCCATATCTTTGTACCTCCTAATTGTCTACCCGCCAAAGAATTAGGATGCCAAATATTAGCTTCTAAGACGAACGTTTGATGCGTTTAATAGAGGCAAAGTGTTTGGCCAAAAACCAACCCACTCGACACATATTAAAACCAAAACTCAACCGTTTTAAACCCATATTGTTTCTATTCGATCCTAATAATTATTATATCATGTTTTCATGTTAGTAAACATGTTTCATCAGTTTGTAACCAAGTTCTATGCCAAAAACCAAATCGTGTACCCAAAATAATATATGTCGACATATATGAATCCACAACTCAATTCCCATTTGAATTCTTCTCATTCCTAGCTCTCACACTTTATTATTATATTCATAAAATATCAAATATGTCTCTCATTTCACTGACATTGGCTAGTAGCTAGTGTTGGGAATTATTGAAAGTATATACGTATAACATATTCTAACATTTCACATCTCGTCTCCATTTCCTTTCCATATTCTCTCATTCTCAAATTCTATTACATATTAATTTCCTCCTAAAAATACTCTTACAAGACCAAAGGTCGATTGTCATATGGTTGGGAAGCAAGGAAAAGGATATCGGGTTGATTTATATATATAACGATTGGGTTATATAGTGAAACTTGATTTTCTTGTGTTCCATACTATCACACTCGACTCTCAATCATTTCTAAGGGTGTTTGTAAGTCTTTTACAACTCACTTGAATCCATTTCACACGTTAAATTCATGTCATGCATTATATTTATTTTGTTTCAATCGTATATAGTATCATATATATATTTTATCTACGTATATATTTTTAGCAACACAAACGTGACTAGCCTCCATCTTGGAAGGCCTAGGAGTCACGTAGCACACTTGTTTCACGTTTATTTTTACGTTACATGCATCATACAAACTTATTTTGACCATATACCAAATATATAAAAATGTTGTAAAACTTAGAAAATTAACAAAGTCTTTTACTAATAAAAATCTGTCCAAGTCACTTATAAAATCATTTTTTATCTCACAATTTAGCGTAACAAGCATGTCATATTTTTACACCATCTAATAGACACCATGGCTAGCTACAACTTTCGTATAAATAACATGTAAAAATAAACACGTTTTGACACTCTAAATCGACCAAAGTAAATTGCAAAACTCGTATATACCAAAAACACTTAGAAATTTTCTAAGTCTTTTTACTCAGAAAACTGGTCCAGATTGCGACCAAAACAACCCTTTAAAACTTAATCCGACTTAATAACCACCCAATATTTTTACACAACCTATTTCTTCTTACTACAAGCTACAAGTTTCGTGTTTAAACTTTTTAATAATAAGCTCGTTTAGACCCTTTAAATTGGCCAAAGTAAACCACAAAAACTCATTTTTCAAAAACTATTTATAAAGCTTAATGGACTGAAAAGCCCAATAAGCTGAAAATAAGCTCTCCGTATAAGCTGGACCAAAAAGCTATTTTGATATGATTTTATAACATTAAAAATGAGTCTAGGGATAAGCCCAACTTGTCTCAACGCTCACGGATTTTAAAACGTTAACGGGCCTTTAATTTAGCTCGTTAAAGCCCATTTATTGAAAAATAAGCCATTTTTGTAAATAAGCAGTTGAAATAAGTTTTAATAAGCTTCAATAAGCTCCAGAAATTTTAAGATAATTTTTCCCATAATTTTTGAACGTTTGGACTAAAAATGTAACGCGACGACACCTAGAAGGACTAATATTGAAAACTGTGAAAACTAAGGACTAAAACTGTAAAAACAGAATTTTTAAGGTAGAAAATGATTTATTATTAATTTCCAAGCTTAGATTGTAATATTGAACATGTAGTGGACTATAATTGTAAAATATATATAAAAAGGACTAACGGTGTGACGCTAACTCCGTTAGTATAAAAAGTGTAAAATTGGAAAAGGACAAGGACTACACATAATCTATTTGACATTCTTATTTTATTTTCTATTTTACGGCAAACCTCACGTCATATGCATTTTCGTTTCATTTTATATATATATTATTTATTTTTACGTTAATAATATATATAACGATATTTAAATAGTTAATATTTTACTTACGATTTAAAAAGGTAAAACTACGATGGATATTTTAAATAAAGTAATTTTTTTCATATCATGCATGACATAAAAATTTCACTTCACATCATCTATTCGTCATAACGAATAAATCTTATTCGTTATTCGTTCGTATTTACCAAATAGTATTTGGTTATATTCTCTGATAAATTTATTTATCAGGTTCCGTATCAACGACGTTTCCATAATCTGTGACAACCGGCAGTTTAGGGAGCTATTTTAAAAACCCGCATTACAATTTAAGTTCGTTTATAATTTTTAATTGAAATTTTCATTTCACAACGAACTTGTAAGACCTATTTTATGGATATTATAATTAATGACGTTATGGAATTCGGGAATTATGTTCATAATTCATTTTTGATTATACGATCGGTGATGTATATTTGAATTCTCACTTGGTACTACGTTGACTTTGGCACTAGGATTACCTAACGACAATTTTATGATTCGTCTTAACGAATCCGATATATTTTTAATTGTTTTCGAGAGGTTCTCGAGTGATATGGAAGTTTTAAAATGAGTTCGGGTTCGGGCCACATGTTTTTACATTTACCCGCGTTACCCGCTCCACCGTAATAATATTATTATTATTACTATTATTATTATTATTATTATTATTATTATTATTATTATTAACTTTTATAAAAGAAAAAAAAATAATAATAATAAAAGATATTAAAGGGTGTGTTTGGTCCGGTTCTTCACACACAACACAAACCCATCTCTCTCTCATCTCTCTTTCTTCCCCCACTTCACAAACCCTAGCCGACAACTAAAGTCCGGCCACCACTGCTGCACCACCGCCGATCACCACTCTACACCACCACCATAAATCGAATCTCCATCATCTAATCCGTTAGATCTATTACACCACGCGCCTCATACCGCCATTTTATCACACGAATCACCACTATCATCACCACCAATCGTGTATTTTGAAGGGTTATCACGGTTTTGAGCTCTGGATCGAAGGTGAGACGAGTTTTCACTCGTATTGTTGATAAAAATCGTGACCTAGGGTCACGACTTGATAACTTTCGGATGGGTTAACATTTGTGAACGCGTAATACAAATGGGTTTTGGTTGAAAACATGTTTTCTACAAAGTTTGGTATCCGGGTTTGGTGTTATTGTATGGTTCGATTGAACCGTGAGTCTAAGACTCACGGCTTGGTTTTGGATCCGAGCTTATGGCTCGCTAATGTTTCTTCTCTTGGTCTTGAGTCATGGTTTTCATGACTGTTTTCGTTGGGCCTTGGTTTGACTCGTTGGAGTCACGGCTTTGTGGCCGTATTTGGTTGTTCTTTGCCGCGACCCTATGTGGTCAAATTGGCAGTTTGAGGGTGCTCGTTGGAGCTTATTTTGATGACATTTGAGGTTGTTGATTCGAGTCCTCGTGACTCGTGGTTTTGAGCCGTGACTCAAGTGAGTCGAAGGCTCGGGTTTGGCTTGGTAAACCGACCCAAACATTAACTTGGTTGATGTTATTTTTCTTGTAATAATTGTGAACTATTTGATATATTGTTGTGGTATTTCATTTATCGGCCGTATACTTTTGGTTGGGTCGAGACCATTGTGGTCTCGACATTGGATATTATAATGGTAATTGTGGAGTTGTTGTCGATTGGTAAGTGTGATTGGGGACTGATTGTGAGACGGTCGTTAGATTGACGGAGATAGGTTAGTCGGGTGCCGTAGTCGGACCCTATTGTTGTAGCCCGTGGTTTGAGATTGTGATTGGACGGAGATTTGTTATTTATGACTTTTGCTTATTATTGGACTTGGACATTGAGCCGAGAGTCATGACTCGGACATATGACCATTTCGTATAACTCAATAACTATTAAAATGGAAACGGAAATAATAAAACTCGTAATAATAATTATTGATAATATGAACGTTTATATGAAAGTATGTACGTGAATAACGTATATATAACTATATAAACGCGTATATTAATAATAATAATAATCACGAGTCGTATTATAAATAATACGATTAGATATATATTAGGCTACAAAAGTGGCGTAATATTATTAAACGTATTATTATTATAAAAATTGTGTTATAAACGGGAAACTCCCGACAATTATGGAACGTTTAATAAAATGTTGTTTTGGATATATAACGGATAAACTTATTGAGTTAGGCGAAATTGTTGTCGCTCGGGTCCAGGTAAGTTACTATTTGTGACGTTCGTGTTGTCACGGATATATGACGACTAATATAGACGTTTTCTATAATTAAATAACCACTTAACCGCAAGGTTGAGCCGGGTTATTTAGCTATATGAAACGAACATATTAGTGGGCATCGTATCCTACGACGCCCATAAGTTGTAGTATATGTAAAGTGTAATAGATTGCGAGTGTATATATCGGGAAATCTGGCCAATTTGACGATATATACGAGGAATTTATTAAACTATGATATATACTATATAGTCAATACGTGCTATGTGCTTTATATGTGTTTTAGATTGGGTGTAATCTTGGAACGGTATATTACGTAAATAAATATGAGGATTATCAAATCGACGGATTTGGTAAACTTTGGCGATTTATTTAAATGATATATTGGGCTAATATTAGATCTATAGTTTATTTATTTTTCTATGTGTGATCGTGTTGGTTTGTTTTGAGTCGACCCACCACCCGTATGGATACCAAACGCAAATACACCAAACTAATACGAAATGGATTTTCGGTAATAAAACGGATTCTCGTCCGGGTTTGGGAATATTATATATTTGAGGAAATGATTTCTGAAAGAGTTAATATTGTTAGGTCGTGCCAAGTCCGTAGTTGCTGTTTCGTGAGTTATCATACATCTTATTTCTACCTACCTCGTCTTGCTATTTTCTGGACTTGAGGTGAGTCATAGCCCCACTTTTTACTCTTGAACTATGTTTTCAATGATTGGGGTGAGAAACGTGCAAATTGTTTTATGTGGACTGTTATCGCTTTTACTTTTCAAATCTTGCTATGCTCATGGAACTAGGAAGATTTGTCAACCTTAGTCACATAGTGAATTATCGCGTGTAGACTAGTTATGGTTAGACGAATATTATAACAACCTTAGTCACATAGTGAACCATCGCGTGTGGACTAGATTTGGTTAGATGAGTTACATCAACCCTAGTCATATAGTGAACCATCGCGTGTGGACTAAATAATGGTTGGATTACGAGATTGGCTTATTTGAGGATTTCGGATACTATAGTGTGTGCACCTATAGGTTATTAATATTTCGGAGGTTATCCGAGTATTTATTGGTATTGCGGAGGTTACCCGAATATCTATGTTAGCACGGAAGGGTATCCGTGTGTTTTGTTAGTACGGAAGGGTATCCGTGTGTTATGTTGGAGCGGAGGGTATCCGCAGGTTTTTAGTGAATCCCTAGTCTAGCTAGCAAGCGTTTTGCGTATATGTCCACTATATCATTAGTTGAATTTAAACCTATGATCTCACCAGCGAAAGCTGACTTTTAGCACGTTTTCTCAGGTAATTAAGTGATGAGGTGCATGCTTGGATTGGAAGGCTCGGCTAAGGCTCTCGGTTAATGGATCTATTTTTCTAAACTATGATAATTGAATTTGGACCTATTGTTATCTTATTTTGGGCCTGACTCTGAATGATGTTGGGATAAATGTAAACCTTAAAACCCCGTTTGGTTGTGTTTTTATTATGTTTACTTTATCTCGTTCTATATTGTCTTGTGTTGGATACCAATCCCCGTAGCACCCCGAAAGCTTGTTGAGTCTTCCGCTGTATCAAATTTTGGGGGTGTTACAGATTGGTATCAGAGCCAAGGTTATAGAGAACTAGGTAAATAAACGCCTAAACTATAACCGTATTTTTATAGAAAATGATCCTTGACCACCGCCCGCTAGCCCGCCAAGCCGAAGCATCTTCTATTATTTGAGGTATTATGAGATATTTGAGATGATTGTTAGATTTGAGACTTATTGAGATGATTTGAGGTTTATGGATTTTAGTAATAAGATGGCGTTCTCGAGGATTTATATGGTCTATATGTTTTATAAACATTTTAGTAATGCGGTGTTTGAAATTCTTTTATTGAGATTATATATGGAATTATTTGATGAGTATGTTTGGTATGGTATTATGAGTTGTGATTTAAGTTGTTTTGAAACACTTACACCTACCCTACGCCGTTGTCACAAACTATGGCCTCCCATATGCCCGATGTCGTCGAGGATATTCTTACTGCACCGGTTTTACCTGCACAGTTCATTATGGCATCTGATGATCCTTACCCGATGGCCATGACTCCAGCTACTGTATCACAGGCAGCTTCTACTTCAGCACTACCTGCTGCATCTACGCAGGGACCCTCATCTTCTTTAGGGCTCCCTGGTACATCGAGGCAGCTTACTCTTCATCAGGCTTTGGCTCGTGTGGCACCACGCTTTGCCCACCGAGCTACGGCACGCATGTCGGTACGCCCTACTCCATCACCTTTACAGATTGATGCCCATTCTCTTCTGTCTGAGGCGCCGCCCACATCACTGCGTCGTCGTCCTAGATCACCTACTACATCTTCACATGGTTCACCTAGTAGGAGACGACGAGTGATGAGGTACTCTTCCGATGAGGAGGAGGAGGAGTACGAGGGTGAGGATGAGGCTGATGACCCTGAGCGGGAGGATGACCCTCAGGAGGCTGAGCATGGTGATGATGATGACCCTGAGGAGGAGGATGACCCTCAGGAGGATGAGATGCCTGATGATGATGATGAGTTAGCACCACCAGCTCAGGCTGAGGAGCCTGATTCACCTGTACACCCGATTGATCCCGATTCACCTGATCATCCGTTCTTGTTTGAGTTGCCACCTGGTAGTCCCGTTGAGTCGGATGCATCTTCTGAGGTTTCTGCTGAGCATGCAGAGTTGGGTGAGGTTGGCAGGTTGTGGGCTCGGATTACTGAGCTTAGTGACAGAGTTGCACGTGTATCGGATCGACTGGAGAGAGTCATTGGAGAGTTCTTAGCAGATTTGAGAGTTGACTTGACTGTCGTTGTGTACAGGACTACTGAGCTGAGGAGAGTTTTGATGGATGTTCATGAGCATATCGATAGTTTGCAGCGAGGATTTGTTACTGCTCGTGAGGCCGACCGCAAGCTTTGGCAAAGGAATGCCGAGCTAGAGAAGGAGGTGGCTGACCTCAAGAGAGACCGAGACACCCATAGCGTGGAGTTAGGATCGTTATGGAGGGATCTTTGTAACACCCCCAATTCATGGTTGCAGCAGAATTCGAACTGGGTGTTACTCGACGGCACAATAGTCACAATAATAGAAAACGAACTCCAATTGAGTCGTTTTAAAAGATTTATCATTCAAATTATATAAATATCAGAGATAACAAAATGAGGTCCCAAATGGTTCCATGTTTACAATGTATAATAAATGAGTTTTTGAATGATAATAAAATTTATAGCCCTCTTGAGTATCCGTGCCCTTCCGTGCCATCCTTGATCGTCATGAACCTGAAATACATGCTTGAGAGGTCAACACAAAGGTTGAGTGATATTCATAGAGTTTGTTTAATGTTTGAACACAATGTGTTGGTAGTAAATCGTTGAACACAATAATCGTAGTGTTTGTAGTTAAATCGTTTGAACACAATAATCGTAGTGTTTGTAGTTAAATCGTTTGAACACAATATGTTGGTAGTGTGAGCTATAGACTCACACCAATGTTTGGAAAACAAAGATGGGCTACGTTGTTATATGCCCGGAAAGGTTATTAATTCACTAAGCTTATGACACCAAAACGTTAACGTGTACCAATATCGATCGGCAGATTTATCCCGGTAGGTACTTTGCCGTCATACCTAATGTTTCAAATATTAATGCATTTGTTTGAACTTAGTCAATACAAATGGGATTCGTCAATCCCAATAGGCCTATTCACAATATTCGCGCTCACTTGCAAGTAACCCTCGCAAGTGATTAAATGGTTCATAATAAGGGATCTTGGTTTGGCAAGGATGTTACTTAGTGATAATAAAACATAGTCGAATAGCATACAGTAGAAAGCATTGTGTTCGAGTAGAAAAATAATAGCATGTATTCCCCCCAAGGGTTTGTAAAACATTGAAGTAATGTAAAGTGGGGCTATGAACTCACCTTAAGTAAGATAGCAAGTAATGAATGTAACGGTTGAATCATGAAGGTTTCTACGAGCAACCTATAATCGAATGTTGCGACTTAGGATCGGAGTAAAGAATATGAAGTAGTGCCTATATATATATATATATATCTTGCATTTAGCCCATGATGTGGTATGATGTATAATGTAAGTCTTTGAAAGAAAAGATTCATGAACATGTATGTTTTGTATATCGTTTACTACCGTTCGGGCCGACATAATTCAGAAGTCATGTTAGTAAGCGTTCGAGGAGCCAGGACACTTTAACTCGTAAATCCACAACTCAACTCGACGGCTTACATAATGAACTCCTCACATGAGGCTCCCTACTATTGTAGTAGTTGATAAAGTATAAGTTTTGATCCGTAAAGTTACATGTCCGATATTTGAATAAACTTAGGAAAGTTTATTAGTACATGAAGATTGTTATTAGGGGTAGTTTCATAAGTTTTGTATGACCATTTTCTCTTTGTAATCTCTCATGGTTCCTTTAGATGAAGTAGATCCAAGTTGCTTGTTCAAGTTATCGCCAATACTTTGTTTCATGTTTTCGCCTAAGTAATCTTACATGGTCATTTCGTCATGGCCTAGCCATGACCTTTGGTCCTTGTTCCAAGGTCATGAGACTCAACCTTGGCTCTAGCTATGGTTGTGGTCTTGATTATAGGTCATAAGACCTCTTGTTCCTTTTAAAGTATAACCATAATCTAGTGACTTTCGCCTAAAAATGGGCTGTTTAGAATTTTGAAGAATTTTATCACTCGGAAAGCGTTTTTAGGGCTCGAGCTTCTTTGTTCCTGAACGAAAACGTCGTTCCGGACAACTTTCGTGTTTTAACTTTTTGATGAATCGGACCAGAAGTGTGACTTTCAAAACCCAAATTTGATCAGAATGGTATTTGGCAGTTTGCCGCAAAGTTTTGGTAACTTCAAATGGGCGTAACTTTTGACTCGTATACTCGTTTTGGGTGGTTCAAGTTGCTACGGTTTCCTTGTTAAGTCCTCTACTGTAATATGTAATGATCAAATATCATATTTTTACCATTTTGATCAGGTCTTACCAAGAAAGTCACTAGTTTGCTTGTTATAGTAACTTGTCTTATCAATCATGTACAATAACTTGTTTTACTCATTTTTATACATCATGGACATGAATACAAGACATAATATAGCACAAATAATATGTAAATAACATGAATATGATTATTTAACAAGAATCATGTTAGGGTTTGGCTTACAACTTTTGGCTTTCAAAGATGAAAGGAAGTTAACATGTAAGGATAGGACTTTGATAGACTTGCTTCAACCCACTTCACTTCATGCAATCTTTCTACCCTTGTAATCTTGAAAGATGGATGATGAAGGTTGAGGTGACTTGAGTGGATCTAAACTCAAGAGAATCACCAAGAGTTTCAAAGGATTTGAAGTAGCTTGATGAATCAAAACCAAACTATGGTTTATGTGTTGATATTGCTCTTGATTTCTTGCATAAAACTTGAAGTAGAGAGAAAATCATGAATGTGTTTGTGTTTGTGATGGTATGAACGACCAAAGGGTGAGGAGAGGGTTATATAAGGCCTTGAGGAGGTGCTAGGAAGGTGCTAGGAAGTTGCCTTAAGGAGGTGCAAGTATTTAGGATATTTTCCAACACTTGGAGACCAAGTTTAACACATGTAACCAATCCAATAGATCAAGACTTATAACTTAGGCACATGGCATGGTGAATCACCCTTATACACGTTCATAAGATGGTTAGGGTGATTAGGTACTTAAACTTGGTATTATCTAGCTTACGGAGTGAGTTTTGGTCCCGGTAATCGCTAACGGTAAGTCGTTAAGTCATGAAACTTAAAATCGGGTATCGTAAAAATACGAAACTTGAAAGAATGGTTAAACATGTCATTATACTCCATAATAAAATATAAAATGAGTGGTAGGTTCCATTGGGGTGCTAAAACTGGAAACACGGGTCTAAAACGCGTAAACCCTGCTAAAACTGGAAACACGGGTCTAAAACGCGTAATACGTAAAATGTACGAATATTGCGTAAAATTGAGAAAAGTAAAATATTACTTTTCTAATAGGTTATAAATGATTTAAAATGACTTATAATGTCTAGACTGGGCTCAGTCTAGTGTCGGTTGGTATTAAATGTCTTTTAGACATCAAACCGTAAGCCTAAAAATCACGAAATGACTTATAACATCAAGGGATGATTTTTGGTCAATGGAGGAGGGAAAAATATGTTGACTTTTTCTAATAAGTTGAAAACTCAAATCGTGTTAGAAACGCGTTTTGTGGTCTAACGGTTAATCGCCCATACGGTTAAGCGTGCTCATGTGAGAATAGTACTGGCTTGGGTGACCTGCCGGGAAGTCTTTGGTCATGTTTTTCTCAGTCAGAATTAATTCTCAAATAAATCATGAGTGTGTCAAACATTTTTCTGATGCGGGGTCACTTAACGCGGTCGAGTTTCGTTGTACGTAGAATTTCTGAATGACGTTTTACCCTAAAACGTGTAATTCCTTAATAACTTTCACGAAAATGATCTGACGAATGTCAAACATTTAATTTGCCATGGAAATGATTTATCACTCAAGAATATCAAATAAAAATCAACTTTCGGGAAAGTTTCGGGAAAAATGAATAGTAAAAGTGAATAGTGAAATTTTCCGGGAATGGTAATTAACCTGAAATTGCGAATTGTTACAATCTTGATGGCTTGAGGCAGGAGTTGAGGATTCTCTGTCAGCCACGTGGCTAGTTGTTTGAGTTATATTATCTTGTTGCTTTCTTAGCCGAGGAGTGTTCGGTTAGAAAAGCTAGTTATCATATTTTGATGTATTTTGTACGGTATTCGTCTCTTTTGGAACGATTAGTATGTTTTGTGTTATCCGTTAGTTGGAACGATGTTAGATCGCTATTGCATGGTTGATGGTTATTAGTATATGGTATTATGTGATTTTGGGTGTTATGGAAATTGAGTCCTTATTCGCTTATTTGTTGTTACGTGATCAATGGCACCCCGTCGAAACCCTGTTAGGTCTACCAGGACTGGTCCTGCTGTGACTACTCCTGCTTGCCGAGGTCGTCGACCTACTCGAAATGTTGAAACCCCTACTCCTGACAACCTGGACACCACAAACCACAACAACAGGAATCAAAATGTTGATGTTCAGGGAGACAATGATCATGTTCCACTTAATGCACCTACTGTGGATCAAGCAATGATCAACCAACTCGTGGAGCAAAGAGTTGCTGAACTACTAGCTGAGTCAAATCATTCCAACAATTCTGATGGAACTTTTCCACCTGTTCGTGCTAATGGATGTCAATACAAGGAATTCAAGATTTGTGGACCCATTGAGTTTGGTGGAACTGAAGGAGTGGTTTACTTAGTCAGATGGATCGAGAAGACTGAGTCAGTGTTTAATGTCAGTGGTTGTGCGGAGAATGCGAAGGTAAAGTTTGCTTCTTTTACTTTCAAGGATGAAGCTTTGACTTGGTGGAACAACTACCGAAATGCAGTTGGGAGTGATGTAGCTTATGCCATGACTTGGGAGCAATTCAAGTCTTTGCTGATTCAGACTTATTGCCCAAGGAATGAAGTCAAGAAGCTAGAGATTGAGTTTTGGAACCACAAGGTGAAAGGTAATGATATGGCGACTTACAATCGTCGTTACCAGGAGTTAGCCTTGTTGTGCCCTGATATGGTGAAAACTGAGACTCAAAAGATTGAAAGGTATACTGATGGATTGCCTGTAGCTACGAGGAATGATGTAATTTCTGCTAGGCCTGCAAACATCCATGAGGCAATCACAATTGCTCAACAACTTATGGATTCATTGGAGTTAGAAGAAGCTGATAAGGAGAAGAATGGAAAGAGAAAGAGAGACCGTCACTCTAAGAGTAATGATCACCGAAGCAAGAGACAAGCTAAGGCTTATGCTATTGGGAATGGAGATAAGAAGAATCAGAACGGTGATGCACCCAAGTGTGATCGTTGCCACCACCATCATAATGGAAGGTGTAGTGTGAAATGCCAGAATTGCTCAAGGGAAGGACACACAGCTAGGGACTGTAGAGCTCGACCTCTTGCTATGGTTCAAGCTGCTCCTGAAATGAGAAACAAGGCAGATGTCACCTGTTATGGGTGTGGAAAGAAGGGACACTATAGGAATGAGTGTAGAGAATCGCGGAACCGTGGAAATCAAGGCCCGGGTGGTAATGGGTACAATTATGGAAACCGTGGAACTGGAGGAAATCGTGGACGACAAGATAATGGGGACCAACGTGTGGAAGCTGGAGCTGCTCAGGGAAGAGTGTATGCACTCGGGAACGAGAGAGGAGAAGATCCGAACGTTGTTACTGGTACGTTCCTTCTCAATAATCGTTATGCTTCCATACTATTTGATACTGGTGCCGATAGGAGTTTTGTGTCCACTACATTTGCGCCCTTACTAGAGAAACCCCCGATGGCCTTAGGAATTGGATATGATATTGAGTTAGCTAATGGAAACATAGAAAGGATAAATACCATCATTCGCGGTTGTACGTTAAATTTCTTGAACCACCCTTTCAACATAGATCTTCTACCCGTCACGTTAGGAAGTTTTGATGTAATCATTGGTATGGATTGGTTGTCGAAGTATCGTGCTCACATACTTTGCGACGAGAAGATCGTGCGTGTACCATACGGAAAGGAAGTCCTAAATATATTAGGAGACCGAAAGGATTCTAGGAGCCCATCCCGATTAGCAGTGATTTCGTGCACTAAGTTACCGAAGCTAATGGAGAAGGGATGTTATCTTTTCTTAGCTCAAATTTCTGAGAAGGGAGAGACGAAGAAAAAGGAAAGGTGCATTGGAGATGTGCCTATAGTTCGTGATTTTCCTGATGTGTTTCCCGATGATTTGCCGGGAATCCCGCCGACTAGACAAGTGGAGTTTCAGATTGAGTTGGTACCTGGTGCTGCACCTGTAGCACGAGCACCTTATCGTCTTGCACCTACCGAACTAGAAGAATTGTCGAAACAATTGGCGGAGTTAGCCGAAAAAGGATTCATAAGACCGAGTTCTTCACCTTGGGGAGCCCCAGTCCTATTTGTGAAGAAGAAGGATGGATCGTTTCGTATGTGTATTGATTATAGGGAGTTGAATAAGTTAACGGTGAAGAATCGATGCCCGTTACCCAGGATCGATGACTTGTTCGATCAACTTCAAGGGTCGAGTGTGTATTCGAAGATCGATTTGAGATCGGGATATCATCAACTTCGAGTTCGCGAAGAAGATATTCCGAAAACGGCTTTCAGAACCCGTTACGGGCATTACGAGTTTCAGGTGATGCCGTTTGGGTTGACTAACGCACCAGCAATATTCATGGATCTCATGAATCGTGTGTGTAAGCCTTACTTGGATAAGTTCGTGATTGTATTCATCGATGACATTCTGATTTATTCGAAGAGTGAGAAAGAGCATGAGGAGCATTTAAGACTCATTTTGGAATTGCTCAGGAAGGAGAAACTTTATGCCAAGTTTTCGAAATGCGAATTTTGGATTCCGACAGTACAATTTTTGGGTCATGTGATTGACAGACAAGGAGTCCATGTGGATCCTGCAAAAATTGAGGCGATAAAAGATTGGGCTGCACCTACAACCCCAACCGAAGTTCGTCAATTTTTGGGTTTAGCTGGTTATTACCGAAGATTCATCGAGGGATTTTCGAAGATAGCTAAACCATTGACCAAATTGACTCAAAAGAGTGTTACGTATGAATGGGGAGATAAAGAAGAGGAAGCGTTTCAATTGCTTAAGAAAATGTTGTGTAGTGCTCCTATCTTAGCGTTGCCAGAAGGTAACGAGGATTTCGTCGTCTATTGTGACGCCTCACATAAAGGTTTAGGAGCCGTGTTAATGCAACGAGAGAAAGTGATAGCTTATGCTTCCCGACAGCTCAAAAAGCATGAGAAAAACTACACTACCCATGATTTGGAGTTAGGTGCTGTAGTTTTTGCTTTAAGAATATGGAGACATTACTTGTACGGAACCAAATGTGTTGTATTTACTGACCATAAAAGTCTACAACACATCTTGAATCAAAAAGAGCTCAACATGAGACAGCGACGTTGGATCGAGTTGCTAAGCGATTATGATTGTGAAATTCGCTACCACCCTGGTAAAGCAAACGTTGTTGCTGATGCTCTTAGTCGAAAGGAAAGAGTACCACCATTACGAGTTAGGTCATTAGGAATGACTATCGTATCGCCATTACCGTCTCAAATACTTGAAGCTCAAACGGAAGCGTTGAAGGCAGAAAATAGACCTGCCGAGAATATATTTGGGATGGCTGATAACGAGAAAGGATTTGTTAAGCGTTCTGATGGATTATTATGTTTTGGAGATCGGATTTGGGTACCTTTACATGGAGGAATTCGGGAATTGATTATGCATGAGTCGCATAAGTCAAAGTACTCCATTCATCCTGGTTCCGATAAAATGTATCAGGATCTTAAGAAGTTCTATTGGTGGCCAAATATGAAGGCAGATATAGCATCGTACGTTAGTAAGTGCTTGACATGTGCAAAGGTTAAGGCTGAACACCAGAGACCGTCAGGATTACTAACGCAACCAGAACTTCCAGTCTGGAAATGGGAGCGGATTACTATGGACTTCATTACCAAATTACCGAGAACAACTAGCGGTTGTGACGCTATCTGGGTAATTGTGGATCGTCTGACAAAGTCTGCTCATTTCTTAAGCTATTAGTGAAGATGATAGTGTGGATAAGCTTGCGAGGTTATATGTGAAGGAAATTATTTCGCGTCATGGAGTCCCGATATCTATTATTTCGGATCGTGATAGTCGTTTTACGTCAGCTTTGTGGCGATCACTTCAAACGGCTTTGGGGACGAGGCTTGATATGAGTACTGCATATCATCCCTAAACAGATGGTCAAAGTGAGAGGACCATTCAGACGTTAGAGGATATGCTTCGTGCATGCATCATAGACTTTGGTAAAGGCTGGGAGAAGTATTTACCCCTTGCGGAATTCTCCTATAATAACAGCTACCACACAAGTCTTAAAGCTGCACCCTTCGAAGCTTTGTATGGCAGAAAGTGTCGTTCGCCTATTGGTTGGGCAGAAGTTGGAGAGAGTCAACTTACAGGCCCTGAGCTTATTTTGGAAACTACAGAGAAAGTAACTCAGATTCGCGATCGGTTGCAAGCAGCCAGAGATAGGCAGAAGAGCTATGCCGATCAGAGACGTAAACCTTTAGAGTTCCAGGTTGGAGACAAAGTAATGCTGAAAGTCTCGCCTTGGAAAGGTGTAATACGTTTCGGGAAACGTGGTAAACTCAACCCACACTACATTGGACCATTCTTGATCTTAGAAAGAATTGGGCCCGTGGCTTATAGGTTGGAATTACCGTCCGAACTGAGTAAAGTTCACGACGTGTTTCACGTGAGTAATTTGAAGAAATGTCTTTCTGATGAAATGCCCGTCATTCCAATGAGGGACATTCGTGTTGATGAGAAACTGAAGTTCGTGGAGGAACCGATTGAGATTTTAGATCGTGAGGTTAAACGACTCAAGAGAAGTCGCATTCCGCTCGTCAAGGTTCGTTGGAATTCCCGACATGGACCAAAGTTTACGTGGGAACGTGAGGACGAGTTCAGGAAGAGATATCCGAAGCTTTTCACTTCGTAGATGAATTTTTCCGAGTGAAACCCGGGACGAGTTTCCTTCTAAGACGGGGAGGATGTGACAACCGGCAGTTTAGGGAGCTATTTTAAAAACCCGCATTACAATTTAAGTTCGTTTATAATTTTTAATTGAAATTTTCATTTCACAACGAACTTGTAAGACCTATTTTATGGATATTATAATTAATGACGTTATGGAATTCGGGAATTATGTTCATAATTCATTTTTGATTATACGATCGGTGATGTATATTTGAATTCTCACTTGGTACTACGTTGACTTTGGCACTAGGATTACCTAACGACAATTTTATGATTCGTCTTAACGAGTCCGATATATTTTTAATTATTTTCGAGAGGTTCTCGAGTGATATGGAAGTTTTAAAATGAGTTCGGGTTCGGGCCACATGTTTTTACATTTACCCGCGTTACCCGCTCCACCGTAATAATATTATTATTATTACTATTATTATTATTTTTATTATTAACTTTTATAAAAGAAAAAAAAAATAATAATAAAAGATATTAAAGGGTGTGTTTGGTCCGGTTCTTCACACACAACACAAACCCATCTCTCTCTCATCTCTCTTTCTTCCCCCACTTCACAAACCCTAGCCGACAACTAAAGTCCGGCCACCACTGCTGCACCACCGCCGATCACCACTCTACACCACCACCATAAATCGAATCTCCATCATCTAATCCGTTAGATCTATTACACCACGCGCCTCATACCGCCATTTTATCACACGAATCACCACTATCATCACCACCAATCGTGTATTTTGAAGGGTTATCACGGTTTTGAGCTCTGGATCGAAGGTGAGACGAGTTTTCACTCGTATTGTTGATAAAAATCGTGACCTAGGGTCACGACTTGATAACTTTCGGATGGGTTAACATTTGTGAACGCGTAATACAAATGGGTTTTGGTTGAAAACATGTTTTCTACAAAGTTTGGTATCCGGGTTTGGTGTTATTGTATGGTTCGATTGAACCGTGAGTCTAAGACTCACGGCTTGGTTTTGGATCCGAGCTTATGGCTCGCTAATGTTTCTTCTCTTGGTCTTGAGTCATGGTTTTCATGACTGTTTTCGTTGGGCCTTGGTTTGACTCGTTGGAGTCACGGCTTTGTGGCCGTATTTGGTTGTTCTTTGCCGCGACCCTATGTGGTCAAATTGGCAGTTTGAGGGTGCTCGTTGGAGCTTATTTTGATGACATTTGAGGTTGTTGATTCGAGTCCTCGTGACTCGTGGTTTTGAGCCGTGACTCAAGTGAGTCGAAGGCTCGGGTTTGGCTTGGTAAACCGACCCAAACATTAACTTGGTTGATGTTATTTTTCTTGTAATAATTGTGAACTATTTGATATATTGTTGTGGTATTTCATTTATCGGCCGTATACTTTTGGTTGGGTCGAGACCATTGTGGTCTCGACATTGGATATTATAATGGTAATTGTGGAGTTGTTGTCGATTGGTAAGTGTGATTGGGGACTGATTGTGAGACGGTCGTTAGATTGACGGAGATAGGTTAGTCGGGTGCCGTAGTCGGACCCTATTGTTGTAGCCCGTGGTTTGAGATTGTGATTGGACGGAGATTTGTTATTTATGACTTTTGCTTATTATTGGACTTGGACATTGAGCCGAGAGTCATGACTCGGACATATGACCATTTCGTATAACTCAATAACTATTAAAATGGAAACGGAAATAATAAAACTCGTAATAATAATTATTGATAATATGAACGTTTATATGAAAGTATGTACGTGAATAACGTATATATAACTATATAAACGCGTATATTAATAATAATAATAATCACGAGTCGTATTATAAATAATACGATTAGATATATATTAGGCTACAAAAGTGGCGTAATATTATTAAACGTATTATTATTATAAAAATTGTGTTATAAACGGGAAACTCCCGACAATTATGGAACGTTTAATAAAATGTTGTTTTGGATATATAACGGATAAACTTATTGAGTTAGGCGAAATTGTTGTCGCTCGGGTCCAGGTAAGTTACTATTTGTGACGTTCGTGTTGTCACGGATATATGACGACTAATATAGACGTTTTCTATAATTAAATAACCACTTAACCGCAAGGTTGAGCCGGGTTATTTAGCTATATGAAACGAACATATTAGTGGGCATCGTATCCTACGACGCCCATAAGTTGTAGTATATGTAAAGTGTAATAGATTGCGAGTGTATATATCGGGAAATCTGGCCAATTTGACGATATATACGAGGAATTTATTAAACTATGATATATACTATATAGTCAATACGTGCTATGTGCTTTATATGTGTTTTAGATTGGGTGTAATCTTGGAACGGTATATTACGTAAATAAATATGAGGATTATCAAATCGACGGATTTGGTAAACTTTGGCGATTTATTTAAATGATATATTGGGCTAATATTAGATCTATAGTTTATTTATTTTTCTATGTGTGATCGTGTTGGTTTGTTTTGAGTCGACCCACCACCCGTATGGATACCAAACGCAAATACACCAAACTAATACGAAATGGATTTTCGGTAATAAAACGGATTCTCGTCCGGGTTTGGGAATATTATATATTTGAGGAAATGATTTCTGAAAGAGTTAATATTGTTAGGTCGTGCCAAGTCCGTAGTTGTTGTTTCGTGAGTTATCATACATCTTATTTCTACCTACCTCGTCTTGCTATTTTCTGGACTTGAGGTGAGTCATAGCCCCACTTTTTACTCTTGAACTATGTTTTCAATGATTGGGGTGAGAAACGTGCAAATTGTTTTATGTGGACTGTTATCGCTTTTACTTTTCAAATCTTGCTATGCTCATGGAACTAGGAAGATTTGTCAACCTTAGTCACATAGTGAATTATCGCGTGTAGACTAGTTATGGTTAGACGAATATTATAACAACCTTAGTCACATAGTGAACCATCGCGTGTGGACTAGATTTGGTTAGATGAGTTACATCAACCCTAGTCACATAGTGAACCATCGCGTGTGGACTAAATAATGGTTGGATTACGAGATTGGCTTATTTGAGGATTTCGGATACTATAGTGTGTGCACCTATAGGTTATTAATATTTCAGAGGTTATCCGAGTATTTATTGGTATTGCGGAGGTTACCCGAATATCTATGTTAGCACGGAAGGGTATCCGTGTGTTTTGTTAGTACGGAAGGGTATCCGTGTGTTATGTTGGAGCGGAGGGTATCCGCAGGTTTTTAGTGAATCCCTAGTCTAGCTAGCAAGCGTTTTGCGTATATGTCCACTATATCATTAGTTGAATTTAAACCTATGATCTCACCAGCGAAAGCTGACTTTTAGCACGTTTTCTCAGGTAATTAAGTGATGAGGTGCATGCTTGGATTGGAAGGCTCGGCTAAGGCTCTCGGTTAATGGATCTATTTTTCTAAACTCTGATAATTGAATTTGGACCTATTGTTATCTTATTTTGGGCCTGACTCTGAATGATGTTGGGATAAATGTAAACCTTAAAACCCCGTTTGGTTGTGTTTTTATTATGTTTACTTTATCTCGTTCTATATTGTCTTGTGTTGGATACCAATCCCCGTAGCACCCCGAAAGCTTGTTGAGTCTTCCGATGTATCAAATTTTGGGGGTGTTACATAATCGTTTCCTTAAATCTCATCCTATCTTCCTTTTCATCATTTTCAAATCAATCCAGGTGAGTCATAGCCCCATTTCAAATAATTATTTTTAACTCATTGGGGGAGATACATGCTTACATATACTTTGATAACTTGATAAGTATATGAAATAAAATAAAATACATGATTCAAATCAATTTCCTAATTGATATTAAAAATAATATAATTTGTAATTTATAATATATTGATATTCCCAATGTGATTATTGTGGTATGTGAAAAATCTATATTGATGAATTATTTGACTGAAATATTGATATTCATGTGAAAGTTGTTCCCAATTCGATTATTGTGATATGTGATATAAATGTGTTACTGGCGATATATATTCAAACTGAATTTCTGATACTCAAACGATACTGTTTTCAAATTGATCTCTGTAATGCGATACTTGATTTCACGATGTTATGCTAAATGAGCCCATAGGTCCTTGATATTGCCTAAGTTAGCTTATCGCCATAAAGTCCCTCTATCATGAGCCATTAATCACTGAAAAGTGAGCGCGAATATAGTGGACAGCTTCGAAACCTGTTTCGGGTTGACCTCCGATCCCACTAATGCTTGACGGAATGCCAATTGCAATTGGTTAGCCGCATTAGTCGTGATACACTATATTTGAGTAAAAATAGGAATTGGCAAATCACCTATTACACGAGGGCAAAATCTGTCATTGATTTGATATATCACCCCTTCTGTTAACGTCTTGCGTGTCATGAGGCTTGGTGCAATATCTATAAAGGAATAGTATATATATGTATTCAATATATATATTTAGATACAGCTGTATAGGTTCGCCCATATGTGAATTGTTTATCTGATCGATTTAGTATCATGAGTTTCCAGCTCATGTTAAGATTATTGATTCTTTATGGAATGTGATTGAATATTTATATGATTTATTTGTGAATATATTCGATAATTGTTTCATTTCTGTTTGTATTTTAACAATACCAAATATTCCTGAAATCTAACAAAATAAAGGGTTTTTCCTAAAACTCTATTAACTCACCAACCTTTGTGTTGACACTTTTAAGCATGTGTATCTCAGGTAATTTAACGGAGCAGGACAAGACACGGAGTGGGCATTTATTACTCTGATAAATTAAAATGGTGTAAAAATCAAATTTGTCATTTTTACAAGTCTTTATATCTTTTCATAAGATTTTAAATCAAATGGTTCATCTTTTATCAAGATTATTATTTAAATGACAAATGACTTTCAAAGTATTTATTTCAAACCGTTTTATTGGTTAAAACTTCGATCCTCACCGTAACACCCAAATTAATTTTCCGCTGCGACAAACTTTAAAAATGGGGGTGTTACAGATGATTATTTTTGTATTTTATATTTTTTAGAAAGCAATTAAAAATCTCGGGTTTGAAGGATTTGGGCGGAATTAGTTGCTAATCAACTAACCCAATACTAAAAATGCAATCAAAATAAAATACTAGAAATGAAAATAAACTAAATTATACTAAAGTTGTGAGCAATAAGTGGAGAAAATGTGTTTACTTAGATTTCACTACTCCCTAGACATCTTTTACACGTTAATTACTTGTTATAATTGCATGGATGACGGATCGTATTCCTTAATACCATTCATGGGGTGGCACACTTAACTCCCTAATTCTATGAGCTCTTATCTCCTCCTACATCATGCCCAGCATAACTATAGGGATTGTAAACAGTGGCTCATGCATTAAATACAACCAATAAAGACCATGTGCGCGTCGGTTCATGTTTCTTAAGACGTTCAAGCATGTTACCAATTGGAGATCTGCCAGTTTTCTTAAGCCTAACATATAAATCATTCATCCAAGACAAGTATAAACAAGTAATCAACACATAATTAACATCTAGGTTTCATTAGATCCAAGCAAACACAAGATAGTTCTAGCCTAGCATGATGGAATTAAGACAAGAACAAGATATAGACAACCAACACATAGACATATTGATTGAATTAAAAGAACACTTATCTCAATTACACATGAAAGGTATCAAGGGCTTGGAACCCTTGAAAAACCTGTAAAATTCGCACCAAGTTCGTACTTAGGGTTTCTCCAAAACTTCTCTCTTTTTAATGTGAAAATTAGAAAACTATATATAGAAAAATGGGTCTGACGGCGTCAAGAATAAACTTGTGACGCCGTCACCTCGCCGCCAAAACTTTTCTCGGACTGCCTTGATCTACATTTGACGCCGTCAAGTGATAATCATTTCCAGGCCGTCATGACTTTTACTCTTGACGCCCTACCTTGTGACGCCGTCAAATCTTTACTGGATCGTCATGGAATTTTGCTCTTGACGCCGTCAGAGAGTTACTCTTGACGCCGTCACCTACTGTTCCCAGCATGGAAAATTAAGACTTTGGCGTTTTCTTCACTTTTATGCTCCAAAAACGTCCGAATTGCTTCCTTTTCCAGATTTTTCTCCCAAAGTACCTAAAATCACAAAAGGAACGATTTAGGGCAATATTTGATCAAATAAATTCGAATTCGGGCTTAAATGACCCCCTAAAAATGGATCATTTTTCGCCTCATCAACTGGCCTGAACCGGAAAAAAAGAAAAAGCTCATACATGTCAAAATGCATTTACGTGATTAATAGATAAAATAACACCTATTGTAAAATTTAGATAAACGATGTAAGCTCAAGCGCGGGTAGATTTACACTTGTTCATCTGCATAAATGAATATATGATTATTGTTTTTGTTTAGCTGCTTTAATTTAGTTTATATTGAGGATAAAGCTTGTTTTAGCTTCCACGTGACTTGACTACAACATGAGTTTTTCAGGGCCGGCTTTGAGGGTGTGCAAGGTGAGGGAACGCTCAGGGCCTCAAAATTTTTAAGGGCCCAAAATTTGTCCCATTAATAATTATATGCATGTGTACACATATTTTTCACGAAGAAAAAAGTATTTAGATAATAAAATATCTTAAATGATTAGGGTTTTGCTAACGACAGCCCTAAGGGCTGTGATTAAGAATACAATTTTTATTACATGATTACAATGAATGATTATTATTGGATGAGATTCCGAGAAAAGCGGAGACAATCCCTAAAAATACGGATTTACAACCAACACTTGATTCTGATTGGATGATTTAATTTCTTACAACTAATTGTAATAAAAACTCACTTTTTAACCACAGCCCTTAGGGGACTGGCAACCCATTCGGCATGGGGTCTCGGTATGTGATGCCGTTCGGCATGGTGGAAAACCACCTTCTCGGCATGGATGATTCGGCATGCAAATCGGCATGTGATACCGATTCGGCATGGCAACTTGTTTCAAAAATTGGAACGTTGGCATTTATTGTTTTAGGTGATGTATGGTGAGGTATGGTTGCCACTAAAAAATGAAGGAGAGACATGGTGAATTATGAAATGTGTTGGCCACATTTGATTGGTTAAAATTGCTTAAAGATGAATCATGGTGCATCACGATTGCCACCCCCTTAGGGCTGTCATTAGCAAAACCCAATAATTTCAAAAAAAAAAAAAAAAAAAAAAAAAAAAAAAAAAAAAAAAAACCTTGATTTTGGGACAAATTTTTAAAACTGCGTGATACTTAATATTAGGGGTGTAAACGAGCCGAGCCGCTCGTGAAAAGCTCGGGATCGGATCGGTAAAAAGCTCGAACGAGCCGAGCCTAAACGAGCTCGAGCCTAAGTTTGGGCTCATTTAATAATCGAGCTCGAGCTCGAGCTCTATACAAAAAGCTCGAGTAGGCTCACGAGCCCGAGAAATATATACGTATATATATTGTCTATACGTATAAACGAGCTTAAAAGTAGTAAACGAGCTCAAGCCTTATGTAATTAACGAGCCGAGCTCCATTTTAACTTTGCTTTCTTTAAAACATCATACAAATTAGTCAAGCCCGAGCTCGAGCTCGTGAAAATTTTCACGAGCCGAGCTCGAGATCAAAATATTAGGCTCGAAACGAGCTCAAGCTTTATATATATAAACGAGCCGAGCTCGAGCTCTAGCGGGCTCGAGCTCAGCTCGGCTCAGTTTCACCCCTACTTAATATGCTATTTTTCTTTCTTTTCTTTTTAATTATGGTTTTGATTTTTTGGCGATTAGTCCCGTAAGTTTGAACTCATTGTCACACAAATTCAAACCGGGTAAAGTCGAGTCCTTCCTTTTCAAGAGTCAAGGGAACTTGCACTTAACATGAATTGGCGATTAGTCCCGTAAGTTTGAACTCATTGTCACACAAATTCAAACCGGGTAAAGTCGAGTCCTTCCTTTTCAAGAGTCATGGGCTTTGGTGTGTGTTGGGTTATTAATAAAACAAAGAGTCCGTTTGGTTTATTACTTGGAAAATCACAAGGACCAAAAATGGAATTTAAGCAAAGTTTAGGGGCTGGTATGGCATTATTCCAAATTTGTTCAAAGGACCATAATTGACAATATATGAATAGTACTAGGGTATTTTTGATATTTTTAATTTTTTAAATACCCGAGGACTAAAAGTGACAATTTACCAAACTTCAGGGACTAAATGTGTAATTTATTCAAAACTTTCTCCCAGGGACTAAAAGTGACAATTACGAATTCCCTAGGACCCTTAATGATAATTTTCCCATTTTGAACACCCAGGGACTGAAACTGTCAAGTTTGAAACTTTGAGGGACCTGTTTTGCCAAACTGTGAAACTTCAGGGACCAATCATGTAAATTCACCAAACTTATCACCCAAGGACCATTCCTGCAAAAGATTATTAGTATAAGGACCAAAATTGCTTTTCTCAAAGTTTTCAAATTTTGATTCGCCTCAAACGGTCAGATAATTATTGATCAGCCACTTGTGAATGGCTAACTGTAATAGTCAAACAGCTGAGGCAAATGCTTCCGAGGAATACAGTGTTTTCCCGGGTCGTAAGTCCCAACGAGGTGTGCGATGTTTTATTATAAACGAGTCTGTGATTAGTGAATGTGAACAGGGAAGGTATAAAAGTGTGTGTGTGTGATTTAAACTAGGGTTTTATAACTTAAAATAACTATTAGAGTGATTACGTAAAAAGCTAGGTATTAAAAACGTTTAAAACGTAAACCAATTTAAAATCAGACGCGAATGCGTACTGAGAAAAAGGTGAGTTTTAAGAAAAATAAACTAAAGGGGTTAAAAATAAAAATCCTACAAACTTAAACTTAAAATAAAATTAAATTAAAAATAAAACTATTTTTTAGATTATTATATTATTTATTATTAATTATTTAAATAAAAACTATTTAACTATTTAATTAGAAAATTATAAATACTACAAATTAAACTAAAAACTTGTAAAAATAATTTCTAAACTTAAAAATGAACTTGAAGAAAGTATAAAAAAATAAAAATAAATCTTTTTGTCTTTTTATGAATTTTCTATTAATTAAAAACTATTTATATTAATTATACTAATTAAATTATTTTAAATTACAAATACTACTAAACTAACTTAGAAAATTATGGAAAAATTTATAAAACTATTTTATGACTTATAAAAGCTATAAAAAATATAAAAACTAGGTGTTGCTATATAAAAATTAATTAAGCTATTTAAAACTTATTTATTGATTAATTATTAATTAAACTATTATTAATTATAATAAATACTAAATTACCAAATAAAAATCTGAGAAAATTATGAAAATTACTTTAACCTATAAGGAAATTATTAAAAATATAAAAACTCAACTTACTTAATAAAAATGTAAAAATGAAAATTAAAATTAAATTGTATTAAATAGAAACTATCACTTATTTTTATGTTGTATTTTCTGGATTTTTATTTTACCAACCTATATTATATATAAAAATAAGTAACTTTTGTAAAAACAATATTTTTGTAGCTTATTAATAAGCACTGTGGAAGCTTATTCCTTCCACAGTTGACCAAGTTTGACTGAAAAGGTAAATAAGCTCAAGTGAGCTTATGTGGGACCCACTAAGGCTTATTCTGGTTCTAATAGGTATGTTAGACTTGTCAAAGCTTAATTTAGCTAAATAAGCTCAGTAGATAAGCCAATAAGCCAAATAAGCTAATCCAAAAACCTAAAATTCTACACAGACTGGGGACAAACTTGAGAGCTATTTCTAGGTAGGGTCCACAGTGGCACAGGTCAAACCAAAGGTCAAACTAGGTTGCCTACTAGGAGGGGGGTTGAAGGAAACTATTTAGAGGGTGTGGGACCCACTGGGGTGGTCACAAAACCACCACAAAGTGGTGGTGGTGGCCAAGTCTGAACTGAGCAGGGCAACACCTTGCCCTGCAGTTGTCTTTGAGGGTGAGTGGGGGCCACAACAAAAATACTAAAACTGTAAAGATTGTTGGATCTTAAAGACAAGGTGGTAGAGTTTAAGTACAATAAATTTCAAACCTTGGATCCCTTTCCTAAATTCTAAACAATTCTCCCAATATTTGGAAAAATCTGCTAAGTGTGAATTTGACTTTTTAGCAAAACTTGATAGTTTGACTTGTATGAACTTCTAGTGATTCCTACTGACCAAATAAGTTATATTAAGTTATAAATGAACTAAATTAGGCTACAATACCTATTTATGTATTGATATGGTGAGGTATGGACCTAGATGACCACCACAGTTAACTGTGGTGGTAAGGATCTTGTGATTTTGACTTTTACCTTATATATTACCCAAAGCAATGGTTGGACTGAGCTTATATGAACCTAAATTACTTTCTTGATTTACAACTACACACTCAAACTCAGTGGAGCTCACTGAGCAACCATGAGCCAAACACTCCTTAAAACTAACTTTTCACTACAACCTAGATTTATAAACCTCTAACTACTGATTTTATTACTTAAACAGATTAAGCAAAACTAATTAAAGCTATATGAACCAAGTTTATACTATAGAAACAATAAAAAATACATAAACTAAAAGTTGAGATTTAGCTTACAGATTTAAGTCAAGCTGAGACATACAGAACCATGAACCAACTCAATACCTAGCATCCCCCATAGGATTCTAAACCATGAACAATCCAAGTTGTATCCTTCTCCACTGCTTTTCCTTCTTCTTCTTATGATTTTTATTTTTCACTATTTTATTTAATTTTCTTGGAATTTTTGTATTTAACTACTAAATAAGATTCTGAGATATCTAAAAGCCTCCAAAAGCTTTGTCAGAGCTTAAATGGACTTATGAGATCAATAAACAACAACAACAAACAACATACAACTATGTGAGATTTTTGGGAAATTAAGAAATTTGCATAAACTGAGACAACCAAGGAAACTTGAAATTGACTTTGATTAAAGATTGTTATACATGAATTTAAACTGATACAAGTGTTTTTAATGGAAATTATAACTAAAATTATAAACTACACTACATACGACTACAATTAACTAAACCTAAACTAATGATTCATCTCCTTGCCTCTTTTCTGCTTTTGTAGAGACTTCTGAGGTTTGTGGGACCCACTGGGTCCTTTCCCACCACTTCTTAGCCATTGATAAAGTCCAAGCAATCCAAGCCGTTTAAATTGGCTTTTTCGCGCCAAAAGTCCAAGGGGACAACTGTGGTAGCGTACGAGGGTTTTAGGGTAATTAATTGGGCTTGGGAGCTTGTGTGAGGTGGAGGGTGAGGTGGTGAAGAGTGGGGAGCAAGTTGAAGGCCAGGTGGAGGTGGTTTTGGTAGCAGCGGTGAAGGTGTGGTGGTTTTGGTTTTGGGAGGGAAAAGAGAGGGTGAGTGGTTTTGAGGGTTGACCGGGTTGACCTGGGCTGTTGTGTGGGCTGGACAAAAGGAAAGGGTGGGATGGGCTTTGGTGTGTGTTGGGTTATTAATAAAACAAAGAGTCCGTTTGGTTTATTACTTGGAAAATCACAAGGACCAAAAATGGAATTTAAGCAAAGTTTAGGGGCTGGTATGGCATTATTCCAAATTTGTTCAAAGGACCATAATTGCCAATATATGAATAGTACTAGGGTATTTTTGATATTTTTAATTTTTTAAATACCCGAGGACTAAAAGTGACAATTTACCAAACTTCAGGGACTAAATGTGTAATTTATTCAAAACTTTCTCCCAGGGACTAAAAGTGACAATTATGAATTCCCTAGGACCCTTAATGATAATTTTCCCATTTTGAACACCCAGGGACTGAAACTGTCAAGTTTGAAACTTTGAGGGACCTGTTTTGCCAAACTGTGAAACTTCAGGGACCAATCATGTAAATTCACCAAACTTATCACCCAAGGACCATTCCTGCAAAAGATTATTAGTATAAGGACCAAAATTGCTTTTCTCAAAGTTTTTAACATCCCAGGGACCATTTCTGTCAATTTCCAAAGTACAGGGACTAAACTTGTAATTTTATGAAACTTTGCACCAAAGGACTAAATATGTAACTTTATGATTAAAAAGGACCTTTGATGACTTTTTCATGTTTTTAGAATAACCAGGGACTAGTTTTGCCAATTTATGAAACTTGAGGGACTGAAACTGCCAATTATGCAAACTTTGTACGTTTTTCATCTGTTTTTGCATATTTTGCATTTGAAACATATAAAACACACCTCTAAGATATTTTAAGTATTTTGATACATATTTGAGTGTTTTTGTATGTTTTGGCAGTTCAGATTAGTATAAAATGATGAGTATTTAGACACTCATCAATCCCCCACACTAAACTATTGCTAGTCCCTAGCAATCTATTTGAGAAAAACTTAATGGATTTGAAAAAACTCTTTACCAAAAGCCATCACTTCTGGAGTAGCCAGGTGTAAGAACTGTGGCACACCTGATAACCGTGTGATTTTGAGCAAATCACCAGCTGTCAACGGATTTGATTAGTCTTTACCAAAAGCCGTTTGCTTCTGGACTAGCCAACTCTTGATGGAATAGTCAACATCTTGGTGAGCTGATTACCAATTATGGGTTTTCCACAGCCTTTACCACAAGCCATAATCTTGCGGGCTAGCCAACTCATTAGCTTTTGAGGATAATGGGGAGTTGAGGAACCATACAATTTTTGGCAAATTGCAAGCCATAAACGGGTTTGAGTTATCTTTACCAAGAACCGTTTGCTCCTGGATTAGCCAATCCTGTTGTGGGTTAGACATGGAGGATTGATACCATTTATTGCGTTCTAAGTGAGAAAAAATTTTAAAATTTTGGCTAAAATGGGGGTTCTTGATGGAACATGTGTTTAAATTCGTTAGAATAACGAATCTCCCCCCACACTTAGAACTGAATATTGTCCTCAATATTCAAAGTACCGGGTGTTAAACCGACACTTAGAACGTAAGAAGAAAATATTCCATAGCCTTTATTTTATGTGTATATACATACAATTATTTTTTAGATAAAACTTCTTAAATAGAAGCTATCACTATATGTACATTTTTTTTTTTTTTTTTTTTTTTTAACTTTTTTTTTTTAGTGAAATATATACAACATGTGGGGCATCTCCCCCACATTAGGGTGTTACACACGGGTGACAAGCCCATGTTTTTGCTAATGTTTTTGATTCCCGAGTCACTAGCTTGACTCGACCCCGTATTTATTTGTCCATGGGGAAGTAAGTGGAAGAGACAATCTACATCGGACTTTCATTCAAGATGTTTGGATAAACATTTGAAGCACGTGAAAGTTCCACACCGATAAGACATAATGGCATCCGGCTCATAATTTATAAATGAGAATGCCGGGGTCAAAGATAGTGTCTTCATTCCCGAAGGAGTGAAGAATAGGAGAAATCACCTGGTAGGTGAAGGAAAGTAGGGAGATCTGAATAGCAATTAAGATAAGAACTTCTTCCTCAAGAAATGCATATTCAATTGGAGGAGGCAAGTCCTTAAGCTTGATCTCAGGAAATTTATCAGTTTCCTCAACTGATTTGATTTCCTCATTATGAAGTTGTGGAAGAGGGGGAAATAGATCTTCGTTTAATAAACTTTCTAGAAAAAGAATGTCCCCCTCGGGATCAAGATAATTATCATCAACTTCGTATGAAATTGAACTATCTTCATTCATAAAAGCCTCGAATTCGTCCAAATCATTTTCACTTTCCGGAGGAAGTGGTTTGATATGAGCGAGCTCAAACGCAGGATCATGAGTAGGTAAGAATTCTAACTCTCTCAAATCCGCTTTAAAGTCAAAGACTTCATTTTCATCCCTTGGTGGGATGGGATCCATATGAGAGAGTTCATCAGCGAACTCTTCAAAAAGATAGTCATTATTAGACTCGGGAAGTGATGCATCAACAAATTCGATGTCTCCATAAGATAAACAATCATTACTGGAATCAGAGACAGTCTCAATTTGTTCATTTGGATTATCAGGGGTGAAAGGAATATCACACATAAGATCAAAAGTCCCCTGTGACTCTCTCGGGATTGAGACAAGGTTCTCAACACTAGACTTTATGAATTCGTCCGATTCCTTTGCGGGAATTGTGTCAAGATGCTCGTCCCCCATGTTCAGAGAGTGAGTGGGAACCTCGGGTGTGATAACATCATACAGAGGGAGCTGAGAAGGACTAGCAGTAATGGAGTCTACAAGTTCCATTATTTCTACTGCTGGTGATTCAGTTATTTTATTTTCCCCCTGTATATCCATGGAAGGAGTCTCAACTGATGAACATGATGAGGTATCATCACTGTCATCATCGTCCTCATAAAAAGCAGCATATCGAATATTGGCACGTATTTTGGCTACTCTTTGCTCAGCAATTAGATCTTCCATGCTTTTCCCAGAATCTCGTTCTTCAGCAAGTAATTCTGCGATAGATTTATCACGAGAATTTTGAATGAGTGGAAATTGTGGAGGTGTGGATGTGTCAAAACCGGAAGGTTGACATTGATCATCATTATGAGGACCACCACAATATACACAAGAAGAACTTGGATCATGGCGAAGCGACATATTAGCTAACTCCTCCCTAATGTTTTTAAGTTTTTCAAGAACCTCTAGACAAGGGTCTTGCTGGTTTTGAGGAGTTGCTTGTTTCATTTGGTATTGTGGAGGTGGGTCTTGAAACGAATAGTCGTAATTGTTACAAGGAAATGGATTCCTTGTTTGACAATCAGAGCTAAAATGTGGACCTCCACAGTACTCACAACAGTAAAACTGTTGAGTCTGGTTTGGTGTATTTTGATACGAAGCATCATTGATATTTGGATAATATGATTCTTGCTCGTATGAATGTGATGGGTAGTTTAAAAAATTTGAGGAGTTGTTGAATGAGTTTTGATTAGGATCATAAGCAAATGAATTACTCGATCCACAAAACAAACAACTCCCGTTTTGAATATCATTACCACATTGTTCACATGTACACCAACGACATGGAAAACCGAAAAGCGGCTCACCACAACCTACACAAGGAACAAAATCTGGAGGTGGGACAAGTGGTGTGCTCTGAGAGCTAGGAATTTCCACCACTTCCGTTATGGTCTCGGGTTTTTGTTTTTGATAAATGTGAAGATTAGGTAAGTCGTTCTTTTCAGTCACTACCCTAAGCTCTGTACGTTTGCTTGACAAACTTTTAACCGTAAACCGTGAAAGATCAGGATTGATTTTTGAAGGTTTAGGAGCATTTGTGAGCTCAGGTTTTTGGACAACCGTGGTTTGGACGTATTTAGCACCTCCATCGTCAGAGGAAAGTACAAGGTCCTTTGTCACCTCGGTTTCTCGTTCCATTTCCCTCACTGGAGAGGGAATATGAATCAACGGTCTATCATAATCAACATGACATCTCGATATCTTTGACAAGGCCACAAGTTTTTCAACTTTGCTTTTACAGGCCCTTTGTTTAAAGAAATCGTCATCGAAAGATGCCATTGGAATCAATTATGAGGTAAGTGGAAGAATGTAGAATCAAAGGGTTTTGGGGGTGAGAAATGAAGAATCAAATAGGTAAGGGTGTAAAGGTGAATATTTTTGTGTTTTGTTTTATAAAAATATGGATAAAAGATGGTAAATATACAATGGATGTATATCCAGAATCACAAATACGCAAAATCGTTTAAAATAAGCGCACAACCTCCCCGGCAGCGGCGCCAAATTTTGATTCGCCTCAAACGGTCAGATAATTATTGATCAGCCACTTGTGAATGGCTAACTGTAATAGTCAAACAGCTGAGGCAAATGCTTCCGAGGAATACAGTGTTTTCCCGGGTCGTAAGTCCCAACGAGGTGTGCGATGTTTTATTATAAACGAGTCTGTGATTAGTGAATGTGAACAGGGAAGGTATAAAAGTGTGTGTGTGTGATTTAAACTAGGGTTTTATAACTTAAAATAACTATTAGAGTGATTACGTAAAAAGCTAGGTATTAAAAACGTTTAAAACGTAAACCAATTTAAAATCAGACGCGAATGCGTACTGAGAAAAAGGTGAGTTTTAAGAAAAATAAACTAAAGGGGTTAAAAATAAAAATCCTACAAACTTAAACTTAAAATAAAATTAAATTAAAAATAAAACTATTTTTTAGATTATTATATTATTTATTATTAATTATTTAAATAAAAACTATTTAACTATTTAATTAGAAAATTATAAATACTACAAATTAAACTAAAAACTTGTAAAAATAATTTCTAAACTTAAAAATGAACTTGAAGAAAGTATAAAAAAATAAAAATAAATCTTTTTGTCTTTTTATGAATTTTCTATTAATTAAAAACTATTTATATTAATTATACTAATTAAATTATTTTAAATTACAAATACTACTAAACTAACTTAGAAAATTATGGAAAAATTTATAAAACTATTTTATGACTTATAAAAGCTATAAAAAATATAAAAACTAGGTGTTGCTATATAAAAATTAATTAAGCTATTTAAAACTTATTTATTGATTAATTATTAATTAAACTATTATTAATTATAATAAATACTAAATTACCAAATAAAAATCTGAGAAAATTATGAAAATTACTTTAACCTATAAGGAAATTATTAAAAATATAAAAACTCAACTTACTTAATAAAAATGTAAAAATGAAAATTAAAATTAAATTGTATTAAATAGAAACTATCACTTATTTTTATGTTGTATTTTCTGGATTTTTATTTTACCAACCTATATTATATATAAAAATAAGTAACTTTTGTAAAAACAATATTTTTGTAGCTTATTAATAAGCACTGTGGAAGCTTATTCCTTCCACAGTTGACCAAGTTTGACTGAAAAGGTAAATAAGCTCAAGTGAGCTTATGTGGGACCCACTAAGGCTTATTCTGGTTCTAATAGGTATGTTAGACTTGTCAAAGCTTAATTTAGCTAAATAAGCTCAGTAGATAAGCCAATAAGCCAAATAAGCTAATCCAAAAACCTAAAATTCTACACAGACTGGGGACAAACTTGAGAGCTATTTCTAGGTAGGGTCCACAGTGGCACAGGTCAAACCAAAGGTCAAACTAGGTTGCCTACTAGGAGGGGGTTGAGGGAAACTATTTAGAGGGTGTGGGACCCACTGGGGTGGTCACAAAACCACCACAAAGTGGTGGTGGTGGCCAAGTCTGAACTGAGCAGGGCAACACCTTGCCCTGCAGTTGTCTTTGAGGGTGAGTGGGGGCCACAACAAAAATACTAAAACTGTAAAGATTGTTGGATCTTAAAGACAAGGTGGTAGAGTTTAAGTACAATAAATTTCAAACCTTGGATCCCTTTCCTAAATTCTAAACAATTCTCCCAATATTTGGAAAAATCTGCTAAGTGTGAATTTGACTTTTTAGCAAAACTTGATAGTTTGACTTGTATGAACTTCTAGTGATTCCTACTGACCAAATAAGTTATATTAAGTTATAAATGAACTAAATTAGGCTACAATACCTATTTATGTATTGATATGGTGAGGTATGGACCTAGATGACCACCACAGTTAACTGTGGTGGTAAGGATCTTGTGATTTTGACTTTTACCTTATATATTACCCAAAGCAATGGTTGGACTGAGCTTATATGAACCTAAATTACTTTCTTGATTTACAACTACACACTCAAACTCAGTGGAGCTCACTGAGCAACCATGAGCCAAACACTCCTTAAAACTAACTTTTCACTACAACCTAGATTTATAAACCTCTAACTACTGATTTTATTACTTAAACAGATTAAGCAAAACTAATTAAAGCTATATGAACTAAGTTTATACTATAGAAACAATAAAAAATACATAAACTAAAAGTTGAGATTTAGCTTACAGATTTAAGTCAAGCTGAGACATACAGAACCATGAACCAACTCAATACCTAGCATCCCCCATAGGATTCTAAACCATGAACAATCCAAGTTGTATCCTTCTCCACTGCTTTTCCTTCTTCTTCTTATGATTTTTATTTTTCACTATTTTATTTAATTTTCTTGGAATTTTTGTATTTAACTACTAAATAAGATTCTGGGATATCTAAAAGCCTCCAAAAGCTTTGTCAGAGCTTAAATGGACTTATGAGATCAATAAACAACAACAACAAACAACATACAACTATGTGAGATTTTTGGGAAATTAAGAAATTTGCATAAACTGAGACAACCAAGGAAACTTGAAATTGACTTTGATTAAAGATTGTTATACATGAATTTAAACTGATACAAGTGTTTTTAATGGAAATTATAACTAAAATTATAAACTACACTACATACGACTACAATTAACTAAACCTAAACTAATGATTCATCTCCTTGCCTCTTTTCTGCTTTTGTAGAGACTTCTGAGGTTTGTGGGACCCACTGGGTCCTTTCCCACCACTTCTTAGCCATTGATAAAGTCCAAGCAATCCAAGCCGTTTAAATTGGCTTTTTCGCGCCAAAAGTCCAAGGGGACAACTGTGGTAGCGTACGAGGGTTTTAGGGTAATTAATTGGGCTTGGGAGCTTGTGTGAGGTGGAGGGTGAGGTGGTGAAGAGTGGGGAGCAAGTTGAAGGCCAGGTGGAGGTGGTTTTGGTAGCAGCGGTGAAGGTGTGGTGGTTTTGGTTTTGGGAGGGAAAAGAGAGGGTGAGTGGTTTTGAGGGTTGACCGGGTTGACCTGGGCTGTTGTGTGGGCTGGACAAAAGGAAAGGGTGGGATGGGCTTTGGTGTGTGTTGGGTTATTAATAAAACAAAGAGTCCGTTTGGTTTATTACTTGGAAAATCACAAGGACCAAAAATGGAATTTAAGCAAAGTTTAGGGGCTGGTATGGCATTATTCCAAATTTGTTCAAAGGACCATAATTGCCAATATATGAATAGTACTAGGGTATTTTTGATATTTTTAATTTTTTAAATACCCGAGGACTAAAAGTGACAATTTACCAAACTTCAGGGACTAAATGTGTAATTTATTCAAAACTTTCTCCCAGGGACTAAAAGTGACAATTATGAATTCCCTAGGACCCTTAATGATAATTTTCCCATTTTGAACACCCAGGGACTGAAACTGTCAAGTTTGAAACTTTGAGGGACCTGTTTTGCCAAACTGTGAAACTTCAGGGACCAATCATGTAAATTCACCAAACTTATCACCCAAGGACCATTCCTGCAAAAGATTATTAGTATAAGGACCAAAATTGCTTTTCTCAAAGTTTTTAACATCCCAGGGACCATTTCTGTCAATTTCCAAAGTACAGGGACTAAACTTGTAATTTTATGAAACTTTGCACCAAAGGACTAAATATGTAACTTTATGATTAAAAAGGACCTTTGATGACTTTTTCATGTTTTTAGAATAACCAGGGACTAGTTTTGCCAATTTATGAAACTTGAGGGACTGAAACTGCCAATTATGCAAACTTTGTACGTTTTTCATCTGTTTTTGCATATTTTGCATTTGAAACATATAAAACACACCTCTAAGATATTTTAAGTATTTTGATACATATTTGAGTGTTTTTGTATGTTTTGGCAGTTCAGATTAGTATAAAATGATGAGTATTTAGACACTCATCAATTAGTCCCGTAAGTTTGAACTCATTGTCACACAAATTCAAACCGGGTAAAGTCGAGTCCTTCCTTTTCAAGAGTCAAGGGAACTTGCACTTAACATGAATTGAATGTGAGACCTCTCACATTTTATGATGATAGTCACAAGCCATTTTAATACTTTGGCACCCTAAAATGATTTTGATATGCTACTTTTGTTGATGCTCGAATGTCTTGTTGGGAACAATTTAAGTGTTGTGGTTCTCTTATATAAATTTTCCGTTGCTTATAATAGAAAACGGATTATCTAATTCCAACTAGTAAACATTAGAATGTCTTGCATCTTATTTAACCTTGATAGATTTAATTTACGTTTATCAATTTATGTACGAGACATGTGAGCTTTGCCAATATCTATCGAGTCTTTAACTTCTCGCGGAGGATTTACTTGTTATTTAGACAACAATACGATATGGATTTATTCATAGTAAGTAACTGGGATTGATATAATGTGCAATTGCCTTTTCTTAATGTACTTGTGATGCGGACCTCTAAGGTCAACACAACAACATGGGCTTCAACTCATGCAACCAAACCTAATTGAAAAATTATTTTTGGCTCAATTTTGCAACATAACCGAATTGTTGCAATGCAAGGGTGAAAGAGATTTTGTTTGAACAAATTGTATTTAGCAAAACTAATAGGAAACAATATCATTTAGCATCAGGCACAAACAAAAAGAATAAAAGAGGTGGTGTTTGGATTTCCTATAATGGATTTGAAAGAGCAAATGTCAAACAGATAATTTGTTCCGAACGAACTACTGTAACGTTTTTTCTATAAAAATCTCAATAGTTTTACTTTAATTCAAACATCATAATAAAGATGATACGAACATGAGGATAAAAATACATGTGGTTCGGTTTCTATAAACGGGATCGAAATTACTAGAGGAATACACTGGTCACTTTTTGGAATTAATGGAGATAAAAAAAATTAAAAAAAAAAATTGAACCCCTGAGTTACAAAATAGCCAAAAGAATATGTGATGAAAAATGAGCGACAATTGCAAAATTTTAACTAAGAATTGGAGGGAGCCATGCAAAGGCAATAGTGTAACGTCAAAGCAACTCGCAAAGACCCCAATAGCAAGCTATTGTGGTGGGTCTTTCCTCATAAAAAATAAGATTAATATCGAGTGAGCCGATGGCTCACATATCAGATATTAAACTGATAAAAACAGATACTACACTTGATCTTAGCCAAAAGGCCAAGAAAGGTATGCTTTTCCCCTTCTTGGACCTCTGTTTTTTTAGGCAATCATCTCTTTCATAGTTCCTTTGGTCAGGCGATGTGGGATGCAAAGATAACAAATGTGAGTTTTCATTGATAACAAGCATGTCTACAAATTCATTGTCATACAAAGAGCCAAAGAGGAATGGGGAATAACCCTCCTAACTCTAACACGGTACTAACAAACATACAATGTCGCAAACAAAAGAAACTGTTGTTAATGACCATTGAGGAATCAACCACTTAAGCCCTTGACCGTCGGTGTGTGGTTAGGGGCTGGAGGTCGTTGAGGCATTGAACCACTAGAAGAAGCCAATCGATCCTTTGTTATTCACCATTTTCTAACTTGTTTTTAAAAGAGAGTGGTGTTTTGGTGGTATGTTGTTCAAAGTTAGTTCATATTAAAAGTGGATCTAAATCATGAGAAATATGTGTTGTTTGCCAAGTGTGGAGCTCAACAGTTTCGTTATGACAGTCGATCGCCATGTGCCAATGTCGATCATGAACCGGCGACTCAACCTACATGTACCGATAACAACTTTATGTTATTGGGAAGTGTCACTGATGACGAGGTCATTAAAGATATTCGTATACAAATATTCGTAAAAGTGACTTTATTTTTGGGGTGCTTTGTATTGATCTATTTCAGTTTCAATTGATAGAAGTCTTTCCGGTGACAATGTATCGTCTCTAGTGCCTAAATTGTTTGAAACAACTGTTTAATGTCTTAAAATTTACTTAAAATCCAGGACACATCCAACTCTACACTGCGTGTATATTGCAAACGCTAAACTCCATCCAACTCTACCAAGGTCGGAAGTTGACAAGTTTTATTGGATGTGTATTGTTTTAGAGGGGGCAATTTAATATTTGGACTAATAATGTCTACAACTATAAAGTATAAGGGTTATAAATGCACTTGTGGCTTAAAACTTTTGGAAGCCACAACCCCTCCCGATCCCCACTAAGGAGTGTTTACTAAATTAAGGGTTTTTTTTTATTTTTTATTTTTTTATTTATTTATTTATTTTTTTGCTAAGAGAATGGGTCAACAAACCAATTTAATATTATTTCTTTTCTAAGCGTGACTCAATATTTCACTTAGTTGGTCTATATACACAACGCATAAATTGTAATAATCTCCCAATAAGACTATCTTTATCAACAATCTATTACTCCCTCCGTCCCATATTAAGTGTCTACAATGAAATCTTTAGATGTCCCAAATTAAGTGTCCACTTGTACCTTTTAACCAATAGGATGAGTGTTTAGTGGGTAAAAGTAATATTTGATTGGTGAAGAGTTTAGTTAGTTGAATCTTCTAAAACTTTGTGCATTATGAAAGTGGACACTTAATATGGGACGAAGGTAGTACAACTTAATCTCTTAATAAAATATTATTTTCTCTTTCCTCCACCTACACAACCAATGCATACAACCAATCTATATTTTTTTTACCATTTATCAACAACCCAACCTAATATGTAATATTATTTCTTTATATTTAATTTAATTACTTAAAAGTTTTATATAAAACTATATATTTAATAAAATATTTACTTAATAAAAAAAATATATTTGTCCATTTATATAGTGACATGTGACATTTTAGATAAGAAATTAAATAACAATAAGTTTTACTATATTTTTTGTAATTTTTTATAACAATGTAAAATAGTACTAAATATTAAAAATTAAGAAAGGAAGAAAAAAAATAGCCACAAAGGTAGATCGTGGGTTGGGGACCTTGGGTTGCCAAGTGATCTAGATTGCTAATGCTGATTATATACAAGATTATAAAAGTAATATATTTGTATGTATTTTCATTAGATTGAGTTGTCAACCCTTCCAATAAACATAGTTATAAGTGATTCTATAAGGGTCTATATTAGCCTCTTATTGGAGAGAGCCAAGCTTTAATGCTTCTCCCAATTAAGAGACATTAAAGGTTTTCAGCCCACTTCTCTCCCCATTAAGAGAAAAGTAAACACCTAAGTTCTGTCCTTGAACTTTACATTATATTTAGAGTAAACTGCAAAAATCATCCTTGTGGTTTGTGGTTTTTGGCAAGTATCATCCCTATCTCAAACCTTTGGCATTAATCATTACTAAGTCCAAAAAGGGCAAAAACTATTGCCACTAATCATCCCTGAACACTAACATCGTTAATTTTACCCGTTAAATACCCCACATACATATCACGTGAGGGATGATTAATGCCAAAACATAAACCATAGAGATTATTTTTACAGTTTTACTAAAAAACAAATAAAACCTATTATTATTGTTATTATTATTGTTATTATTATTGTTATCGTTATTATATTTATTATTAGCTTTCACCGTAAATGGAGAAAAGACCAACTTATCCTCGTTCTTAAAGAATCAGTGAACCATTTGTTATATATGTTTTTTTAGCACAACTTGCAGTAGTTTTGCAATACGGAGGATTAAATAGTAAATACAAAAGTTGGAATTAAGCACATTGGACTAGCCGTATTTATAGGCCCAAGCTTGCTGTGCTCTTTTAGTTTCCAAATTGGGAAAGTTGAGAGATACAAAATCCGCAACCCTAATCGTCCTGAGTCTCAGCGATTAATTTCGATACTTTGGCTTTTTCCGTCATCTGCTAACAGGTTCTCAATTTATTTATTTAATTTGTATAATTTTTAATGTTTCCAAACCTGCTCAACGATCAAATTGACTGTTATTATATCATATAAAATTTTGAATAAATATCATGCACTAGCTAGTTTAAGACATGTTGCATTAGAATTCGTTTAAACGATACTCTAGCAAGGTCAAAGGCCAAGTTCGTTTCTAATTTTGATATATACATACATGGTAAATCCTTGTGCATGTTTAAGTGTTTTAATTAAATAAACTTCTATAGTTAAAGATAAAAATCTTCATAAACCAAGTTAAGTGGTTTAATCAATTGGTCAAACAAAGCTAAAAATAAAAACATTAGCAAGAAAAAGTTAAGACAAATATAAACCATTATTTACCCTTAGGGTAGGGATACAATGAAAGTTACTCCTTCGCAGTTATTAAGTTACTGTATCACAGTTATAAAGTTGGTGCATCACATTTATAATTTTTTGAGTAAATTACACCATTCGTCCTTGTGGTTTGCGTTGACCGGAGTGGTTCGTCCCTTGACCAAAAAAACTGCACCGTCCACCCTTAACGGGCAAACGTTACGCGTCGTTTGTCCCTCCATCCAGTGGGCCCCACTAACGCTGGTTATCTGTGTTTCACATCAAGTCCCATTGAGGGTATAACTGTCATTTCCATCCCTCCTTTGCATTTAAAACCCACTCACCCACTCTTTTCCCTCACACTCTCCCAAGTCTAACCTACTCACTCTCAAATAAAAACCGATCATCTTCACTTTGCCCAAATCAATTGATATTCTAACCCTAATTTTTGTAAATCAAAAATTGCAAAACACTAAAGATGGTTCTTCAGTTGTACGACATAAGACCAAATGATTGTGTTGATAGAGATCCTTATCGAATGTATAGTAAGTATCTATTTTTTGTAATTTTTGGACAATGTTGTTTATTATAATAGGATTGTAAATGTGAACAAGCTTATTGGAAAATGTGATGGACCACTCACACCAACTGCTACAAGGATTTTGAGAAGAAATGCACATGATGCTAAAAAATACACAGTCCAATGGGGTGGGAGTGAGTTATACCAGGTTAGTGGTCCATGGAGTGACCAGTGTGTGGTCAATGTTGTGGCAAGAACATGCACTTGTAGAAGATGGGAATTGACAGGTATTCCCTGCAAACATGCTGTGGCCACAAATTGGAACATGACACTTAACAATCAACAGGCTGGATTACCAGAGGAATGGGTGCATCCATGCTACAGGTTAGATACTTGGAAGAAAGTGTATTCTTTTGACATCAAACCAATTAGAGGTCCTGTTCATTGGCCCAAATGCAATGTTCCAACCACACTATTACCACCAAAACATCATCCACAAGTGGGCAGGCCAAGAAAAGAAAGGAGAAAGTCAAAGGCTGAGAGAGATTTGTTGTACTTTGCAAAATGTGATGGTAAGCTATCAAGGGAGCACAAGACTGTTACTTGTGACAAATGTGGGAGTAAAGGTCACAATAAAAGAACTTGTACTGGTCCAATACTTCCAAAGGGTCAAAAGAGGAAAGCTGCAGGCAAAGGGGTGGATTTGGATAATGATGGTCCTACAGGTTCAAAGGCAAAGAAAGGTTCAAGTGGTGCATCTACAAATTCTGCAAAAAATAAAGACAAGGGGAAAGCTCTAGCAACAGATGATGGAGTCAAGAAGAAGAAAGCACCAAGGAAGAAAGTTATTAAGTTAGGTTGATCAGTTTGTGTTATGTCTGTTATTGTCTTTTGTTAAACTAATGGTATTAAGTTAAATGGTATGTTTGAACAATGTCAGTTAATGTTTGTAACCATGACAGTTAATGGTTTTGGAACTATGTTAGTCAAGTGGTCTGTATTTGCTAAGTTTACTCTTGCAATGAATGGTTAACTTATCAGTTTAGTGGTATTACTTTGACTTGCATTTGAGAATCTTCAATTGATTGTCTGTTTGGTTACATGAATTGTTTAGGCCTGCAAATTATGTCTGTTACTCCTTTGTTTATGTTTTTGTTTTACATGAATTGGTTTTTGGGTAAATGGTTAAATGATATTTACAGCTGTGCTTTTGGTTTATGTTTTTGTTTTGACATGGATTTGATTTTGTAGATGTGTTTTCAAAAATGCTGTTTGACTATATCAGTCAAAAAGGTTGTATTGGTCAAAAACCACAACATCAAAACAACACAACAAGCACAGCAACACAACATGGGTTAGAAAAAGATTATGGGTCAAAAGTTGAAAAACACAACAATCACAGCATCATGCTTACACAACATGGGTTAGAACAACACAACAAGCACAACACATCTAGTATTATAAAAAAACACAGGTGGTGCACTTGAAAGATGATTCCATTACATAGCTTGCTTCCATAATTTGTACATAACAGACATACACACAACACATTTCTGGTTCAATAACTTCAACATTACAAACAGACATACCCCAAAACACCCCAAAACACCAACTGACCTTAATCTAGTTCAATAACTTCAACATTACAAACACAAAAACTAAAACCCATGTAACAATCAGATACTTCTTCAATCTTGCTCTTTCTTGCTCAATCTCTTGTAGTTGTGCTTGGTGCCTGTTCAATGACCTTAATAAACCCGGTATAATTACCATGGAACGTGCACACATTTCTGGGTCTACCCAATCCATAAATCTGTTACAATCCTGTATAACAAAGGAAAATTTTAAATACGTACTTACAACAACATTATGACTGTTTAATTCTCTTCAATTAAACACAAATCCTTTAAAACGTACCATTCGAGGACAACCATAAAACCTTCTTCCTGGGTTACGATCTGTCCAAGATGTTTTAATAACACAACTTGTTTGACAACGACCACATCTAACCATTTTCTTGAATTGATTTGATAATTGTTTTTAAATTCGATTTTAATTTGACTGTAAAGATGAAAATGATTTTAGGGTTTATATTATTAATGGGTGATTTATATAAAGGGTGAGGGAATTTAGGGTTTTCATTAAGGGCGGGAAACAAGGGGGATGGAAATGACAGTTATACCCTCAATGGGACTTGATGTGAAACACAGATAACCAGCGTTAGTGGGGCCCACTGGATGGAGGGACAAACGACGCGTAACGTTTGCCCGTTAAGGGTGGACGGTCCAGTTTTTTTGGTCAAGGGACGAACCACGCCGGTCAACGCAAAGCACAAGGACGAATGGTGTAATTTACTCTAATTTTTTAGTGCATCATAAACTTTTTATCATTCTCATTTTAAGACCCTTTTTATTGTATCCCATAACATTTACCCTAAACAATATAATATCACGCATTACGTACCCTAAACAACATAATATCGCGCATTAAAATTTCACAACACAATGGAATTATGTTTGAGTGTACTTCTAATGTGCTTAACTTGAACTATTTTATTATTGGACGAGCATCTTCTGTATATTGGATATTTTATTGAATTGTGGCCTCTATGTTATATAATCATATTTTATTTTATTAAATTGGGGTCTCTATGTTAGCTTAGGGACTTAATATTTTTTTTAACTCTTTTGGTACGATAGATGGAAGGAGTGAAAAGAATCAAACTGGTGAACACACGTCAATTAGAAGATGTTTCCAGAGTTGCTGCATCATATACAATCACTGTTACCGGTAAAAGAAGCCGCTCGCACATGTGTCTTGTCCAAGTCATGGCTACTCTCTTGGTCTACCATCCCTACCCTAAGGTTTCGTCAACCCACTAAGAATTTAAACAAACAACAACAAACAGAATACATGAACATGATTGACCGCACTCTAATAAGGTATCTTTGGGACAACATACCAATCACAAGTTTTAAACTTCAATTGGACATCTGGGGCGAAACATTGGCTTCTCATGTTAAAAAATGGATTCGGCAACTGGGTTCGAGAAGTTGCCTCAGAGAGATTAACCTCAAATTAGTGATTCACCTTCCTAGTTTTCAGTTGCCGGCAGAGATATTCTCGGGTGAAAATCTAACAAAGGTGAGTCTTAACTTGTGTACTTTTTATGATTTGAGTTGGCTGCATCCTGTATCTTCACACAGGACCGATCAATTATTAAGCATGAAAGAATTATTTCTAGATCTCGTGGTGATAGATAATACATTTCCCGAGATAATACATTCCAGGTTTCCATGTCTCGAGAGTTTGACCGTTAAATTTGAGAGTATAGGGATGATGAAATTGTTGAATATCACATGTGTATCGTTGAAGAAATTGATTATAAAAGTACGGGAAGACAATCCAATCTGTATCAATGTTTTTGCTCCAAACTTGCTTATTTTCCGTTACACCGGGGGTGTGACAATTCCTAATTTCGTATTTCCAGCCATTGCTCCTTTGAAAATTGAGCTAAAGCTAAACCTGAAGTTAACGCGACCCATGGATATTTCCTTCTTTCTTCAAATGAGGGAAACACTAAATTTATCAAGCAAGTTTAACATTTTAATAAGTATTAGTTGTGATTATATTGTTAGTAAATTTAGTGCACTTGAGGGATCAATTCACACCTGGTAATGGGTTTGGAGGTATGGTGTATACACCCATTTGGTCACTGAATCCCCTGACTCAATAGTGGTTATGTTGTGAATCTGCTGCTAGTTGATTCAGCTGCTAGTGTGTTTCCACTGATGTGTTAACGTTACCACTGCAAGGGTTATTGTTTCCACTGCAAGGGTTATTGTTACCACTGCAAGGTTGTTGTTACCACTGCTAGTGTTAACATTACCACTGATAGTGATAATGTTTCCACTGATAACCACTGATCCTATAATTATGGAAATTATTATGATATAATTAATGGGCCGTTAATTATACATAATACCATGGGCTAGGGTTTGAGTATTCTCTATTATAAATAGAGATCACATCATTATGCATGGGAGAGAGTTATCATACGATTTACTAAACACAAAACCCTAAACACTATTTACGCATCTGGTTCTTGGTTTGTGCCTAAAGCAAGAACATCACTTGGTCTTATCCCATAGAGATATTCGTGTAACCCAGGCATAGGGTCGAATAGTTTCTATTGGAAAGTGATACCACGATTTCAAGTGAATATCCGGTACCTTCATTGATTATCTTAACCCTAATCTGGAACTGTTTTGCAGCTAAACAACCAACAATCAATAGAAACTATTAAGTGATAATCAATGGCTGCTGCTATGAGACAAATGGCTGCTAACTTTTCCAAGTTGGAAAAGTTTGAAGGTGTTGATTTCAGAAGGTGGCAAAAGAAGATGCACTTCTTGTTGTCAAGTATGAACGTGGTGTATGTTCTCACGACTGAGATTCCAGAAGATCATGGAGATGATGCTACTATGGATCAGATGAGGGCAAGGAGCAAGTGGGAGAATGATGACTACATCTGCAGAGGTTTAATTCTCAATGGTATGTCTGATTCTCTATTTGATATTTATCAGAATGTTGAAACTTCTCAAGAACTATGGGATTCCTTGGAAGCCAAGTATATGGCTGAGGATGCATCAAGTAAGAAGTTCCTTGTAAGTAATTTTAACAATTACAAAATGGTTGATTCTAGACCTGTCATGGAACAATACAATGAACTTCTTAGTATACTTGGTCGATTCACACAACACAAGATGAACATGGATGAGGCTATTTCAGTCTCTTGTATCATCGATAAACTACCTCCTTCTTGGAAAGAATTCAAACATATGCTTAAGCATAAGAAGGAGGAGTTAACTCTCGTTGAGTTGGGCAGTCACTTGCGCATTGAGGATTCACTCAAAGCTCAAGACATTGACAAGCCAAAGAGTAGCACTGCTACTGGTCCATCAGTTGTCAATATGGTGGAGCATAACAACTCTACCAAGTACAATGACAACAAGGGCAAACGTAAGCATCAAGATAACACCAAATCTGATCTTAACAAGAAACCTAAGGTGACTTGTTGGAAGTGTGGGAAACCTGGACACTTCAGGAAAGATTGCAAGGGTGGTAAAATTGGAAACAAATCCAATGTATCAGGCACAAGTGGAGGGAATGGTAACACCAATTCTCTGAAAGGTCAGAATGTGTTTAATAAGTCTTTTAAGATTTATTATGTTACATATATATCTGACATTTACTTTGTGCAGGATGATGATGTTGCGTGGTGGGTTGACTCTGGAGCAACAATTCATGTGTGTAAAGATAGAAGCTGGTTCAAGACCTACAAGTCAATGAATGATGGTTCTATTCTTCACATGGGAAACGAGTCAACTGCCCTGGTGCATGGAAAAGGATGTGTTGAGTTGAAGTTTAGTTCTGGAAAGAGTGTTTCTTTATTTAATGTTTTACATGTTCCTGATATTAGAAAGAATTTGGTTTCTAGTAGTGTTTTGAATAATTGTGGTTATAAACAAGTTATTGAATCTGATAAGTTTGTTTTGTCTAAAAATGGTGTGTTTATTGGTTTTGGTTATTTATGTAATCAAATGTTCAGACTTAATATTGTTCATGATAATATTGATTCTGCTTTTATATCTACATCTAAACTTTATGATTCAAACCTATGGCATGCAAGACTTGGCCATGTACACTTTAAAAGAATGCAAGATATGTCTAAGGATGGGTTAATTCCAGCCTTTGATGTGAACACTGAAAAGTGTAAAACTTGTATGTTGAACAAGATAACTAAGAAACCTTTTCAAGGAGTAAAACGGGAAACTAAAGTTTTGGAGTTAATTCACAGTGATCTTTGTGATTTACATGCTACTCCCTCTTTGGGGAATAAAAAATACTTTGTAACTTTTATTGATGATGCTTCAAGGTTTTGTCATGTTTATTTATTACATTCTAAAAATGAAGCATTAGATAAATTTAAAGTATTTAAAACTGAAGTTGAATTGCAACAAAGTTCTTCGATCAAAAGATTAAGGACTGATAGGGGAGGTGAGTACATGGATACTCTGTATTTTCAGTCTGTTGGTATAATCCATGAAACGACTGCCCCTTATACTCCTCAGCAAAATGGTATTTCTGAAAGGAAAAACAGGGTGCTGAAGGAGATGGTTAATTCCATGTTGTCCTATTCAGGGCTGAGTCAAGGATTCTGGGGTGAAGCTATGTTAACAGCTTGCTATTTATTAAATAGGGTTCCCAACAAAAGGAACAAAGTTACCCCTTATGAACTTTGGACTAAAAAGAAACCTAACCTTAATTATCTTAAGATATGGGGTTGTAGGGCTGTTGTAAGACTCCCTGATCCAAAGCAGAAAACTTTGGGTGAAAGAGGCATTGAATGCATCTTTGTTGGATATGCTGAGCATTCCAAGGCATATAGGTTTTATGTTATAGAACCTAATGAGTCTGTTTCAATTAACTCAATAATTGAATCAAGGGATGCACTCTTTGATGAGAACAGATTCTCATCTATCCCTAGACCAAGTCAAAGGATTCCAAATGGAACCAATGACAATGGTGTTTCAGAGGTTTCTACTGATGAGGTTCCTACTGATGAGGTTCCTGCTGATGAGGTTCCTGCTGAGGTTGTGGAACAACAACCTGAACCTGAGCTCAGAAGGAGCAATAGGGTGAGGACTCCAAAGACATTTGGACCTGAGTTTCAATTATACTTAATTGAAGGTACAAGGAGTGAGGTCTCTGACCAATACTCCTATTGCTTCATTGTGGAGGATGATCCCAAAACATTTGAAGAAGCAATGAAGTCCCCGGATGTTGCTTTCTGGAAAGAAGCAATTAATGATGAGATGGACTCCATCATGGGCAATAACACTTATGTGTTGACTGATCTACCACCTGGTTGCAAACCTTTAGGTAGCAAATGGATTTTCAAAAAGAAAATGAAGGTAGATGGAACTGTTGAAAAGTTCAAGGCAAGATTAGTTATTCAAGGCTTTAAACAAAAGTCAGGAATAGACTATTTTGATACTTATGCTCCAGTGGCACGTATCAGTACCATAAGATTGCTAATTGCTTTGGCATCAATTCACAATCTGATTATTCATCAGATGGATGTGAAGACAGCTTTCTTGAATGGTGATTTAGATGAAGAGGTTTACATGAACCAACCTCAGGGCTTCATCATGCCTGGCAATGAAAACAAGGTGTGTAAACTGATTAAGTCTCTTTATGGACTCAAACAGGCACCTAAGCAATGGCATCAAAAATTTGATGAAGTGGTTTTGTCTAGTGGTTATTTACTTAATCAAGCTGACAAATGTGTATATAGCAAATTTGATGAATCTGGTAAAGGAGTCATCATTTGTCTATATGTTGATGACATGTTGATCTTTGGCACTGACCAAAATCAAGTTGATTTTACAAAAGAATTTTTGTCATCAAAGTTCTCCATGAAGGATATGGGGGAGGCAGATGTTATCCTTGGCATTAGGATTAAACATGAAAGTAACAAAATTTCTATATCTCAGTCTCATTACATTGAGAAGGTGTTAAAGAAATTTAATTACTTTGATTGTACTCCAGTGAGTACTCCCATGGATACGAGTGAGAAGCTAATGCCTAATACTGGCAAAGCTGTATCTCAACTTGAGTATTCTAGGGTGATTGGCTGCTTGATGTATGCCATGACTTGTACAAGACCTGATATTGCTTTTGCTGTGGGTAAACTGAGCAGGTATACTAGTAATCCTAGTGCTCATCATTGGCAAGCAATTCAGAGGGTCTTTAAGTATTTGAAGAGAACTATGGATTATAGTCTCTCATATACTGGTTATCCTTCAGTATTAGAAGGATATACTGATGCAAGTTGGATCAGTAACACTGAAGACAATTCGTCTACTAGTGGCTGGGTATTCCTACTTGGTGGAGGTGCAATTTCTTGGGCATCCAAGAAACAAACTTGCATTACCAGTTCAACCATGGAATCTGAATTTGTGGCTTTAGCTGCTGCTGGCAAAGAAGCTGAATGGTTGAAAAACTTGCTTCTTGAGATTCCATTGTGGTCTAAACCTATAGCACCTATTTCTATCCGTTGTGATAGTGCTGCTACATTGGCAAAGGCTTATAGCCAGATGTACAATGGGAAGTCTAGACACTTAGGTGTTAGGCATAGCATGATTCGTGAGCTTATCATGAATGGGGTGGTATCTATAGTGTTTGTTAAATCTCAACAAAACTTAGCTGATCACTTGACGAAGGGTTTGGCTAGAGACTTGGTTTTGAAGTCTGCTAAAGGGATGGGTTTAAGTCCAACATAGTCACTGAATGCAAGGATACCCAACTCCCTTCTAAGGAAACTTGGAAGCTGAGTTCAATGTGGAAAGCTGATCATTTAGTGGACTGAAGCACATGTATCACAAACATCCCAAGGTTGTGCTTGTTACCTGCTGAAAGGAGGATGAAGTCTTCACTTCTTAATGGTTAATTTTCTTTGAAAAAGTGCTAAGCAGGAGCATGAATTAAAGATGAACCACCTATGTAAATGTTGAAGTTTTGCCGCTTCAGGAAGCTTTGGATTTTTAGCTTTTACAACATTTATGAATTGGATATGGACACATGGCTTGTATAGTGTCAGGAGTATTTTAGTGTTTGAAAACTTGTGTGTATTTATCATCAGGTATTCAAATGGGTTGAAGGGTTCAATTCTTAGAACACCCTGATTCTCGAATATTTGAAAGTATATGTACTAATGTGGAAATTCAATCCTCAGGATATTTTCATTTATGCACTTGTTTTGGTTTGTGTTTGAATTTTCATGCAAAGGTAGTGAACTAAATTTGGGGAGGATTGTTAGTAAATTTAGTGCACTTGAGGGATCAATTCACACCTGGTAATGGGTTTGGAGGTATGGTGTATACACCCATTTGGTCACTGAATCCCCTGACTCAATAGTGGTTATGTTGTGAATCTGCTGCTAGTTGATTCAGCTGCTAGTGTGTTTCCACTGATGTGTTAACGTTACCACTGCAAGGGTTATTGTTTCCACTGCAAGGGTTATTGTTACCACTGCAAGGTTGTTGTTACCACTGCTAGTGTTAACATTACCACTGATAGTGATAATGTTTCCACTGATAACCACTGATCCTATAATTATGGAAATTATTATGATATAATTAATGGGCCGTTAATTATACATAATACCATGGGCTAGGGTTTGAGTATTCTCTATTATAAATAGAGATCACATCATTATGCATGGGAGAGAGTTATCATACGATTTACTAAACACAAAACCCTAAACACTATTTACGCATCTGGTTCTTGGTTTGTGCCTAAAGCAAGAACATCACTTGGTCTTATCCCATAGAGATATTCGTGTAACCCAGGCATAGGGTCGAATAGTTTCTATTGGAAAGTGATACCACGATTTCAAGTGAATATCCGGTACCTTCATTGATTATCTTAACCCTAATCTGGAACTGTTTTGCAGCTAAACAACCAACATATATAAAGCATTTCTACATTGGCATTGATGATTTGAGGAGACAGGTCCCAAATCCGGCTAGGAATGTTCAACAACTATCGTTTAAATCATGTCCAGGTGAAGACTTGTGGGGGCACTCGGAATTCTTCGATTCGTTTTTTTCGATTTGCAGGCCTAGTCAGATAAAGGCAATACCGAGTATTAATTGGCCCAACCTGGAAGATGCTGAGATAAAAAAAATCCAGTGTAAATGGGAAATGGCCATCCTAATAAAGTATCTTGTCTTTCTTTCATTGTTTGGATGGTGTCTACTCGAATTCTGTAGAGAGCAACTGTTCTATATAGAAGCTGATCGTCTCATGTCCCATTATGTAATTTCTATCACCGTTTTATACCATTTTATTCAATTTAGTTTGGTTTTTATGTATGACATTTTCAAAAGCCTACCGGTCTAATCAATGACCGCCGTTTCAAGTAATCGAGCTCCTATCTCTTAGGCTAGAATTGATAATCAAATAGTTTCAATGCAACACGTACATCCAAGTATCTAACAGCCTAAGACGTCTAACTGGAAAGACCGGGCTGCTATAGATTTGGACGAAAAATCGCTAACTGCCAAACCACAGCTAACTCCAGAAGATGCGGTACAATGATATAAAGACATCTCGTAACAATGGACTCAAAAAGTGATTTAAAAAAAATGCTCAAACTCTCAAATACAGTAGTAATTCACTAATTTGGTAGCCAGTAACCTAAGTTTCAAGATGTTGAAGACTGGAGTATTGACCGCTCTCTTATTAACAAGGAACATCAGAACCGCCTAAGGCTTGGCTTCTTTAGCACGGATGCTTGCCAACGGGTCAGTCCCCCATCGATCAGACTCCAAGGGCTCAAGAATATAGACTCCACCATCAGAAAGCCCCAGTGCAATCTGATGGGGGTTACAAGGATGCGCAGCAACGGCCATTGGAGGCACGTTTAGTGTACTGCAAATAAGTAGCATGATGATCATCAAATGTTACATCAGACGGGAAAGTGATCTCCAAAGTATATATCTCTGTTGATATAAAGTTTGTATATTACCTGCAGTTGGACGGTACGTATGCCGAGTAATTAATTCTACACTTGAGCGAAAGTTGACAGGCTTCAAGTACACACACACTCCCGTCTAGGATGCTCACAAATATAGATTTACCATCACAAGAAAAGACCGCATCGGTTATCGACCCCCTAACAGGTGGCTGATGCCACTGGTAACACGAAATTAATAATAATAATTAGACATCTTGTATAAGCTCTAGATTTTGTGAAAGGTTTACTTGTTCAACGTACCTCAAAGAAACGGTCGAGAGTGGTCGGGTGGTGGGTGGCAACATGAGTTTCGTGTATTACTAGCAGGCGTGTCTGATCATTGTTTGAGTGTAGCCTTGTTCCAGCAGCACTTGGAGTGTTGGTTCGTCCATCTGGTAGCTCTAAGAACTTGCTGGTATTATTATCCCAGGTCTCTAAATTCCAAACGCATAACTGAAATACAGGAGTGTCAAATGAGCAACTGTCCTGAGCACATATATTCCGAACCACACTATCTAGATCATATAAACAAACCTGGTCGTCTGCTCCGGAAGATATCAAAACCTTCGAATCTATGAAATATGCTAGGCCAGTTACACGCTTTCCATGACCGCTTACTCGCTTAGTGTTTGTAGGACGGTCAAGATTATTTTTTTTTGACAAAATTAGTGTAATCAAATGACTATAGGTATTTTTGGTGCAGAAACGTACCTTGTTCTGCCGGGCATCGTAGATCTGCACACTAGCATCTGACAAACCAACAGCTATCGTGTTGTTGTCTCGTGGATCAAACATAAGACATGTTGCTACTGGCGGTGGGGGTATGATTGATGCCTCCCGCTGCATCAGGTTAATAAAAAGGTATGATCAATAATTGTTTTCGGAACAACTGATGATAAGATTCATCTGATCCTAGAGCAAGCAATATACACGAAAGGGAGTTACAATACATGGATTCCAACAAAATAAACACATGGGGGGGGGGGGGGGGGGATGCGGCAATACCCAACACCTTTTCATATATTTATACGCGAAATTCTTAAAAACGCCATACATAGGAGGGTTTGAGGCCTAAGCAAGGTTTGTGAGAAAACACACACACATGCACACAAATGAAAAACCACATTTCATTTACCTTGAATGATGACAGCTTGAAAATGGATACCCTCCCACCAGATGCTGACAATACTAATTCAGTGTCATTCGATATGGCTAGACAAGCAACTGGATTTCCCATTCTTGAACTTGTTGTCTCGTTATCCAGCGAGATTCCAACAGTCTCTGGTTCCAGACTAGGAGATGCCTGTTTATAAAAGTTAATAGGTTAAGCTGCAGGATTAAAACATTGCTTATGTACTGCTGAATAATTATATAATATGTTAACTAAAGAAACAAATACCATTCCAGCTCCCCATCTCCAAACTTTGTGGGAAGCAGTAGAGGTAAGGGCCACCAGAACACAACCAGTCTTTGAATATAAAAGCCTCGATATCTGATGCTGCCAATACAAAAATAAGAACAATCATCATGCACAGTCAATCGCTAACTTCACTAAATCTAGGCTGGAAGATTGAAACTTACAGAAGAATCACTCGACAGCCTCAATGAACGCATCTGAGATGGAACATTGATTTCTTTTGTCTCACCCATAATCGTTATTTCTGAATCATCTGAATCCTCTGGCTGATTTGAAAAAGTAGGACAAGCATTCAATACAGTTGAACTATTAAAACCCATGCTTGCACCTGCTGCTGAGAAGGATGCAACATTTGAAGACAATGTATTGGGCTGCAAAAGATGAAGAAAAAAATAAATTAAAAAATAGAAGTACGCGTGAAAAGCATATCGAACTATTAGTATACAATGAGGTATCTTACACAACCTTTCTAATATTTTCAGAAGAATAAAGCCTAGTAGAAGCACCCTCTGTTCGGTTAGAACTTGCAAGCAGATAACCTTTAGCATTCCCAAGTACTTTCAAACAGTTCTCGTGAGCCGTTACAGCCAAGAATGTCCCATGTTTGCTCAATCTGACAACGGGGAACTGCTGAAAATCAATTCAGAAAGCATATAAGGAATATACTTCAGTAGACTCGGATATCAATTAAACAGAATCTAGAGTATACCGGCAATCCGCCATTTGTAGTTGTAACATGCAAAGGCTGCACACGATCAATTTCCCAAAACTTTACACACCAATCAAAACCAACCGTCACAATCTTATCGTTACTGTCAAAGAAAAATTTAATAGCATCCCCGCTACCTACTCCAAGGTATTCAGATTTGAGACTAAGAGCTACATTATCTTCAGTGTAGGCCAATTCTCTCACCAAAGGATGTTTCTCCTGGTTAAACCCATTCGAAAAAAGCCTACAAAAACATTTCATTCACGAAGACAAAGTCATTAAGAGAGCCAAAAACAGAAAAACGGTAACTTGTAAATGATAACCAGAATTACCTAGAACTGTTGCATCGAACTTCTGAGAATGAACACCCGGGCATATTTATTGTAAAGCTTTCGAACACTGAACCAGCCGCCATTCTCCATGCTGTCAGCCCACCAAGAGAATCTGCTGCATAGATGACATGCATCTGTTGCTTCTGAAGGACACATACTGATAATACAGAAGCTGGTGCTTTAAAAGTTGACACACTTTCACCATCTGCAGCATACCGAATCTGCGAAAAAACATGAAGTATTAGTAATTCATAATACTACTAATAGCATCATGTCATCTTTTCTTTTTTCTTGAAGTATTAGTAGACAGACCTTAATAAAGGCATCTTGTCCACATGTTACAATCAATAATTTCTTGTTATGTATGAAAAAAGCAACATCAGTTACAATGCCCTCATGAGCCTCCATCTCAAGAGTAAGCTTAGGTATCCCACGATATTGGTAGGTATATAAGTGTACGAGAGCCTTCGAGTATGAAACACCTGTTGGAAGATACAAAAGTTATGCTAACCAACTTAAGATAAAGGTTTTCTATTTGCAAAAAATTCAATACATACCCAAATGATCTCCAGCGGGACTCCAGACTATACGAGTGACATAAACATCTTGTCTATTGATTAATGCAGCACGTAAAGCAGGTGAATAATATTCTATCTTACGCGGATTGAAATTTATACGTGCATCCCGAAATTTGTTGCCTACTCTCCAAAGGAAAAACTCCCCAGTCTTCGTTCCAACTGAAATAAAATTACAAATCGCATGAAAATCTGTAATGTTAGTTCAAAACAATAGCTTAAGAGTAAAGTGAACTAACTTGCTAGCACATCTTCGTGCATGGGGTTAAAATCGAGACATCTAACGACCGAACCCACATTTGTAGATGAAACAATTTTCTTTGGGAGGTTGTCGAAAAGACTTGAAACTCCTTGACTATCTGGCAAAGCATATGATCGAGCTACACATTCAATAATGGAGTAGTTAGTAAAGTTGAAAACCGTAAAGCCATGAGATCAAGCATAATCTAAAACCCCAACTCCCAGAAATTAAATAACTTCAAATAGCATAACGGGCTATTAGAGCCCAAAATCCTAATTCACTAATGAAAAACCTAAAAACAGAAGAAACGGAGGATAAGAATACATGATTCACATACATGTCATGTTACCAAAATCCCTGTGTTGAAAAGCAAAAAAAGAAAAGAAACAGAGGAATTGAACAAGTTCACTTTAAACAAAGTTACCTCCAGCATTAAGACCAGTAGAAGACGGACCAACTCTCGTATTTGTCAGCAACGGAGGGTTGACTGTCACTCCAGGTACTAAATTGTGTAGCTGAAAGCAACATAAACGTATTTCATTTGGTGGAATCATAGTTCAACAACACATATTGCTCAAACAAAGTTCAACAACACCTACCTGCTGGGAACCATGTATAAAAGGGGCTTTCAATTTGGGAAATAATACTTGAGCCAGAACAGGATTTGGTGTCTTGCAACGATGATTCTCCAGCAGACTTGTGTACTGTACAACAGGGTTCTTATTCTGACACTTTGAGTGCTGCCAATCAAGGCTGCAACGTTGTTGTTAAATGTAAGCACATAAGAAAAAATAGCAGTGGCCGCAAATTTGTTTTGCAACAATACCTCTGCTTGCATAAAAATGAAAGCCTTGACCCATCAAACTTAGGAAAACGACATATCTCAGCAAGACGGGGGTGTTTCTCAATCATATCCCTAACTCGAACACCCAGCATATCCCTTGATGTAGCTATGTCAGTGTCCTTTCCAAAAAACTCATCTCTCCTGATTTCAAATATGAACATATAAACCAACATGAACATACATGTAAAAAAAGCTTTGTATAATGTTACTGCTGTTGCGTTTACATGTTGTATTCAGACCTAATTCAAAAACATTGAGCTATTTGTAATGCTACAGTCTGACATTATAGATGTTTGATTGGGAAACTCGTATGTGACTCCCATCAACAACATTTTTACACTAACCACAAGAAAGTCACATATTTTAGTTGGAAACCACATAATACTCTTAAAAGCATCTATTATAATTTATTAATTGCGGCTCTTTTTTTTTCCATCGTAGAGCAACCATCTTGCCAGCTACTATTTAAATAACAAGACGTACCCAGCTAATTTATCTTTTATGAGAAGATTTGCCATTTCAGTCTTGTTAAAAAACGTCTCCAGACCCACCATCTGTTTCGTCAGAATGAGTAAGGCTTCTTCATCTCTTTCTCTGTAAAATAAAAAACAGTTGGAGTCATTTAAAATAATCAAAAGGCATAACTTAAGGACAACTAATAAATTATAACTAGAAATAACCGGGCAGACTTACTGTTGCAGAGCCTCAAGTATCTGTTGGTTTTTTATCTGACATAATATAGCCATTGACTCGGCATCTTCGCCCACCCTGATTTTAAATCCGCCCAGGTAACTTTCAACCTTATCCCAGTCTCCGGTGGTTATCAGGTTCTGAACATAATCGATATCACAATAAAGCCCCGACTCTGACTCGAGCCTGAGATGAACATTATTGTTATTATTATAACACTTGGTGTATATTAATACATGAAAAACATTTTATCATAATTTCAGCTATAATTAAATGTTGTACCAGTGCAAGGCTTTGTGAAATTTTCTCTCTCTGAGGTACTGCATTGCCAGATACACATAATCATTATCCAACCTGTCCATGTCTAATAAAATCATAGAGAAAACTGAATTAGATTGCAGCTATGAATTGATCCTATAATAGTTCTAGAAATGCAATTGTGTGTAAATCTACTGTACAGGAAACGAACTTTTATATAAAACATTGATAGCTGTATATTCAATGTTATTGAAAAGTATAGGCATGAATAGCAAAGTGAAAAATAACAAGCAACAGACGGCTTTAACAGTAATGTGTGTGTGTGTGTGTGTGTGTGTGTGTGTATGTTCATTTTTTATAGAAACAGTAACCAACAATACACCAAGGAAACAGCAAAGTATAAACACCTAACCTAACCGTTCTGCCTCCCACAAGAAGAATATAATGATAAAAAATAAAAAAAAAAAAAAAAAAAAAAAAAAAAAAAAAAAAAAACCGGGTGCCTACATAACCAAGACCTACCGAAAGCCCCTAACAAAGAGTATTAAGTGAAAACCCAACATTACCAGAAATAGAGATGATTAATTATAAAAGACCACACAAACCACAACACCACAAGAACACTGAGACATATTTTGATTAGTGTCATGCATTGTGTGTACTAAGGGTATTTTTCGCAAAATTAGTTGTAAAAAAATAAGACAATATAGGTTAGCTATATCTAATATTTATTTATCTATCTATATCTACAAAATGAAGGACACACGCATAATAACATGCAGCGTTGCTATCTCAATAAAAGTACGTTTCATAATAACAAATTTACTTATAACGAGACATTTCGTCACTGGCCTAACTTAATTATTTATCAAAGGATACATAGAGGGGATAGAGCTGGCCTTACAAGGGTTATTAAAAGTACCTTTTTTTTTTTTTTTTTTTTTTTTGTTCTACCGGAGATCCAAGTAAATAACGCGAGCTTTACATTATCAATGACAATCGTTATAAGTATTTTTATTTTTTATTTTTTTTTAATTACAAACGTACTTTTAATGAAATAGCAACGCAGTATGTCCTTCATTTGTTACACTCAGGGCCGTCACATGAATTTATGAAATTTTTGAGGGCCCTGGACGAAATTAAATAACGAAGTCGTCCGATAAGGAATATCACCGTTTATAAAATATAATGCAATTAGTTATCTAAACGTTCTAACATATTACTCATTTAAGATATTTGATCATCTAAATACTTTTTTCTTTGTGAAAAAAATGTGTACACATGCATATAATTATTAACGGGACAAATTTTGGGGCCCTGAGCGGTCGCTCACCTTGCCCAGCCTCAAAGACGGCCCTTACACTATATATATGATTAGGTTGATGTTTACATGCATAATTCGTTATCACTAGCTACTCGCAATTAGATGTACAACTTAGTTACCAAACACTTTAATAATACAAAATAACTAATTTTGCCAAAATTTAACAATACATATGAGAAAGAGCAACGGATATTTACAAGAAGCCAAGCACTAGAAAATTTTCTACATAGAAACCCTAAATCGTATAGCATTAATTATCGATCAGCTATTAACAACACACAAGGATCTCTATATAAATAAATAAAAACTGTAATAAAATTAATTAATTAAGGTATGTGTTAATTTATTTACGGAAACTAATAAATAATATTTTATGCTAGATTTGCGTTTATAGATATGGTAAGATATTTTACCTAAGAGTAAGAGTATGAGTGTGAATAATAAGTAAGTGTGTGCGTGTGATTAAGACAACACCCTATTTTATAATTTGGTGAAACTGTTTGTTTTCGGGATTCAGGGGGTGCTTGGTTGGGGGTAATGGGGGTGGGGAATGGGAAAGGTAATGATTAAACATGCCTGTTTATAACTAGGGAATGCAATCATTGTTTAGTATGGGGTAATGGGGCATTACCCAGTAAATTGAGAGGTATGGTAATGATTACACACCCGCAGCAGCCACCACAAGCAGTAGCCACCACCACCAGCCACCGCCACCACCACCAGCAGCTACCACTACCACTACCACCACCACCACCAGCGACCACCACCACCATTAGCAGCCACCACCACCACCACCATCAGTAGCCACCACCACCACCACCAGCCACCACCAGCCACCACCATTAGCAACCACCACCACCAGCCACCACCACCACCACCAGCCACCACCACCACCACTAGCCACCAACCACCACCACCATTAGCCGCCACCACCACTATCCACAACCACCTGCCACCACCACCAGCACTAGCCACCACCATCAGCCACAACCACCACCACTAGCCACCACCACCATCACCACCAACCGCCACCACCACCACCAGTAACCACCACCACCACCCCCTATCACCACCACCACTACCACTAGTCGCCACCACCACCTTGGATGTTAATGTGTTTTTCTTAAACCAAGCACCATCAAAGATAATGATAATCTTCATTATATTCCTTTGCATTCCCTTTGCATTCCTTTGCCTTTGCCTTTCCCATTCCCCATTTTGAACCAAGCGCACCCTCAAATTGATATCCTTATCGATACCATAAACTACTAACTAATGGGTGGCCTTTTATTTGCACGAGAAATTAATAACATTGCTCACTGGCCAATGTTTAATGTAGATATAAAAAGAAACTTGTACTTTGTTAAATCAAAAATAACATTTATTTAAGTTAATTTTTATGTTTATTTATTGTGCATCAAATGCATAATTACTTTAAATTTAGAAAGAACAGATTGTTTAATTAATGTGCCTTAAACATTGCCCTGTGTTTAGCAAAACCCTTATTAATAGTTTAATCATTCAACAAACCAAAATTACTATGTTTACATGTTAGTTGATATTAATAGTTTCCTAAATTTATGATGTTTACCATACTTGTCATTAACTTATATAGAAATAAAACTATTTAAAGAAACAAATGTGTTCATTTAATGCTCTAAACTTGTGTCATCATGGCACAAGTTAGAAAAACCCAATTAATAATGATAGATTAAGTGCATTATAGCAACGAAATTTTATAGTGACAGATAGCTTTATTGATAAAAAATAGTTTATGGGTTATAAACGAAAACTAATACTACCTCCGTCCCATATTAAATGTCCATTTTTTCAAAGTCTTGTTTTATCAACTTTAACCATAAATATTTTTATATATGATATATAATACATGATGCAAAATATATGAATGAATTGAGTTTTAAATGTACTTTTCATTGACATAATTTTTATCAAGTATTATATAATACAAACAAAAATATTTAAGGTCAAAGTTAAAGAAAAAAGACTCGAAAAGTCAAAACTGGACATTTAAAAAGGGACGGAGGGAGTAAAAGTTTGAGGATTAGGTGGTTGAACCGTTCCGGTCGAAAAACGAGTCAATTTAAACACGGTCAAACCGACGGGTTGCGTCAAAAAACGGGTCAAATTAAACCGAGTCAACCCCCGGGTTTGAGGCATCCCGGGTCAACCCGATTTTCGATATGTATTAGTAGTAGTTTCCTTTTGAAACATATGTGTGAACATTTCATTTTTTACTTTAAACATTTTCTTTATTGTGATGTTTTAAGTTTTTTCTTATTTAATATAAATTTTTTGACATTTACATATTGACTTTTTCACTTTTTCACATTGACCATTTTGTTTTTATATGTAATATAGATTATATAATTGTATTCACATAATGATTTAGCAATCAAATTTAAGAAAGTTTATGATGTACCCGACCCTCTGTCTTAAGATATAATTCTATTTTAATTTTTTGAATTCAATTTTGACCCTTAAATATTATTGTTAGCATTATATAATATTTGATAAAAATTATATGAAATGTATTTAAAACCCAATCTATTTATATATTTTGAATCAAGAATTATATAAAAATATTTAAGGTTAAAGTTTGATTCAAAGAGTTAAAATAAACTTATATTTTGGGACGGAAAGAGTAATATGATTGGACCACTACACTTGCCAAGTCATTGTGTGAATATAATAATTTTGTAAACTCTTTGTGCATGTTCCATATATTGCTCTATTTGCACACTCACATGTACAATATTTTAAAGCGGCATATAATAAATGTATAATTGTTTATTGCATAGATTGATGTGTGCAAATAAAAAATGAGGGGTGTGTAAATCAACTCCCTAAATGAAGTGTCCAAAGTATGGGGAATTGAATATAATATTTAATTAAGTTGTATAATTACATATACATTCTTCTTAGAGCTAATTACATGAATCATCCTTGTGGTTTACCCAAAGTTGCAAGTTTCGTCCTTAACTCTCAAAAAGTACACCAATCGTTCCTGTGGTTGTCCATTATTAGTTGACCGGACGACCGTTAGTTTTGGGCGTCATCTCTGATCATGTGCGGGGCACGTGAGGGCAAAATCGTCCTTTCACATCTATAGGGACATGAAACAAATCTTTAAATTTTTAGTTTTTCAGATTTTTATATTTTTGGGCGACGAGGATGTAGATTGGGCGTGCAATAAAATTTTAAAATTGCACCTGGTAGGATCCCAACACGCGACCTGAAGGTTGTGAAACAAGGGGCTTATCACTATGCTAAGTGGTAAGTCCTTGCTACTACATGCAAGCTATATGTATTTAACCTTTCTTTACGCTGAAGTTTGTTGCAAATAAATCGGTATTGGTTGCGCCGGCCGGTTCCGGGTGAGCCGGACCGGTTCTTGGAGCGGGGTTGGATCCTTTGGACTCGTTTTTGTTCTCTTTCTTACAGTATCACGGGGATTCATTTGAACTTCTTTGGACATCGATAAATATGTAAACGTGATCGATACTCGTCCGAATTTTCACGTTTTTGCTTCGTTTTCAATCCTTCATACATAAAGCATATAAACATGTGATGTAACTAACTCTATATGCAAGCATAAAGCAATTGGTTTAAGTCCAAGCATCCCCTACTAATAATGTATACTTAAGTCCCTCAAACCATCACTTTGATACCATCTTGAAACGCCTAAATTTCGTAAAAATAAAAAACTTTTAAAACTGGTCTGCAGAACTACGATAGACCTTCGGTCCGAATGAATCTGACTTGTGGTGGGAGCCACAACCGACGGCCAAATAGGTTTTGATGTTACACCCCGAGCCCGGTTTGACTAAAATTTAAACTTTTATGCGGAAATGACCCAATATTAACGTACCTTCCGTTACTCTTTTAACAACTGACAAAATTCCATTACAATTCAACTCTTGAAAGTATTTTTAAGAGAAACTTGACTTAATTACCTTCGAAATGACTAGTGGCACGACCCGTAACTACTTACGGATTAAAAGATACTAAATTTGGAAATTTGACAAAAGTTGGAAAAAAAAATCTCATTTATACTCTGACAGGAGCATATGTCCATATGCTGAAATTCGATATGGCCATATATATGCCCCTTTACAATATCCCTGATGGAACCATATGGCCATATTCTGAAAATTTTATATGGCCATACGCCTACTGCATATTTTACAAAGAAAATTATATTTGCTCTAATTCCGGAAAGCCGACTTTTATAACTCGACATGACACCAAAACTTCCGGAACTCATTAAAATAACATAACAAATCATTTCCATAACCATTTGACTCGTATGCAACCCAAAATAGGTATAATTACACTTATTCCAAAGACCCCTTTTATCATAAGTATAAACACTTAAACCCGTTTATATAACGAACAATGATACATACTCAAGTTAACAACATAGACATAACTTTGACCTACATCAACATACATACAATCCACTTAAGGACTCATGGGGGCATCAACTTTGACACGAGCTCGGTATTCTGTACTAAGCTCTTATATTCATTACCATAACCTTCTAAGTAGCACTTCCAAACCTTAAACCTTATTCCAAACATTACATCTCCATCATACATAAACCTACAAAACATTGAAACACTAAGACGTAAGCTTTCGCTTAGTAAGCAACTAGATTAATACATGATTAATACTTCAATCCACACATATGCATCATGAACACTTTTAACCATTTAACTCATGAACATCCAATCTCGTATCCATCACCATAACAACATCGTAACTATAACACATGAACATGATAACCTTTAACACATAACAATCATAAGCATACCTTAAACTTTCCAAAACCATGATCTATCACTTGTATCTTACTCACTAAGCATACTTCTTAATAATCCAACTTACTAATCCAAGACAAAAATCCTATAAACTCATTCAATAACATATAACATGAGAATATTCATATTAACATAATAATCATAGTTACTTATCTTGATCATCCAAGCTAAACTACCAGATTTTTATATCACCAACAAGATCATCATCATCATCTTTAGCTTATGTGGCCATAATACTAAGAACATCATCATCTTCATCAACCTTCTTCCTTGATTCCTAACCAAGGATCATCATCCTCTTCATCCTTGTTTCTTGTGGGGAAATTGCTATAAGCTTAACCTTGCATTAAGACCTTGGTTTCTTAGCTAATCCTCACCAAGCTCACTTTTCCTCCCATTCTTTCTCCTTAGAACCGACACCATCACCCACATACACACAACTCTTATCTAAAAATGAGATCACTAGAAAAGTCTAGAGAAATATCTAGACTTAGTTAGGTGTGGCTTTGCCTAATTGGCAACTTAAGTCCTTTTAGTCCCCTTCTTTCTACTTTGGCCACATAATACATATAACTCATTTATCACTTGACAACTTTAGTCCTTTTAATCTATTTTCATTATGTTTGTAATACAACATAACACGTTACACATTCATTCACTATTAGATCAGCTATCGGGTTTGACTAGCTAATTACATGAAGTCTTAGTCAATTTTATCTAGGGTGGGGCCTATTTGTATCCGGGATACGGGCCTATTTGCTTGATAGGTTGGTCCGTGATCACTGCTATTGGGTGTGCTTGAAAGTATCTGCGCAGTCTTTTAGCTGCGAATACTAAAGCCAGGACCAGCTTTTCCATTGTGGTATAGTTAATCTCTGTCTTCTTTAGTGCTTTGCTTACAAAGTATAATGGTGTTTGTACGGAGTTCCTATCTGTCAATAGCACCGCGCTGACTGCTCCATGAGTTGCAGACAGGTACATAATCAACTCTTCCCCTGGTCGGGGTGCAACTAGTGTGGGAAGCGCTAACGCTGCTATGTGTTGCTTAAGCTGTTGAAAAGCTTCTTCCGCTTCCGCAGTCCAACGAAAGTCTTCCTTTTTTGTACACTTCGTGAGTGTTTTAAAGAGAGTAAGTGACTTATCCGTTGATTTGGATAGAAATCTATTCAACCCGGCTAGTTTTCCATTCAGGGACTGGACTTCTTTCAATGTGCGTGGTGAATTGAGTTGGATGACAGCCTTCGTTTTTTCTGGGCATGGCTTAATGCCATCAGGCTCTATCAAGTATCCGAGGAACATGCCTTCTGTAGCGCCAAAAGTGCATTTCTTAGGATTTAACTTCATGTTGATCCTTCCGAGCGTCCTGAATGTTTCCTCAATGTCGTGTACCAACTCTTCCTCAGTATGGCTCTTTATGACAAGGTCGTCAACATAGACCTATAGGTTGCGGCCCACTTGCTTTTCAAATGCATTATCTACTAATCGCTAGTAAGTGGCGCCTGCATTTTTTAAGCCAAAGGGCATTTTTGTGTAACAATAGACACCCTGGCTTGTGTGGAAGGCAGTTTTTTCCTCGTCTTCTTTAGCCATTTGGATTTGGTGGTACCCTTTGTATGCATCCAAGAAACATTTAAAGGTGTATCCGCACAAGGATTCTATCTTCCATTCTATCTCTGGTAGCGGGTAGCAGTCTTGTGGACATGCTTTGTTGAGATCAGTGAAATCCACGCACATCCTCCAACTACCATCACTCTTTTTCACCATTACTGGATTGGAGAGCCAGTCATGGTAATAAACCTCTCGCATGATACCTACATCCACAAGCTTGTGTACTTCCTCTAGAATGGCTTTTGCGCACTCTCGAGCCTGGCCGCGCTTTTTCTGCCGTACTAGAGGGTATCCTTGTCGGATCTTCAGCTTGTGTTCTGTAATCGATCGTGGCACGCCAGTCATGTGCTTTGGTTCCCATGCGAAGATATCTAGATTCCTTTGCAAGAGTGCGCACACAGCCACTCTGCCTTTGTCAGACAACGATCCCCCAATCGATACCTCTTGATCAGGGTAATTAGGGTGAATTGCGATCTTCAGATTTGATACTTTAACTGTGTGCTGTTCTGGAGTGCGTGCCGTCTTACATGTAACCGTGTTTCACTCTCTAGGTGATACGGTGGTATTGTAGAGGGTGACAATGCCTCCTACTACTGGGAATTTGAGCATCCCATGAGCTGTGGACGGTACTGCGTGCATGGCTGATATTCCTGGTCTTCCAATAATGCCATTGTATGGCGAAGGAGATCTGATTACCATAAAATTCATTCAGGCCGCCGTGGAGTGTTGCTTATAACCAACGACCACAAGTAATCGTATTTTCCCCATGGGCCATATCTTTTCTCCTGTGAAGCCAGTCAGCGACGTCGTGGCCGGAATTAACTGACTTCGTATCGCAGGTCGCAACCTTTTGAAACAATGTTCATACATGATGTCTGCGGATGCCCCTCCATCAACATACATGCGGTGGATATCGTGACCCCCCGTATTCATCTCGATGGTGAGCGGTTCCACTACTGCGTTGTCCGCAGCCAGAGTGGGGAAAGAGATTTCGTTCCCATAAGAAAACTTTTGGCTGACCTTTTGCCTAGTCTTTCGCTGCCATGATTGTATCATGTAGATGGTGTCAGCCTTGTCCTTAGGTGTCTCTTTCTTGCTCCCATTCTTCTGTTTGTCTTTTCCCCCCTTGATGTTCTTGACGAGGTGATCCAATTTGCCTTCTTTCACTCATTTATCAATTAGTTGGCGCAATTGGACACACTCGTTGGTGGTGTGGCCCTTTTGTCCATGATATTCACAGTATCCGTTCCCTACGCGCCGATCTTCGGGGGTGCGCATTGGTGGGGGTTTCTGGAAGTTCGCACCTTCTGTCACAAATATCTCCCTTGGAGTCTTCATTAGTGGAGTGTATTTGTCATTATCTCGTCAGCTCCCCTGACTGTGGTAGCTTTTGTTGCGGTTGCTACTCTGGTCATTGGATTGTCTCCTAGACTGTTCTTGTGACTTATAATTTGAGTAACCTTTCTTGCTATCCACAGCAGCTGCTTCCCCTTGGATAAAGGACCTCGTGCGCTTCATCAGTTTATCAAAGGTTTGGGGAACCTTATCATTTAACCTTCTGATAAGTTTCGGGTTATTGATTCCATTCATAAACCCTGAGATCTTTAGTATTTCGGGGCATGCCTTAATGTGTATGCATTCGTCCTTATAGCCCTCCACATAAGCGCTTGTGGATTCCTGATTGGCCTCAGACAGTCAGATAATATCAACCAAGTAATGGTCAACAAGTCAAACAGCTTAGGCCAATCAAATTTTTTGCGCCGCTGCCGGGGAGGTGTGCGCGCTATTCTAAACGGTTTTTCTGATTAGTGCTTTTGGAATTCATTCCATTGTACATTTATCCATCCTTTGTTCATATTTTCTTATTTTCAAAACAAATCTGTTCCCGGAAATATTTTAAACTCAGTTTTCAACGAACACAAAAACACAAAAACATTTTCTTTCTTATTTGTACAAAATGTTTATTCAAAAACCCAAAAATATTCACCTTTACCCTCTCACATCTTTGATTCTTCATCCCTACCCCTCCCCAACCTTTTGATTCTTTCTATGCCTCATCCACACCTTCTTATTTGCCATTGGTGTGGTAATCCTTATAATGGTGGCAATTGCCCCAGCTATGGCATGGTAGAGTCCGGAAACGGGTCTGTCTATAACCAGAATCCCTATTCCTACAATGACACGACTGATTCATTCCATCAGTCAACACACCATCAGTCTCAGCAGTTTTACTGTTGTGAGTATTGTGGTGGTTCACATTACAGTTCCGATTGTCGATCAGGAAACACGCTTGTCTATGAGCAGTTTCCTGATAACAATTATGACTCTAGCACATACCACCCACAGCCACATCAGTTTCACTGTTGTGATTATTGTGGAGGTCCACACTCTAGCTCGGATTGTCAAATAAGGAATCCATTTCCTTGTAACAATTACGACTATTCATTTTCAGACCTACCTCCACAGTACCAAATGATTCACACAACTCCTCGTGATACTGAGCAAGACCTTTTACTAAAGGCTCTTGATTTATTAAAAGAACTTAAGGAAGAGTTGGTTACTACATCGTCTTGAGACTCTCGTGAGAAATCTATGGCAGAATTACTTGCCGAAGAACGAGAGGCTAGAAACGAATTGAGCATGGAAGAATTACTTGTCTTAGAACAAGCAGCTATAACACGTGCCAAATTTCGTCAAGCTGCTCTTCTAGGCTGTGATGATGATAGTGATAATGATGACACCCTTGATATCCTTCAATTTTATAAGGGTTCATCAGATTCATCATTTGTGATTCCTCCCATTGAATATCAGGGAGAAAATAATGAGACGGAGAAATCACTAGCAGAAGATCAAATGGAACTTGTACAATCCATGAATGCTAGCTCCTCTCATCTCCCTCAGTCTGTTGTTATCACACCCGAAGTTCACACTCACTCTCTAAACATGGGGGATGAGCATCTTAGCACTGTTCCTAATAAGGAATCGGACGAATTAATAAAGTCTAGTGTTGAGATCCTTGTCCCAATCCTGAGAGAGTCACAGGGAACTTTTGATCATGTGTGTGATATTCCTTCCACCCTTAATGTCACAACTCACCAATTCAGGTCATTTCTCGAACTTTGGAAAAACACTATTCATCAAACACTATTCATCAAAACACTATTCATCAGTTTACTATTCATCATTTTTTGTGTCAGTTTGACATTCCGAGAAGCATTCAGAAATTTCACTATTCACTAAACACTATTCATTGCCGGAAAAGTTTTCACTATTCACTTGCATTACACATTTCATCATAAATTTAGTTTACGGGTATTCAAATTCGCGTAACCGGATTGGTTTAGGTGCGAATTCATTTCATTAGTGCTAAGGACACTGCATACGGACTAGAGACACTCTGCATATCATCATAACAGCATTAAATGTTATACCACTCTTAGGATTTTCAAATTTATATAATTGATACATTTAACGTTTTCCTTATAATTATTTATAAATAAACGTTAACACCCGGTTTATACACGACGAATATATCTAAATATTCCCACAATGGTCCCGACATATTTTTATATCCATTTTATCATCATAAAAGTTATAACATTCAGTTACCCAGTATTTTGGAAATTTATTTTATTTATAACGTGAGCTTATGAATATTACGACGGTTTTCGTGAAAACTAAACAATAATCACCCGAACACTCAGTAATTGTACCCAACATATTTTTAACATTTTTATGACTTTATTAAGTCCCGGTTAACTTTGTTAACATTTATTTCTAGCAAAACCCGGTACCCGATTATAACTAATACTTACACTAAACTACAACTAATATTACCCTACATTTCCTAAGTGATCAAAACCGATTTGGCTACTCTTTTATACATTGAAACCAGCCCCTAAAGTCCTCACTAGGCAAAATTATGCCACTTCTTAACCCTTGGCATTTATGCTTGATTATAATACAATAAAACTTGTTACTAAATTACATAAACCACAAAAACAAAACATACATAAAATTTGATAATAAAAAGGCTCTTCTCATCCTTCCCATCACCAAAACCACGACTTTCCCCAAGATCCATGATCAATCCATGATTTTCCAAAGTACAAAGCATCAAAGTTGTTCATTTTGCTTGCCTAATCAAGAATCATACCTCAAAAACACAAGTAATCCAAGGTTTCTAATCATCTCATCATCTATTATTTCAAAGTGAGTATTCAAATTTATTTTCATGTTTTCATCTAATTAACACATGTATCTTATAGTATTCATGCTTAATTTCATGCACAAACTAGTTATACCACTTTATTTTTGTATACTTTTTGAACATACAAACCCTAGATTGTGATTTAGGTGTTCCCTTGTTAAATTAACTTGATTACTAGTCATTAGGAACCCATGGCACCCTAAGAAGGTGTATGGTAGGATTAGTATAGATTTGTGGAGTTTGCAAGAGTTTTGGTTGATGTAGAAACTAGTTTTGAACCTTGGAAATGGTTTTGTAACAACTATATAAACATTCTGTCCCATTTTGGTAAATTCTGGAAAATCCGTAAATACAAAGTAAGCTTTGGCAAAAAATTTAAAAAATACTTTTAAAAACGAATCCGTAGGCGAAAGAACGGATTAAAAAGAGTTTATAACGAAGAAGTTATGATTTTTGCAAGTTTATTGACGAAAACTATTTTCCGGAAAAATACATGCTGTTGGACGTTTTTCGTCGGACAAAAAGAGGCTTTAGACGTAACCCGGAGGAGCCAAGCTTTCCAAAATATATTACTACATACTAAGACGTAACCGTGGATATAAAGAACAAGTAAAATGGACTTATAACGACAAAGATATTCACGTTTCAATATCGGCAAAAATCCTCTATAATTGGCAGCTTTTAGAAATAATAATATTAACACTACGTAGTACTAAATTCTAGATTTTCTATAAATATTAACCAAGTACCCAAATTCATAACTAATGAAGTATTAGTGATTACAAGTATATTTTCATCACTACAAGGCGTTATTTCAATGATTTCGAACCGAGAATTTCAACACGAACATTGGTACATACGATATATATATAAGTATATATATTGCAACTAGCTTTATTTTTCTAATAGCCATATTTTTCCTAAGTTTTGGAAAATGTATATTTTTGATAACAACAAGTATTTTTCAAAGAGTAGAGTGGTATAGGAAACATGTGCATGGACATTCAAAACATCATTTCATGATCTAAATTAGATCGCTATCATTCATCTTAGGTTGCGGCTAGTGTTCGCGCCTTATTGTCCCGATCATTTTACCATCATTGCATCATTACTCCAGGTGAGTCATAGCCCCTACTCTTTTAATTGTTTTGTAAACTCTTTGGGGGAGATACATGCTCAATTATATGATTTCAACTTTATGCTCGTTTTACTTAAACGCTTTACTCGCTTTACATGGTTGATTAGCTGCATTTCATTGGTATGTTTGATTACCTGCATTTCATGGGATTTGTCATCATTGTTCATATGACCTCATTGTCTGAATTATTTATATAGCCGTTTTGCTATATTTACCTTTGAATTTAGATACAAGTATTACTTATGTTCACGTAGACTATAACATATTTGGCAGTGGGTTGTAAACACACAGGTTACAAGTCTCTTATGGCGGGACTTGGAACTGAGTGGATTTACGATGCCTTTGCTGGGACATCTTCATCCATATGCATTACATTCTTTTTCACAAGACTCTATGAACTCACCAACCATTGTGTTGACACTTTAGCATGTATTTTCAGGTATTTAGCAATGGTACGCTACAAGAGGTTTTGGCAGGGCAGGGCATGGTCATAGAAGACTCTGATTTAATCATTTGGGGACCGTTTTTAACTATTTTAATGGCCTACTTCCGCACTACTTTTAACAATGTAAAAATCAACATTCTGATTTAGCTATTCTATTCTAAATGATTCAAGTGCAAACTATTTTTGAACTAGTGTTGTAATACCAATTGAGTTACACCCCAGCTACATGTATGCTTCCGCTGGACCCGATTTTGGGGGTGTGACACTTAATAATCCAAATGATCAAATTGAGAGTGTCTCTGATTCCAGTGATGATTGTTTATCTTATGGAGACATTGAGTATGTTGATGCATCCTTTCCCCACTCTAATATTGACTTTCTTCTCGAGGAGTTCGCCGATGAACTCACTCACACCAATCCACTTCCATCGGGATGTGATGATGATCTCTTTGATTTCAAAGATGATATGGAAGAAGTCGAAGCATTCCTTGCTCTAGATAGTTCAACTTCGTATGAAGTTGATGATAACTATCTTGATTCTGAGGGGGATATTCTGTTCCTTGAAAGCTTATTGAATGATGATGATCCATCACTCAATTCCTATCTCAATATCGGGCTTAGTGATTCACCCACTGATGCAAAGTCTTTATCTTGTGGAGACATCAGTGACGTTGATGAAATACCTTCTGAGCCCATCATTGATCACCTTATCATGACTCCTCTAGAGTTAGATAGCTGATGAGTGTGTAAATACTCATCATTTTTGTCTTATATGAACTGCCAAAACATCAAAAAAACACTCAAATATGCATCAAAATACTGAAATTATCTCAAAAGTGTGTTTTATATGTTTTAGATGCAAAACGTTTAAAAACAAATGAAAAACGAACAAAGTTTGCACAATTGGCAGTTTCAGTCCCTCAAGTTTCAACTATTGACAAAACTAGTCCCTGACGTTTTAAAACGAAAGAAAAGTCATCCCAAGGTTTTTAAAAATCATAAGTTATCACAAATGGCCCTTGGATCATAAGTTTGGAAAAATTACAAGAAAAGTCCCTCAACTTTAAAAATTTTACAAAAATGATCCTCGGGTATTTTTAAATGAAAAAAATGTTCTTTGTGGTCTTTTTACAATTAGCACATGGCAAGATTGATCCTTATGTTACTTGGGTAAAACACCACAGCCCCCCACCAAGTTTAGCCAAATTACATGAATGGTCCTTGTGAATTAACTTAACCAAAAAAACCAAATCCGGACCTAAATAAACTAATCCAAAACCCAACCCATGATCTGATCCACTAATCCCCCAGGCCCATCTCTCTCTTAGCCCACCACCATATCCATCAGCCCACCCCTTTAAAAGATAAAAACTCACCCCGTATCCACTTACCCTTTCTTTCCCAGTTAACAAAGTCAAACCAATTGACTTTCCCCCCCCCCCTCCAACCTGCCACTCCATGCTTCCACATCAGCCTCACCATTGTTTGTTCCCTTACCCTCCACTAAGCTCCAAAAGCTTTAATTGGTTTCCTTTGCCCTCACTCCACCTCAACCTGACAAGAAGAAAAATGGCGCCAAGGAATTTTAAACGGCCAAGATTATGTCAGAGCAAATCCAAGGGCCAGGAATGATGAAGAGAAGCACATGAAGAGAGATGGAAACCCTAAAATCTTAGTATAAATAGATAATGTGTAAGCCTTTGATGGCAGTTAGGTTTTAATAGTAGGAAGTAGATTAATTTTAGTGTAGAATGAGTTAGTTTATGTATTAGTTATTTAAGTTTGCCAATCTAGTATTGTACTCTGCATTTCCAGTTAATAAAATTTCAAAGTTTTTGAAATTACTTTTCTAAATCACTATTTCATGCTTATTTGCTTAATGTAACTGCTTATTTAATTTTGCTTGTTTGATGCTGCTTATTGATACATGAACCTTACTTCTTTAGTGTTTGCCTAGCCTTTGTAAACTCTAGATACTAATTTTATTTCAAAAATCAGTTAGTCGTAGTATAAAATCCCATCAGTTATTGCATTAGGAAGTGTTTGGCATTGCTTCAATGTGGTAGTTATAGTTGTTTGTATGAGTTTAGGCCTGCTAGTTTAGTGCACCTAGGATCTATTTACCTTAGTGAAATATTGTCATGGGTCATTTTTACATCAAAAGTCAAGACGTATTTTGCACTTCATTAAGTGTTAGCTGTTAAGGTTTTGAGTCTCAACTTCACTCATATTGGTTCACTAGAGTTGAATAAAGATTAGTTTGGATTCATTATAGCTGAGATCATCATGTCCAATTATTAGAATCAGATCAATATCTCAGATTAGTATAAGACATTGTGCTCTAGATTGGTCATAATAGCTGCTCATCTGGTGCATTTATGCTTGTTGCTGTCAGATTCCAAGGATAAATTGATAGATCTGTTGTGGTTGAAATTAGTTGGATTTTTGTTTTTGTGTGATTCATAGTGTGAAGTTTATCAGTGTTCTATTTCAAGTTCTAGTTTTACCATTTGATTGCTCAAATCTGTCATCAAAGTTGTCTTAAGTCTGCTGTTCATAACTACTTGTGGCATACTATCCTTTTGGCATCTGTATTTGATTAAAACTGAACAAGAAATTGCATAAGTAGCATAGGGCTTTTAAGTTTTTTAAGTTCTCAGTATTGCTAGCTTCCCATAACAGCTTTTGTTTTTCAATTTGGTTCTGATTTGAGCTCATTGGAAGCTTTTGATGTTACTTGTCTGAGCCTGCAATGTCCCTAGTCCAGGTCTGTAATCCCCACAGGTTCTAACCAATGCTTAATACTCCTGTTCTAGTGTAGGATTAGTTAGGATTCAGGTTTCCTAATAGAGTACATGAGTAGATTGTAGGCTAGTCTTAGGTTGTTTCAAATTATCCCACTTATTGAGCTTATTTGGCCTGCTGCCCTGCACCCAGGCTCACAAGCCATTTTCATGTGAGTATAACTTGTTCATTAGTTGACATTTGTTTAAGCTTATTGTCATTTTTAGAAGCCCTTCTGGCCTGTCACATGTGCATATATTTGTTGTTTCTTATCATGCTTATATTGAGCCTTCAAGTTGCTTGTTCCAAATCCACACACTGAGTCATCAGTGCACTCAGGGGTGTTCATAAGCTCCTCAAGAGCTCACCCTTTGAGCTTTGCCTGAGCTTTTGAGCTTTTTGGAAAGCTCTTCTGGCCCTTTTCTTAGATTGAGCTTTGCGATGGTCCCTGGGTCACCCAGGTGGGCCCCACTGTGGGCTGCAAGTCCCTCTTTGGACTGTGTGACAGGAAGTGTAGCTAGGATAGCTTATTTTGCTTATTTGTGCTTAATTCCTTAGTCTCTGTGTTTTTCTGTTTATTTTAAGGTCATTTAGATATGTTTAGTTAGCCTTTAGCTTATTCCATCCATAATTTAGCTTATAGCTCATTTCTAGTAGCTTTTTAGTTTTCTAAAAATTCTTTTTTTTTAAGCTTCTATGTAAACTGCTTAGGATTTGCTTCTTTATCTGCTTATTTATTAAGTTTTAGAAATAGTACCTGTTATAAATTATGTTCCTTTTTATGTGTTCTATAAAGTGGTGTAAAAAGTTTTGAAAAAATAAAGGTTTTGCGAAAAAGGGACATAAGCCAGGGTCGAACCTTGGACCTCTAGTGTTGACTGGTCAACACTCAGACCAAAGCCAGGCACCATCTGTGCTACCTTCTTGTTAGTGTAAAAGCTTTCCCTTGTTTTATTTATAGTAGTAGGAACTAAATAAGCTTATTTAGCTTATTTCTTTTTTCTACTGCTTATAAATAAGCTCTTGCTCCTTTTCATATTTTTCTTAGCCTTACAGTAGTATTAAGTAATTTTAGAAAAAGTTTCGTAATTTTCATAATTAGTTTAGTATTTTTAATAATTAATTTTAGTTTAATTAGTATTTAATTAATAATAAATAATTAAAAAGTCAAAAAAATAATTTTCTTTTTTCTAAAATTTTCTTTTATCGTTAGGGTCGTAAAAATATAATTTTCATGTTCGTAGGGTTAGCGTAGCTCAAATTTCACTTTTTATTTTGCGCACTCGCGTTTATTTAAAGTTTAACTCGCGTTTTATTTAAATAACTTTCACGTTTTTAAATTTAGGTTACGTAGTTTGTAAAATTAGAAAAACCAAAAACATAAATAAAGTGATAGCTTCTATTTAAGCCGTTTGGCTTATTTTTCTGCTTACGTATAAGCAATTTCTGATTTTAAGTTTTTAGATTACGTTTTAGGTTAATTTGGTTTCGCGTTATTGTTAATATAGTTTGTTTACATCGTTCTCCTTCGTATTTCCTTAGTGTAATCATTCAAACTCACTTAAACCCCTTTCCTGTCCAAATTCACCCGATCAAATAACCGATTGTTTACAATTCACACCTCGTCGGGACATACGACCCGGGGAAACCACTATATTCCGCGGAGCATTGATCTAGGCTGTTTGACTTTGTTGACCATTCCTTGGTCAATATAAGTTAGGTGGTTTGGGCTCAATCAAAATTTGGCGCCGCTGCCGGGGAGGTTGTGCGCGTTTATCTAAACGGTTTTTCTGATTAGTGTCTTTGGAATTCGTTCCATTGTACATTTATCCATCCTTTGTTCATAATCTCCTATTTTCAAAACAAAACCGTTCACGAAAACTTTTTAAATCAAGTTTTCAACGAACACAAAAAACACAAAAACATTTTTCTTATCATTTGTACAAAATGTATTTTCAAAAATCCAAAAACATTCTCCTTTATCCTTTCACATCTTTGATTCTTCATCCCTACCCCTCCCTAGACTTTTGATTCTTTCTATGTCTCATCCACACTTTCTGGTTTGCCAGTGGTGTGGTAATCCTCATAATGGTGGCAATTGCCCCAGCTGTGGCATGGTAGAGTCGGGAAACGGGTCTGTCTATAACCAGAATCCCTATTCCTACCATGACACGACTGATTCATTCCATCAGTTACCACACCATGAGACTCAACAGTTTTACTGTTGTGAGTACTGTGGTGGTTCACATTACAGTTCCGATTGTCAATCGAGAAACACGCTTGTCTATGAGCAGTTTCTTGGTAACAATTATAACTCTATCACACACCACCCACAACCACATCAGTTTTACTGTTGTGATTACTGTGGAGGTCCACACTCTAGCTCGGATTGTCAAACAAGGAATCCATTTCCTTGTAACAATTACGACTCTTCGTTTTCAGACCCACCCCCACAGTACGATATGATTCACACAACTCCTCAAGAAACCGAGCAAGACCTTTTACTTAAGGCTCTTGATATTTTAAAAGAACTTAAGGAGGAGTTGGTCACTACACCGTTTCGAGACTCTCGTGAGAAATCTATGGCAGAATTACTTGCTGAAGAACGAGAGGCTAAAAACGAATTTAGTGTGGAAGAATTACTTGTCTTAGAACAAGCAGCTATAACTCGTGCTAAATTTCGTCAAGCTGCTCTTCTAGACTGTGATGATGATAGTGATATTGAAGACACCCTTGATATCCTTCAATTTTATAAGGGTTCGTTAGATTCATCACTTGTGATTCCTCCCATTGAGAATCAGGGAGAAAATAATGAGATGGGGAAATTGCTAGCCGTTGAACAAATGGAACTTGAAAATTCCATGAATGTTAGCTCCTCTCATCTCCCTCAGTCTGTTGATATCACACCCGAAGTTCACACTCACTCTCTAAACATGGGGGATGAGCATCTTAGCACTATTCCTAATACGGAATCGGACGAATTAATAAAGTCTAGTGTTGAGATCCTTGTCCCAATCCCGAGAGAGTCACAGGGGACTTTTTATCTTATGTGTGATATTCCTTCCACCCCTAATAATCCAAATGATCAAATTGAGACTGTCTCTGATTCCAGTGATGATTGTTTATCTTATGGAGACATTGAATTTATTGATGCATCACTTCTACACTCCGATGTTGACTTTCTTCTTGAAGAGTTCGCTGATGAACTTTCTCATATGGATCCCATCCCACCAAGGGATGAAAATGAAGTCTTTGACTTTGATGCGGATTTGAGAGAGTTAGAATTCTTACTTACTCGTGATCCTTCGATTGAACTTACTCAGATCAATCCACTTCCTCCGGATAGTGAAAATGATCTGGACGAATTCGAGGCTTTTCTTGCTGAAGATAGTTCAACTTCATATGAAGTTGATGATAATTATCTTGATCCTGAGGGGGACATTCTTTTTCTAGAAAGTTTGTTAAATGAAGATTCATTCCCCCCTCTCCCACCCAAACAACTTCATAATGAGGAAATCAAATCAGTTGAGGAAACTGATAAATTTCCTGAGATCAAGCTCAAGGACTTGCCTCCTCCACTTGAATATACATTTCTTGAGGAGGAAGTTCTTATCTTAATTGCTATTCAGATCTCTCTTCTTTCCTTCACCTACCAGGTGATTTCTCCTCTCCTTCACTCCTTCGGGAGTGAGGACACTATATTTGATCCCGGCATTTTCATGTATCATTATCTTGAGCCGGATACTTATCTCATCGGTGTGGAACTTTCACATGCTTCATATGTTTGTCCAAACATCTTGAATGAAAGTCCGATTGAGATTATTTCTTCCACATCATGCTTCCCCAAGGACAAGTGAATTCGGGGTCGAGTCAAGCTAGCGACTCGGTAAACAAAAACAATAGCATGTTTATAGGGTTTTCACCCTAAGTGTGGGGGAGTCCCCCATGCTATGGTTACAATTGAGTGAAAAAACAAAATGGTGTTTTCCACGCTTAGCTTGTAATGTTGCCCTTTTACATTCAAAATGTCGGCATAATAGCCGGGATTTTTGAATATTGAGGACAATATTCATGCTTAGTGTGGGGGGGTATTCGCTAGCGAATTTTATCACATTTTACTATATAATACCCCCGTTTTTAGCCAAAATTCAAAAAATTTTCAAAAAATTTTTCACTGGTGCTTCAAAATTTTTGGTAATCAGTCCGCCTTGTCTAAGCGACAAAAGGGATTGGCTAGTCCAGGAGCAAACGGCTCTTGGTAAAGACATATCAAATCCGTTGACGGCTGGCAATTTGCCCAAAATTGTATGGTTCATCAACTCCCCGAAAACAAATGAGTTGGCTAGCCCGCAAGATTATGGCTTGTGGTAAAGGCCGTGGAAAATCCATAATTGGTAATCAGCTCACCAAGATGTTGACTATTCCATCAAGAGCTGGCTAGTCCAGAAGCAAACGGCTTTTGGTAAAGACTAATCAAATCCGTTGACAGCTGGTGGTTTGCTCAAAATCACACGGTTATCAGGTGTGCCACAGTTCTTACACCTGGCTACTCCAGAAGTGATGGCTTTTGGTAAAGAGTTTAAAATCCATCAAGTTTTTCTCAAAAGATTGCTAGGGACTAGCAATAGTTTAGTGTGGGGGATTGATGAGTGTGTAAATACTCATCATTTTTGTCTTATATGAACTGCCAAAACATCAAAAAAACACTCAAATATGCATCAAAATACTGAAATTATCTCAAAAGTGTGTTTTATATGTTTTAGATGCAAAACGTTTAAAAACAAATGAAAAACGAACAAAGTTTGCACAATTGGCAGTTTCAGTCCCTCAAGTTTCAACTATTGACAAAACTAGTCCCTGACGTTTTAAAACGAAAGAAAAGTCATCCCAAGGTTTTTAAAAATCATAAGTTATCACAAATGGCCCTTGGATCATAAGTTTGGAAAAATTACAAGAAAAGTCCCTCAACTTTAAAAATTTTACAAAAATGATCCTCGGGTATTTTTAAATGTAAAAAATGTTCTTTGTGGTCTTTTTACAATTAGCACATGGCAAGATTGATCCTTATGTTACTTGGGTAAAACACCACAGCCCCCCACCAAGTTTAGCCAAATTACATGAATGGTCCTTGTGAATTAACTTAACCAAAAAAACCAAATCCGGACCTAAATAAACTAATCCAAAACCCAACCCATGATCTGATCCACTAATCCCCCAGGCCCATCTCTCTCTTAGCCCACCACCATATCCATCAGCCCACCCCTTTAAAAGATAAAAACTCACCCCGTATCCACTTACCCTTTCTTTCCCAGTTAACAAAGTCAAACCAATTGACTTTCCCCCCCCCCCCCTCCAACCTGCCACTCCATGCTTCCACATCAGCCTCACCATTGTTTGTTCCCTTACCCTCCACTAAGCTCCAAAAGCTTTAATTGGTTTCCTTTGCCCTCACTCCACCTCAACCTGACAAGAAGAAAAATGGCGCCAAGGAATTTTAAACGGCCAAGATTATGTCAGAGCAAATCCAAGGGCCAGGAATGATGAAGAGAAGCACATGAAGAGAGATGGAAACCCTAAAATCTTAGTATAAATAGATAATGTGTAAGCCTTTGATGGCAGTTAGGTTTTAATAGTAGGAAGTAGATTAATTTTAGTGTAGAATGAGTTAGTTTATGTATTAGTTATTTAAGTTTGCCAATCTAGTATTGTACTCTGCATTTCCAGTTAATAAAATTTCAAAGTTTTTGAAATTACTTTTCTAAATCACTATTTCATGCTTATTTGCTTAATGTAACTGCTTATTTAATTTTGCTTGTTTGATGCTGCTTATTGATACATGAACCTTACTTCTTTAGTGTTTGCCTAGCCTTTGTAAACTCTAGATACTAATTTTATTTCAAAAATCAGTTAGTCGTAGTATAAAATCCCATCAGTTATTGCATTAGGAAGTGTTTGGCATTGCTTCAATGTGGTAGTTATAGTTGTTTGTATGAGTTTAGGCCTGCTAGTTTAGTGCACCTAGGATCTATTTACCTTAGTGAAATATTGTCATGGGTCATTTTTACATCAAAAGTCAAGACGTATTTTGCACTTCATTAAGTGTTAGCTGTTAAGGTTTTGAGTCTCAACTTCACTCATATTGGTTCACTAGAGTTGAATAAAGATTAGTTTGGATTCATTATAGCTGAGATCATCATGTCCAATTATTAGAATCAGATCAATATCTCAGATTAGTATAAGACATTGTGCTCTAGATTGGTCATAATAGCTGCTCATCTGGTGCATTTATGCTTGTTGCTGTCAGATTCCAAGGATAAATTGATAGATCTGTTGTGGTTGAAATTAGTTGGATTTTTGTTTTTGTGTGATTCATAGTGTGAAGTTTATCAGTGTTCTATTTCAAGTTCTAGTTTTACCATTTGATTGCTCAAATCTGTCATCAAAGTTGTCTTAAGTCTGCTGTTCATAACTACTTGTGGCATACTATCCTTTTGGCATCTGTATTTGATTAAAACTGAACAAGAAATTGCATAAGTAGCATAGGGCTTTTAAGTTTTTTAAGTTCTCAGTATTGCTAGCTTCCCATAACAGCTTTTGTTTTTCAATTTGGTTCTGATTTGAGCTCATTGGAAGCTTTTGATGTTACTTGTCTGAGCCTGCAATGTCCCTAGTCCAGGTCTGTAATCCCCACAGGTTCTAACCAATGCTTAATACTCCTGTTCTAGTGTAGGATTAGTTAGGATTCAGGTTTCCTAATAGAGTACATGAGTAGATTGTAGGCTAGTCTTAGGTTGTTTCAAATTATCCCACTTATTGAGCTTATTTGGCCTGCTGCCCTGCACCCAGGCTCACAAGCCATTTTCATGTGAGTATAACTTGTTCATTAGTTGACATTTGTTTAAGCTTATTGTCATTTTTAGAAGCCCTTCTGGCCTGTCACATGTGCATATATTTGTTGTTTCTTATCATGCTTATATTGAGCCTTCAAGTTGCTTGTTCCAAATCCACACACTGAGTCATCAGTGCACTCAGGGGTGTTCATAAGCTCCTCAAGAGCTCACCCTTTGAGCTTTGCCTGAGCTTTTGAGCTTTTTGGAAAGCTCTTCTGGCCCTTTTCTTAGATTGAGCTTTGCGATGGTCCCTGGGTCACCCAGGTGGGCCCCACTGTGGGCTGCAAGTCCCTCTTTGGACTGTGTGACAGGAAGTGTAGCTAGGATAGCTTATTTTGCTTATTTGTGCTTAATTCCTTAGTCTCTGTGTTTTTCTGTTTATTTTAAGGTCATTTAGATATGTTTAGTTAGCCTTTAGCTTATTCCATCCATAATTTAGCTTATAGCTCATTTCTAGTAGCTTTTTAGTTTTCTAAAAATTCTTTTTTTTTAAGCTTCTATGTAAACTGCTTAGGATTTGCTTCTTTATCTGCTTATTTATTAAGTTTTAGAAATAGTACCTGTTATAAATTATGTTCCTTTTTATGTGTTCTATAAAGTGGTGTAAAAAGTTTTGAAAAAATAAAGGTTTTGCGAAAAAGGGACATAAGCCAGGGTCGAACCTTGGACCTCTAGTGTTGACTGGTCAACACTCAGACCAAAGCCAGGCACCATCTGTGCTACCTTCTTGTTAGTGTAAAAGCTTTCCCTTGTTTTATTTATAGTAGTAGGAACTAAATAAGCTTATTTAGCTTATTTCTTTTTTCTACTGCTTATAAATAAGCTCTTGCTCCTTTTCATATTTTTCTTAGCCTTACAGTAGTATTAAGTAATTTTAGAAAAAGTTTCGTAATTTTCATAATTAGTTTAGTATTTTTAATAATTAATTTTAGTTTAATTAGTATTTAATTAATAATAAATAATTAAAAAGTCAAAAAAATAATTTTCTTTTTTCTAAAATTTTCTTTTATCGTTAGGGTCGTAAAAATATAATTTTCATGTTCGTAGGGTTAGCGTAGCTCAAATTTCACTTTTTATTTTGCGCACTCGCGTTTATTTAAAGTTTAACTCGCGTTTTATTTAAATAACTTTCACGTTTTTAAATTTAGGTTACGTAGTTTGTAAAATTAGAAAAACCAAAAACATAAATAAAGTGATAGCTTCTATTTAAGCCGTTTGGCTTATTTTTCTGCTTACGTATAAGCAATTTCTGATTTTAAGTTTTTAGATTACGTTTTAGGTTAATTTGGTTTCGCGTTATTGTTAATATAGTTTGTTTACATCGTTCTCCTTCGTATTTCCTTAGTGTAATCATTCAAACTCACTTAAACCCCTTTCCTGTCCAAATTCACCCGATCAAATAACCGATTGTTTACAATTCACACCTCGTCGGGACATACGACCCGGGGAAACCACTATATTCCGCGGAGCATTGATCTAGGCTGTTTGACTTTGTTGACCATTCCTTGGTCAATATAAGTTAGGTGGTTTGGGCTCAATCAATAGCCCGGGGGGAGATATCCTTAATCATGAGGATTTTCAAACTCCCACCCACCCTCCCGGGATGTTTTTGAGCTTAACCCTTGAAATCCAAACTCAGGCTAATGAGCCTGCTCTCGAGGTGCCTTCCTCTCTTCTTCACTCCTTCGGGAGTGAGGACACTATCTTTGATCCCGGCATTTTCATGTATCATTATCTTGAGCCGGGTACTTATCTCATCGGTGTGGAACTTTCACGTGCTTCAAATGTTAGTCCAAACATCTTGAATGAAAGTCCGATTGAGATTGTTTCTTCCACATCATGCTTCCCCAAGGACAAATGAATTCGGGGTCGAGTCAAGCTAGCGACTCGGTAAACAAAAACAGTAGCATGCTTATAGGGTTTTCACCCTAAGTGTGGGGGAGTTACCCCACTATGGTTACTTATGAAGTGAAAATACAAAATGGTGTTTTCCACGCTTAGCTTGTAATGTTGCCCTTTTACGTTCAAAGAGTCGGCAGAATAGCTAGGACTTTGAATATTGAGGACAATATTCATGCTAAGTGTGTGTGTGTGTGTGTGTGGGGGGGGGGGGGGTATTTCGCTATTCTAGCGAATTTTATCACATTTTACCATATAGTACCCCCGTTTTAGCAAAAATTAAAAAAAAAAAATTCAAAAATTTTTCACTGGTGCTTCAAAATTTTTGTGGTAATCAGTCCGCCTTGTCTAAGCAACAAAAGGGATTGGCTAGTCCAAGAGCAAACGGTTCTTGGTAAAGACATCTTAAATCCGTTTATGGCTTGCAATTTGCCCAAAATTGTATGGTTCCTCAACTCCCCATATCCCATAAAGCGAATGAGTTGGCTAGCCCACAAGATTATGGCTTGTGGTAAAGGCCGTGGAAAATCCATAATTGGTAATTAGCTCACCAAAATGTTGACTAGGTCCATCAAGAGTTGGCTAGTCCAGAAGCAAACGGCTTTTGGTAAAGACTAATCAAATCCGTTGACAGCTGGTGGTTTGCTCAAAATCACACGGTTATCAGGTGTGCCACAGTTCTTACACCTGGCTACTCCAGAAGTGATGGCTTTTGGTAAAGAGTTTAAAATCCATCAAGTTTTCAAAACAGATATTGCTAGGGACTAGCAATAGTTTAGTGTGGGGGGATTGATGAGTGCTCAAACACTCATCATTTTTGGTCAAATCTGAACTACAAAATATACAAAAACACTCAGAAATGCATCAAAATACTAAAAATATTTCAAAATTGTGTTTTATATGTTTTAGATGCAAAATGAGTAAAAATAAATGAAAAACGTACAAAGTTTGCAAAATTGGCAGTTTCAGTCCCCCAACTTTCATAAAATGACAAAACTAGTCCCTGGATATTCAAAATATAGAAAATTATCACCAGAGGTCATTTTGAAATCATAAATTGTCATATTTAGTCCTTTTGTGAAAAATTGGAAAGTTTTGGAAAATTACAAAATTAGTCCCTGGAGTTTCAAACTTTGGCAGATTTGGTCCCTGGTGGGATATTTTTGGATGAAAAATCATTTTTAGTCCTTGGAAATCCAAAAATGTTCAATATTAGTCCTTGGATAAAAGTTTTTCACATATTGGCAAAAATGACCCCTAAACTTTCAAAAATGACAAAAATGGTCCTCGGGGTTTAAAATTTTGGAAAATTGTAATTTTGGTCCTAATAATATTCAGATTTGTCACTATGGGTCCTTATAATTAATTTTGGAAAGTATCATAACAGGTCCCTAACTTTCACCAAATTACAAAAATGGTCCTTGTGTTACATATTAAGACAAACGGACCCTTTTATTTATCTAAAACCCAACAAAAAACCAAATCCAATTCCACCCCTGATCCACAGTCCACCCCCAAGCCCAATCACTAAACCAAATCCGGCCCACACCAAAATATAACTCCCTCGCGTTGACCCGGTCAAACAAACACAACCCCGACCACTCTACACCACCATCTCCCTCCCCCATTTCCAGCTTCCATGTCCCCCTTTACAACCCCCTCCTCTCCATTTTCTCACCAACCCTTCTCCACAATAAATGTTACTTACCTGCCAAACCAACCCTCATTTATTACCACACCAAACACCACTTTACCTGCCAAAACCAAATTTTCCCACCAAAGATGTTTTGAATGGCTGTGATCACTTGAAACCCATCCAAGGGTCAGAAATGAGTGGGAAAGTCAAGCCAACCTTCCAGGGCTTATAAAAGAAAAAGAAAATGAAGAATTATTATTAGTTTTTAGTTTTTTAGAATAGTTGTAGTGTAGGTTTTATGTCGAAGTAGTTTAATTATGTATTTTCATTGTAATTTCTGATTGAAAATCCTTGTAACAAGTGTTATCAGTGTTTTTAAAACTCATTTTACTCATTAATGTAAGGTTTTCAGTTTTAATTTCCAAATTTGTAATTTTAGTTATAAATTCAATTTCTTGTTATGGTGTTGAAAGTTGCTGGATCCTAGAATATTGTTGAAGTGTATGGTAGAAATATAGGGGTTTCCCCGGGTCGTTATGTCCCGACGAGGTGTGATGGTTATCAAACGGCTTTGTGATCGGGTGAATATGGATGGAAAAGGGTTTGAGAGTGATTAAACTAAAGAATCTATCAAACGGCTTGGCGTTGTTTTACCCTAGCCAGTTCGACAGGGTTCTTGGCACACTTCTTTCTTTGAGTAAAGTTCAAGCGAAACGCCTTTCGCAACTCTTCAAACCCGTCTATGCTTCTTCGTGTCAGCTTACTAAACAAGGTTTGCGCATTCCCCACCAATGTAGAATTAAACATGTGGCACCACATGGGTTGTGGCCAATTTTCGATGGTGGCGGCTGATTCGAAAATTTTTAAGTGGTCATCAGGATCACCCGTCCTATCATAAGTTTTAACATTGGCGGGCATGCGCCTTCTCTTATCTTCTGAGAAATCGCTGATGCGCCGAGTGAATGCGTCAACCTTTTGGCGGCGCCAAAGACGGGACATATCTTCGTCCTCCTCCTCATCGCGATATCTTCTCTTGGACTTTCAGTGTCCTGTTTCTTTGTCCGAGGAGTCACTTAAGGATGAACTTACCCTTTTGCGGCGCTTGCGCCGACTGTCCTCGGAATCCGAGCTTGAAGGGCTTTCGCCTAGGGAGCGCTGTCGCCCAAGTCTATCATGAACTCTTCGACTGCTAAACCTTGAAGGGCTTTCGCTTGGTGAGCGTTGTCGCCCAAGTCAATCATGGATTCTGCGACCACCAAGCCTAGCATGGACATTGGTACGCCTTCCATTGTCTTCGTACTCCTCCAGGTACTGCAAGTCAGTTGCCTCATCATCCACAACTTTCCTTCCGACCCTAGTGAGCACTGGGAGTCGGCGGCTATCCTTCTCGAGCCTCTCCTTTCGATGGCGCAGTGGGGATGCTTCGTACTAAGGGCCGAAGTTGAGCCGGACTTGCAGGCTCTGACTTAACCTTCTTTTCGCTTCCTCTTGCATAAGGGCAACCAAGGTTTCGTAGTTTTGAGACACAAAATCACTTGGTGCTAATTCAGGCGCAACTCCTTCTAGCGCGAGGATGTCTGTTTCCACATTAGGACCCCTATCTCGATTAGGCGCACATGGCGGCTCAGCGGGGTCTGTTTCTGGCATCGTTCGGTGGGGAGTAGTGAAAAGAGTGCGATGTAGATCTTCCGCGCCAGTGGTTGTCGTAGTGGCCTGGGTAGTCCCTGTGGGCAGTTCTACCGTTGGAAAGATCAGATTTGGCCCTGACCCTTGGTGCCTGGGCGCGCTGGTTGTTCCAGGGGCCTGCCTAGGGGTTGAATCGCTTTGATGCTTCTTCCCCTATGGGTCACCATGTGTTTTCTTCACTTGCGGAGTCCGCTGGTTTACGTTTCCATGCTTCGTAATTCTAGTTCTTAGTGTAGGGTCCCACGGATGGCGCCACTTGTTGATACAAAAGTTGGGCGTTCCTTGTTTGGGTTCCTGTTCTTGTATCAATTGAATCTTAATGCTTGAGACCTGCGCACTAAAAAAGCAAACAACACCGTTAGGCTTATCGTGGGATTTGCCATATTTTAATTGTTGTGGACTTTTAAACAAAGGATATTTGTTGTCCAATTGGTAAGTATCCAAAATTTAACCCCAACTCCTTTTCGAGTGTAAAATTTTTTAAACATTTTCCATTCTATATTTACTCTTGTACCGTCACTCATCATTCCTAGTTTATTTATATAAATCAAGTCACCTTTTACTTATACATTTAAGCCTTAAAACTTGAAGCCGTAACTTTCTACAATCAACATACACAAACAAAATGAACACAACATATAAGATTTAAATTTTGAAACAAACGAAAGATCACAAACAAAACTTTAGAAAAACTAATAGAACTTGGATTAATATCTCTTTTTGAAACATCAACTGCATTAAAACTAACCCTTCCCAAGAATCAAGGTTAAAAAACTTGGATCCATAAATATGTTTTGATAAAAGATGATGATATTAAAAGAAGTTGATACATTTCAAAACGTTGAAATAAAGTGCCATCCGAGAGTCTTCTTCGTCTTTTACTGGAACTCTTTTCTCTAAAGGTAGTGAAGTGAGCCGAAGGAGAGGCTGGATGGAATTAAGCTCGACTAGCGGGAGAGGAAGCATGATCAATCCGATCTTGTTTCAGAAGCTGGTAGAGAGAAAACAACATTTATTGTGAAATTTGGATGAACGATGCGGGTAAATTTACACTTGTTCATCAACATAAATGAATATATGATTATTGTTTTTGTTTAGCTGCTTTTCAAGCAAGTTTATCTTGAGTATGGAGCTTGTTTTTGCTTCCACATGACTTGATTACAACATGAGTTTTTGCATCTAGTTGTTTTGATTAACAATCCCACATAGGTCAATGAAAGGAATTTTTTATTCTTTATATATTAGTGTGTGTATATTGTTGTCAGTCGAGATTAATATGATGTTGTTTAGTATTGTTGCATCTATGCTAGAATAGACTGTTGTCTTAGCATTTGTGACCAAACTGAATAACTTCTTAAAACTCTTGACTTTTTAAGAAAACCTTAAAAAAAATGTAACTTTGATCTTTTAGGAAAACCTTTAAAAAAATGTATCTATGCTTTTTTGACTTTTTGGCGATTAGTCCGGTAAGTTTGAACTCACCATCACGCAAACTCAAACGGGTAAAGTCGGATCCTCCCTTTTCAAGAGTCAGGAAAATTTGCACCTAACAAAAATTTAACGTGAGATGTCTCGTATTTTATAATAATAGTAACAAGTCATTTTGCCACTCGGACAACATATAACATGAGACTTCTCGTATTTTATAATAATAGTAACAAGTCATTTTGCCACTTGGGCACCAATTAACTTGAGACGTCTAGTATTTTATGATAATAGTAACAAGTCATTTTGCCACTTGGACACGCCTAAATGATTTTGATCTGGCTCAAATGTCTTGTTGGGAACAATTTTTGTATTGCTTTTTCATATGTGTGTTCTGTTGCCTATAAAAGAAAACCGATTATTTAATTCTAGCTAGTCAACATTAGAATGTCTTGCATCTTATTCAACCTTGTTAAATTTAATTTACATTTAAAATTTATGTACGAGACATGTGAGCTTTGCCAATATCTATCGAGTCTTTATGTACGAGACACTGGTTCATCAACATAAATGGATATATGATTATTGTTATTGTTTAGCTGCTTTTCAAGCAAGTTTATCTTGAGGATGGAGCTTGTTTTCGCTTCCACATGACTTGATTACAACATGAGTTTTTGCATCTAGCTGGTTTGATCAACAATCCCACATAGGTCAATGAAAGGAATTTTCTATTCTTTATATATTAGCGTGTGTTTATTGTTTCCAGTCATGATTAATAGGATGTAACGTGATACTTCTCGCAATTTATGATGATAATTACAACTTTACAAGCCATTTTGTCGCTTGGACACCCCTAAATGATTTGGATATGCTAATTTTGTTGATGCTCGAATGTCTCATTGGGAACAATTTTTGTATTGTGGTTTCATATATATGTTTTCCGTTGCCTATAAAAGAAAACCGATTATCAAGTTCCAACTAGTAAACATTAGAATGTCTTGCATCTTATCTAACCTTGATAGATTTAATTTACGTTTATCAATTTATGTACGAAACATGTGAGCTTTGCCAGTATCTATCGAGTCTTTAACTTCTCGCAAAGGATTTACTTCTTATTTAGATAACAATACGATATGAATTTACTAGTTATAATGTCCGCGCATGCGTGAGTTTTTTAAAAAATTTTGAATCATATATTTCTATTTATTAAAAAACAAATAATTTAATCTTTGTTTTGTTTGATTTATGATGTTTAATTATAGTTTTTTTTATTATTAAAAATAATTATTTAAAAATTTTAATCCTATTATTAATTGCATTTTATCTATATTTTTTGTATTTATCTTCTACTTGTGTTATGGATAAATATAAAATATTACCTGATAAGAAAATAATCTTTTTTTTTTTAAATAAAATTATTACTAAATAAGGTATGAATCTATTTTTTTTAAATGAAATTTTTTTTATAGGGGTTTTGTTTAATTAATAAAAGATTAATAGGAAGTAATTGAGATTGATAATGTGCAATTGCCGTTTCTTAATGTACCTGTGATGCAGGCCTCTAAGGTCAACACAACAACATGAGCTTGAACAATGTTGGCCCAATACTAAAACCAATGCAACCCAACCGGATTTGAAAAACTATTTTGAAACTTGATTTTGAACTAAAACTGAATTGTTGCAATGCAAGGGTAAAAATGAGTTTATTTCAACAAATTGTGTTTAGCAAAACTAGTGATAATAAAAAATAATAGCAGGTAACAATATCATTTACATTCCAATAATGCTTATTTGAGTATTAATTTTAAAACTAACGATTTAAACAAAATCAAAAAAGCAACACACTTTTTGCCAAGCATGCTTTATATATCAAACGCTAAAAACTTATTACTCCAAAATGCTGGGTGAATAAATTTATGCATTAGGTCAAAACTGCCCGGTCCGGAAAATAAAACTCTTCGAAATAAAGAACCGAAAATCGAATTGATTTATCTCTTTTGGTATTTTATTCTGTTCGGTTCAGTTCAGCTCGATTAATTCATTTAAAAGGGTTTTTCTGTTTTGTCTTGAACCGAAACTGAAATCCACAATTTTGTTTTATACGTATTTTTTTGGAACGACAATTTTAACTATCTCACAATAGTTATACCACAAATCTATCTCATGTTGTCCTAAACACGACTTTAACCAACAACCATTTGTTTAGGTAGCTTCTCATACAACATGTGTTACCATTAAGACACTAAAAGCCATACCAAATACTCAATTCGTCTCATATTTATAGTCCTAATTTTCATTTTAGAATGTCTAAAAATAACAGTTTTCTTCTTTTCTCAACCAGTAAAAAAAAAAAAAAAAAAAAGTTTAGGGTGCGTTTGGTTTGTAGGTGGTAATGGAATTAAATTTCGATTTGGGAAATGTTTAAAAGAAATGACGAATGAGAAAAAAAATATATAATTGAATTATATATTATTATTTTAAAAATAAGGAGGATATTATTAATATTATTTTATAATAAAACAAATATATAATAATATACGGTCCCACAATAAAAACAAAATTTTTTTTGATTGGATGATATCACTCAAAGAGCCTAGTGGAGGTAGGATTGCATCTATCATTGAAAGTGGTGGGGTCAGGGAATCAAAAAGGTACCAAACGAGTTACTCTCAAATTCAGTGTCCAAAATAGAATCTTTGAATGTTCCAAATTAAGTGTCTACTTGTACCTTTCAACCAATAAGATGAGAGTTTAGTGGGTAAAAGTAATATTTGAATGTTCCAAATTAAGTGTCTACTTGTACCTTTAAAAGCATACACATACCTTTAGTTGAACACGGATCAGGCACAAATAAAAGCAATCATCCGGTACAAAAATCCTCCAAAATAGAAACCCCAAACGTTATATTTTCCTCGGCCAAAGATTAAACAACAGGTTGGTGGATTACAATAAGAATGAGAGAGGGGCGGTTTGATGTATCTGGAGAATTCCAGATACTGAGATACGTAATATAACTGAAGTTTGGATTGGGTTGGATTACACGGCATGTAGTAGGCCAAAAAAATTTCGGGGAGCCCACACCATATACGACGTCGTTCGTGATGGTGTATTATATATATAGTAATTTACTTGTGATGTGGGCCTCTAAGGTCAATACAACAACGTCCATGGGCTTCAACAATGTTGGCCCAATACTAAAACCCATGCTAGGGGTGTTCATCGGTTCGGTTATCGGGTTAATCAGTTTATTCGGTTCGGGTTATTCGGTTAATTTTTTTTGGTCATAACCGAAAATCGAACCGAACCGAACCAAAAATATCTGTGACCGAACTGAACCAAAAACCAAACCGAAGTTCGGTTCGGTTATGGGTCAAAACCAAAAACCGAAATTTGTACTTGAATTACACCATTTATATATTTTTTTTTAATTTAATTATATAGATTTTTGGGAAAAAAAAACTATTTCAAGCATAAAATGTGTTTTTTATATTAAGATAAAATTTTAATTGTCTTCTTATGAATATATATATATATATATATATATATATATATATATATATATATATATATATATATATATATATATATATATATATATTTATATAAATTCGGTTTTCGGTCCAGATAGCCAAAACCATATCTAAACCGAAAACCGAATTTTTAATTCGGTTCGGTTCGGTTTTAACAAATCCGGTTCGGTTATAATTCGGTTCGGGTTTTTTTCGGTTTATTACCCGAACCATGAACACCCCTAACCCATGCTACTGAACCGAATTAAAAAACAATTTTCTATTAGTCGATAGTTAGCATATGGTTTAGTGTATTTGGGTTCAAGCCTGTAAATAGAATAGTCCATGTATTCCTATATTATGTACCGGTTTACTCAATAATGAATAATCGACATTTATATTATGTGGATCTATGTGTCATAACATTACTATGCATAACACGTTGAACTTTATTGAGAAGCTTCACTTTTTAAAATTACGTGATACTTGATATGCTATTTTTTTGGGTAATTCAGGTTTCTGACTTTTTTTTTTTCTTTTGAGCGGCAAGGTTTCTGACTTTTTAACCAACTAATTCCGTGAATTTAGACTCATTGTCACACAAACTTAAACCATATAAAGTCCACCTTTTTAGGAGTTAAGGTTACTTGCACCTAACATGAATTGGACTTTAATTCTCTCTCATATTATGATGACAATCACAAACATTTTTACCACTAAATCATCACTAAATGATTTTGATATGCTACATTTGTTGATGTTCGAATATTTTGTTGGGAACAATTTTTGCATGAATTGTGGTTTTTTATATAAGTTTTCGTTGTCAAACGTGCTTTATATATCAAATGCTAACACCTTATTACTCCAAAATGCTGGGTATGAAATAAATTTGTGCATTAGGTCAAAGCTGGTGATACGTGGGAATCGCACCAGGCTTTACCTCTCAAGGGATCTTGAGAAGCTTACAACCCCCACCAGGCAGTGTACCTGATCGTTGTAGTATAGTATAGTGACAAGTACCGGGGGATTGATCGTTCAGCTTAAGAATAGTGTCGCTAGGATTAGAAAACCTAAATATTAGTTCTAAAGGTGAGGGATGATTATTTTTGTATTTTATATTTTTTAGAAAGCAATTAAAAATCTCGGGTTTGAAGGATTTGGGCGGAATTAGTTGCTAATCAACTAACCCAATACTAAAGATGCAATCAAAATAAAATACTAGAAATGAAAATAAACTAAATTATACTAAAGTTGTGAGCAATAAGTGGAGAAAATGTGTTTACTTAGATTTCACTACTCCCTAGACATCTTTGACACGTTAATTACTTGTTATAATTGCATGGATGACGGATCGTATTCCTTAATACCATTCATGGGGTGACACACTTAACTCCCCAATTCTATGAGCTCTTATCTCCTCCTACATCATGCCCAGCACAACTATAGGGATTGTAAACAGTGGCTCATGCATTAAATACAACCAATAAAGACCTAGTGCGCGGCGGTTCATGTTTCTTAAGACGTTCAAGCATGTTACCAATTGGAGATCTGCCAGTTTTCTTAAGCCTAACATATAAATCATTCATCCAAGACAAGTATAAACAAGTAATCAACACATAATTAACATCTAGGTTTCATTAGATCCAAGCAAACACAAGATAGTTCTAGCCTAGCATGATGGAATTAAGACAAGAACAAGATATAGACAACCAACACATAGACATATTGATTGAATTAAAAGAACACTTATCTCAATTACACATGAAAGGTATCAAGGGCTTGGAACCCTTGAAAAACCTGTAAAATTTGCACCAAGTTCGTACTTAGGGTTTCTCCAAAACTTCTCTCTTTTTAATGTGAAAATTAGAAAACTATATATAGAAAAATGGGTCTGACGGCGTCAAGAATAAACTTGTGACGCCGTCACCTAGCCGCCAAAACTTTTCTCGGACTGCCTTGATCTACATTTGACGCCGTCAAGTGATAATCATTTCCAGGCCGTCATGACTTTTACTCTTGACGCCCTACCTTGTGACGCCGTCAAATCTTTACTGGATCGTCATGGACTTTTGCTCTTGACGCCGTCAGAGAGTTACTCTTGACGCCGTCACCTACTGTTCCCAGCATAGAAAATTAAGACTTTGGCGTTTTCTTCACTTTTATGCTCCAAAATGTCCGAATTGCTTCCTTTTCCAGATTTTTCTCCCAAAGTACCTAAAATCACAAAAGGAACGATTTAGGGCAATATTTGATCAAATAAATTCGAATTCGGGCTTAAATGACCCCCTAAAAACGGATCATTTTTCGCCTCATCAACTGGCCTGAACCGGAAAAAAAGAAAAAGCTCATACATGTCAAAATGCATTTACGTGATTAATAGATAAAATAACACCTATTGTAAAATTTGGATAAACGATGTAAGCTCAAGCGCGGGTAGATTTACACTTGTTCATCTGCATAAATGAATATATGATTATTGTTTTTGTTTAGCTGCTTTAATTTAGTTTATATTGAGGATAAAGCTTGTTTTAGCTTCCACGTGACTTGACTACAACATGAGTTTTTCAGGGCCGGCTTTGAGGGTGTGCAAGGTGAGGGAACGCTCAGGGCCTCAAAAATTTTAAGGGCCCAAAATTTGTCCCGTTAATAATTATATGCATGTGTACACATATTTTTCACGAAGAAAAAAGTATTTAGATAATAAAATATCTTAAATGATTAGGGTTTTGCTAACGACAGCCCTAAGGGCTGTGATTAAGAATACAATTTTTATTACATGATTACAATGAATGATTATTATTGGATGAGATTCCGAGAAAAGCGGAGACAATCCCTAAAAATACGGATTTACAACCAACACTTGATTCTAATTGGATGATTTAATTTCTTACAACTAATTGTAATAAAAACTCACTTTTTAACCACAGCCCTTAGGGGACTGGCAACCCATTCGGCATGGGGTCTCGGTATGTGATGCCGTTCGGCATGGTGGAAAACCACCTTCTCGGCATGGATGATTCGGCATGCAAATCGGCATGTGATACCGATTCGGCATGGCAACTTGTTTCAAAAATTGGAACGTTGGCATTTATTGTTTTAGGTGATGTATGATGAGGTATGGTTGCCACTAAAAAATGAAGGAGAGACATGGTGAATTATGAAATGTGTTGGCCACATTTGATTGGTTAAAATTGCTTAAAGATGAATCATGGTGCATCACGATTGCCACCCCCCTTAGGGCTGTCATTAGCAAAACCCAATAATTTCAAAAAAAAAAAAAAAAAAAAAAAAAAAAAAAAAAAAAAACCTTGATTTTGGGACAACTTTTTAAAACTGCGTGATACTTAATATTAGGGGTGTAAACGAGCCGAGCCGCTCGTGAAAAGCTCGGGATCGGATCGGTAAAAAGCTCGAACGAGCCGAGCCTAAACGAGCTCGAGCCTAAGTTTGGGCTCATTTAATAATCGAGCTCGAGCTCTATACAAAAAGCTCGAGTAGGCTCACGAGCCCGAGAAATATATACGTATATATATTGTCTATACGTATAAACGAGCTTAAAAGTAGTAAACGAGCTCAAGCCTTATGTAATTAACGAGCCGAGCTCCATTTTAACTTTGCTTTCTTTAAAACATCATACAAATTAGTCAAGCCCGAGCTCGAGCTCGTGAAAATTTTCACGAGCCGAGCTCGAGATCAAAATATTAGGCTCGAAACGAGCTCAAGCTTTATATATATAAACGAGCCGAGCTCGAGCTCTAGCGGGCTCGGGCTCAGCTCGGCTCAGTTTCACCCCTACTTAATATGCTATTTTTCTTTCTTTTCTTTTTAATTATGGTTTTGATTTTTTGGCGATTAGTCCCGTAAGTTTGAACTCATCGTCACACAAATTCAAACCGGGTAAAGTCGAGTCCTTCCTTTTCAAGAGTCAAGGGAACTTGCACTTAACATGAATTGAATGTGAGACCTCTCACATTTTATGATGATAGTCACAAGCCATTTTACTACTTTGGCACCCTAAAATGATTTTGATATGCTACTTTTGTTGATGCTCGAATGTCTTGTTGGGAACAATTTAAGTGTTGTGGTTCTCTTATATAAATTTTCCGTTGCTTATAATAGAAAACGGATTATCTAATTCCAACTAGTAAACATTAGAATGTCTTGCATCTTATTTAACCTTGATAGATTTAATTTACGTTTATCAATTTATGTACGAGACATGTGAGCTTTGCCAATATCTATCGAGTCTTTAACTTCTCGCGGAGGATTTACTTGTTATTTAGACAACAATACGATATGGATTTATTCATAGTAAGTAACTGGGATTGATATAATGTGCAATTGCCTTTTCTTAATATACTTGTGATGCGGGCCTCTAAGGTCAACACAACAACATGGGCTTCAACCCATGCAACCAAACCTAATTGAAAAATTATTTTTGGCTCAATTTTGCAACATAACCGAATTGTTGCAATGCAAAGGTGAAAGAGATTTTGTTTGAACAAATTGTATTTAGCAAAACTAATAGGAAACAATATCATTTAGCATCAGGCACAAACAAAAAGAATAAAAGAGGTGGTGTTTGGATTTCCTATAATGGATTTGAAAGAGCAAATGTCAAACAGATAATTTGTTCCGAACGAACTACTGTAACGTTTTTTCTATAAAAATCTCAACAGTTTTACTTTAATTCAAACATCATAATAAAGATGATACGAACATGAGGATAAAAATACATGTGGTTCGGTTTCTATAAACGGGATCGAAATTACTAGAGGAATACACTGGTCACCTTTTGGAATTAATGGAGATAAAAAAAAATTTTAAAAAAAAAATTGAACCCCTGAGTTACAAAATAGCCAAAAGAATATGTGATGAAAAATGAGCGACAATTGCAAAATTTTAACTAAGAATTGGAGGGAGCCATGCAAAGGCAATAGTGTAACGTCAAAGCAACTCGCAAAGACCCAATAGCAAGCTATTGTGGTGGGTCTTTCCTCATAAAAAATAAGATTAATATCGAGTGAGCCGATGGCTCACATATCAGATATTAAACTGATAAGAACAGATACTACACTTGATCTTAGCCAAAAGGCCAAGAAAGGTATGCTTTTCCCCTTCTTGGACCTCTGTTTTTTTAGGCAATCATCTCTTTCATAGTTCCTTTGGTCAGGCGATGTGGGATGCAAAGATAACAAATGTGAGTTTTCATTGATAACAAGCATGTCTACAAATTCATTGTCATACAAAGAGCCAAAGAGGAATGGGGAATAACCCTCCTAACTCTAACACGGTACTAACAAACATACAATGTCGCAAACAAAAGAAACTGTTGTTAATGACCATTGAGGAATCAACCACTTAAGCCCTTGACCGTCGGTGTGTGGTTAGGGGCTGGAGGTCGTTGAGGCATTGAACCACTAGAAGAAGCCAATCGATCCTTTGTTATTCACCATTTTCTAACTTGTTTTTAAAAGAGAGTGGTGTTTTGGTGGTATGTTGTTGAAAGTTAGTTCATATTAAAAGTGGATCTAAATCATGAGAAATATGTGTTGTTTGCCAAGTGTGGAGCTCAACAGTTTCGTTATGACAGTCGATCGCCATGTGCCAATGTCGATCATGAACCGGCGACTCAACCTACATGTACCGATAACAACTTTATGTTATTGGGAAGTGTCACTGATGACGAGGTCATTAAAGATATTCGTATACAAATATTCGTAAAAGTGACTTTATTTTTGGGGTGCTTTGTATTGATCTATTTCAGTTTCAATTGATAGAAGTCTTTCCGGTGACAATGTATCGTCTCTAGTGCCTAAATTGTTTGAAACAACTGTTTAATGTCTTAAAATTTACTTAAAATCCAGGAAACATCCAACTCTACACTGCGTGTATATTGCAAACGCTAAACTCCATCCAACTCTACCAAGGTCGGAAGTTGACAAGTTTTATTGGATGTGTATTGTTTTAGAGGGGGCAATTTAATATTTGGACTAATAATGTCTGCAACTATAAAGTATAAGGGTTATAAATGCACTTGTGGCTTAAAACTTTTGGAAGCCACAACCCCTCCCGATCCCCACTAAGGAGTGTTTACTAAATTAAGGGTTTTTTTTTTTTTTTTTTTTTTTTTTTTTTTTTTGCTAAGAGAATGGGTCAACAAACCAATTTAATATTATTTCTTTTCTAAGCGTGACTCAATATTTCACTTAGTTGGTCTATATACACAAGACATAAATTGTAATAATCTCCCAATAAGACTATCTTTATCAACAATCTATTACTCCCTCCGTCCCATATTAAGTGTCCACAATAAAATCTTTAGATGTCCCAAATTAAGTGTCCACTTGTACCTTTTAACCAATAGGATGAGAGTTTAGTGGGTAAAAGTAATATTTGATTGGTGAAGAGTTTAGTTAGTGGAATCTTCTAAAACTTTGTGCATTATGAAAGTGGACACTTAATATGGGACGGAGGTAGTACAACTTAATCTCTTAATAAAATATTATTTTCTCTTTCCTCCACCTACACAACCAATGCATACAACCAATCTATATTTTTTTTTACCATTTATCAACAACCCAACCTAATATGTAATATTATTTCTTTATATTTAATTTAATTACTTAAAAGTTTTATATAAAACTATATATTTAATAAAATATTTACTTAATAAAAAAAATATATTTGTCCATTTATATAGTGACATGTGACATTTTAGATAAAAAATTAAATAACAATAAGTTTTACTATATTTTTTGTAATTTTTTATAACAATGTAAAATAGTACTAAATATTAAAAATTAAGAAAGGAAGAAAAAAAATAGCCACAAAGGTAGATCGTGGGTTGGGGACCTTGGGTTGCCAAGTGATCTAGATTGCTAATGCTGATTGTATACAAGATTATAAAAGTAATATATTTGTATGTATTTCATTAGATTGAGTTGTCAACCCTTCCAATAAACATAGTTATAAGTGATTCTATAAGGGTCTATATTAGCCTCTTATTGGAGAGAGCCAAGCTTTAATGCTTCTTCCAATTAAGAGACATTAAAGGTTTTCAGCCCACTTTTCTCTCTATTAAGAGAAAAGTAAACACCTAAGTTCTGTCCTTGAACTTTACATTATATTTAGAGTAAACTGCAAAAATCATCCTTGTGGTTTGTGGTTTCTGGCAAGTATCATCCCTATCTCAAACCTTTGGCATTAATCATTACTAAGTCCAAAAAGGGCAAAAACTATTGCCACTAATCATCCCTGAACACTAACATCGTTAATTTTACCCGTTAAATACCCCACATACATATCACGTGAGGGATGATTAATGCCAAAACATAAACCATAGAGATTATTTTTACAGTTTTACTAAAAAACAAATAAAACCTATTATTATTGTTATTATTATTGTTATCGTTATTATATTTATTATTAGCTTTCACCGTAAATGGAGAAAAGACCAACTTATCCTCGTTCTTAAAGAATCAGTGAACCATTTGTTATATATGTTTTTTTAGCACAACTTGCAGTAGTTTTGCAATACGGAGGATTAAATAGTAAATACAAAAGTTGGAATTAAGCACATTGGACTAGCCGTATTTATAGGCCCAAGCTTGCTGTGTTCTTTTAGTTTCCAAATTGGGAAAGTTGAGAGATACAAAATCCGCAACCCTAATCGTCCTGAGTCTCAGCGATTAATTTCGATACTTTGGCTTTTTCCGTCATCTGCTAACAGGTTCTCAATTTATTTATTTAATTTGTATAATTTTTAATGTTTCCAAACCTGCTCAACGATCAAATTGACTGTTATTATATCATATAAAATTTTGAATAAATATCATGCACTAGCTAGTTTAAGACATGTTGCATTAGAATTCGTTTAAACGATACTCTAGCAAGGTCAAAGGCCAAGTTCGTTTCTAATTTTGATATATACATACATGGTAAATCCTTGTGCATGTTTAAGTGTTTTAATTAAATAAACTTCTATAGTTAAAGATAAAAATCTTCATAAACCAAGTTAAGTGGTTTAATCAATTGGTCAAACAAAGCTAAAAATAAAAACATTAGCAAGAAAAAGTTAAGACAAATATAAACCATTATTTACCCTTAGGGTAGGGATACAATGAAAGTTACTCCTTCGCAGTTATTAAGTTACTGTATCACAGTTATAAAGTTGGTGCATCACATTTATAATTTTTTAGTGCATCATAAACTTTTTATCATTCTCATTTTAAGACCCTTTTTATTGTATCCCATAACATTTACCCTAAACAATATAATATCACGCATTACGTACCCTAAACAACATAATATCGCGCATTAAAAATTCACAACACAATGGAATTATGTTTGAGTGTACTTCTAATGTGCTTAACTTGAACTATTTTATTATTGGACGAGCATCTTCTGTATATTGGATATTTTATTGAATTGTGGTCTCTATGTTATATAATCATATTTTATTTTATTAAATTGGGGTCTCTATGTTAACTTAGGGACTTAATATTTTTTTAACTCTTTTGGTACCGATAGATGGAAGGAGTGAAAAGAATCAAACTGGTGAACACACGTCAATTAGAAGATGTTCCAGAGTTGCTGCATCATATACAATCACTGTTACCGGTAAAAGAAGCCGCTCGCACATGTGTCTTGTCCAAGTCATGGCTACTCTCTTGGTCTACCATCCCTACCCTAAGGTTTCGTCAACCCACAAAGAATTTAAACAAACAACAACAAACAGAATACATGAACATGATTGACCGCACTCTAATAAGGTATCTTTGGGACAACATACCAATCACAAGTTTTAAACTTCAATTGGACATCTGGGGCGAAACATTGGCTTCTCATGTTAAAAAATGGATTCGGCAACTGGGTTCGAGAAGTTGCCTCAGAGAGATTAACCTCAAATTAGTGATTCACCTTCCTAGTTTTCAGTTGCCGGCAGAGATATTCTCGGGTGAAAACCTAACAAAGGTGAGTCTTAACTTGTGTACTTTTTATGATTTGAGTTGGCTGCATCCTGTATCTTCACGCAGGACCGATCAATTATTAAGCATGAAAGAATTATTTCTAGATCTCGTGGTGATAGATAATACATTTCCCGAGATAATACATTCCAGGTTTCCATGTCTCGAGAGTTTGACCCTTAAATTTGAGAGTATAGGGATGATGCAATTGTTGAATATCACATGTGTATCGTTGAAGAAATTGATTATAAAAGTACGGGAAGACAATCCAATCTGTATCCATGTTTTTGCTCCAAACTTGCTTATTTTCCGTTACACCGGGGGTGTGACAATTCCTAATTTCGTATTTCCAGCCATTGCTCCTTTGAAAATTGAGCTAAAGCTAAACCTGAAGTTAACGCGACCCATGGATATTTCCTTCTTTCTTCAAATGAGGGAAACACTAAATTTATCAAGCAAGTTTAACATTTTAATAAGTATTAGTTGTGATTATATAAAGCATTTCTACATTGGCATTGATGATTTGAGGAGACAGGTCCCAAATCCGGCTAGGAATGTTCAACAACTATCGTTTAAATCATGTCCAGGTGAAGACTTGTGGGGGCACTCGGAATTCTTCGATTCGTTTTTTTCGATTTGCAGGCCTAGTCAGATAAAGGCAATACCGAGTATTAATTGGCCCAACCTGGAAGATGCTGAGATAAAAAAATCCAGTGTAAATGGGAAATGGCCATCCTAATAAAGTATCTTGTCTTTCTTTCATTGTTTGGATGGTGTCTACTCGAATTCTGTAGAGAGCAACTGTTCTATATAGAAGCTGATCGTCTCATGTCCCATTATGTAATTTCTATCACCGTTTTATACCATTTTATTCAATTTAGTTTGGTTTTTATGTTTTGTTTTTATGTATGACATTTTCAAAAGCCTACCGGTCTAATCAATGACCGCCGTTTCAAGTAATCGAGCTCCTATCTCTTAGGCTAGAATTGATAATCAAATAGTTTCAATGCAACACGTACATCCAAGTATCTAACAGCCTAAGACGTCTAACTGGAAAGACCAGGCTGCTATAGATTTGGACGAAAAATCGCTAACTGCCAAACCACAGCTAACTCCAGAAGATGCGGTACAATGATATAAAGACATCTCGTAACAATGGACTCAAAAAGTGATTTAAAAAAAATGCTCAAACTCTCAAATACAGTGGTAATTCACTAATTTGGTAGCCAGTAACCTAAGTTTCAAGATGTTGAAGACTGGAGTATTGACCGCTCTCTTATTAACAAGGAACATCAGAACCGCCTAAGGCTTGGCTTCTTTAGCACGGATGCTTGCCAACGGGTCAGTCCCCCATCGATCAGACTCCAAGGGTCAAGAATATAGACTCCGCCATCAGAAAGCCCCAGTGCAATCTGATGGGGGTTACAAGGATGCGCAGCAACGGCCATTGGAGGCACGTTTAGTGTACTGCAAATAAGTAGCATGATGATCATCAAATGTTACATCAGACGGGAAAGTGATCTCCAAAGTATATATCTCTGTTGATATAAAGTTTGTATATTACCTGCAGTTGGACGGTACGTATGCCGAGTAATTAATTCTACACTTGAGCGAAAGTTGACAGGCTTCAAGTACACACACACTCCCGTCTAGGATGCTCACAAATATAGATTTACCATCACAAGAAAAGACCGCATCGGTTATCAACCCCCTAACAGGTGGCTGATGCCACTGGTGACACGAAATTAATAATAATAATTAGACATCTTGTATTAGCTCTAGATTTTGTGAAAGGTTTACTTGTTCAACGTACCTCAAAGAAACGGTCGAGAGTGGTCGGGTGGTGGGTGGCAACATGAGTTTCGTGTATTACTAGCAGGCGTGTCTGATCATTGTTTGAGTGTAGCCTTGTTCCAGCAGCACTTGGAGTGTTGGTTCGTCCATCTGGTAGCTCTAAGAACTTGCTGGTATTATTATCCCAGGTCTCTAAATTCCAAACGCATAACTGAAATACAGGAGTGTCAAATGAGCAACTGTCCTGAGCACATATATTCCGAACCACACTATCTAGATCATATAAACAAACCTGGTCATCTGCTCCGGAAGATATCAAAACCTTCGAATCTATGAAATATGCTAGGCCAGTTACACGCTTTCCATGACCACTTAGTGTTTGTAGGACCTATATACAGCTCAAGATTTTTTTTTGACAAAATTAGTGTAATCAAATGACTATAGGTATTTTTGGTGCAGAAACGTACCTTGTTCTGCCGGGCATCGTAGATCTGCACACTAGCATCTGACAAACCAACAGCTATCGTGTTGTTGTCTCGTGGATCAAACATAAGACATGTTGCTACTGGCGGTGGGGGTATGATTGATGCCTCCCGCTGCATCAGGTTAATAAAAAGGTATGATCAATAATTGTTTTCGGAACAACTGATGATAAGATTCATCTGATCCTAGAGCAAGCAATATACACGAAAGGGAGTTACAATACATGGATTCCAACAAAATAAACACATGGGGGGGGGGGGGGGGGATGCGGCAATACCCAACACCTTTTCATATATTTATACGCGAAATTCTTAAAAACGCCATACATAGGAGGGTTTGAGGCCTAAGCAAGGTTTGTGAAAAAACACACACACATGCACACAAATGAAAAACCACATTTCATTTACCTTGAATGATGACAACTTGAAAATGGATACCCTCCCACCAGATGCTGACAATACTAATTCAGTGTCATTCGATATGGCTAGACAAGCAACTGGATTTCCCATTCTTGAACTTGTTGTCTCGTTATCCAGCGAGATTCCAACAGTCTCTGGTTCCAGACTAGGAGATGCCTGTTTATAAAAGTTAATAGGTTAAGCTGCAGGATTAATACATTGCTTATGTACTGCTGAATAATTATATAATATGTTAACTAAAGAAATAAATACCATTCCAGCTCCCCATCTCCAAACTTTGTGGGAAGCAGTAGAGGTAAGGGCCACCAGAACACAACCAGTCTTTGAATATAAAAGCCTCGATATCTGATGCTGCCAATACAAACATAAGAACAATCATCATGCACAGTCAATCGCTAACTTCACTAAATCTAGGCTGGAAGATTGAAACTTACAGAAGAATCACTCGACAGCCTCAATGAACGCATCTGAGATGGAACATTGATTTCTTTTGTCTCACCCATAATCGTTATTTCTGAATCATCTGAATCCTCTGGCTGATTTGAAAAAGTAGGACGAGCATTCAATACAGTTGAACTATTAAAACCCATGCTTGCACCTGCTGCTGAGAAGGATGCAACATTTGAAGACAATGTATTGGGCTGCAAAAGATGAAGAAAAAAATAAATTAAAAAATAGAAGTACGCGTGAAAAGCATATCGAACTATTAGTATACAACGAGGTATCTTACACAACCTTTCTAATATTTTCAGAAGAATAAAGCCTAGTAGAAGCACCCTCTGTTCGGTTAGAATTTGCAAGCAGATAACCTTTAGCATTCCCAAGTACTTTCAAACAGTTCTAGTGAGCCGTTACAGCCAAGAATGTCCCATGTTTGCTCAATCTGACAACGGGGAACTGCTGAAAATCAATTCAGAAAGCATATAAGGAATATACTTCAGTAGACTCGGATATCAATTAAACAGAACCTAGAGTATACCGGCAATCCGCCATTTGTAGTTGTAACATGCAAAGGCTGCACACGATCAATTTCCCAAAACTTTACACACCAATCAAAACCAACCGTCACAATCTTATCGTTACTGTCAAAGAAAAATTTAGTAGCATCCCCGCTACCTACTCCAAGGTATTCAGATTTGAGACTAAGAGCTACATTATCTTCAGTGTAGGCCAATTCTCTCACCAAAGGATGTTTCTCCTGGTTAAACCCATTCGAAAAAAGCCTACAAAAACATTTCATTCACGAAGACAAAGTCATTAAGAGAGCCAAAAACAGAAAAACGGTAACTTGTAAATGATAACCAGAATTACCTAGAACTGTTGCATCGAACTTTTGAGAATGAACACCCGGGCATATTTATTGTAAAGCTTTCGGACACTGAACCAGCCGCCATTCTCCATGCCGTCAGCCCACCAAGAGAATCTGCTGCATAGATGACATGCATCTGTTGCTTCTGAAGGACACATACTGATAATACAGAAGCTGGTGCTTTAAAAGTTGACACACTTTCACCATCTGCAGCATACCGAATCTGCGAAAAAACATGAAGTATTAGTAATTCATAATACTACTAATAGCATCATGTCATCTTTTCTTTTTTTCTTGAAGTATTAGTAGACAGACCTTAATAAAGGCATCTTGTCCACATGTTACAATCAATAATTTCTTGTTATGTATGAAAAAAGCAACATCAGTTACAATGCCCTCATGAGCCTCCATCTCAAGAGTAAGCTTAGGTATCCCACGATATTGGTAGGTATATAAGTGTACGAGAGCCTTCGAGTATGAAACACCTGTTGGAAGATACAAAAGTTATGCTAACCAACTTAAGATAAAGGTTTTCTATTTGCAAAAAATTCAATACATACCCAAATGATCTCCAGCAGGACTCCAGACTATACGAGTGACATAAACATCTTGTCTATTGATTAATGCAGCACGTAAAGCAGGTGAATAATATTCTATCTTACGCGGATTGAAATTTATACGTGCAACCCGAAACTTGTTGCCTACTCTCCAAAGGAAAAACTCCCCAGTCTTCGTTCCAACTGAAATAAAATTACAAATCGCATGAAAATCTGTAATGTTAGTTCAAAACAATAGCTTAAGAGTAAAGTGAACTAACTTGCTAGCACATCTTCGTGCATGGGGTTAAAATCGAGACATCTAACGACCGAACCCACATTTGTAGATGAAACAATTTTCTTTGGGAGGTTGTCGAAAAGACTTGAAACTCCTTGACCATCTGGCAAAGCATATGATCGAGCTACACATTCAATAATGGAGTAGTTAGTAAAGTTGAAAACCGTAAAGCCATGAGATCAAGCATAATCTAAAACCCCAACTCCCAGAAATTAAATAACTTCAAATAGCATAACGGGCTATTAGAGCCCAAAATCCTAATTCACTAATGAAAAACCTAAAAACAGAAGAAACGGAGGATAAGAATACATGATTCACATACATGTCATGTTACCAAAATCCCTGTGTTGAAAAGCAAAAAAAGAAAACAGATGAATTGAACAAGTTCACTTTAAACAAAGTTACCTCCAGCATTAAGACCAGTAGAAGACGGACCAACTCTCGTATTTGTCAGCAACGGAGGGTTGACTGTCACTCCAGGTACTAAATTGTGTAGCTGAAAGCAACATAAACGTATTTCATTTGGTGGAATCATAGTTCAACAACTCATATTGCTCAAACAAAGTTCAACAACACCTACCTGCTGGGAACCATGTATAAAAGGGGCTTTCAAATTGGGAGATAATACTTGAGCCAGAACAGGATTTGGTGTCTTGCAACGATGATTCTCCAGTAGACTTGTGTACTGTACAACAGGGTTCTTATTCTGACACTTTGAGTGCTGCCAATCAAGGCTGCAACGTTGTTGTTAAATGTAAGCACATAAGAAAAAATAGCAGTGGCCGCAAATTTGTTTTGCAACAATACCTCTGTTTGCATAAAAATGAAAGCCTTGACCCATCAAACTTAGGAAAACGACATATCTCAGCAAGACGGGGGTGTTTCTCAATCATATCCCTAACTCGAACACCCAGCATATCCCTTGATGTAGCTATGTCAGTGTCCTTTCCAAAAAACTCATCTCTCCTGATTTCAAATATGAACATATAAACCAACATGAACATACATGTAAAAAAAGCTTTGTATAATGTTACTGCTGTTGCGTTTACATGTTGTATTCAGACCTAATTCAAAAACATTGAGCTATTTGTAATGCTACAGTCTGACATTATAGATGTTTGATTGGGAAACTCGTATGTGACTCCCATCAACAACATTTTTACACTAACCACAAGAAAGTCACATATTTTAGTTGGAAACCACATAATACTCTTAAAAGCATCTATTATAATTTATTAATTGCGGCTCTTTTTTTTTCCATCGTAGAGCAACCATCTTGCCAGCTACTATTTAAATAACATGACGTACCCAGCTTTATCTTTTATGAGAAGATTTGCCATTTCAGTCTTGTTAAAAAACGTCTCCAGACCCACCATCTGTTTCGTCAGAATGAGTAAGGCTTCTTCATCTCTTTCTCTGTAAAATAAAAAACAGTTGGAGTCATTTAAAATAATCAAAAGGCATAACTTACGGACAACTAATAACTAGAAATAACCGGGCAGACTTACTGTTGCAGAGCCTCAAGTATCTGTTGGTTTTTTATCTGACATAATATAGCCATTGACTCGGCATCTTCGCCCACCCTGATTTTAAATCCGCCCAGGTAACTTTCAACCTTATCCCAGTCTCCGGTGGTTATCAGGTTCTGAACATAATCGATATCACAATAAAGCCCCGACTCTGACTCGAGCCTGAGATGAACATTATTGTTATTATTATAACACTTGGTGTATATTAATACATGAAAAACATTTGATCATAATTTCAGCTATAATTAAATGTTGCACCAGTGCAAGGCTTTGTGAAATTTTCTCTCTCTGAGGTACTGCATTGCCAGATACACATAATCATTATCCAACCTGTCCATGTCTAATAAAATCATAGAGAAAACTGAATTAGATTGCAGCTATGAATTGATCCTATAATAGTTCTAGAAATGCAATTGTGTGTAAATCTACTGTACAGGAAACGAACTTTTATATAAAACATTGATAGCTGTATATTCAATGTTATTGAAAAGTATAGGCATGAATAGCAAAGTGAAAAATAATAAGCAACAGACGGCTTTAACAGTAATGTGTGTGTGTGTGTGTGTATGTTCATTTTTGATAGAAACAGTAACCAACAATACACCAAGGAAACAGCAAAGTATAAACACCTAACCTAACCGTTCTGCCTCCCACAAGAACCGAAAGCCCCTAACAAAGAGTATTAAGTGAAAACCCAACATTACCAGAAATAGAGATGATTAATTATAAAAGACCACACAAACCACAACACCACAAGAACACTGAGACATATTTTGATTAGTGTCATGCATTGTGTGTACTAAGGGTATTTTTCGCAAAATTAGTTGTAAAAAAATAAGACAATATAGGTTATCTATATCTAATATTTATTTATCTATCTATATCTACAAAATGAAGGACACACGCATAATAACATGCAGCGTTGCTATCTCAATAAAAGTACGTTTCATAATAACAAATTTACTTATAACGAGACATTTCGTCACTGGCCTAATTAACTTATTTATCAAAGGATACATAGAGGGGATAGAGCTGGCCTTACAAGGGTTACATATCCGCTCAATTCACTTAAATAGGAATTTTTTTTTTAATTACAAACGTACTTTTAATGAAATAGCAACGCAGTATGTCCTTCATTTGTTACACTCAGGGCCGTCTCATGAATTTATGAAATTTTTGAGGGCCCTGGACGAAATTAAATAACGAAGTCGTCCAATAAGGAATATCACCGTTTATAAAATATAATGCAATTAGTTATCTAAACGTTCTAACATATTACTCATTTAAGATATTTGATCATCTAAATACTTTTTTCTTTGTGAAAAAAATGTGTACACATGCATATAATTATTAACGGGACAAAATTTGGGGCCCTGAGCGGTCGCTCACCTTGCCCAGCCTCAAAGACGGCCCTTACACTATATATATATGATTAGGTTGATGTTTACATGCATAATTCGTTATCACTAGCTACTCGCGATTAGATGTACAACTTAGTTACCAAACACTTTAATAATACAAAATAACTAATTTTGCCAAAATTTAACAATACATATGAGAAAGAGCAACGGATATTTACAAGAAGCCAAAGCACTAGAAAATTTTCTACATAGAAACCCTAAATCATATAGCATTAATTATCGATCAGCTATTAACAACACACAAGTAATTAACACGATCTCTACATAAATAAATAAAAACTGTAATAAAATTAATTAATTAAGGTATGTGTTAATTTATTTACGGAAACTAATAAATAATATTTTATGCTAGATTTGCGTTTATAGATATGGTAAGATCGACAGAGAAATTAAGAAAAGGAATTATTATTTTACCCAAATGATCGAGAGAGAATCGGATCCCTAAGTTCTCGAGTTATTCCATTAAAGAAAAGGGAAGGAAAGTGAAAAGGTTTACTCCCACATTGTGTTCTCGAGTTATTTCATTAAAGAAAATGGAAGTAAACTGGAAGTATAGTTAGTGTTATTTGGATGAATTTGTTTTACTTCCATTTCCGCCCAAATATGAGAGGAAAGTGTTTTACTTCCATTTCCTTCACTTTTCTTTAATGAAATAACTCAAGAACACAACGTAAGAGTAAGAGTATGAGTGTGAATAATAAGTAAGTGTGTGCGTGTGATTAAGACAACACCCTATTTATAATTTGGTGAAACTGTTTGTTTTCGGGATTCAAATTGATATCCTTATCGATACCATAAACTACTAACTAATGGGTGGCCTTTTATTTGCACGAGAAATTAATAACATTGCTCACTGGCCAATGTTTAATGTAGATATAAAAAGAAACTTGTACTTTATTAAATCAAAAATAACATATATTTAAGTTAATTTTTATGTTTATTTATTGTGCATCAAATGCATAATTACTTTAAATTTAGAAAGAACAGATTGTTTAATTAATGCGCCTTAAACATTGCCCCGTGTTTAGCAAAACCCTTATTAATAGTTTAATCATTCAACAAACCAAAATTACTATGTTTACATGTTAGTTGATATTAATAGTTTCCTAAATTTATGATGTTTACCAAACTTGTCATTAACTTATATAGAAATAAAACTATTTAAAGAAACAAATGTGTTCATTTAATGCTCTAAACTTGTGTCATCATGGCACAAGTTAGAAAAACCCAATTAATAATGATAGATTAAGTGCATTATAGCAACGAAACTTTATAGTGACAGATAGCTTTCTTGATAAAAAAAAATAGTTTATGAGTTATAAACGAAAACTAATAAAAGTTTGAGGATTGGGTGGTTGAACCGTTCCGGTCGAAAAACGAGTCAATTTATCCACGGTCAAACCGACAGGTTGCGTCAAAAAACGGGTCAAATTAAACCGAGTCAACCCCCGGGTTTGAGGCATCTCGGGTTAACCCGATTTTCGATATGTATTAGTAGTAGTTTCCTTTTGAAACATATGTGTGAACATTTCATTTTTTACTTTTAACATTTTCTTTATTGTGATGTTTTAAGTTTTTTCTTATCTAATATAAATTTTTCGACATTTGACTTTTTCACTTTTTCACATTGACCATTTTGTTTTTATATGTAACTAGACGAGTACCCGTGCATAGCAACGGGATATTATAGCGACAAATAGTTTATTGATAAAAAAAAGTTTATAGGTTATAAATGAAAAATAATAAAAGTTTGAAGATTTGGGAATTAAATATAATGTTTTGAAACCTGGTTCGACCCGGGTGGTTCAACCGGTTGAACCGTTCCGGTCGAAAAATTGGTCGATTTAAACCGGGTCAACTTGCTAGGTTGGGTCGAAAACGGGTCAAATTAAACCGGTTCAACCCTTCGGGTTTGAAGCGTCCCGGGTCAACCCGGTTTGTGATATGTATTAATTGTTTTAATTTGTTATATTTAATTTGGTAGATATGTTTTGCAACCCGGTTCGACCCTGGTGGTTCAACCGGTTGAACCATTCCGGTCGAAAATTTGGTTGATTTAAACCGGGTCAATTTGCTAGGTTGGGTCGAGAATGGGTCAAATTAAACCAATCCAACCCGTCGGGTTTGAAGCGTCCCGGGTCAACCCTGTTTGTGATTTGTATTAATTGTTTTAATTGGTTGTATTTAATTTGCTAGATATGTTTTGAAACCCGGTTCGACCCGGGTGGTTCAACCGGTTAAACCGTTCCGGTCAAAAATTTGGTCGATTTAAACCGGGTCAACTTGCTAGGTTGGGTCGAAAACGGATCAAATTAAACCGGTTCAACCCGTTGGGTTTGAAGCGTCCCGGGTCAACCCGGTTTGTGATTTGTATTAATTGTTTTAATTGGTTGTACAATGTGTATAAATCATTGTACTTTTAAGTAATGGGGTGTTTTAATAAGAGTATTAATTACATTTCATAATTTCCTTATATACATTTTTCAACATTTCACATTTCACTTTTCTTGACTTTTCCACTTTCACCTTTGACCATTTTTGCTTTATAGGTAGTATAGATATAGATTATATAATTGTATTCACATAATGATTTAGCAATCAAATTTAAGAAAGTTTATGATGTACCCGGCCCTCTGTCTTAAGATATAATTCTATTTTGATTTTTTTAATTCAATTTTGACCCTTAAATATTATTGTTAGCATTATATAATATTTGATAAAAATTATATGAAATGTATTTAAAACCCAATCTATTTATATATTTTGAATCAAGAATTATATAAAAAAATATTTAAGGTTAAAGTTTGATTCAAAGAGTTAAAATGGACTTATATTTTGGGACGGAATGAGTAATATGATTGGACCACTACACTTGCCAAGTCATTATGTGAATATAATAATTTTGTAAACTCTTTGTGCATGTTGGCTCTATTTGCACACCCACATGTACAATATTTTAAAGCGGCATATAATAAATGTATAATTGTTTATTGCATAGATTGATGTGTGCAAATAAAAAATGAGAGGTGTGTAAATCAACTCCCTAAATGAAGTGTCCAAAGTATGGGGAATTGAATATAATATTTAATTAAATTGTATAATTACATATACATTCTTCTTAGAGTTAATTACATGAATCGCCCTTGTGGTTTACCCAAAGTTGCAAGTTTCGTCCTTAACTCTCAAAAAGTACACCAATCGTTCCTGTGGTTGTCCATTATGAGTTGACCGGACAACCGTTAGTTTTGGGCGTCATCTCTGATCATGTGCGGGGCACGTGAGGGCAAAATAGTCCTTTCACATCTATAGGGACATGAAACAAATCTTTAAATTTTTAGTTTTTCAGATTTTTATATTTTTGGGCGACGAGGATGTTGATTGGGCATGCAATAAAATTTTAAAATTTCTCCTGGTAGGATCTCAACACGCGACCTGAAGGTTGTGAAACAAGGGGCTTATCACTATGCTAAGTGGTAAGTCCTTGCTACTACATGCAAGCTATATGTATTTAACCTTTCTTTACGCTGAAGTTTGTTGCAAATAAATCGGTATTGGTTGCGCCGGCCAGTTCCGGATGAGCCGGGCTGGTTCTTGGAGCGGGGTTGGATCCTTTGGACTTGTTTTTGTTCTCTTTCTTACAGTATCACGGGACTTCATTTGAACTTCTTTGGACATCGATAAATATGTAAACGTGATCGATACTCGTCCGAATTTTCACGTTTTTGCTTCGTTTTCAATCCTTCATACATAAAGCATATAAACATGTGATGTAACTAACTCTATATGCAAGCATAAAGCAATTGGTTTAAGTCCAAGCATCCCCTACTAATAATGTATACTTAAGTCCCTCAAACCATCACTTTGATACCATCTTTAAACGCCTAAATTTCGTAAAAATCAAAAACTTTTAAAACTGGTCTGCAGAACTACGATAGACATGCGGTCAGAATGAATCTGACTTTTGGTGGGAGCCACAACCGACGGCCAAATAGGTTTTGATGTTACACCCCGAGCCAGTTTGACTAAAATTTAAACTTTTATGCGGAAACGACCCAATATTAACGTACCTTCCGTTACTCTTTGAACAACTGACAAAATTCCATTACAATTCAACTCTTGAAAGTATTTTTAAGAGAAACTTGACTTAATTACCTTCGAAATGACGGGTGGCACGACCCGTAACGACTTACGGATTAAAAGATACTAAATTTGGAAATTTGACAAAAACTGGAAAAAAAATTCTCATTTATACTCTGACAGGAGCATATGTCCATATGCTGAAATTCGATATGGTCATATGCCCCTTTACAATATCCATGATGGAACCATATGGCCATATTCTAAAAATTTTATATGGCCATATGCCTACTGCAGATTTTACAAAGAAAATTATATTTGCTCTAATTCCGGAAAGCCGACTTCTATAACTCGACACGACACCAAAACTTCCGGAACTCATTAAAATAACATAACAAATCATTTCCATAACCATTTGACCCATATGCAACCCAAAATAGGTATAATTACACTTATTCCAAACACCCCTTTTATCATAACTTGATGAGGCAAAAAATGAACCACTTTTAGGGGGTCATTTAAGCCCGGAATTGAATTTATTTGATCAAATATTACCCTAAATCGTTCCTTTTGTGATTTTAGGTACTTTGGGAGTGAATTCTGGAAAAGGAAGCAATTCGGACGTTTTTGGAGCATAAAAGTGAAGAAAACGGCAAAGTCTTAATTTTCCAAGCTGAGAACAGTACCTGACGGCGTCAAGAGGAAGATCCTGACGGCGTCAAGAGTAAAAACCATGACGACCCAGTGCAAACCTGAAGGCGTCACAACAAGGGCGTCAAGAGTTAATTTGGTGACGGCCTGCACAAGGGGAATACATGACGGCGTCAGACCCAGATCTAGGCAGTCCGAGAAACTATTTGGCGGCGAGATGACGGCGTCAGACATTTGTTCTTGACGCCGTCACCTATCAAAATCTATATATAGTTTTCTATTTTTCATTCATTAAAAGGAACTTGTGTGGAGAAAACTAGGGCCGAACTTTGTAAACCCTAGGTCATATTTTACAGTGTTTTCAAGTGTTTTCACCCCTTGAATCCTTTCATGTTCTATTGAGATAAGTCTTCTCTTAATTCAATCAATATGTCTATGTGTTGGTTAATTATATCTTGTGCTTGTCTTGATTTCAACATGCTAGGCTAGATTTATCTTGTGTTTGCTTAGATCTAATGAAACCTAGATGTTAATTATGTGTTGATTACTTGTTTATGGTTGTATTGGATGAATGATTTCAATGTTAGGCTTAAGAAAACTGGCAGATCTCCATTGTGTAACATGCTTGAACGTCTTAGTAAACATGAACCGATGTGTACTAGGTTTTATTGGTTGTATTTAATGCAAGAGCAAATTCTAGTGATCCCATGTTAGGAGCTTCTTAGCTGGCTCGACATAGGAGTGAAGTAGGCGCTCATAGGATTGGGGAAGTAAGTACGCCACCCCCTGAATGGTATTAAGGAATACAATCCGTCATCCACGCAACTATAACAAGTAATTAACGTGTAAAAGATATCTAGAGAGTAGTGAAGTCTAAGTAAACACAATTCTCCCACATATTGCTCACAACATTAGTATAATTTAGTTTATTTTCATTTCTAGTATTTTATTTTGATTGGATCTTTAGTATTGGGTTAGTTGACTAACAACTAATTCCGCCAACTCCTTCAAAACCCGAAATTTTTAATTGCTTTCATAAAAATATAAAAATACAAAAAGAATCATCCCTCATCTCTAGACCTAGTCTTTAGGTTTTCTAATCCTAGCGACACTATTCCTAGCTGAACGATCAATCCCCCGGTACTTGTCATTATACTATACTACATCGATCAGGTACACTGCCTGGTGGGGGTTGTAAGCTTCTCGAGAGGTAAAGCCTGGTGCGATCCCCACGCATCAAGTTTTTGGCGCCGCAGCCCGGGGAATAGTTATTGTCTAGGTTATAATCTCTTTTTATTAGGTCTACTTCCTAGATTCCTTTCTAGTAAGATTTTATTTTTATTTTTAGGTTCTCTCTAGTCTATCTTTTTCTTCGTGCCTTTGTTAGTAAAATTAAATTCATTGACTATTCCGTTGACCATTATGGAAAACGCGAATCCACCCCTTTCCCCTAGAGAAGTGGCTTTGTTACGTGAGCAAATTGAGAATGAGATTAGGGAACTTAGGGAGCTTAATAGGTTGATTAAGGTTGAGCTCGACCATGCATTTAGTGACCTAGCGACCGCCTTGTATTCAAATGAGGACCTAGGGCCTAATGATTTTGTGAATGTTGTTGAGGAACTTGAAGAAGGGGAGATTGATCCAAAGTTAGATGATTATTTTAATCTATACCCCACTAAGGAGGAGATTGCGTACTATAATAATCTTATTGATAACCCTCGATCTCCTTTTACTAGAATCGAACCTAAGATAAAGAGAGGCGATCCTAAGAATGCTAAGATACCATGTATGATTGGGTATAGATACGTTGACAATGCTTACATTGACTTTAAATCCCCAATCAACATTATGTCCTCAAGTGTTTATAATGATATAGTGAAAACAAGACTTGAACCTAGAAGAGATCCCAAATACCCTGATGGAGTTTGTAACTTTGTCGGGAGAATTAAAGGTCTACATGTCTTTGTTGGGAATTTCATTTATATCACCGACTTCATGATTGTGGAAGATCTTGCTAATGTTATTGATTGTCGATTATCCAATGTTGTGTTTGGTAAACCGTTTGATGAAAATTCCAAGTTAGAATATGATGAGATAGAAGGGACAATCCGATTTGCAAGTAACACCGATAGGATCATTTATAGGACGCCTAATAGAATGAAAGAATTTCATTTTATACCCCGATTCGACATGGATAACATTGGTGCTTTTGAGGACATCAATGAAGAGGATAAGAAAAAGGGCATGGATTATGTATGGGAAAAAAGGAGTCTTTTCTACAAAGATTGCATGACTCTAGGACCAAGGTATAAAGTAGACGAGGAATTTGCCCATAGGATTATAGGAGTGATTGAGAATAAGGTGATTGGTTTCTACAAGGAACATTTACAATCAGAAAGTGAAACCAATAATGAGGTAACGTAGTAACCCATGACCTTGAGTCTAGCTACAAGACTCGTAAATAAAGAAAAGCGCTTCTTGGGAGGCAACCCATGTTTTGTGTGATTTTTATTTTTGTTTGTTTGTTATTTGCTTCCGTATGCATGCTTTGTTTTTATTGTTGGTAGATCATGTTTCAAAACTGAAATGGTGAAAATACTTTACTTTGTTGTTTAGCCTAGTCTTAACTTCATCCAAAGGTATTTTTGCAAAAGATAAGTGTAAGGGGAAACCCCAAATATGTTTTTAAGAAACAAAACCGATCATGATTCTCCACAATATTAAGTGAACATGTATATTCGTATTTGTTAGAGTCAAACGCTTGTATCGAGTCATAATGATGTTTTGCAGGATTTTCCAGGAAGTAGGACGAAGTTTTTCCAGAAATTTTCCGGAAACTTAACATAAGAATTTCTGCAGGTCACTTCTGACGGCGTCACGAGTTTACTCTTGACGGCGTCACGTGTAAAATTCTGGAAATTTTACCAAGTTTTGTTTTTCTAACGGAATCTTAAAGTTTTTGTTGAATTATCAGTTTTATAATCTCCAGGAAATCTGCAAACATCATTCCACAAGCATTATATCTTATTTTGTTTTCTAGGATTTTTTAGCATATGTAGATTGCCGCCGATTTTATGCGAGGTTGCCTTGTCTGTTTTCTCAGGTTTTACAGATTATGTATGACAAGAAGATGATTATTATTCTGGAAGGAAAGCTTTGATTGTTCATTTTCTTGGAGGAAGATCTAACCTGGCCACCTTATTATCCATACCGAGCGAATCAGGGGAGTATTTGATTTCATTTATTTTACTTATTTTACTTTTACATTCTTTACTTGAACATTGGGGACAATGTTCATCCTAAGTGTAAGGGGAGGGTAAAATAATGATACCTTACAGATACACTTTCGCTTGAGTTTGTTTGTTTGATGGTAGATGTGTAATAAAACTATGAGAAATACTTGCTAGTGCAATTTTAGCGCCAAATTTAAATTTTTTTACAACATTTAGGAGTGAAACTTTAGCCATAGCAAGCGTCTCATGGATAGGAGATTGTATGACTAGCACAAAACCGTACCATTCAGAAAAATTTTCCACCAAAATATGTGAGGTTCGCCTTTAGATTTGATAGGAAAAGCATTTACTATTAGTGCTTATGAGTGTACCGGTAGCATTTAGATTCTAGAACTTGCGTTAGTGATGCATCCCGAGACCGCTAGTGAGACTACATTCGTGTAGTAGGATTTACTACATGATAAGAGGCATTAGGATCACCCTTGTGTTAAACCCGTATCATAATTACTTGACCATTTAAGTCATATTACTTGGCTAGTTAAGTCAATTAATTTTTCCTACACCCTTAGCGTTGTACTCATTTTTAGTACACGAAACCCCTAGTACACCCCTCCGAGCCTATCTTTTCGTTTCTAACTTTAAGCATTTTACTTAAAGGAAGAATTTGTTACACCCCACTTAAATGTACACCCAAATCGCCTTAGCCTTCCGTGTATGCACTCATTTTTAGTGCATTATTGTTATTTGTTAAACCCTAAGTTAATTATCTAATTGATTACATGGTTGCTAAGTCGAGTCATATCCTTGTACGTATTGTTTTGGGACGATTGGGACTCATGGGTAAAGTACTTATTTTATGGAGTAATGGGGAAGAACATCATATATTACCCCCATATGTGCGTTAATCTTAAAAGTACTCCAAGTGTTTTGATTATCTTAATTCGAGTCATTAGTTTAGTTATTTGTAAAGTATATAAAAATTCAAGTGTAAGGGGAATTTTCATTCCCTATGATGTATTATTTTGGATGGTAGGGTAAGAGTGTATGCAAAAAAAAAAAAAAAAAAAAAAAAAAAAATAGAAAAAAGAAAAGAGAAAAACATACGGACTACCATCCCTTTTCAGTCTATGTTCAATTTATGTTTTTGTTATTTTTCATTTATTAGCTTAAGTCGAGTCTAGTCTTGGCTTAGCAATGCCATATTGTACATGTAATTAACCAAAATTGTTAACTCGCCACCAGTAAAGACTGCCTATATCCAACAAAACCGTGTATTCCATATCCCTACTCCTAACGTTACAACCTTTTAAAAGACCTCTTTGATAGTTTATCCTAGGTGCTTACGCCATGTGGTGGAGGTTTGATCCTTTCCCAAGCCTGTGGTAATCTATTTTGCTATGACAGGTAGTGAGAGATGTTTTCCATTTCCATATTGTGATATATACTTTATTACACCCGAGAGATGTGAGTATCTAAACACTATTTGTGAGGTGCTAGTGTATGACCTCCGTGCTTGTCTTTGGTCTTTAGTGAAACGATTATTTGTTGTAATTAATTTTATATTAGTGTTAAATGACCCCTAACTTGTATTTTGACTAGAATAAAAGCGCATTTGCTTGAGGACAAGCAAATCTCAAGTGTAAGGGTATATGATGAGGCGAAAAATGAACCACTTTTAAGGGGTCATTTAAGCCCGGAATTGAATTTATTTGATCAAATATTACCCTAAATCGTTCATTTTGTGATTTTAGGTACTTTGGGAGTGAATTCTGGAAAAAGAAGCAATTCGGACGTTTTTGGAGCATAAAAGTAAAGAAAACGGCAAAGTCTTCCATGTATACCCTCAATCCCTCATCACCATAACAACCATGTCTAGAACCACCACCCTTACCTGACGGCGTCAAAAGGAAGATCCTGACGGCGTCAAGAGTAAAAACAATGACGACCCAGTGCAAACCTGAAGGCGGCACAACAAGGGTGTCAATAGTTAATTTGGTGACGGCCTGCACAAGGGGAATACATGACGGCGTTAGACCCAGATCTAGGCAGTCCGAGAAACTATTTGGCGGCGAGATGACGGCGTCAGACATTTGTTCTGGACGCCGTCACCTATCAAAATCTATATATAGTTTTCTATTTTTCATTCATTAAAAGGAACTTGTGTGGAGAAAACTAGGGCCGAACTTTGTAAACCCTAGGTCATATTTTACAGCGTTTTCAAGGGTTTTCACCCCTTGAATCCTTTCATGTTCTATTGAGATAAGTCTTCTCTTAATTCAATCAATATGTCTATGTGTTGGTTGATTATATCTTGTGCTTGTCTTGATTTCAACATGCTAGGCTAGATCTATCTTGTGTTTGCTTAGATCTAATGAAACCTAGATGTTAATTATGTGTTTATTACTTGTTTAAATAGCTTAAATAAGCTAGGGGAATGATTACGTAAAAGCTAGATATTTAAAAACGTTATAAAACCTAAAAACGCGTACGTCTAATTTAATTCTACGTAAACGTACGAAACAAAAACGATTTTAACTAAAGTAGGAATTTGCATGCCTTAGGGGCTTAAATGAAAATTAAACAAACTTAAAATACTTTATTTTATAATTACTAACTATTTAATTAAGAAAATCTAAAAATGTAAAAAGATATAAAAATGTACGTTTGAATAAACGTAAACGTACGAAACTAAACGTGAGTTTTAAGAAATAAAAGGCCTACGGATATAAAAATTATATTTTTACAATCCTAATAATATAAGAAAATTATTAGAAATTTAAAATTATTTTTACAACTATTTAATTAATTATTATTAATTAATAACTATTTTTAACTATTTAATAATACATTATTTAATAAGAAAATGTAAAATAAGTCTAGAAAAATAAAATTAAAACTTAGAAAAATCTAAAATATTATAAAACTTATTTTAAAACTAAAATTATATTTTTCACACTATTAATGTATTTATTATTAATTAATTACTATTTATAATTATTTAATAATACACTAAAATACAAGAAAATATGAAAATTACTTAGAAAAATGAAATTTAAATTTGGAAAAATCTAAAATAATATAAAACTAATTTTAAAACAGAAAATATATTTTTAAGACTTTTTATCTAATTATTATTAATTATTAACTATTTATTAATTATTAAAAACTAAATTAAATTCTAATAAATACTAAATAAACAAAGAAAAATCTGAAACTTTTTCTAAAATTATTTTATAACTACAGGAAGTTATGAAAATTATAAAAATGAAAATTGCTTATTGAATAAGCTAAAAATAAGCCAAATGGCTTAAATAGAAACTATCACTATTTGTAATTTTGTCTTTTCTGGATTTTCTTTTTCTAAAACTATTTAAATACTTAAAATACACAACTTTAACAAAGGCACTTTGGCCAGAACTAAAAAATAAGCACTTTGATAAGCCTAATGGATTGGCAGATTTGGCTATGTAGCTTATTAGGACTTGTAGCAACTTGAAAAAGCCAACCACAAGCTACTTAAAGGGTAAATAAGCTAAATCAGATATATAACAACTTGAAATAAACCAAATGGCATAAATAAGCACAAGAGATAAGTTAAAATAAGCCAATAAGCACTTATGCCCAAGACTGCATGCCAAATAGCCCAAATGGGTGACCTTTGCAGGCCTGTGGGGCCCATTAGGGAACTTGGGGGTCCAATGCAAAAGCTGATATAACAAGCTGAGCTTGGGGGCTTTCCAAAAACCTAACAAGCAAGCCCTGGGTCCCACTAGTGAAGGCAGGGGAGGGCTTGGAAGTTGGGCATGTACACTGAGTCACTCAGTGTATGGGTGTGATGGGACAAAAAGGAAAAGGCAAGCAGCCCTATTTAATAAGCTAGAAAAGGCAAGGTAAGCCTTGATCCTATAAGCTGGACTGATAAGCTTCTAAAAAAGCTAAAAAGCTTGAGGTGGGGCCCGCTAGGGAAGAAACTAAGGGCAATTGAAAATGGGGTATTTGATTGGGTGCCCTGGTGCAGGGGATACTTTGACCCTGCAGCCCATTTTGAGCTTATCTAATAAGCTACACAAAAATTACAAAAATAAGCTGGTGGTGGGATTCTCTAGCCTAGGTGGGGTACAACAACTAGTTAAAAGCACAAGTCCTAAATTACAACACAAAATTCATGAAAAATCTTTGAAGTTTTGATTTTCTGACTAAGGGTAAAATTTGACTTTTGAGATTTATATCCTAAGTTGACTTATATGAGTTTTGAGCTTAATCTACTTACTGAATAAGATGTAATAAGATGAAATGAGGCTAAATTGAGCTAAAGCTACAACTTATACACCAATATGGAAGTTTATGGAACTAAAATTCAACACAGTGGACTGTTATGATGATTACTAGTTGATTTTGACTTTTGTTCATTACAACTATTAAAAACTTATTTGAATTGGTCTAATAAGGGTCTGAGTATGATATGTGAACAACCAATGAGCAATGAGATCAATTGAGACACTACTACATAGTTAGTACCCAACACCTTTGAATCCACAGAATACCATTGAAACTTGATTTAAATGTGTCCTAAACACAATCTAATGATTACTACTACTCTAATAAGTAATGAACAAGCAAAAGATATACAGAAAAGCTACAACCAATACTTTTACATTAAAACAATAAAAATTAAATAGTGGGCTTACAAATGATTCAAGCTGAGAAATCAAGAACCATGGACCATAACCTACTTTCTAAACCTCCCATGAGGTACTACAACCATGTCCATCCAGGATTTAACCAAGCATTTTGATTCAATCTTCCTTTACACTGATTTTTTATTTTTAACTTATTTTTTTGTATTTTTGAGTAATTTTTTATTTTTTTAAGTAAAACTGGTTTTTATGATTCTAAAAGCTTATCTAAGCTTTGTCAGAGCTTAAGTGAGCTTAATAAGTCCATAGTAACAACTGGAAACAACAATCAAGCTATTTGGAATTTTTGAAATAAAAGGAAATTGCATAAACTGAATTTGCAAAAGCAAAGTGGAATTGAGACTTGAAAAAGATCTTAGATTACTTGAATTTACTTGAGATACAATTAAAAAGCTTGAAATTACACTCGAAAGCTAAAATTAAGTTTACACGACACTAAATTACACTACCTAATCTAATACTATCTTCTGCTGCTTCTCTATGGATATATAGATGACTTTTGAGGTTCCTACTAGCACTCTGGTCAAATCCCACTTGTATTGTCAGCCTTTGGATTATTAAAAATCATCTTGGCCGTTTAAAATGCTTTTGGCGCCAAAAATATCCCAAGGCCAGTTGGATGTTGCTTGTGAGGATTTTCAGGGTTTAATTGGTTTTGGGAGGTTGTGGAGGTGGAAGGGAGTGGGTAGACAGCTGGGGTGTGAGGTGGAAGTGAAAAACCAGGGAGGTGGAGGTGGTGGTTTTGCTGTGTGAGTGAGGGAGAGGGAGAGGTGAACAGTGGGTGGGTTTGACTGGGGAGTTGACCCCGGTTTTATTATATAGGGTGTGGGCCGGTTGAGTGTTGGGCCAAGCAAAAAGGAAAGGGTGGGCTTTTGGTTGTGTTTGGATTTGGATTTGGTTTATTATAATAAAAAGGGTCCATTTGGTTGTAGTAATAAACAAGGACCAATTTTGCAATTTCCTGAAAATTGAGGGGCTGATTTTGACATTTTCTCAAAGTTCTAAAAAGGACTAAACCTGCCAAGCTTGAATAGTACAAGGGTTAATATGTGATAAATTCCAATTTTTAAACCCCGAGGACTAAAATTGCCAAACTTGAAACTTCAGGGATCAATCTTGTAATTTCACCAAACTTTCCAACCAAGGACCATTCCTGCCATAGAAGATTAGTATAAGGACCAAAATTGATTTTCTCAAAGTTTTTTTTACATCCTAGGGACCATTTATGTCAATTTTGCAAAGTACAGGGACTAAACTTGTAATTTTGTGAAACTTTGCACCAAAGGACTAAATATGTAATTTGTGATTAAAAAGGACCTTTGGTGACTTTTTCATGTTTTAGAATAACCAAGGACTAGTTTTGACAAGTTTTGAAAGTTGAGGGACTGAAACTGCCAATTATGCAAACTTTGTTCGTTTTTCATATGTTTTTGATCATTTTGCATCTGAAACATATAAAACACATTTCTGAGATATTTTCAGTATTATGATGCATATTTGAGTGTTTTTGGATGTTTTGGCAGTTCAGATTGGTATAAAATGATGAGTATTTAGACACTTATCAATGGTTGTATTGGATGAATGATTTCAATGTTAGGCTTAAGAAAACTGGCAGATCTCCATTGTGTAACATGCTTGAACGTCTTAGGAAACATGAACCGATGTGTACTAGGTTTTATTAGTTGTATTTAATGCATGAACAAATTCTAGTGATCCCATGTTAGGAGCTTCTTAGCCGGCTCGACATAGGAGTGAAGTAGGCGCTCATAGGATTGGGGAAGTAAGTACGCCACCCCATGAATGGTATTAAGGAATACAATCCGTCATCCACGCAACTATAACAAGTAATTAACGTGTAAAAGATATCTAGGGAGTAGTGAAGTCTAAGTAAACACAATTCTCCCACATATTGCTCACAACATTAGTATAATTTAGTTTATTTTCATTTCTAGTATTTTATTTTGATTTCATCTTTAGTATTGGGTTAGTTGACTAGCAACTAATTCCGCCAACTCCTTCAAAACCCGAAATTTTTAATTGCTTTCATAAAAATATAAAAATACAAAAAGAATCATCCCTCATCTCTAGACCTAGTCTTTAGGTTTTCTAATCCTAGCGACACTATTCCTAGCTGAACGATCAATCCCCCGGTACTTGTCATTATACTATACTACATCGATCAGGTACACTGCCTGGTAGGGGTTGTAAGCTTCTCGAGATCCCTCGAGAGGTAAAGCCTGGTGCGATCCCCACGCATCATAAGTATAAACACTTAACCCGTTTATATAACGAACAATGATACATACTCAAGTTAACAACATAGACATAACTTTGACCCACATCAACATACATACAATCCACTTAAGGACTCATGGGGGCATCAACTTTGACACGAGCTCCGTATCCTATACTAAGCTCTTATATTCATTACCATAACCTTCTAAGTGGCACTTCCAAACCTTAATCCTTATTCCAAACATTACATCTCCATCATACATAAACCTACAAAACATTGAAACACTAAGACGTAAGCTTTCGCTTAGTAAGCAACTAGATTAATACATGATTAATACTTCAATCCACACATATGCATCATGAACACTTTTAACCATTTAACTCATGAACATCCAATCTCATATCCATCACCATAACAACATCGTAACTATAACACATGAACATGATAACCTTTAACACATAAAAATCATAAGCATACCTTAAACTTTCCAAAACCATGATCTATCACTTGTATCTTACTCACTAAGCATACTTCTTTATAATCCAACTTACTAATCCAAGACAAAAATCCTATAAACTCATTCAATAACATATAACATGAGAATATTCATATTAACATAATAATCATAGTTACTTACCTTGATCATCCAAGCTAAACTACCATATTTTTATATCACCAACAAGATCATCATCATCATCATCTTTAGCTTATGTGGCCATAATACTAAGAACATCATCATCTTCATCAACCTTCTTCCTTGATTCCTAACCAAGGATCATCATCCTCTTCATCCTTGTTTCTTGTGGGGAAATTGCTATAAGCTTAACCTTGCATTAAGACCTTGGCTTCTTAGCTAATCCTCACCAAGCTCACTTTTCCTCCCATTCTTTCTCCTTAGAACCGACACCATCACCCACATACACACAACTCTTATCTAAAAATGAGATCACTAGAAAAGTCTATAGAAATATCTAGACTTAGTTAGGTGTGGCTTTGCTTAATTGGAAACTTAAGTCCTTTTAGTCCCCTTCTTTCTACTTTGGCCACATAATACATATAACTCATTTATCACTTGGCAACTTTAGTCCTTTTAATCTATTTTCATTATGTTTGTGATACAACATAACACGTTACACATTCATTCACTATTAGATCAGCTATCGGGTTTGACTAGCTAATCACATGAAGTCTTAGTCAATTTTATCTAGGGTGGGGCCTATTTGTATCCGGGATACGGGCCTATTTGCTTGATAGGTTGGTCCGTGATCACTGCTATTGGGTGTGCTTGAAAGTATCTGCGCAGTCTTTTAGCTGCGAATGCTAAAGCCAGGACCAGCTTTTCCATTGCGGTATAGTTAATCTCTGTCTTCTTGAGTGCTTTGCTTACAAAGTATACTGGTGTTTGTAAGGAGTTCCTATCTGTCAATAGCACCGCGCTGACTGCTCCATGAGTTGCAGACAAGTACATAATCAACTCTTCCCCTGGTCGGGGTGCAACTAGTGTGGGAAGCGCTGGCGCTGCTATGTGTTGCTTAAGCTGTTGAAAAGCTTCTTCCGCTTCCGCAGTCCAACGAAAGTCTCCCTTTTTTGTACATTTCGTGAGTGTTTTAAAGAGAGGAAGTGACTTATCCGCTGATTTGGACAGAAATCTATTCAACCCGGCTAGTTTTCCATTCAGGGACTGGACTTCTTTCAATGTGCGTGGTGAAGGGAGTTGGATGACAGCCTTTGTTTTTTCTGGGCATGGCTTAATGCCATCAGGCTCTATCAAGTATCCGAGGAACATGCCTTCTGTAGCGCCAAAAGTGCATTTCTTAGGATTTAACTTCATGTTGATCCTTCTGAGCGTCCTGAATGTTTCCTCAATGTCGCGTACCAACTCTTCCTCGGTATGGCTCTTTATGATAAGGTCGTCAACATAGACCTCCAGGTTGCGGCCCACTTGCTTTTCAAATGCATTATCTACTAATCGCTGGTAAGTGACGCCTGCATTTTTTAAGCCAAAGGGCATTTTTGTGTAACAATAGACACCCTGGCTTGTGTGGAAGGCAGTTTTTTCCTCGTCTTCTTTAGCCATTTGGATTTGGTGGTACCTTTTGTATGCATCCAAGAAACATTTAAAGGGGTATCCGCACAAGGATTCTATCTTCCATTCTATCTCTGGTAGCGGGTATCAATCTTGTGGACATGCTTTGTTGAGATCATTGAAATCCACGCACATCCTCCAACTACCATCACTCTTTTTCACCATTACTGGATTGGAGAGCCAGTCATGGTAATAAACCTCTCCCATGATACCTGCATCTACAAGCTTGTGTACTTCCTCTAGAATGGCTTTTGCGCACTCTAGAGCCTGGTCGCGCTTTTTCTGCCGTACTAGAGGGTATCCTTGTCGGATCTTCAGCTTGTGTTCTGTAATCGATCGTGGCACGCCAGTCATGTGCTTTGGTTCCCATGCAAAGATATCTAGATTCCTTTGTCAGACAACGATCCCCCAATCGATACCTCTTGATCCGGGTAATCAGGGTGAATTGCGATCTTCAGATTTGATACTTTAACTGCGTGCTGTTCTGGAGTGCGTGCCGTCTCACATGTAACCGTGTTGCACTCTCTAGGTGATACGGTGGTATTGTAGAGGGTGACAATGCCTCCTACTACTTGGAATTTGAGCATCCCATGAGCTGTGGACGGTACTGCGCGCATGGCTGATGTTCCTGGTCTTCCAATAATGCCATTGTATGGCGAAGGAGATCTGATTACCATAAAATTCATTCAGGCCGCCGTGGAGTGTTGCTTATCACCAACGACCACAAGTAATCGTATTTTCCCCATGGGCCATATCTTTTCTCCTGTGAAGCCAGTCAGCGACGTCGTGGCCGGAATTAACTGACTTCGTATCTCAGGTCGCAACCTTTTGAAACAATGTTCATACATGATGTCTGTGGATGCCCTTCCATCAACATACATGCGGTGGATATCGTGACCCCCCGTATTTATCTCGATGGTGAGCGGTTCCACTACTGCGTTGTCCGCAGCCAGAGTGGGGAAAGAGATTTCGTTCCCATAAGAAAACTTTTGGCTGACCTTTTGCCTAGTCTTTCGCTGCCATGATTGTATCATGTAGATGGTGTCAGCCTTGTCCTTAGGTGTCTCTTTCTTGCTCCCATTCTTCTGTTTGTCTTTTCCCTCCTTGATGTTCTTGATGAGGTGATCCAATTTGCCTTCTTTCACTAATTTATCAATTAGTTGGCGTAATTGGACACACTCGTTGGTGGTGTGACCCTTTTGTCCATGATATTCACAGTATCCGTTCCCAACGCGCCGATCTTCGGGGGTGCGCATTGGTGGGGGTTTCGGGAAGTTCGCACCTTCTGTCACAAATATCTCCCTTGGAGTCTTCGTTAGTGGAGTGTATTTGTCATTATCTCGTCCGCTCCCCTGACTGCGGTAGCTTTTGTTGCGGTTGCTACTCTGGTAATTGGATTGTCTCCTAGACTGTTCTTGTGACTTATAATTTGAGTAACCTTTCTTGTTATCCACAGCAGCTGCTTCCCCTTGGATAAAGGACCTCGTGCGCTTCATCAGTTTATCAAAGGTTTAGGGAACCTTATCATTTAACCTTCTGATAAGTTCTGGGTTATTGATTCCATTCATAAACCCTGAGATCTTTAGTATTTCGGGGCATGCCTTAATGTGTATGTATTCGTCCTTATAGCGCTCCACATAAGCGCTTGTGGATTCCCTTGGCGTTGTTTTACCCTAGCCAGTTCGACAGGGTTCTTGGCGCACTTCTTTCTTTGAGTAAAGTTCAAGCGAAACGCCTTTCGCAACTCTTCAAACCCGTCTATGCTTCTTCGTGTCAGCTTACTAAACCAGGTTCGCGCATTCCCCACCAATGTAGAATTAAACATGTGGCACCACATGGGTTGTGGCCAATTTTCGATGGTAGCGGCTGATTCGAAAATTTTTAAGTGGTCATCAGGATCACCCGTCCCATCATAAGTTTTAACATTGGCGGGCATGCGCCTTCTCTTATCTTCTGAGAAATCGCTGATACACCGAGTGAATGCGTCAACCTTTTGGCGGCGCCAAATACGGGACATATCTTCGTCCTCCTCTTCATCGCGATATCTTCTCTTGGACTTCCAGTGTCCTGTTTCTTTGTCCTCGTTGTCCGAGGAGTCACTTGAGGATGAGCTTACCCTTTTGCGGCGCTTGCGCCGACTGTCCTCCGAATCCGAGCTTGAAGGGCTTTCGCATGGGGAGCGTTGTCGCCCAAGTCTATCATGAACTCTTCGACTACTAAACCTTGGAGGGCTTTCGCTTGGTGAGCGCTGTCGCCCAAGTCGATCATGGATTCTGCGACCACCAAGCCTAGCATGGACATTGGTACGCCTTCCATCGTCTTCGTACTCCTCTAGGTACTGCAAGTCAGCTGCCTCATCATCCACAACTTTCCTTCCGACCCTAGTGAGCACTGGGAGTCGGCGGCTATCCTTCTCGAGCCTCTCCTTTCGATGGCGCAGTGGGGATGCTTCGTACTCAGGGCCGAAGTTGAGCCGGACTTGTAGGCTCTGACTTGACCTTCTTTTCGCTTCCTCTTGCATAAGGGCAACCAAGGTTTCATAGTTTTGAGACACAAAATCACTTGGTGCTAATTCAGGCGCAGCTCCTTCTAGCGCGAGGATGTCTGTTTCCACATTAGGACCCCTATCTCGATTAGGCGCACATGGCGGCTCAGCGGGGTCTGTTTTTGGCATCGTTCGGTGGGGAGTGGTGAAAAGAGTGCGCTGTAGATCTTCCGCGCCAGTGGTTGTCGTAGTGGCCTGGGTAGTCCCTGTGGGCAGTTCTACCGTTGGAAAGATCAGATTTGGGCCTGACCCTTGGTGCCTGGGCGCGCTGGTTGTTCCAGGGGCCTGCCTAGGGGTTGAATCGCTTTGATGCTTCTTCCCCTATGGGTCACCATGTGTTTTCTTCACTTGCGGAGTCCGCTGGTTTACGTTTCCATGGTTCATAATTCTAGTTCTTAGTGTAGGGTCCCACGGATGGCGCCACTTGTTGATACAAAAGTTGGGCGTTCCTTGTTTGGGTTCCTGTTCTCGTATCAATTGGATCTTAATGCTTGAGACCTGCGCACTAAGAAAGCAAACAACACCGTTAGGCTTATCGTGGGATTGTCTCCCACGATTATCCTCCGGCGTGAGAGTAAGTAATCGGTTTTAGGGTTATAGTGAAGAGTTAGGGTTTTTAAATGATACCTCAATGAGAGCCGTGATATTCTTTATATACACACGAAATCCTTGTTGGTTTCGTGTTCCTTACTCTTCGGCGTATCTCGCCTTATACGGTATATTGATCTTTATCCCATAAATAGAAGATCCTTATCAAGACCATAAATAATATATTTGAGTTTGGGCTTTCGTGAGCCCAAATCGTTATTATGATAGCCCAAATCATTATTGTGATAGCCCACGCGTGATGGGCTTGGGCATTAGTAGTGTCTATTGGTCGGGTTCATGACCCGAGTGCGGACTATACGTCATCAAGCGTGTGCGCGCTCCTTAAGAAATAAAAGAGAAGAACTAGAGAATTATTTATCTTAAAACTTGATTCATTCATTCATAATAATGATTTGGTATATATAACCGAATAACCCTAGCTTGTAAAACAAGCCAAACATAAAAACATATCTAAACAATGACACTTTCCTAATACGACATAAAGACATATCCTAAATAAATATAATATGACATGACATAAGCCCGGGGCATATCAGATTCCAATGGTAGTTTGGTGCCATCTTACTTTTTTAGATTTCATGACCATACACTTATAGGACAAAGATCTAACATCAAGTGGCAATGTGGCATGTCATCTAGTTTAACATATACGGAGTATATCTCAGTATTCTTTTTGATCGTGTTGTGAACTTGTGATTCAATCTTCTAACATTCATTGGGATTTCACTAAAAATGTGATTCGAAAACAATATTTTAATGGGCAAACTATTAAAAAAAGTATTATACTTGTCATGGTTTCGTCTTTAGGGTAGCGAACAATTTTTTTTTTTTTTTTTTTTTTTTTTTTTTTTTTTTTTTTTAGGGTAATTTTTTTTTTTTTCATATTCATCATCTTTAGGGTATTTTGCGAAATTTCTGGACATTTTTGCTCCTTTTAGCTAATAGAATTTTTTTTTCCTGAAGGCCAAAAATGTCTCATAATACCCTAAAGAGGATGAATTTGAAAGAAAATTACCCTAAAAAAAAAAAAAAATTGTTCGCTACTCTGAAAACGAAACCATGGCAAATATGTTATATATATATATATATATATATTTTAATAATTTGCCATATTTTAATTGTTGTGGACTTTTAAACAAAGGATATTTGTTGTCCAATTGGTAAGTATCCAAAATTTAACCCCAACTCCTTTTCGAGTGTAAAATTTTTTAAACATTTTCCATTCTATATTTACTCTTGTACCGTCACTCATCATTCCTCATTCCTAGTTTATTTATATAAATCAAGTCACCTTTTACTTATACATTTAAGCCTTAAAACTTGAAGACGTAACTTTCTACAATCAACATACACAAACAAAATGAACACAACATATAAGATTTAAATTTTGAAACAAACGAAAGATCACAAACAAAACTTTAGAAAAACTAATAGAACTTGGATTAATATCTCTTTTTGAAACATCAACTGCATTAAAACTGGGGGCAATTCCATATTTACCCAACTTAAACATGATAATGTCATATTTACCCAAAACATGTTTTAATTGCATTGTAAATTATGCATTCAAAACTTGTATTTTGGGTATATATGACATTTTCATATTTAGATTGGGTAAATATGGAATTATCCCTTAAAACTAACCCTTCCCAAGAATCAAGGTTAAAAAACTTGGATCCATAAATATGTTTTGATAAAAGATGATGATATTAAAAGAAGCTGATACATTTCAAAACATATTTACGTGGTTAATTGATAAAACAACATTTATTGTAAAATTTGGATGAACGATGCGGGTAAATTTACACTTGTTCATCAACATAAATGAATATATGATTATTGTTTTTGTTTAGCTGCTTTTCAAGCAAGTTTATCTTGAGTATGGAGCTTGTTTTCGCTTCCACATGACTTGATTACAACATGAGTTTTTGCATCTAGTTGTTTTGATTAACAATCCCACATAGGTCAATGAAAGAAATTTTTTATTCTTTATATATTAGTGTGTATATTGTTGTCAGTCGAGATTAATATGATGTTGTTTAGTATTGTTGCATCTATGCTAAAATAGACTGTTGTCTTAGCATTATTTGTGACCAAACTGAATAACTTCTAAAAACTCTTGATTTTTTTAAGAAAACCTTAAAAAAAAATGTAACTTTGATTTTTTAAGAAAACCTTAAAAAAAATGTAACTTTGATTTTTTAGGAAAACCTTTAAAAAAATGTATCTATGATTTTTTGACTTTTTGGCGATTAGTCCGGTAAGTTTGAACTCACCATCAGGCAAACTCAAACGGGTAAAGTCGGATCCTCCCTTTTCAAGAGTCAGGAAAATTTGCACCTAACAAAAATTTAACGTGAGATGTCTCGTATTTTATAATAATAGTAACAAACCATTTTGCCACTCGGACACCATTTAACATGAGACTTCTCGTATTTTATAATAATAGTAACAAGTCATTTTGCCACTTGGGCACCAATTAACTTGAGACGTCTAGTATTTTATGATAATAGTAACAAGTCATTTTGCCACTTGGACAAGCCTAAATGATTTTGATATGCTACTTTTGTTGGTGCTCAAATGTCTTGTTGGGAACAATTTTTGTATTGCTTTTTCATATGTGTGTTCTGTTGCCTATAAAAGAAAACCGATTATTTAATTCTAGCTAGTCAACATTAGAATGTCTTGCATCTTATTCAACCTTGATAAATTTAATTTACGTTTAAAATTTATGTACGAGACATGTGAGCTTTGCCAATATCTATCGAGTCTTTATGTACGAGACACTGGTTCATCAACATAAATGGATATATGATTATTGTTATTGTTTAGCTGCTTTTCAAGCAAGTTTATCTTGAGGATGGAGCTTGTTTTCGCTTCCACATGACTTGATTACAACATGAGTTTTTGCATCTAGCTGGTTTGATCAACAATCCCACATAGGTCAATGAAAGGAATTTTATATTCTTTATATATTAGCGTGTGTTTATTGCTTCCAGTCATGACTAATAGGATGTAACGTGATACTTCATGCAATTTATGATGATATTACAACTTTACAAGCCATTTTATCGCTTGGACCCCTAAATGATTTTGATATGCTAATTTTGTTGATGCTCGAATGTCTCATTAGGAACAATTTTTGTATTGTGGTTTCATATACTAGTTATAATGCACGCGCGGGTTTTTTTAAAATTTTTTGAAATAATTATTTAAAAATTTTAATTCTATTGTTAATTGCATCTTATCTATATTTTTTGTATTTATCTTCTACTTGTGTTGTGGATAAATATAAAATAAATAATCTTTTTTTTTTTAATATCTTATCTATATTTTTTATATTTATCTTCTACTTGTGTTATGGATAAATATAAAATATTACCTAATAAGAAAATAATATTTTTTTTAATAAAATTATTACTAAATCAGGTACGAATTGATTTTTTTGAAATGCAAAATTTCCAATAGGTGTTTTATTTTATTATATAAAAGATGTTTTCCGTTGCCTATAAAAGAAAACCGATTATCAAGTTCCAACTAGTAAACATTAGAATGTCTTGCATCTTATTTAACCTTGATAGATTTAATTTACGTTTATCAATTTATGTACGAGACATGTGAGCTTTGCCAATATCTATCGAGCCTTTAACTTCTCGCGAAGGATTTACTTCTTATTTAGATAACAATACGATATGAATTTACTAGTTATAATGCCCGCGCATGCGTGAGTTTTTTAAAATTTTTTGAATCATATATTTTTATTTATTAAAAAAAAAATAATTTAATCTTTGTTTTGTTTGATTTATGATGTTTAATTATAGTTTTTTATTATTAAAGATAATTATTTAAAAATTTTAATCTTATTATTAATTGCATCTTATCTATATTTTTTGTATTTATCTTCTACTTGTGTTATGGATAAATATAAAATATTACCTAATAAGAAAATAATCTTTTTTTAAATAAAATTATTACTAAATAAGGTATAAATCCATTTTTTTAAATGAAAATTTTTTAATAGGGGTTTTGTTTAATTAATAAAAGATTAATAGGAAGTAATTGAGATTGATAATGTGCAATTGCCGTTTCTTAATGTACCTGTGATGCAGCAGGCCTCTAAGGTCAACACAACAACATGAGCTTGAACAATGTTGGCCCAATACTAAAACCAATGCAACCCAACCGGATTTGAAAAACTATTTTCAAACTTGATTTTGAACTAAAACTGAATTGTTGCAATGCAAGGGTGAAAATGAGTTTATTTCAACAAATTGTGTTTAGCAAAACTAGTGATAATAAAAATAGGGTAAATTGCAAAAATGGTCCTTCATGTTCTACGAAATTGCAAAAAAGGGACCGAGACAAAAAGTAGCGCAAAAAAGCCACCCACGTTCCACATTTTCGCAAAATCGCCACTGAGAGCCATTTTCCGTTAACTTTCCCGTTAAGTGCTATGTCACTAGGGGTAGTATCGTCATTTTACTGTTCCAAATCTATCCACTGTTTTTTTTAATTCTTTTATCATCTCCTGAAATTTCTTTTTGCATCTCTCTCTCTACAAATCCTTCAGCTTTATCTCTCTAGAATCACTGTTGATTATCTCTGATCGATCTCCGGCGGCCATGGTTAATCTCTTTTAACTATTTTTTTACTTCACTTGACTGTTGATTTTTCTTTATTGACTCGTTAATTTTGTATGTGTTTGAACTATGTGAAATGTAAATTTTATGATTTAGATTTGATTTTTTTTTAGAGAAGATCTGATTTGGGTTTTTTAAGGTTTAAATGATTGAGCCTTAAAACATAATTTAATAAACTTATGATGTATAATATTATGCTTCTTTAGATGTGATGACTTCGGCTTCAGGGGCAACATTAAGTTATGCAATTGGAAGAACACAGTTCACTTAAAAAAGTGCTACTTAGCTATGGGAATTCCAACAAACTGGCTTATGTCGTTTTATTTATATCGCAGTCGTACCTACACTTCATCCAGTTCTGAGTACAACAAAACTTATCTCACTAGTTGGCAGTGAAAACGCTTCAAAGTTTCTGTTGGAGGTAATGTGAATACGTATGTGTTGCACTTATTGTTATGCATTTACTTTTGCATTAGTAACAAAAGTTCTGTTTACTTAGATAGCCACGAATATGAAGGTTAATTCAACACAAAAGTTGGCGGGAGGAAACTGGCCTGTATCAGGAGGCATAGTTCAACAATTGTCTTCTCCTGAAGGTTATGTAATAGAGAAAATTTACATAGCCTGTTACGCGGATGGATTTGTTCGAATCTGGGATGCCACCTCTCCAGTCTTATCAATCCTTTGCATCATAGGAGCGGTGAGTCATTCTTTCATGTGAACTGATAATGTTCTAACAAGTCACGGTGGCCAAATGGGCGGGCTGGGTAACGGGTCAAAACAAGTAGTTTTTGTACATGTTGAAAAAGGTCGTGTTGGGCTAACTGGAAACACCATTTGTCCAAATTTCAAAAATATCATTAGTATTCCCTATCTCGAATACGATTACTAGACATATATTATATTAAGAATAAGCCAACTTATTAAATAAAAATGATTTAGGAGGTTTTATGTATTTTAATACACTTTGATTGAACTTCGAACCATTTCCTGTTAAGCTATTTTAAATCAACCATTTGATCCATTAGAGATAAAAGATAGCCCTAATCGGACCACTAACATCGAGTAATAAGTACACCAAATAGTAGGATTTCAGTTAACATATCTTATTCAATGACAGATGAAAGACGTGGAAGTGACTGGTTTAACTGCTCCAATATCAGAAGTGAGCTTCTGCTCCTCGACATCAGGACTAGCAGTTGGCAATCAACTTGGTTTGGTAGGATTTTTATATAGTCGATAATTCTATAACTTTTAATTGTCTTTACTTTGTCTGATCCAGTTGCATTAAATTCTGAGTTTGTAGGTCCGTGTATATAACTTCAATTCCAGCTCCAAAGAGACGAGTCTTCACATCGTCACAGGAGCTAAAAAAGAAAGTATGCTATTTCCTATGGTTATCTAGCTCTTGTACTGTTTTGATAGCTGTGAACTACTCCTAAACTGATTATTTGACCCATAAAAGACATATACACACACACTGAGAAGGCAATTATCCGCTTGATATGGATGTACACCTCCTACGCTAATTGCAAACCTTTGTTTTTTTCCCTTGCATGTGTGAAGTTGAGCTCAATACAGATAATTGCGATGTTTTTGTGTTACAGATTGAGTAGGTGTTGAAGTCTTAGTGTTACATTTCGTAATTTGTGGGAATCGTTGTGATAATTTCTTAGTGGTTTTCAGATTTGCGTAGTGATTTGTGTGAAATTAGTGTGAGTTTTTCTTCGTGACAGTACTGTTGGGTGGATGATGCTGTTTTGCATACATGATACATGTATATGTGTTTATATGTACACCAAACAAAAGTTAGTTCTCACCTACCAATTTGTAAGCCGTACATTTAGATTAGATGCTCACCTAAATATTGATATTGTAAGTACGTTTTGTAAAGTAGAATTGACTAAAAACATGTTTTGTTTACGTGCAATCCTCCCCTTATTGGTATGTTCATTTCGAGTAATATATGTTGTCCTTTACTATTCGTTTCCGGTCTTTGCCCTGTGTCATTGCTATATTCGTTAAAACATCTAAAATTACCATTTAAATCGTATTCATGTTGTTTTTCTACTTTTCCAAATCAGCAACTAATGAATGTGAATTGCAATTTCTGTCAGGATGTTCTACGCCCCAGGTGGACCATATGCATTGTTTGCAGGAAAAGATGCCAGCAGAGCTCTTGCAAAAATGTCGTTTGAAGATAAAGATCTGAATGGTGATCTCACTGGTCTTGGTGCTTTCGAGCTTGATGCATTGCAAGATTGGGAATACAAGTTCATGAGCAAGTATGTCAAGGTTGGAACCATCAAGAAGCCCGAAGATGCACCTGCGGCATCAACTGCTGCTGAACCAGCTGAAACTACCAAGTCAAATGCAGCTGAACCATCTACAGCTGAACCATCTACGGCTGCTGCTCATGTTTCAGAGCCAACAGAAGCTACAGAGGAGAAGGAAGACACTCCAACTACAACACAAGTCGTTAAAGATGAGTAAAGTTTTATCATGTCTATAGGGTGATTGTGAATTTATATCTCGCGGGATAGTAAGAACTTTTATAATTAAGCATAAATGAATGACAATCTGTGATAATCATACTTTTTTCAAACCTAGTGTTTTATAGGAGGAATGTGCATCAAGTGTGGCGAGAAAAGGGACAATCAATCGGTGTCGCAATTAAATACATACACAAGGTTATTCTTCTTTCACTAAGCACACATATCATCTCTTACAAAAGTTTCTCGAACCTGGGTAACCAAAGAATCTTATATAATTACAGGAACTGACACTTTCTGATGATGAAGTAGCTCGACTGCGTGACAGATATTTGAAGAATTTGTTACGCCACAGAAAGCTTTACTTGGTTTTTGACTTAGACCACACCTTACTAACTTTAGGGTTATGTAAAGTATCAAACAATGTTGTTAATCATGGGATGTTAATGGAGATGGTCACAAAGATGTCAAGACTGCCAACAATGAAGATGGTACAGCTATACAATGGATCAAAGAGGATCATCTCTTCACTGACTTCATGCAACTACTTACACCACCACAAATGTCTTGTACTTGTAATGCTATGTATATAAGTAGATTGTACAGAGCAGTAGTGTAGCTTAGTTGATTCTTAGCTTAGATAGAAAAGTCAATGCGGGTCAACTCTTTTAAAAGTATGTTAGAGTTTTTCCCGGCAAGACTATTGTGTATATAAACTGATGTAACCCTCATTTTTCAATGAATGAAATAATCTTTCACAAACTCTCTCTGCTTTCTCATTAGATGTTTATGTATGTTTGTAATATATGGTTGCTAGATACTACACCCTTAATTTTTCTGCATTTAATAATTGATACCTAAAGTGAATCAATGTTTTTGAATGTTAAAATTCATAAAAATCTGGGTTTGATGGTGCATTTAATTTTATTTTTAAGAAAAAGGGATTTGATGGTGGTGATTGTGTGGTGGTAGAGGGTGGTGATGTTGGTTGTGTGGTGGTGGTGGTGGCGGCGGTAGAGGGTGGTGGTGTTGGTAAAGGGTGGTGGTAGTGGTGAAGTAAAATAAAAGATCAAACATAAATTGCAAATATAGTCCCTGAATCAATACACGTGGACATATGAATCATTAAAGCAATAAAATGATGATACTACCCCTAGTGACATGGCACTTAACGGGAAAGTTAACGGAAAACGGCTCTCAGTGGCGATTTTGCGAAAATGTGGAACGTGGGTGGCTTTTTTGCGCTACTTTTTTCTCGGTCCCATTTTTGCAATTTCGTAGAACGTGAAGGACCATTTTTGCAATTTACCCTAAAAAATAATAGCAGGTAACAATATCATTTACATTCCAATAATGCTTATTTGAGTATTAATTTTAAAACTAACGTTTAAACAGAATCCAAAAAGCAACACACTTTTTGTCAAGCATGCTTTATATATCAAACGCTAAAAACTTATTACTCCAAAATGCTGGGTGTGAATAAATTTATGCATTAGGTCAAAACTGCCCGGACCGGAAAATAAAACTCTTCGAAATAAAGAATCGAAAATCGAATTGATTTATCTCTTTTGGTATTTTATTCTGTTCGGTTCGGTTCGGTTCAGTTCAGCTCGATTAATTCATTTAAAAGGGTTTTTCTGTTTTGTCTTGAACCGAAACTGAAATCCACAATTTTGTTTTATACGTATTTTTTTAGAACGACAATTTTAACTATCTCACAATAGTTATACCACAAATCTATCTCATGTTGTCCTAAACACGACTTTAACCAACAACCATTTGTTTAGGTAGCTTCTCATACAACATGTGTTACCATTAAGACACTAAAAGCCATACCAAATACTCAATTCGTCTCATATTTATAGTCCTAATTTTCATTTTAGAATGTCTAAAAATAACAGTTTTCTTCTTTTCTCAACCAGTAAAAAAAAAAAGTTTAGGGTGCGTTTGGTTTGTAGGTGGTAATGGAATTAAATTTCGATTTGAGAAAGGTTTAAAAGAAATGACGAATGAGAAAAAAAAATATAATTGAATTATATATTATTATTTTAAAAATAAGGAGGATATTATTAATATTATTTTATAATAAAACAAATATATAATAATATACGGTCTCACAATAAAAACAATTTTTTTTTTTTTTTTTTGATTGGATGATATCACCCAAAGAGCCTAGTGGAGGTGGAATTGCATCTATCATTGAAAGTGGCGGGGTCAGGGAATCAAAACGGTACCAAACGAGTTACTCTCAAATTAAGTGTCCAAAATGGAATCTTTGAATGTCCTAAATTAAGTGTCTACTTATACCTTTCAACCAATAAGATGAGAGTTTAGTGGGTAAAAGTAATATTTGATTGGTGGATAATTTAGTTAGTGAAATCTCCTAAAACTTTGTTTCATTCTATAACCACCCATACACAGATACCAGAGTTAAAATGAAAACTATAGTTATTTCAGTTTTTTGTCTTGGCAGACAAAAAATTTGAATCAGAGTTCACATTCTACCCAGTAAAAAGTAGTGGTTAAAAAAAAATAAAAAATAAAAAAATAATAAAAAAAAGAAAACATTTGTGTCGTGTGTTTGGTAGTGCGTGGTTTTCAGTCTGATTTGACCACTCCACTCACACAGTACCAAACAAACAAACCACAATGAAGGATCGAAGCAGCGTGAAGGGAGGAGGAGGAGGTCAGCCATCAGTGAACGAGCGTTACACTCAATGGAAGTCACTCGTTCCCATTCTTTACGACTGGCTCGCTAACCATAACCTCCTTTGGCCCTCTTTATCTTGCCGGTCCGTACCTCCCTACCCTTACTTTCTAGGGTTTCCTTTTTTATTTATTATGTCTCACTAGCTGTTTTTTTATAAAAATTTGACTTATACATTATGTTTTTTTTATAAACCCATGAGAATTTAATGAATTAGTTATATTTAGTGCTAGTTGTTAAACCCTAGGTTTTTGTTTTTTCTTTTAGGGTGTTTGGATTAGCTTAATTAGCCGGCTTATGTGCTTTTTTGATTTTGGAAAAGGCGATAAACTCACTTTTTAGAGGTTATTAACTTTAGCTTATTGGCTTACGCCAATAAGGTGGAGTTGATAGGGTTGTAAGCTGAGTAAGTGAGCTTATCGGCTTTTCCAAAGTCAAATAAGACCATAAGCTGGCTAATTAAGCTGATCCAAACACCCTGTTTATATAGTTTGATTATGGGGGTGTATGTTTAAGCGTATATGTGGGCTTATGAGCTTATTTGTGTTTCGGCTTGTATTTCATAATCCCCAATTTTCTGGCTTATTTTAAGACATATATAAGTTTATCATATAATGATAAACTCATATAAGTCAAAAAGTCTTAAAATAAGCCCGAAAATTGGGCTTATGAAATATAAGCCAAAAGACAAATAAGTTCATAAGCCCACATATAAGCTTGAACAAACACTCCCTATATCGTTATACTTATTGGTTAATAAGTAATGGTGGAAATGAGCCGAGCTTAAGCTATGGCAGGCTCGGGCTTGTTTCTCCTGTTAATTAAAAGTAAATTTGATTATTCTATTGTTAGGATATAGTGTGAATTTTAGTTGTAATGTTTAGGGTCTTTGTGCTTTAAAAAGCTAAGAAGCTATATAGATAGGGGGTATACTTTAATACTTTATTTATGTTTCTATTGACGCGGTTTTTAAGATAGAAATGGTTCCTTAAATGGAAATGGAATAAAGTTTGGTGTTGCTTTTTAAAGAAAAAAGAACTTGACAATGATAGTGTAGTCACATCACATGTTTGTGCTTAAAAGATGTGATTAGTACTAGTAATGTGGTTGTTTAAATGGGGAAAAAAGTGCTGTATAGGTTTTTGAAAGCATGATGAAATGAGTATTAGTGACGTTTTGAAGTGATGTGTTTTGGGTTATAAGGCATATCGCTCACATTGGCTAATCTTTTTGTTAATAGATGGGGGCCGCTACTAGAACAAGCTACTTACAAGAGTCGCCAACGACTCTACCTTTCAGAACAGGTAAATTATTCTTACTAAAAGTATATGATCTATGCTTTTTTAATACTAATTTCACCTACGTTACCTCTTCCAGACTGATGGCAGTGTTCCAAACACTCTCGTGATTGCAAATTGTGAAATTGTTAAACCAAGAGTTGCAGCTGCCGAACACATAGCACAGGTGATAATGTGTTTCGAAATTTTAGTTTTATGGCTCTGTTCGTTTGACTAACGAGTGCTGGTTTTGTAGTTCAATGAAGAAGCACGGTCTCCCTTCGTTAAAAAGTTTAAAACCATTATCCATCCTGGAGAGGTAAAGACCAATATGCATCCTATTTACGTTTCTGCATATGCAAAGAAATTTGTATTTGACATTCACTTGTATATATGAAGGTAAATCGCATCAGGGAGCTTCCTCAGAACAGCAAAATAGTGGCCACACACACCGACAGTCCTGATGTATGTATTCAGTTTACATGCTTTAGTTCTTTTTGTCAATATCTTGTTAATTATGATATGTGATTAGATCAATCAGTCTTATTTATTCTTTGATTGTATTGCTTTTGAAACCAGGTTCTTATCTGGGATGTTGAAGCTCAGCCCAATCGCCATGCTGTCTTGGGAGCCGCAGAGTCTCGTCCTGATCTGGTGGGTCGTTGTAGATAGTTAGTTGTGGAAATTGGGGGTCGATGGTTGTGTAACTGGTCAAAAGGGTCTGCTCTGGCTGAACCATAAACTCTATTTTTTGTCTTCTCTTGAGTCCTTATAATCATTAATGATTTAAATATGATTGAAAACTATATATTTTAATGGAAACATGTTTTTGAAATAAAACGATTTGGGACTTTTACGCGGATGACTTCTATGACCCATATCTACCCAATAGAGACACGGTATAACCCAAATTGACCCGTTTACCAATAAATGACTCAAAAGTGCCAGTTTGCATAGTCGTAGTGCATAGTCATCTATGCGTACCTATTAACATGATTAGCTGTTTCTGTTTTGTTCTTAAATCCGTCTGTCATGTCATACACTTGATGATTCTTTGTTATGATGTGAAAATGTTGATATTCTCGGTCATATGGGTTTCTGTAGTTGTATTTATATGTATCAGCTCTCATAACAGAAATCTGATTTTGTTGTATTGTTTTTACCTTGTAGATCCTGACTGGACATGAAGAAAATGCAGAATTCGCTCTTGCTATGTGCCGGAGTGAACCCTTTGTACTCTCTGGAGGTGATTTGTTTTGCCAACCCATGCTTTAAGTTAATATTTGATCGTTTTTTTGTTGTGCAAGCGTGCTGCAGCTTCTACACTTATATACTTCTGACTTTATCTCTCAAAATGATATATATAGATACTAAATATAATCAAGTTTTTTTTGGTGTGGCAGGCAAGGATAAGTCAGTTGTTTTGTGGAGTATACATGATCATATCTCAACTTTGGCAACGGATTCTGGGAGTAAAAGCCCAAAATCTGGTGGGACTGATGATAAACCTACCGAAAGCCCAAAAATTCAAGCAAGAGGTATCTTCAAAGGGCATGATGATACTGTTGAGGATGTACAGTTCTGCCCATCCAGGTATCTTACACTGTCGTTATGGTTTCACCATGATTTTCTATATTCAATAGACCAATATTTATGACAGGTCTAGTTTGCTAACTGAGTTTGTTTTATATATGTTATCTATGTGGTGAAGTGCACAAGAGTTCTGTAGTGTTGGTGACGATTCCTGTCTTATTCTATGGGATGCAAGAACCGGGTCTTCTCCAGTTGTCAAGGTGATTTTCACATCTACTATTACTTCGGGTTTTATCAAGTTCGTGCTTGCTTGATGACTCATATGGTTACCTTTTTATTTATACATTTGACACTTGGTTTATAGAATCTCAAGTTGAATTTATACATCTTTGCAGGTTGAGAAAGCTCATACTGCTGATCTCCACTGTGTTGATTGGAACCCCATTGACGAGAATTTCATTTTGACGGGGTAAATCACGTTTTTGTTTTCTTCTGCTGTGTTTTCTATTGCCATAGGCTTGTTTATTGACATGTTTTGAAGATACTTGTATATAAAAGGTTCAATAAGTAGGTTTCCAGCTATAAAAGTCAGATTTTATGTTCTTTTCAGGTCGGCTGACAACACTGTTCGCTTGTTTGATCGTCGAAGTCTCACTTCTAATGGAGTTGGAGCACCTGTACACGTATTTACCAATCACAGTGCTGCTGTACTTTGTGTACAGGTATTGGCTTATTTTCTTCATAAGCAAGCTTTTATCACTTTACGGGGTATCCATGCTTATTCACTCAGTTAAATATTAAAAATTATATTTCAGTGGTCTCCTGACAAATCATCCATCTTTGGAAGCTCAGCCGAGGATGGTGTCTTGAACATCTGGGATCACAACAAGGTGGGTATTCATGTTACTTTTCATGTCACAACTTAGTTTCATTTCAGGTCCTCTTGCACATGTATGATATAAGACATATTTTCTTATACATGCTTATGTTCATTGTTCTATTTTCACGTCTTCTAAAATTTGCACTTTTTTTGTTTATGTCCAGGTTGGTGAACGAACTGGTCCAGCCTCAAAATTTGCGCCAGGCTTGCTGTTCCGTCACTCTGGGCACAGGTACATAGTTTCCCCCAGTTTAATGATAGTTAACGGAAAATTGTGCAGGTTGGGTGGGTTTTGGCTCAAATAAAGTAACTATTAGTTACAGTTCAGAACTTCGGATCACATTGACCCATTTTTGAATTTAACATTTGTTAAATGTATTAAATATGATCTCAAAAACTATATTAATGTATTAAATCATTAAAAAGTTAATAGGCTGAAATTGTTACGTCGAATTTTGTATTCCAGTTTATTACTTCCAACAGATTGATTAGTTTAGATGAAGAGAGTTATATAATACACATCTTACGATTGCAGGGATAAGGTTGTTGATTTTCACTGGAACTCGCATGATCCATGGACGATTGTCAGTGTATCTGACGATGGTGAAAGTACTGGTGGAGGTGGAACGCTGCAGGTAGGATTGGTTTCTACTGCATTATTCTCCTCAGTTACATGCTCTCATATTATAACCGGATACTCAACTTTTTCTTTTTATGGTCAAATGTGCAGATATGGAGGATGATCGATTTGATTCACAGACCTCAAGAGGAGGTTATCAACGAGCTGGAGAAATTCAAATCGCACATCCTCACTTGTTCAACTCCTTAGGATTTTAAATTATTAGACTTTGTAAGCTTTGATTCTGTTGAGTGATTTGTACTTTTCCTTCAAGTTTCATTATGTTGTATGAGAGGATGATCTGTAACGTTGATTTCAGTTGTGTTAGTCCTTTTAACTTGTGTCTTTAAAGGCGAGTAGTGGAATAAATTAAGCTCCTCTTTGCCTCATTACTATCTTGTGAATTATTTAGTGTTCCTGTGTGGCTCGGTTTGCTTCGCAGGCACACTTCTAGTGCTATAAACAGATTGTGTTTCATGTAATCATATCACAAAAGTTGTAGCTGAATACTAGTTTATTTAACCATCTACAACTTTTGATTGTTTAAGTACCTTGTGAAATAAGACTACGTTAAAGCGGTTTCAAATTAAGTAAAAAGAACTCGAATTTAGCTTAAAGAAGAAAAAGTTACTACACACATTTCATGTTCAAATAACAAGTTCTAGCTAATTGCTTATAAGCTGTCTAAATTATTATACAAGTAACACCCTTGTATTCCTTTTAACTATAACAATAATCTTGTTACCAATATGAGGATGAAATTTCATAGTTGTTTCAACAATAACAACGAATTTAAGCTCATATTATTGTGATTGATAACAAAACTTTAATACAAACTAGCAACAACACATTTGACGTAGTATTACTGCAGATTTACGGAACAAGAATTAAAAAAAAAAAAAAAAAAAAAAAAAAAAAAAAAAAAAAAAAAAAACAGATAAGTTAAGTTACTGCAGATTTATAATAGAGCATTGTTATATCCTCGTACAATATCATCCTACACACAACAATATTAAATAGTTTTTCTCCACTCATTTTCTCTCTACACCCAAACCGTTAATTCTGCCACTTGGCAGAATCCTGTGAGTAGGCAATTTTGTAGGATGATTTAGTAGGAGGATTTAGCATTTTCGTATAATATTAGCAATACTTTTTTATTTCCAAAGATAACTACTAATATCTCACTTTCGATTTACTCGTGGGATCCGGTCGGTCCACTGTGTCTCCTCTCTTTTCGAGGATCCATACATCTCTTATCTGTGAAAGACAACTTCTCTCGAGCACATTGACAACTATCTCCCGAGTACATGTTAGGTTCAATCATAATGGGAAAATAAAAAGTACAAATAAGTATATAACACAAATTTATCTCATATGTTTTACACAAGTATTTAAACTCACAACAATATGATCAAAAAATATATTTTCACATAACAAAAGATACTATTAAGTTATAAATCTTTCGACACAAATCCTTTTACTGTTAGACATGCATTAAAAAAAAAAAAAAAAAAAAAAAAAAAAAAAAAAAAAAAAAAGCAAATATTAAATAGAGCTTTTGAAACACTAACCTTAATTCAAAAAAAAAAAAAAAAAAAAAGTCACTTGTTTGTTTATACTAGATACGGGAGTAGTTTTAAAATGTCAGAATACAAAAATCACAAAATTTAATAAAAGTAAGACAGTTATAAATTTCAACTACTCATCTTGAATATTCACTTGCTAAGAAACATCCGAAAAAAAAATGTGGAGTACAAGTAAGTATTAATTTTATTTTTCCCTATTTTTATACTACTATATCCTATATCGCGAAAGCCGGGCTACGTCGTCGGGACTATCTGTACAAAATAATATTTTTAAACTTTCTTACAAACCAAATAAAAAAGAGTGGAAAGAGCAAAAAGAAACCTGTAATTAGCAAAACCCAATAACATAAAATAATAAAACCCCCCATTTTCTTCTTCTTCTAATAACTCTTCTGGTGACTTCTTCTTCTTCTTCTTGTAGGTGGATCGATCCAAGATCTAATCGTCGCATCGATCGAAGATGAATCGATTGACGGTCTTCATCGCGTTCATATGCTTAATAGCATCATCCTGTGAATCATTCTATCTTCCTGGCGTTGCTCCTCGTGATTTCCAGCGAGTATGATATATATATTTTTTTTATATATTTTTTAAATCAATAGATAATTTTATTGTATAGTAATTGGATCTGATTTTAATATAAGTTGTGATCTGTGTGGAGTGAGGTTAGATCTAGGGTTTTAGCTTTATCATCTATTCAAGTTTTACTTCAGGTGCTAATTATACTGTTTGTGATTTTGAACTGAGTATGTTTTAATTTAGGCATTATTATAGTGTTGTTGAATGAGGTAAATTAGACAGATCAAGTACGTGGAACAAGCGGTTTATTTCCGCTTATGCGTTTTTTGTTGACTGTGTTGGAAGTGTGCGTTGTTAGACTAAAAGATGTCCCGTTACTAGGACTCTAGGAGAGAGAAAGATGAGGTGGCGCTGATGTGACAGTGCAGTTTGTGTATTAGTCTTAGGAATTAAGGAGTGTGACAATTGTGGAAAATTATGTTTGAACTACATAGATAGGATATACAAATTGAGGGGGTGTTTGTTTAAGCTTATATGTCGGCTTATCAGCTTATTTGATTTCGCCTTATATTTCATAAGCCCTAATTTTCCAGCTTATTTTGAGACTTATGGGCTTATATAAGTTTATCATATAATAATAAACTTATATAAGCCCATAAGTCTCCAAATAAGCCAAAAAAATGGGGTTTATGTAATATAAGCCGAAAAAAATGGAGTTTATGTAATATAAGCCCCAATTTTCCAGCGTATTTTAAGACTTTTGGGTTTATATAAGTTTATTATTATATGATAAACTTATATAAAGCCCATAAGTCTCAAAATAAGCCGGAAAATTGAGGCTTATGAAATATAAGCCGAAAAACAAATAAGCTCATAAGCCACATATAAGCTTAAACAAACACCCCCTGATTAATAGCAAATTGCCCTGACAGATCACAGACGTATGTAATTTTCCGTTCTTGTTGACCATGATTTTATTCTGTTTGATGCTCTAAACATAGGATGGCTGTATTTACTTCTTAGTCGTTTGTTTATGTTCTTATGTTACACATTTGAATCCATAAATTGAGATTTCTCTTTGTAAGCTAGGTACTGCTAGGTACTTTTGCTGCTTTGTCTTTCTACTGTTTATCATTTGTCTTGTTTTTAGCTGTTTCTGTAATTTTTTTGTTTTGCTATAATTGGATGAAGTTAAGTGCTGATCTGGTCCTTTTTATCAGGGCGATCCACTTCAAGTCAAAGTCAACAAGCTATCGTCTACAAAGACACAGCTTCCTTATGACTATTATTACTTGAATTATTGTAAGCCCAAGCACATTCAGAACAGTGCTGAAAACTTGGGTGAGGTGCTCCGAGGTGATCGCATTGAGAATTCAGTCTACACAGTGAGTATCTATTGTCGTTCCTACATATTTACTTCTCAATAAGAATCGTGTTTTGTTGTGATCTAAGCTTCTGATTTCCCTTTCAGTTTAACATGAGAGAGGAGCTCCCATGTAAAGTCGGTTGTAGAGTAAAGCTCGATGCTCATTCTGCGAAGAACTTCAAGGAAAAAATCGATGATGAGTACCGTGTTAACATGTATGTGCCATACTTTTTAAATGTTGTACATGAATGATTGTTTCTAAATGTGTGGCAACATTACTAAATGACCTGTGGTTGTGGTATGCAATGCAGGATTTTGGATAACCTCCCAGTTGCTGTTCTAAGACAAAGACGCGATGGAAGTCAGTCAACCACTTATGAACATGGTTTCCGCGTAGGGTTTAAAGGAAACTATGCTGGGGTGAGTTTTATTTGAACATTTTCCACTCAACCATTTCTTTTGCTTCAGAATATCCCGAAATTTACTCTTCAATTTTATTTCTTTAGAGCAAAGAGGAAAAGTATTTCATCAATAATCACTTGAGTTTTAGAGTCATGTACCACAAGGATCTCGAGACTGATTCCGCTAGAATTGTTGGATTCGAAGTTACACCTAACAGGTCTTTAATTCTTATCCCTTCCTTCCCTTGAACGTGGCCACCTTAGATCATAGTTTTGATTGTATGTCTGTAGTATAAACTTTTGCCTCAACTTTTGGTAATAGTATCAATCACGAGTACAAAGAGTGGGACGAGAAGAACCCTCAGTTGACTACATGCAACCAGAACACCAAAAATATAATTCAAGGAAGCACAGTACCACAGGAAGTTGATGCAGATAAGGAAGTGGTATTTACATACGATGTTACTTTTAAGGTATGACACCATATTCCACTGTTTTTCTGCTATTCAGTACGGTATACAGTTTTCACTTATTGTTTTATTATCTTTTATTAAAATTTTGTAGGAGAGTGATATCAAATGGGCCTCACGTTGGGACACATACCTCCTTATGAACGATGATCAAATCCACTGGTTTTCCATCATAAACTCGTTAATGATAGTCCTGTTTCTTTCGGGAATGGTAGCAATGATCATGATGAGAACACTTTACAGAGACATTGCCAACTATAACCAATTAGACTCTCAAGACGAAGCTCAAGAAGAAACCGGATGGAAACTTCTTCATGGAGACGTCTTTAGGCCTCCTATAAAATCGGGTCTTCTTTCCGTTTATGTTGGAACTGGTGTCCAGATCTTAGGAATGACATTGGTAACCATGATATTTGCATTACTAGGTTTCTTATCACCCTCTAACCGAGGTGGACTCATGACTGCTCTGGTTCTTTTATGGGTGTTTTCGGGCTTATTCGCGGGTTATTCCTCTGCACGATTATACAAAATGTTCAAGGGTACAGAATGGAAAAAGAACACACTGAAAACTGCCTTCATGTTTCCGGGTATTTTATTTGCAATTTTCTTCGTTCTTAATGCAATAATTTGGGGAGAGAAGTCATCTGGAGCAGTACCATTCGGGACCATGTTTGCTCTTGTTTGCTTATGGTTCGGGATATCAGTACCCTTAGTCTTTGTAGGGAGCTACTTGGGTTTCAAGAAACCCGTAGTCGAAGATCCAGTAAAGACAAACAAAATCCCAAGACAAGTCCCAGAGCAAGCCTGGTACATGCAACCCGTGTTTTCAATCCTAATCGGAGGAATCCTACCTTTTGGAGCAGTTTTTATCGAGCTATTCTTCATATTAACCTCCATCTGGCTGAACCAGTTTTACTACATCTTCGGGTTTCTGTTCATCGTCTTTGTGATATTGATAATCACATGTGCAGAAATAACAGTGGTGCTGTGCTACTTCCAGTTGTGCAGTGAAGACTACCATTGGTGGTGGAGGGCCTACCTGACGGCTGGTTCATCTGCCTTGTACCTTTTCCTCTACTCCATCTTTTACTTCTTCACCAAGTTGGAAATTACAAAGCTGGTTTCGGGAATCTTGTACTTTGGATACATGTCGATTGCTTCATATGCGTTCTTTGTGTTGACGGGTACAATTGGTTTTTACGCGTGCTTATGGTTTGTACGTAAGATCTACTCATCTGTGAAGATAGACTGATTGATGTAAAGATATGATGAATATGAGGAAGAAAAGAAATGATGTAGCAGAAGTTGAACGAGAAGCGAAAGGGTATAATTGACATTTCATATGCGTAGTTAAAAGACATGCGTAATTTGCTAGTTTCTAGTTTAGGGCTTTTTGGCTTGTATGTTGCCTGTTTTGTCACCTCTTTTTCAAATAATTATTATTAATTTTTCTTTTTGTTTTGTTTACAGACATTAGTCCTATATGAAATTTACTTGCTTACCAAAGAAGGGCCTTTGGCCAAACTTTTTACCATTAATGTGGGTGTACTGTTATTTTAAAAGTTAGACAAGTTCTGGACGGTGCTGCAAGTTTGTTTGAGTAGCAAAAATTGATTAGTTTGCAGCCCTAGTTACATGTTGTATAGGGCTATATAAGAATTTGAATTGGTTTTTATGAGCATGAATTTGATTTGCAGATTTCGACTTGGTCTTTTTATGAGTTTGCAGCTCTAGTTCCTTTTTTTACTTGAGCTCAAAGTCTAGTTTAGGATTGCTGCCAACCTTTTATAGTGGTTAAACTTGATACTATATTGGGACCGCAGAAATATGACACAACACGCGTAAATATCATGTTACTGGCATTAAGTTACGGCATCAAAACATAGATTTCAATTTGGATAATAGAATTTCACTATACTAGGAAGAACCAAAGCGAAAAAAGGGACCAACATAAGCACGTGAACTCGTTATCAGTCTCAATATTACATTCGCAATCTGAAGTGAAACTTTGGTTTTCCGCTTCTAATACACCAATCTTCAGAATCTATTGCTTTGGACCAAAATGGTGTGTTCCATATCTGTGCAACTTCACCTTTCTCCAAAGCATCATGTCATGGTCATCTTCTATCAGTTTCAAACCACTACAAATGCAAATCTAAAATAAACCTTACAAAAGAGAATCAGAAAAGCTTCATCTCATGCTTTTCTAAGATAACATTCCATCAGCTGCAAGCAGTTTAGATAGAACCGCTTAGTTTAGAGTAAATAAGCCCTTAAACAAAAAAGGGTGGTACCTTACACAATAAGCAGATAAGTAGCTAATTATGAGCAATCCCAAACATTCCTTTTAACATTTTTACCAAAAAATGAAACCAAATTAGCGTGAATTATGAATACCTCGTTAAAGACATTGTACGAGTTCTTAGCATGACAATGTCGACAAAAAGTGATGCATAATTGGCATAACACAGGAATTTTTTAAGACAATCAAAATGGACAGTATTTTTTTTTTAAGACTATCTAACGGACAGAAAACAAATTTCCTTAATTTCTCGCATCACAAAAATTCAGTTAAGCCAGAGACCAGACAAGGAGAAACTCGACCATTGAAACAAAATAGTCACAACGAAACTAAACCCAAGTCAAAAGATTCACTCGAATGCTTCAGTGTGAATTATGTTAGCAAACATTAAGCATGGTTCAAATATGAAACATAACATATCAATCATCCACCTCAGCTTTGATTTCCTTCCAGAGCCTTTCCTTGTACTCCTTAAAAGTACCCTCGAATTCCTTCACAAGTCCATTATCCACTTCCCATATCTGACTCTTTTCTTCATCCGCACATACACGCGATATTAGCCTAGAATCATGACTAACAAGAACCACACCACCAGTAAACTCATCGATTGCATCAGCAAGTGCATCGATACTCTGCATATCCAAATGATTTGTAGGTTCATCGAGTAGTAAAATGTGTGGCTTGGACATAGATATTGAAGCGAAAACAACACGAGCCTTTTGACCTCCAGATAAATCAGCAATTGGGATGTGATGATTAGGGCTCGGGAGCCCAAATTTACCAAGCATCGCTTGAACAGCTTCTTTTTTACTCATACCCTTTTGATCAGGATACAGACGAAGAAGATATTGAACGGGTGTTTCATCCATCGTCAAAGAGTCCACAAAATGTTGTGAATATCTCCCAATTCTCAACTTTGGGCTTCTTCTTACTTCACCTTTCGTTATTTCACACTTATCTTCATCTTTCTTTGGGTCAAAAAGGTTTAATAATGTCGATTTCCCAGCTCCATTGGGTCCCACAATGGCAACACGGGTACCCATATCAATCCCGACATCCACATCAGATAGACCGAATTTCTCTCCTTCAAGATACCTACAACTTACATCAAGGAGCTGTAACAAAGGTGGTGTCAATTCAGTAGGCTCGGGGAAATGAAACTTCACCGTATAATCTGTCCATTTCTGTGGGGCCGCAGGAATCTCGTCATCTTCCTCAACTTTTTCTTTTGCCTTTTTCTTTGCTTCTTTAACTTCAAATATGGCTTTTTCTTTGAGCTTCTCTTGTTGTTTCTGATTCCCAGCCCTCTTTGCAGCTTTCAACTGTTTTTCATAAGTTTCAAATTTCTTATTCATCTCTTTACGACGTTGCTCGTACCCACGTTCAAAATCATCAAAATTCCCGCGATACGTATGAAGTTTCAAATCATGAAGATGAATTATTTCACTGCAGACGGTATTCAAAAAGTCTCTGTCATGTGATACAACAATAAGAGTTTTCTTCCATCTCAATAAGTATTCCTGTAACCAAATAACAGCTCTAAGGTCAAGATGATTGGTCGGCTCGTCTAATAATAATAGTGTTGGTTGCACAAACAAAGCTCGAGCCAATGCAATCCTCATCCTCCAACCACCGCTAAATGAGTTTGTAGTAAGACCTTGCTTAACCTTCGTAAACCCCAAACCAGCAAGAATCTTTGAAGCTTGGGCTTCAGCGGCATCTGCACCCATAATCTGCAACTTATCATACAATTCAGCAAGTTTCTCACCTGTATCAGTGCCATCTTCAACGCCCTCGGAAATTTCCAGCAATGAGGCAACCTCTTGTTTTAGCATAGCAAGCTCTTCGTTTGCTGAAACAACAGCTTCAAGGACAGTTGTGAGATCATCACCGACTACTTCTTGCTCCACCAGAAGTACATCTATATTTTTGGGCACGGGAATTTTCCTCCAAGCAAGGAGCTTTAACAATGTCGACTTTCCCGTCCCATTGGGTCCCACCAAGCCGTACCTCCTTCCATGGGAAATCTTCACTGATGCATTCTTTAACAAATCCCTCCCACGCACTGAAACCGAGAAATTATCAACTGTAATATCTTTCACATTTGCATCAGCATCATCTTGACCATCAAGAACTGAAGCCCGTCTACCAATCACAACACTAAACGCGTCAGGATCATATTTCGGTGCCTCTTGTTTAGCCCGCTCTACTGCTTGAGCAACATGCCTATCCTTCTTTTCTCGTTTCTTAATCTTTTTATCAGTCATAGATGACGTCTCAAGATTCTTATGACTAGCCCTCTCTTTCCTTTTAATTCCTCCGTCTCCTTCCTCAGATGATAAATAATCCACATCATCATCATCATCTGAAGGAGGAAGATCCATGTCTGCATACGGCAACTGTACTTTTGGAGCTGCTTTTGGTTTAGGCTTACGAGCATCGGGTTTCTTGTCCATGCTGGCAAGTATTGCAGAGACAGATAGTTTCTCTTTCTTTCCGTCTTTATTGCTCTTTCCACTACCCTCGCCGGCTTTACTCTTTGCCATTGGATTAACCATCACAAACCTATATATTCCATGCAAAAAATGTAAAATTAGAAACCTTATTCAAATTCAATAACAAATAAGCCAACAACCTCTTAACTTATCATTCTATGCAAATTAGTCCGTGATCCAAATTTTCATTACATTCCATTAAAAACTAACTAGCAAATTCATTTAAAACTTTTATTATATCATTTATAAAGGATTAGCATAAACGAACCTTTAGGGGGTGTTTGTCTACGCTTACTTAGTTTTGGGCTTATGGGCTTATCTTATTTCGGGTAATATTTCATAACTTCCATTTTTTCGGCTTATTTTGAAACTTATCAGCTTATCTAAGCTTGTTGTACCATAATAAGCTTATATAAGGCCATAAATTTCAAAACTAATAACAAAAAGAATGAGGCTTACGAAATGAGATAAGCTCGTAAGCCCAAAAATACACCCCGTTATAAGTTTATTGTTTATATGCAAATTAGTAATTCGTTCGGGCTGCCGTACCACTAGGCCACCTTGCAGATGGTTTATGCAAAGGTATATAATAATAACTAGAACGGTACCCGCGCAATGCGGCGGCGGGTACTTGTGACTATATTTTGCATTATTCGGTTACACATTTAATTGTTTTTATGCTTTATATGTAGAGATTGCAGAGATGATTAAGCCAAATAATTTTAGTTTGAACAACCAACCTGCTTCCTAACAAATTTCCTAACAAACTTCCTTCCTAACCAACCTGCTTCCTAACTAATTAATTTTTAAATCCTTCTATAATAAGCTAGTAAAAGTCTAAATTTTAAGCCCTTCTAATTATAGAATAGTCATAAATGCATTATATAGTAGTATAGATAATAATAACAATAATAATAACTAAAAGTCGATTGTTAAAACTAAATGGCCTAGTGGTCCTTGGTTTCCTCACAAGATGTTTCGCTAAAATGTGTACAATTGGGGTGGCAGGGAAAGGGTGGTTGGTAACAGTCCCGGTATTAACCGGGCGAGGTCACGTGCATATGAGTCAAAAAGAACAGCCCTCCTCGGCTAACATGAACATGAAAACCGTTTAGAACGTTAAAACTGCTTACTAACAATCATTATAATTAATATTTGTATGAGAATAAAGCAATGTGATAAACTTGGCAGAAAAAAAAAAATAATAAAAAAAAATACCTAAGTTGATTGGTCTTTGTCGAGAAATTTATTTGGATCAAACAAATTTAGGTTTTGTTGTGTTTTTTTACCGTAAGATAGTGTTGGTTGGAGTTTTATACTAAGGGAAAAAGTAATGTGCAAGAATAGTCCCTGTGGTTAGCAAATTTGCAAATACAGTCCATATGTTTTGAAAACCGGGTCTGTGATCGACCCGGCCGGGTCAACCCGGTTTTATGCAAAAAAAAAAAAAAAAAACCAAACAGCTTTAGTACCAAACACCCATTTTTCTGATGCTGCATTTTTCAATGGTATTGAATGACTATTATGTCATGTCTTTATTAACCCTTTAAATTTTGTGAAAATCCGTGTTTGAAAACTGGGTCTGTGATCGACCCGGCCGGGTCAACCGGTTTTATGCAAAAAAAAAAAAAAAAAACAGCTTAGAAGCTATGTTTTTGCTGTAAAAATCAGCATAGGAGCTATGTTTCTGCTGTAAAAACTGTGAAAAGTCTCATATTAGTTACCTTTTGAACATACAATCCACAATAAATATTACTGTAAAATGTTATTTTGATCAAGAATGTCGAGCGGTTTGTAGCTATAGACTGCTAGACCTGATTATCAATTGATGCGCGATAAAAGTAGGTCAATTATATGCTTTTTGAACATATAGTCCACGTTCCACAATAAAGACAACAAATTTTGTTTTGGAATAAAACAGTCGAGCAAAATGTTTAGTCAGTTTAGCTTTCATCATGTCCTCATGCAAATCATGGTTAGATGGAGCAATACTTGCCTAACGGGGATGCAAGCGTTGTTGTTAGGTGGGCAATCGGTCCTTTTATGAGGATGAAGTGACCCAACCACTAACAACTGTAGACTCTATAATGCCGCAAATGCTACTATAATAAGCAAAAGGTACAAAAAGCCGATAGGTTTTACACTTCACTTGGAAGAACTGAAACTAAAATCAGAGACTAAATTAAGCATACGAACTTGTTATCCGTCTCGATAATAGATTAGAAAACCACATCTGAACTGACACTTGTGTTTTCCATTTCTATATACACCAATCTTCAAAATCTAATGCTTTCGGACCAAAATGGTGTGTTGCATATCTGTACAACTTCACCTTTCTCAAAAGCACATGTCATGGTCATCTTCAATAGACTTCTAACCGCTATTCTTCCACATAAAGCGTTACATAAACCTTACAAAAAAGAATCAGAAGGGCTTCATGCTAGACTGGTCTCAAGTTTTCCAAAAACAACAATTCATCAGCTGCAAATAACCTCCACTGATAACTTCTTCAATACACTCGGACACGGGTCGCCTTTAAATACCTCTGGCGATACCGCTACTGCACACGACTCTTGACCAACACAAATCTGAAAAATATATAAAAACCCCGAAAAACTATAAATCTGCTTATTTTTAGAGTAGATAAGGAGTTATGAGTGTCTGTGACTGCTTGTTTATGGACTTATCAGCAGATATGCAGTTTGGAGTGTTTGAACAAAACTGCCTATCCAATTACATTAGGATAAGTACTTAAATATAAGCTGATAAGCAGTTTCATGTAAGCAATCGCAAACACTCCTATATTTTTACCAAAAATTGACACCAAAACTAGCATGAATCATGAATACCTTGTTAAAGACATCGTACGAGTTCTTAGCATGACAATGGCCTTGTTGGAAACTACCGCAGCCACCTTCAGGAGTACCATAGCTAGCGAATTTAACGGATGAAATATTTCGACCTGGACTACACGAAAGATGTGCTTTCGGTCTCAATGGTTTCGTGGCTTTACCAGAAACTTGCGCTTGATAATTCAACAGTGATGGTTGCCACTCGTATATATCAGCACACACACTGTACACTTCACGTTTCACTAACGAAATCCCGTATGGGATTCCACCTAATTCTTCAAAAACAACCAACAGGTTTCCTCTTGGGTTTAGCCATGATCGAGGTACATGATACCTGAAACAAAAGATAATCAAGATGGTTACCGAAAGTTATTTCCTTTCTTTTGTTTGGATATGCTATTACCAAAAGTTTGTTATTAAGAAATGTATGTACCATCTTTGAGAGGCTTCACCGCAGTTGCTAAGGCATTTCTTCTCGTCGTAATAACCGGCGTAACTACAAGTGCTACAATTACCATTTGCCTTGTATGCTGGCCAATAACGTCCGATGCTCTGACCGTTTACCCATACTTGACCTTTACCCATGCTGTTCATGTCTAGAGCCAAAGGTTCATCCCCAGACGGAGCATCAAAAGTCGCCTGGAAATATCATTATAGGAAAGTTAATGATCAGATAATAAGTTATCAGAAGCAATATCGGCTTATCCAAACACTAAAAAGTGATTATTGCTTGTGTGATCACGTACCTTATACCAAGTAAGTGGTTGTTTTTGAGCCACATAAGAACCTTGAACCCATTCGACAGATGAACTTCCACTAAGCGAGTGAAGACTTAGAATTTCGCCTTTAAGCCCAACCTGATCAATCATTTAAAGTTCAAGAACAACCGAAACACTTAAAAGATAGTCATTTAACATTGAAAAGTTAAAAACCTTATAAGACCATTTCTGCCACGATAAGTCTCTCCTCCCTTCGTTTAGACCAGAAAGCATAACTGGACCAAGAACGCCAGCATTCCACGTCTCAAAATGCGGTCCAATGTTCTAACAGATCAATGAAAATAAACATGAGTTATTTTAAGTAATGCTTAGAATCTCGTTAAGAAACCCATTTTGAGGAGCAATGAACATACCGGGAGACCAACAGCAATGCTTAGCAGCGAAATCTTGTTAAGGCCAGCTATTAGATTAACAACGCCGTTAAAAGTTATTTTCGGGTTTTCTAGACTTCCGTAGACGGTTCCTGTTAAAATAAACTAAAGTCAGATTTCCCGAAACCAAATGATAAGCTTCTTCAAATTAAATATGGAAGTTGTTATAACCTGATAGTTGACCGTTGATGAAAACATGTAAAGCATGACCAGCAGATAAGGCGGTAAGCGTAGGCTGTTCCCCCCTTACCAAGAACCCTTCGTTGGCGTCAATCTTGACACTGATTACAAAAAATAACAATAACTAGTCTGGTAAACTTATCCATTGTTTTGAACTTCTTTTTATAGATCTAACGATTATTTGTGAATAAAGGCACTTACTCAGTCATGTACCACAAGTAGTCAGAAGCATCTCTAGTCACATTTAGCTGCTCCAATAATCCAACTGTTCCAAATGTATTGTCGTCATAATATTCTGTTTCATCATTATATGATTGCCAAGCAAACCCTGTCGGTTCTCGAGTCATTTCCATCACTGTGGTCTGTGCGCCTACCTGTTAATCAACCACTTTACGCGTTATGATATTCTAATTTTACATACATATAGAGCCATTTGAAGTTACATGAATCTATAATGATATATTTCTCACCCTTGCGGTATTAAAAACAGTATTCTTGCAGTCGGGTAGGATGCTGACCGACCATGGAGGCAGATTGTAATGATTATCCCGGAAATTTACTTTTGCAAAAGCAGATTTGTCATCATTCGCCAGAAAAGCCGCACAGCCTCCGGTTTTGTTTTTGTAAACGTATGCCTGTTGGATAACGATGAATGACATCAGAGCCGGGGCCCACATAGAACCGGAAAAGGATTGATTATAAATCAATGAATGAAAGAAAAGTCTTACCTTTTGATAGTGTCCAAGTGAAATGACAGAAAGGTCTCCGCTTACTAAAACGGGCTCACATAGTTTTATGGCTCTGTGCAAATCTTTCAGGTGTCCCCATTTAGCTTCCCTTTTTAGTCCTATGTACAAAGTAACAATTCTACATCACTTAATACAACCCAAATGTAGAAATAATCATTACAAAAAGTATTATTCAGTTGCGTTTTGTGACGTAATAGTCAACTTTGTGAGATGACAGATATGACCCTCAATCTGTGATGTTGCGTAATGCGTCATAAAACACTTTTCAGCTTCTGAAATGTACTATAGGTTGACCCGATTTGTATATGCTGCCTAATTTGGGTCGATTCTGGTTACTTTCTATAAAAGGTCGGGTGAAGTCAGCAAAATTTGGTCAAAAAAGGAAACAGATCAAAATCCTTCTGAGTCATTACTCACAGTTAGATTATTAGTTTATTACTACTAAAATAAGTGCATCTGATGAATCCAGCTTGGCCCATGTGTTTTGCCCCTACAAAAAATTTACCCATTTTGACCCGTTACCCAACCTGTCCATATTTTGACCTTTACCTCCTACTCAGGCTCAGATCAATACTATTGAATCTGGAACGTACCAAATTCATCTAAAGGGGCATCATAGTCGTAACTTGTGGCAATAAACGGACCACCTGCAGTCCTCCCAAAATTGGTTCCTCCATGGTACTGCCATAATAAACAAAAAGTACACATTTTAGATGACATTACCAAGAAAGTCCGGTATCAAATGTAACAAACTAAACATTAGATTTACCATATAGTAATTTATAAATGATCCACCCGTTTGAATAAATTTAGCCACGGAAAATGCCAAGTCTTCTGCTGGCCGGTAAGGAACCGCGCCTCCAAACTCAGTGAACCTACATTAAAATAAGACTATAAAAAAAAGAACATAAATTTTAATATTATTGTACTGAAAGACGAGTTGAAAGTAAATTACCATCCTGACCACGCCTCAGTCCACATTTTCGGTTTATAATATTTATTGGGAGTGAAGTAATCACAGTAAAAACCATTGCAAGTGTTGATCTGTAAAAAATGAATTGCACAAAGTTTGGTGAATATTTTATTGGAGACAAAAGTCTAAAAGTGGCCATGTGCATTGGATAAAGAATCCAATGATCACATTAGGGGAATAAAGAATGAATTAAACAGTCAATAATAAGTTGAACTAAATGACAAAAAGGAACATGAATATGAACATGAAGGAAGGATACACTTACAGTGGGATCTGGAGCATCATCTTGCTTGCACATGATCCATGGGACACCTGTTTTTAGACCCACAGCCATGTTAGCAGCCCATTTGGAATATGCTCGAGCCGGGTCTCCAAGTTCATACTCCATTGGTCCGTATTCATTCTCAATCTGTCAGAATCAATATTAACTATATTAGTCGTTAGAAGCGATAAATTTCGACTCAATTAACTCAAATGGTCAAATGGGCTGAAACTCGCACAAAGCGTATACCAATGCTTAAAACCTCTCAAATTGTCTTATTTCAGAAGACTGTATTGTCTTACAAAACCCGAAAAGGGAGGCCAAAAAGTCTAAACGGGTCAATGGGACACATACAAAGAGTGACTCGTTTGGCATGCTATTGAACCCCGTTCGTTTTCAGTAAAGAAGTGATTTTCAATACCTGAGATAAAATGATTGGACCACCCTGATTTTCATACAAGCCTTCGAATTTCATTTTATACACTATGTGCCTCGTGAACTTTTCCATAGCAGCCTACAACGAATAAAATAAATATTCATGAATTGAAAACTAGGAAAAAAGAAACAATATAACTGTATTGAAGATTGAGTATGGGACCTTAAAAGGAGCATTATCTGTTCTAAAACTAATTCCGGGCACATATTTCAACCAAACAGGAAATCCCCTGAAAATGTAATAACCAAAATATTAAAACACTTGAAACTATTTTCTAAAATTTTATAAAAAATTTATAATGTTCTTGGAATAATACCCAAAGTTCCACTCTGCACAAGCATATGGGCCGATCCTGAGATGGGCGTAGAGTCCAGCTTCTTTTATCAGCTTAATGAACTTAACCAAATCATACCTGTCCTCAAAATAATACTGCAAAAAATGCAAGTTAAAAAGTAAATAACTTAAGAAACAATTAGTAGGTGTCTCACATTGCTTTTTCAAAGTGCTTACTATTTATTGCACTTTTAAGTTGTAGGTGATCATTTTTAGTATTTTAACATAATGAATCTGATTCTAATGACTTAATAATCAGTTTTACTATTACTGCGGCAAATTCGACTCAAATTGTAACTTACATTATGTTTTCACATACATTAAAATGCAAATGAAAGTATGTACATAGGATGGCATAAAAAAGAGTAAAGTAGATAGACTAATGTTACCTTAGTACAATTAAACTTATATTATTAGGAGTCAAATTACATGTAAATTCTTAAACAACCATAATTCTGCTTATCACTTAAACAAGTTACTAACTTTAAACTAACAACACAATAAGCACATTGTTACAGCTGATTATATGATAATGAAACTATAGTATAAAAAGCTACACTTACTTTACCAGGTTCTGGTTCATGCCCATTCCAGAAAACATAAGTCTGAATCACATCCAAACCACCTTCTTTCGCCTTCTTTATAAGATCTGGCCACATCTGCAAAAAACCATAAAAAAGCACAAAAAATTATTCACATTATACAAAATCTTATCACTAAAATGTGAGACGTCTCAAGTTCAATTTCTGCTAGATGCAAACAACTCTGAAGTGGTCCCGCCAACTTTCCTAAAATGATTAGTCAGCCAAAAGGTCCGAAACCATATTTACCAAAAGTTTCATTACCTAACTTAGTATTTTCCGGAAATTTTTGAAAGTTCGTTACCTATATGTAGATTAACCCTTCCCAAAATGATACAAAATCTTGGAAGCCCATTAACATTTTTTTACAAAACAAAAAAAAAAAAAAAAAAAAAAAAAAAAAAAAAAAAAAAAAAAAAGCATAATGTGTGGATTCAGAAAATGTAGTACCTCAGGAGTGCTTCTTGGGTAATGAATGGATCCAGAAATAAGAATCCTTCTTTGACCATTAATGATAATGGCTTTATGGTCATAAGACACAGAAGCCTTACATAAACAAACACACAAACTCAACAAAACCAACAAAAACACAACACAAAACCTCTGCATTTTCTTAAAACATGAAACACAGACACAGAGAGCAAAATGTGTTTGATTTTCTGTTCTTTCCTCTAGTTGCAAGTAACAATAATATTCTTTTCCCTATCCTTCCCTCCACTTTATTCTTTTTCTTTTTTATAAAAAAATGGTTTTATGGAATAAAGAAAGATACCATGAAACACAATACTATAGTACAGCTGTGTTCTATTAATGGGTTTTAAAGATATTTATAAAAGACATGAGAAAAAATGTTAGTACTAGATTTTTTTTTCACTGATGGAGAGTGTGAATGTGAACATTTTTTTGCTGCAAATAATGAGTGTTTTGAGGTAAAAGTAAAAGGACATTTTTTTGTGTAAAAGATATAAGTGGTGGGGCCACTTTCTCGTCGGTAATTCAAAAAAGCACACGCCATAAAGTTTCAAAGTTATACAGTAAATAACATAAGACGTGGCGTAACGGCATTGCCTCAAGCTTTAGCGTGAAGCATAGCAGCATGATCAAGCTTCAAGTTTTAGCGTGAGCCGCATGTCGATACGCTTGAATTAAGGCGGCGAAGAGTATTTATAAATATATAAATTTATACGAGTATTATATTTCATACTTATATAAGTGGTAAAAATTAGTAAATCCAAGCTTAAATTCAAATATTAGTAAATGTAAGCCCAAATCTTAAATATTAGTAAATCTCCTAAACACTTCAAAAAAACTCGTCAGGCCTTGCGCCTTTTCACGCATTTTCACACCTCAACTCACGTCTCGCCTAGAGCTGATGCCTTGATGTATTTCGTAACTTTAAGGCCACATCTTGGCGCCGCCATAACGCACCTTTTAGAACCCTGATTTTACTCGATGGGGTATACTAATAAATTTTAGAAACTTCGTTACAAATTGATTTTTAGGAGGGTCAAATTAACATAATAATAATAATAATAATAATAATAATAATAATAATAATAATAATAATAAACTAGAAATTTTTCTAGCTACGAGGGCACGTGCCCCTCTCATGTCTCCGCCCATGAGCACCACGTATGGTGGCTCAAGCCAAAGAATATGTGTCATGCCATCTTATTATTTATTTTTTTCACTTCACTTATCACTTACACAACCACCCACCATACTCAAATTAAACCAAAAAAAAAAAAAAAAAAAAAAATACCTTCTCTTTGGCACAAGCCAAATATAGAGGACACCTCTGATCGTTCACCTCTCAAGCCAAAACCTTGCCACGTATGAATGGCCTTTGTGGGGCACCATCATACCTTGCTCTCTAACACTGAGGGTGCGTTTGGTATCTCACTATTGGAATGACACTATAACTATGAAAGTGATTAAAGGTGTTTGTTTGAGATCAGGGGACCCACCACAATGGTAATGAATGATAGATAATCTATACTCCATATACATCAAGAGAGTTAGGTATAGATTTTTCATAGGTGTGGGACCTACCACTACTATCAAACTAATACCCATTGTCATTCATGGCACTATACCAAACGCACCCTGAATTTAACTATAAAAAGGTAAAAACCAACCGGAAATTTATTTTAATTATAGTTGTTTATTTTACACACACTTGATGACAGTGAGGAGGGAGAGAGTGAAGATATTTGCGGGAAAAAAATTGAGTGTTTTTAACTTTTTATGGTGCTTTCAAGCACAAGGATTTTGTTTTGGATGAAAGTGGAAGTTGGACCTACTATAAAAATATATATATCCAAAAATCATACACGGGATCGATTTCACACAAGTTTGTAGTAAAGATTTACCACATTGCTAGTTTATTATGCATTTATGCTTAGTAATTTTTGAAAAAATAAATAAATAAAATAAAATAAATCTTGACATATTCATGGAGTAATGTATAGCCATCTAACATAACTTGTGTAAAGATGTTTATTTCGAATACGAGTGTTCAAGATCGTGTTGATCGATTGTGGATTTGCTAAAATCAACTCGTCTATTAACTAAATAATTTGATATAAACAAGTTAAATAACTACGTATTGTTTTGTACAACATATAAAAATAATCTAAATTTTTTATTCGAACTCAATTTTCATCTACAACTTCATTTGCAATTATAACAACAATTAATTTTGCCAAACATACTTATAATATATCAAATTCTACTAAACTTCGAGTCAAGCCCTTACAAGCTCAACTCGGCCACTGACGTTATTTATGTTTGAGACTGAGCTCAAACTCAAAGAAAAACAACACTGTCAACCTAAAAAGGCTCGAAATAAGAACTTGCCCCGTTTACAAACTTAACCATGTTACTAATTGTACTTGAAATCTTATTAAACATTATCAGTTTTTGGTAACACTCGATGCACATTTCTCAACACTTTTTAGTTAAGCAATCTAATGTAATAATATCGTACAAAATACTCATATTTGTAAGTCTTTAATTATATTTTAGGTTTTTCTAACTTGTATGGTACAAGTTAGTACATCAGAAAAATACGAAAAAAAAAAAAAAAAAAAAAAAAAAAAAGGGCCTACAAAAGGTACAAAAAATACTCAATGAGACACAAAATTCATGTTTTTTTTTTTTTTTTTTTTTCTTTTTTACTTTCGTGTGTCCTTATATACTTTTTGTGTGCTTAACTTGTGCCCTTAAATAATAAGTTAGAAAAACCTATTTGTTTTTAAGAGAAAATAAATGATTTATTGATGGTGAGTAAGCTAAAAATACTCCTATTGTCAGGGTTTTCGGTTGTGGATCCAATCTTGACCCATTTTTCTATTTATTGAACCTTCCTTAAAATCTTGACTTAAAATCAAAGTGAGTGTTGACTTTGCAGGATATTATTCTCTTACAAATCAGTAAATTACTAGCAAAAACCTTTACAAATTAACTTGGACCAACATGACACACACCATGTGGTGCCTTTTATGAGCACACATTGTTGTTTATGTTAACAGCATAATTGATTCCTTTATGACACAATAATATTCTTTTGGCTATTTCTTACCCATGACCACTTGCATTATTTTGTGTGTCCATTGTATAATGGCTAGTTTTGGCACCAAATATATCAACATTTGTCACATTATTTGTACTCACATAGTCACATTGAATGAAACAACGATAGCAAATTAAAACTTTAAATTTGTTAGTTAGGACTTTAAATCATTCAATTTTTGAGAAACCGCCATGGATGGTTTTTCGGTACGAGTGAAAAAGACAATGTGAAATACTCATTCGACATCCACATTCGGTTATATTAAAACTAAGCTAGAAGATATGACAAGCTGGATAAAGAAAGATACCAAGAAACACAGCACACTCACTCATAGCTGTGTTCTATTAATGGGTTTTTATAGATACTTAAAGGAGGTAAGAAAAAATATTGCTTTATGTAGAGTTGTACTATTATTTTTACCAATGTAGTGTGACTGTGTGAGAACATTTTTGCTAGAAAAAATGATTATTGTGTAAAAGTGATGATAAGTGGCCAGTGGGGCCTACTTTCTCTTCGACAATTAGAGGGGAAGGTATGGCAACGAGGGTGAAGTGCTCATTTGGGGGCCACCGGTGCCACCTCACTTTAATACTTCTTCACAATTAATCCCCTTATCACTCACAACTAACCTCAACTTACTTATTTGGGCCCACCACTTACACCTTTATTTTTTTATTCACTCACAACCAACCCCAACCTTCACAACAAAAACAATAAAAAAAAAAAAAAAAAAAAAAGCTGCAAATGTCAGGTCGGTTTAGCTCGTTGCCAGCATGACGAGGGTGGAAACGGCGAGCTGCAACGAGCCCCACATGGTGTGGTGGTGAGCTGCAACGAGGCAAAGTGGGAATCCACGTCAGACGGCGAGGCTGGGCAACGAGCCCACACCCACTGCTCTTACACCGTAAAAAAGTAAGTAGAAAAGTGTCTTAATGAGCTATTTATTTGACTCTTAATCCTACTTTCGATAAGGTCACTTTGGTGAAGATTACTAGTAATCATTTGAGCATGTTAGTGGTAAACATTTTGGATATTTATACTTTATAGAAAAGCTCGGAAAAGACTATTTAAATACCCAATTAGCCTGTGTAAATCATAGCAAAAAGCCTGTGGATTAGTCTGTGTGACGGTGAGTTCAAACCCATTGAATTAGTTGATCAAAAGGTCGGAAACCATAGTTACCAAAAAAAAAAAAAAAAAAAAAAAAAAAAAAAAAAAAAAAAAACGTCATGGCAAAAAGCAACCTCAATTTTTCCCGAATACTCTGAACAACCCCTTTTGTAGTTTAAATCATCTACTCAAATTTTGAGTTTGATTTACACTTTTGTATGAGATCGGACCATGTTAGAAACACCTTGTATGTATGTTGCCTGGTGAGTCAATTCCCTAGCATAAGTATATAATTGTCACCATTGCCATTTAAAAAACATTTTGCGAATATATATATACACAAAGCTTCTATCTATCCTCTATCTAACTAATCTATATTTGTGGTCCTTTAAGGTGACTAAAAAATGATGTTTTATTTATCTTCCATTTAGTTTACGGTAAAAATAATGCTCTGCAAGTCTGCGTGCCAATCAATAATATTGGTGGCCCGAGCATATTAATTACACGTTAAAATTGGGCCTATTATCAACACTTGAATAATCCCATATACATTCTCTGGCCGTATATGGTCTAAGAAAGCCTCTCAACCCGCGTCCATGCACGCATAGACAATTGTCACCCAACTGTCACCTAACGTTAGGATACGTTATTTGACACGTGACAGTAGGAGACACACGAATAAAACATGGAGCAAGAATGATTATTTACGAACCATACTGAGCCAAATAAAGAATGGCATCTGTCATTTTCGTCTGACTATCAGATGATCAATACATGACCTGTCCACAACCGTTGATCATCCACATGAGGTTTATCCCAAAGTCGTAGATACCTCCCTATAAATAGATAGGTGTCACACACAAGGAATAGATGACATTCTTCACACTTTTATACACTCATTCACACATAATGAATACTGGGGGTGTGTATCGGGCTAAGACCGGACCGGACCAGCCAAATCCGGACTGGACCGAGACCGAATGTGTTTAGTCTGGTTCATTGGTCGGTCCAATCCAAGAAGGCATAATGGTCGTTTTTATGTAAGACTGGACCGGACCGAACCGAGACCGAAATAAGGAAAAAGTTGGAACAGAGATTGGACCGCTGGTCCTTCGATTCGGTCAGGTTTGTGTCGGTCCAGTCGGTTTTGGGGTCTGCGATGCAAAGCCCTAGTGAATACTCACACTAAGTTTGTTTAATTTTGATTCTCAATCAGGGTTCTTACCGTTCTATATGGGAAACCAAACAAAACAATCATTCTAATCCACTCATAATCATGTTTTACCATATCATAAGTAAACAATTAGGCTATGTGTAATGGAGAGGTTTTAGACTAATCCTTCACTCCGTCTAGACTAGTCTCAGCCATTACACCACCGGTCCCAGATGGTCAAAATGGATGAATCAGTCCGCATATGAGACCAAATTGTTTGTGTGTGTGGGTGTGTTTATTTATTGTTTTTGTGGGTATATTTTTGGTTTGTGTCTTCGATTTCCTTATTACACTAAGTTGGTCATGAAGTTATCATGAAGAAATTTGAGGTGGCAATGGTGTTGGTGATCTTTTGGTGGTCACCGTTACAATTAACTTGTGTATTTTCTTTTAGGGATGTGATTTGCACACTCTTTAATTTGATTTGCACACTCAACTGTACACAAGGGCGGATGTATGCCTAGACTATGGGAGGCGTGCGTGCCTTCCATGGTTAGTACAACAAAATGATATTTCTGTGTTTTTTTTATGTAATTTTGGGCTTTTTTCAAAAAATGCCTTCCATTCAAAACTCAAATTGTCCCCGCCCACACGTTAAAACGTAACTTTCTAAAGCCTTATAAGTCATTCATCTCTAACAATGCACAAATTAACGAACATTTAACACTCCAAAACCTTATTATAACTCCTTCATCTCTAAATAACAATACCCGATTCGTCATTTCAATCATAGTTTTTTTTTTTTTTTTTTTTTTTTTTTTTTTTTTTTTTTTTTTTTGCTATTGGTAAAAAAAATTGCCCCCCATACCTAATATCTTGATTTTGTCACTAACTATACAAAGCACATAAAGCATATTATGTAATGTATAAAGTGAAGTATCTCAATAAAAAATATGAATATGGAAATCAATTCCCTTTTTTTATACAGTATCACTGGATGACAGTGAGGAGATTCAGATGAAAAAGAACGAAGATAAGAGCTCTAGGTGCAATGAAGAGGCTTAGCCTCTTCATTCGGGCCCCACCCCTGTCACATCACCAAACACCTCAACTTCAACTAACCACAACAAACCCCCCCCCCCCCTCACCAAACAACAAACCTCAACTTCCCCATTACGGCCCCACCTCTTACACATTTATTTTTTTATTCATTTCATTAAATAAATTAAATTAATTTCACAAATACTAAAAAATAACAAAACACACTAATTTTATTTCATCAAATAAAAAAGTTACAATACGGAAAAAAAACATACGATTTGCGAAAAAAAAACATACGATACGGCACGAAAATAAATAAACCGATAAATACGATATGCAACATCATCAATAATTTATAAAGCCTTATAATTATCGATGAGTGCTGACTTTTCTTCCCAAACTTGCAATACTTGTTCCCTGACCATTCTCAAAGCGACTTTAAGTTCCAAATCTGTTTCATCGTTTCTTAAAAGGGTTTGTACACCGACCATGACTATTGGATGGTCTTGAGGTAGCTCACGTAACCTTTCGACCTATGGAGCACGAGACTCCCTCTGTCGAATAATTCGAGCTATCTCACCCAACAAGTTGTTAATCAACTTAAGTTCATTTTCTTGTTCATTGCGCAATCGGGTAAGTATTCTTCTTTGCACCTCAGCTGGTTGGTTAGCCATAGTGTATGTGTGGAATTTAGTTTCAGTTGTTTGATAATAAGAAGTTGAGTAAAGCTGGTATTTATACTGAAACTAGCCGTTAGATATTTTTATTGGAGAAACTAGCCGTTAAGCATTTTATTCAAACTGAAACGTACACTGGCATAACATCACAAACGAAACGGAAATACTTAACATAAACCAACAAACGATACAATAATACAAATGCGATTAATTGATAAATCGGTTCCAGATGGTGTTGCTCTTCAAAATCAACCAAACTTGAAAATATTTGAAATCTCTCCCATCATGGCGTTCTTTGTAAACATTCAACGCATCTTCAACACGATTATCTGGCTCACGTGTTGGTTGCAAATTCAAGAAAATTTCATGAAACTTTTGGCAATCTGAGTTCATTCTTGCCCACTTACCCATTAGCTGGCTTTTGCTAAGAGTTGGACCGTCAGATTGTTCATTGAACTTTTCTGTTACAACTTGCCAGAAAGGTCATTCGCTGGTATGGAATTTGTGAACGTTTTGCCACATCTCGGCTAGCCAACATTATTCATCAATAAACCAACGAGTTGCCATTGTGAATTTTTTTTGAAAGTGAAGTGTATGCAAAGTTGTATGATAATGAATGGTTTATATATGAGTCTATAAACGTTTAAGATTCAAAACCTGAGCGGGATAATATTCAAATTTCAAAATTTCAAATTCAAATAAATGGGCGGTTAAACGTTTAACATTTGAATTCAAATGTTTAAAATACAGAAGAGAAGTACACATGATACATAATTAGTTAACATAAAATACATAAAAGAAATACACCATTACTCATCGAATCTGTCCCATGCGAATGTGTTTCTCAGAGCGAACCACACATGTTGATATTTAATCCCTTTCCCATATCGTTCATGATAAATACGGTTTGCATTGCTGAGACGATTAGGGTCTCCACTTGTTCGCTCCAACTCTTTGTAAATAGAATTATACCTACGACATTCAAGGTTCATTCTATTCCATTGAGCCGTAATACTATTTTTATTACGGTCCCGACCTTCTGTCTGATTGTTGAACCTTTGTGTAACTGCATTCCAAAAAGAACGTTCATTCACAAGTTCTTCAGAATCGTGAACTTCAAGCCATACAGTTGCTAGCAACCGTTCTTCTTCCACTGACCAACGATTAGCCATTGTAAAACTGAATGGTAAATATTGAAGTGTGTCCAAAACTGAATGGTATAATATGGTATTAATAGGGGTTTTTTGAAAATTGAAAGCGGGATAATTTCAAAATTTGAATTCAAATTGAAAGCGGGATAATTTCAAAATTTGAATTCAAATTGAAAGCGGGCTAATTGCAAAATTTGAATTCAAACCAGAGAGCGGGTTTTTTTCAAAATTTGAATTCAAACCATATAGCGGGATTATTTGAAAATTTGAATTCAAACCACAGAGCGGGATACTTCCAAAAATCATTCTATAAATACATATCCAAAATCTGAATACACACACAATTCCTACAATCATCAAACAATTCTCCTTTCTTCTTCCAGCAAAATGTCTCACAACGCATCACCTCAAGACAATTCCCAACAAAACACACCGCCGGAAGATATATTTCCGGTGTTTCAGTACGACAACCCACCACCTCCAACTCCACCAGAAGTTATGTTTCCACCGCCAAACAACCAACCGCCAAACAACCAACCACCAAACAACCAACAACCAAACAATCAACCTGAAAACCAGACCATCATTTGTCAATTGACTGAGGAAGAACAGTATGAGCTGGATATGGAAGTGCTACGGGAGTATCAAGCTGACCAAGCCCGTCAGGAAAGGGAGCGTGAGGCGTACCTCAAAGGAAAACAAGATCGCAGGAACAGAAGAGCCGAATGGCGTTGGGCTCAGGGACTTCCACCTGTCCCATCCAGTGAGGACGACTCAAGTGCTTCCTACTCGAGTCAGGAGGGATACGTGTCGGATGATTTATTTTATTGAATCATAGTTTTTATTATCGTATGGTTGTTTATGGTTTTTAATTTCCGTTTCTAAGCTTAATGTTGTTATCGTATTTGTAAAATAATTGTATGTTGTTTCAAGTTATTTTAATCCTATGTTTAATATAGTTGTATTATTAAAAAAAAAAAACATACGTATATACATATACATATACATTTTACAAATAAAAACATACATATACACATACATTTTACAATATCACTATTCAAAGTTCAAAAAAAAAAAAAAAAAGAAACGAAAACAGATGGTTGTCAGTGTTTCCAGCTCGTCGTCACAACGGGGAGATTGGCTATGGGCAAGAACGGCGAGCCCCTCTTGGTGTGGTGAAGAAGAACGGCTCGCCGTTGACGACTCCACGTCGGACGGCGAGCCTCTCTTCGCTGACTGCACTTAGAGCTCTAATTGAGCCAAAAAAATGAGTGTTTCGAGGGATGTGCTTTCAAGCACAAGGATTTGTTTGTGTAAATGAAATTGATACTTGGACCTACAATAAAATGTACATAATCCAAAAATTGTACACGGGTTCATTTTTTTATTTTACCATGTTTATAGTAAAGTTTTACCACATTGGTAGTTTGTTACGGAGTATGATTTTTTACATAACTTTGTAGCACAACATAATTAACGGTCCCATGATAAATGTCGACCTGAACATTTGTAGTAAACTCTTCGGGTGTGCTTAGTTTAAACTCGGAAAAAGGAAAGAGAATATCAATGATAATGGTGGGAAAAGAGAAAGGGAAAGAAAAGCACTCCCCCCAATTTATTAGGTAATAGCTCATAACCCACTATTGAGTAATGGGTTATACTTTATCAAACACCTTTTTTTATTATCTTTCTCATTCCTCACCCTCCATAACCCCCTACAAAGCATGCCCTTATTATTAGAAGGATCAATAACAGCGTACAAAATACTCATACATGTTAGTGTTTAATTATAATTATTTAAAAGAAACGGTTCGATACTAAATTGATAGTGAGTGAGCTGAGGCTTAGGATCGAATATATTAGTTGGCCTAAGGTGGTGATATGTCGGTTGGCCCAAGCTTGGGCAACCGACATATCACCTGGCAGAGATCCGATATTGATCCATTTTTCTATTTAATGAACCTATTACGGTCTGGTTATCACTTTTTGACTTAAAACCAAAGTAAGTGTTGACTTTGCATGATTCTGCATGATTCTTATTTCTTACAAATCATTAGTACCAAAAACCTTTACAATTTTGGACCACATGACACCCCCATGTGATTTGTGAGTGAACTAGTCGATTATATACTAACAAAATATAATTGATTCCTTTATGACAAGATAATATATTTTGGCAATTTCTTACGTACCCATGACCCCTTTGCATTATTTTGTGTCTCGAGTGTACACCGGCTAGTTTTGGCACGAAATCGTTCAAAAATCTATCATACATCTCCTCATACTGAATAAAGGCAACAAGATTCTTAAAACCATTAACGTTTTACATTTATTAGATATAAATGATTTTAGCATTATGTTTATGCTTTCTTTTGAAAAATCAACAACAACAACACCCAATCCTGCTGGAGCGAGGTATGGATGAGGTGAGATGTAGACAGTCACAACTCACAACCTAAACCGAGGGTAAAGGGACTGCTTCCAGAAAGACCTCCGGCAAGTTCGCGTGTACAAGCGGAACAAAAAAAGAAATGCAATTTTGATGTATGCACCCCAATATACGAGTATAGCATTATTACATCAGATTGACTATTCTAGTATAAACTCTAGACCCATGTTCATATATGGTGGTTGGTCATGTCGTATTCCTTTCGAGCCACAATACAGTACTTGGTGGGACTGTCAAATAAACCCCACACCCCACTCTATTTTGACGAGACTATCAAAAGCAGTAAAACCTTGCAAACCAACAGATTCTTTGATCACATGACACAATTACAAATTTACATGGACTGTTCGTACTATGATCGGAAGCGAAAAAGACCATATGTAAATTGTTAATTGTTGTACGAAACTTGTCGTCTTCCATAATGCTCCATTGCATTTAAAATCCACTTGCGTTTATAGCAAAATCTTAACGTAAACCACTCGGAAGTGATTTGGTAAAAAGCTTGTGACTATCATCACTAAAATGTGAAAGGTTTTAAGTTCAGTTTTTGTTAAGCGTAAACGACCAAATTATCTACATGTAAGTCAGTCAACTCGTCTAATGTACAATCACTCGAAACTCTTATCCACCCCCATACCAATGCCATATGTCTCCGTCGTTTTCCCAATTAAGCTAAGTCAAGTCGATACAAATTACAATGTTAAGCCCAAGCTTGACCTACAAAACTCGAAGCTCCATCCAGCCTTTATTTTCAAGCTCGGGATTGGTTTTTCAACAGGTATTTTAAGCTCGATTGGGTTCGACTCAGTTAATGATAATAAAATATTAGTTAATCTATATATTCTTGATAATTTGAGTTTGGCTCCACTCATATTTTGGATGGTATAATAATCATGTAAATATAAATTAATAAAAAGAGATAAAATTTAAAATTACAGAACGGCATGCCAAAAAATAACTTGACTCTAATCAAAAGTCTATTCAAGTAGGTCGAGCTCAACTCGATGTAAATCGACTTGATAAGTAGCTCTACAGTTTACTCAACTAGCTAGATTACACCGCATCAATGAGGCGACACTCTTAAATATACTACCGAAAATATAGCAACTTTTTTTGAACATGGGAGAACGAAATAAGTCCCAAAGTTTTCTTTTTCGTATCATTGTCACTCGTAACAAACATCAAAGAACACCTTTCAAAGGCTCCACATCATCATCGTCGTAAATGGCTACTCAATCTGCTTCTCCATTCCCACCACGGTCGAAGGCGACGATCATGATCATATGAGGCATGTACAACTACAAGTTAAGCAGCTGGCCACTTCAATTCTTCGTAAATCTTTACATGCATCGGTTATCGCGTTGGAGGTAAATAGTTTAAGTCAAGTTTAAAGTGCTCTTTCGCTATGAATTTATGTTGGCTATATTTGAACATAGATTTTCAACTCGATAAGATCCATGTACATGACACCACCCACATTGCCCTATGAACCAAATGACCAAGGTGGAGATCATTATAAAATGAGATGCCAAACAATCAATGAAAATCATATTTATTGGCTTCTAACCGAAGCCATAGTTATAGTTTATTTTTTGGTTGCAATTACTAGTTATAATATTTTATTAATCAGACTGTTGATACCTATCAGTTTTATTTTTAAATTAATGTTTTTGATAATTTGATTTTTAAAACATTGTAATTTGTATATCTAATATTAGTTAAAAGCTTAGGGTTGGATTGGTAAGAAGCTTGTATAAGCTGAATCTAAATGACTTTATAAAGATTTCTAACAACCGAAGACAACATCTATAAAGATGTCAAAAACCTCAAATTAAGGCTCCATTTGGCTTTGATGTACAATGGAAGTTCTATAGATAGTATCATTAGGAGATTGGGGTTGGCTGCAAGTGTTTATTTGATATGGCAAGAAAGAAACTACAGACTGTTTAAGGAAGAAAAAATAAGTGTTGATGTCTTATTTGAAGAATTATGTGAAATCATGAGAATGAGATTGTCTAGCTTAAAAGTCAAGAGATCTGAGGTTGTTTCAAGAGTTCAGTATAAGTGGCACATTAGTATGGATGTCTGTGATAGTGGGACAGTTTAATTGTGTGTTTCTGATTCAGATATTGGGTGTTTAGCAGAAGAATAAGATTACCATTCCATTGATGTTGTGTTCTACCCTGCTGTTAAAGGGGTGTTTGGATAATTGAATTACAACTGTTTTAGCAATAAGTTTGTTGATTGTTATTGATTGCCAGCCATTACATTGTGAAGATACCGTGTACCTTAGAGTTCCAACTGCATGACTGTACCTATGGTAACCTCTTGTTTGTTCCAGTTTGGCCTTGGGAGGAAATTGGACAAACATGATTGGCTAAGTAGGAGGTCTAGTCAGTATGAATGTACCATAAAGTAGGGTCTTCCTTTGTGAAGGGTAAATGGCTTGGGCGGATGGTGTATGATGGGTGGAATAGAGATGAATGAAAGATGATCCTTCATGGTCCACTCAATATACCATCACAGGAGGATTGGTTGGTCATCATTGAGGGTGAATGTTCCCCAAACAATTGAAGCATTTCTAGAGAAGGAAATGTAGGTTGTCTTGGTAGAGCCCAATGGATGGGTTGCTAGTGAAGCCACACACCATTTATGTCTTAACCATTGTGGATGTTGGTTGAATGATTTTGATGGGGAGGTGATGTGGAAATGTAGCTAGATAGTAGTTGCATTTTATAGGTGAATTCAGTATCAAAGCTGGCATGGTTCAAGTCATAGTGCAACTTTGACTCTTTTGGGTATAGGGTAAAAGTCAAATATGACCAATGTACTTTTTAATATGTGCTAATATGATAAACATACTTTTCAAATGTGCATTATGACTAACCATTTAACATGGCAATTAACCGTTAGTCCCCAACACATTAAACAATTGCACCGTTGGTCCCCCAATACAAAACCTTAGTTATTACCAAATACATAAAAAATTGCACCGTTGGTCCCCAATACATAATCTTAGTTAGTACCAAATACATAAAAAATTACACCGTTGGTCCTCAATACATAACCCCAGTTAGTCCCAAATACATAACCACCACCACCACCACCCACTACCACCACCACTTAGCACCACCACTACCAATCACCACCACCATTCACCACCGTCACCCACCACCGCCACCCACCACCGCCACCACCACAACTAACCACCACCTACCACCACCTACCACTACCTACCACCACCCACCACCACCACCCACCCCACCATCACCACCCACCCCCACACCACCACTCACAACCACCACCACTGACCACCACCACCTACCACCACTACCACTCACCACCACCACCACCTACCACCGCTACCCACCACTCACCACTACTTACCACCACAATCACTCACCATCAACACCTACCACCACCACCACTCACCACCACCACCACCACCACCACCATCACCTACCACCACCACCCACCACCGCCACCTACCACCGCTCACCACCAGCACCCACCACCACCACTAAGTGGTAGTGGTGGTTGGTGATGGTGGTGGTGGTGAGTGGTAGTGGTGGTAGGTGGTGATGGTGAGTGGTGGTGGTGGTGAGTGGTGGTAGGTATCGGTGGTAGGTGGTGGTGGTGGTGGTGGTGAGTGGTAGTGTTGGTAGGTGGTGGTGGTGAGTGGCGATGGTGAGTGGTTGGTGGCGGTGGTGGTGGTGCTGGGTGGTGGTGCTGGGTGGTGATGGTGAGTGGTGGTTTTGGGGGGTGGTGGTGGTAGGTGGTGATGGTGAGTGGTGTTTGTGGTGGGTGGTGGTGATAGGTAGCGGCGGTAGGTGGTGGTGAGTGGTAGTGTTAGTAGGTGGTGGTGGTTGGTGGCGGTGGTGGTGGTGGTGAGTGGCGGTGGTGAGTGGTGGGTGGCGGTGGTGCTAGTATGTGGTGGGTGGTGGTGGTGGTGGGTGGCGGTGGTAGGTGGTGATGGTGAGTGGTGGATTTGGTAGGTGGCGATGGTAGGTGGTGGTGGTGGTGGTGGAGGTTGGTGGTGGTGGTGGTGGTGAGTGGTAGTGTTGGTAGGTGGTGGTGGTGGTATGTGGTGGTGGTGGTAGTTGTGGGGGTTGGCGGTGGTGAGTGGTAGCGGTGATTGGTATTGGTGGTGGTATAGGGTGGTAGGTGGTGGTGTCACAACTCATAAATTCTGGTCTTTTCCCGAACTTTCACATTTACTATTCATCGGTTACTATTCATCGATCACTATTCATCATTTTACTATTCATCATTTTTTAGGTCAGTTTGATATTCTGAGAAGCGTTTTAAAATTTTACTATTCATAAACACTATTCACCTCCGGAGAAAATTTGTCATTTATGCGCGAGTTGCGTCATTTCTGTATACGTACGGTTATTTACCTAATAAACGTTATCTTATGAGCTATTATTTTGAATAATTGATCCGATAATCCCAACTATGGTCCTAACATATTTTTATACTCATAATAATAATATAAAAATTTTATTATTAATTTACCCGGTGTTTTCAAATCAACTGTTACGTTTTCCGGTCAAAGCTTATAACTCCGTCGGTTTGCGTTATTTCAACCCGATCATTATTTTAACTTCCAATTCTCATCAGGAATATTATTTTTACAATTTTTACAACTTCATTATATTTTATTTTATCCCGTTAAAATTTATTTTTAGTTAACTCGGTACCCGGTAACACCTAAACTACACAATAACTAACTAAATCTACACAAAAGTCTTCATTTTACTTACACACTCATCCTTTTCCTACTAAAACCCACCCTCCCCACCTTGATTTAGGGATCTTGTCCCATAAAATATCTACACCAATAATAATTGTCATATACATATAATATATAAACATAAACCTTTCAATTCCATCTCATTTCACCAAATCAACTAGAAACTTTTCTTCCTCTTTTCTCTCTTCTCACCATTTTCAGCCAAGACAAGAAGAACAAGCAAAAACCATGGATTTTCTAAGATCAAGTGTTAATCTTGTCCCTTTAGTTGTTCTTGTTTGAGTTTTGTAATAAAAACTCAAGGTTTCTTTGGTTTTACTCATCCAAGCTCTATAATCTTTCTATGTAAGTTGTCAAACTCTTGTTCATAATTTCTTCATGTTATTTTTATGGTCATATGATTTCCATTCAAGATCTACATGCATATGTTAGTTATACCACTCATTTATATATATATCTAACTTTTGAACTCTAGAAATGGATTATAGTTAGATCCTTGTTAGATCCACTTGATTTATGATGTTTAGGAACCCATGACACCCTAAGAAGGTGTATGGTAAGATTAGACTAGATTTGTGGTGATTGAAAGTGGTTTGGTTGAAGTTGAAACAAGTTTGAAACTAGGAAAATAATTTTTGAAACTACATATTGACCTACTGTCCCTATTTTTGAAACGTGGGAAAATCAGTGGATGATGGGTAATTTTTGATCAAAGATTTAGAAAATACTTTCAAAAACAAAGCCGTGGGCGAAAGAACGGATTAAAACGAGTTAATAACGAAGGAGATATGATTTTCCGAATTTAACGACGAAAACTATTTTCTGAAAAACTGCATGCTGTTTGACAGTTTTCGACGGGCAAATAGAGGCGTTAAACGTAATCTAGAGGAGCCGAGCTATCGAAAATATATTAGTATATACTAAAACGAATCCGTGGATATAAAGAACGAGGAAAATGAAATTAAAACGACCAAGTTATACATGTTTTAAAATCGTCAAAACTATATATATATTTAGTCACTACTAGAAATAATATAACTACGTACTAAATGAGATATTTTCTAGATTTCTTATTCAAGGAGTTTATTTTTAACTAACGAAATACGTACGACCCAAGGTTTATTTATGCGACTACTAGACGATATCTTAAGGTTTTCAAAACGAGGAATATAACACTAACGTTTTTATATACGATATATTACGACAAGTTTTTATTATTCTAGTTGGACTTATTTTTCTTAAGTATGGAAAATACTTTACTTTGACAATAACAAGTATTTTCAATTTACGAGTGGTATAGGTATCATGTGCATGTGCATTCATTACATCCTTTCATGATCTAAGTAGATCACTATCATTCATATTAGGTTGCGGTTAGAGATCGAACCTCATTTCTGTGTATCCACTTCTGTCATCGTAGCTATTCGCACCAGGTGAGTCATAGCCCCTATTCTTTTAAATTGTTTTGTTAAAGTTTTGGGGGAGAATACATGCTCGTTTTTACATAAATTACTACTTGACTCTTTGAACTCATTTGACCTTATAACTTGTTTTGAACTCTTGAACTCGACTTGAACTTTTGAACTTAATGTACCGTATGTACTATGACCTAAAGTCTCACCTTATTGGTGGAGCGTTCTTAACCCTAAAGTCTCACCTTATTGGTGGAGCGTGCTAAGTCTCCTTTGTTCGGAGCAACACTATAAAGTCTCTCCTGTTCAGAGCATCCTTAATAATTCTCGCCATGGTGGAGTGACTAATAATTCTTCACCAAGTCGGTGGAGTGACTAATAATTCTTTGCCTAGGTGGCGGAGTGACTTCAAGTCTCCCTTGTTCAGAGCGGCCTTGATTTATTATATATGCGGTACTTATATTGTGACTTATTATTGACCTCATGTGCTTGACTACCAGACATAAACTATTTTAGCAGTGGGTTGTGAACACACAGGTTACAAGTCTCTTATGGCGGGACTTGTAACTGAGTGGATTTACGATGCCTTTGTTGTGTGATCATTTTTCCTATAAACTTTATTTGTTAAACAAACTCTATGAACTCACCAACCTCGTGTTGACACTTTAGCATGTATTTTCAGGTTTTTAGCAATGGCACGCTACTGGAGGTTTTGGCAGGGCATGGCATGGTCATAGAAGACTCTGATTATTTATATGGGGACCGTTTTAAACTATTTTAAGGGCCTACTTCCGCACTACTTTTAACAATGTAAATACAATATTTTTGACTTAACTATTTTATTCTAAATAATTGAAGTGAAAACCATTTTTGAACTTGTGTTGTAATACCAATTGAGTTACACCCCAGCTACACGTATGCTTCCGCTGGACCCGATTTTGGGGGTGTGACAGATTGGTATCAGAGCTTTGGCTATAGCGAACTAAGTGTTTTTAAAACCTAGACTATAGCTACTTTTACTAAAAACTTAACCCTATGACCGTCACGTGCCTGCCTGCCAAGCTGAAGCCTCACTTGTGGTTTGTTGCTGACTTAGGTGATGAGAATTGTGTCTCATTATCCGGTTTATTATATCCATTTATTCTAGTTGATTTCTATCATTGTCTTTCATATAAGCATGTTCACGTATCATATATGTCACTGCGTTATGTCTTTTCTTGCATAGTTTCATCATTTGACCTTGAGTTTGGTCACCTGCCGTAGTCTTTCTGAACGTCTTGGTATTTGTGACGGACATAGTCTTAGTATAACTGAGCTGAGTATTTCAAAATTTATGGAACCTCGGTGGAATATAGACTAGTCACCTATATTCAACCCGGGATAGTGGGACATAGGCTGACTACCTATATCCGACTCAGAAATGAATTTTGTAACACTGAGAATGGTTATAATAAAATTCTGTCTGGATTGAATCCTCTACTAAATTTCCAAATGCTTCATTTATGTGTGTGTATACCCTCGTTGTCAGAACGCTTATACTTTTCCTCACCTTGTGAACCGCCGCCTGGAAGCACGTCAACTGGTCATTTCGTCTCATGAATCTTCACCTTTATAACACTTCGGAGACCAACGTTAACTGAACTTCGGGACGAAGTTCCCTTAAGGGGAAGAGACTGTCACAACTCGTAAATTCTGGTCTTTTCCCGAACTTTCACATTTACTATTCATCGGTTACTATTCATCGATCACTATTCATCATTTTACTATTTATCATTTTTTAGGTCAGTTTGATATTCTGATAAGCGTTTTAAAATTTTACTATTCATAAAATACTATTCACCTCCGGAGAAAATTTGTCATTTATGCGTGAGTTGCGTCATTTCTGTATACGTACGGTTATTTACCTAATAAACGTTATCTTATGAGCTATTATTTTGAATAATTGATCCGATAATCCCAACTATGGTCCTAACATATTTTTATACTCATAATAATAATATAAAAATTTTATTATTAATTTACCCGGTGTTTTCAAATCAACTGTTACGTTTTCCGGTCAAAGCTTATAACTCCGTCGGTTTGCGTTATTTCAACCCGATCATTATTTTAACTTCCAATTCTCATCAGGAATATTATTTTTACAATTTTTACAACTTCATTATATTTTATTTTATCCCGTTAAAATTTATTTTTAGTTAACTCGGTACCCGGTAACACCTAAACTACACAATAACTAACTAAATCTACACAAAAGTCTTCATTTTACTTACACACTCATCCTTTTCCTACTAAAACCCACCCTCCCCACCTTGATTTAGGGATCTTGTCCCATAAAATATCTACACCAATAATAATTGTCATATACATATAATATATAAACATAAACCTCACAATTCCATCTCATTTCACCAAATCAACTAGAAACTTTTCTTCCTCTTTTCTCTCTTCTCACCATTTTCAGCCAAGACAAGAAGAACAAGCAAAAACCATGGATTTTCCAAGATCAAGTGTTAATCTTGTCCCTTTAGTTGTTCTTGTTTGAGTTTTGTAATAAAAACTCAAGGTTTCTTTGGTTTTACTCATCCAAGCTCTATAATCTTTCTATGTAAGTTGTCAAACTCTTGTTCATAATTTCTTCATGTTATTTTTATGGTCATATGATTTCCATTCAAGATCTACATGCATATGTTAGTTATACCACTCATTTATATATATATCTAACTTTTGAACTCTAGAAATGGATTATAGTTAGATCCTTGTTAGATCCACTTGATTTATGATGTTTAGGAACCCATGACACCCTAAGAAGGTGTATGGTAAGATTAGACTAGATTTGTGGTGATTGAAAGTGGTTTGGTTGAAGTTGAAACAAGTTTGAAACTAGGAAAATAATTTTTGAAACTACATATTGACCTACTGTCCCTATTTTTGAAACGTGGGAAAATCAGTGGATGATGGGTAATTTTTGATCAAAGATTTAGAAAATACTTTCAAAAACGAAGCCGTGGGCGAAAGAACGGATTAAAACGAGTTAATAACGAAGGAGATATGATTTTCCGAATTTAACGACGAAAACTATTTTCTGAAAAACTGCATGCTGTTTGACAGTTTTCGACGGGCAAATAGAGGCGTTAAACGTAATCTAGAGGAGCCGAGCTATCGAAAATATATTAGTATATACTAAAACGAATCCGTGGATATAAAGAACGAGGAAAATGAACTTAAAACGACCAAGTTATACATGTTTTAAAATCGTCAAAACTATATATATATTTAGTCACTACTAGAAATAATATAACTACGTACTAAATGAGATATTTTCTAGATTTCTTATTCAAGGAGTTTATTTTTAACTAACGAAATACGTACGACCCAAGGTTTATTTATGCGACTACTAGACGATATCTTAAGGTTTTCAAAACGAGGAATATAACACTAACGTTTTTATATACGATATATTACGACAAGTTTTTATTATTCTAGTTGGACTTATTTTTCTTAAGTATGGAAAATACTTTACTTTGACAATAACAAGTATTTTCAATTTACGAGTGGTATAGGTATCATGTGCATGTGCATTCATTACATCCTTTCATGATCTAAGTAGATCACTATCATTCATATTAGGTTGCGGTTAGAGATCGAACCTCATTTCTGTGTATCCACTTCTGTCATCGTAGCTATTCGCACCAGGTGAGTCATAGCCCCTATTCTTTTAAATTGTTTTGTTAACGTTTTGGGGGAGAATACATGCTCGTTTTTACATAAATTACTACTTGACTCTTTGAACTCATTTGACCTTATAACTTGTTTTGAACTCTTGAACTCGACTTGAACTTTTGAACTTAATGTACCGTATGTACTATGACCTAAAGTCTCACCTTATTGGTGGAGCGTTCTTAACCCTAAAGTCTCACCTTATTGGTGGAGCGTGCTAAGTCTCCTTTGTTCGGAGCAACACTATAAAGTCTCTCCTGTTCAGAGCATCCTTAATAATTCTCGCCATGGTGGAGTGACTAATAATTCTTCACCAAGTCGGTGGAGTGACTAATAATTCTTTGCCTAGGTGGCGGAGTGACTTCAAGTCTCCCTTGTTCAGAGCGGCCTTGATTTATTATATATGCGGTACTTATATTGTGACTTATTATTGACCTCATGTGCTTGACTACCAGACATAAACTATTTTAGCAGTGGGTTGTGAACACACAGGTTACAAGTCTCTTATGGCGGGACTTGTAACTGAGTGGATTTACGATGCCTTTGCTGTGTGATCATTTTTCCTATAAACTTTATTTGTTAAACAAACTCTATGAACTCACCAACCTCGTGTTGACACTTTAGCATGTATTTTCAGGTTTTTAGCAATGGCACGCTACTGGAGGTTTTGGCAGGGCATGGCATGGTCATAGAAGACTCTGATTATTTATATGGGGACCGTTTTAAACTATTTTAAGGGCCTACTTCCGCACTAATTTTAACAATGTAAATACAATATTTTTGACTTAACTATTTTATTCTAAATGATTGAAGTGAAAACCAATTTTGAACTTGTGTTGTAATACCAATTGAGTTACACCCCAGCTACACGTATACTTCCGCTGGACCCGATTTTGGGGGTGTGACAGGTGGTGAGTGGTGGCGGTGGTGATTGGTAGTGGTGGTGCTAAGCGGTGGTGGTAGTGGCTGGTGGTGGTGGTTATGTATTTGGGACTAACTGAGGTTATGTATTGAGGACCAACGGTGCAATTGTTTATGTATTTGGTACTAACTAAGGTTATGTATTGGGGACCAACGGTGCAATTGTTTATGTATTTGGTAGTACTAACTAAGGTTATGTATTGGGGACCAACGGTGCAATTGTTTAATGTATTGGGAACCAACGGTTAATTGCCATGTTAAATGGTTAGTCATATTGGTTAAAGCTTGAAAGCAAAATAGTCATAATGGACATTTGAAAAGTATGTTTATCATATTAGCACAGATTAAAAAGTACATTGGTCATATTTGACTTTTACCCTTTGGGTATAAATCTGTGTTGATAGAGATATGATGTAGTTCTGTACGATATCGGTTGGCAGGCTTCTTTGTAGTCTGATATCGGATAGGCTAGTTAGTTTTGAATCTTTGATTGTTCTTTTGTATTCCACTGGATGAAGTATGTTTCATTACAGTTATGTGAGAATTGTATTTGTAAATTGTCTTTGTTGATATTAATATAAATGATTCACCTTTTACGCGCGCGCGCACAAAAAAAAAACAAAAAAAAAAACAAAAAAACCTCCATTATCATCATCAATGGCTACCCAATCTTGTACACATTCATCAAACGACCACTTCTTCACGTCGTCATTATTTGCATCGTTGTCTCCGTCGATAGTTTCATTGAAGGTAAACAACTTAACTACATTTATATCTCTTAAACACGTACACTCACTACATATATAGTCATGTATTGATTCAGTTACGTTTAACTGCTCTTGTTAAGGTATTGCACTATTGCAACAATGGTACACGTTTAACAAGTCAAAAGTATGTTATAAATGATTAATACGAACTATATTTTTAAAACTTGTTCCCTTTGCTTGAAAAATGTTTCTGTTAACATAGTACTTTGACATTGTTAAGCCTCTAGTAAAGTAATATTAAGTTGTTCTCTAACAGAATGTCATTTTTAATGTTTTATAGGTTACCTTAATACAAATTACATGAGAGATATTGGCCCCAAGCCGGAGAAATCGGTCCCCATGAGTAGATAGAGATGAAAAGAAAAGAGAAAGCAAAAGATCTTCAAGAGAAGAATAAAATTGATGAAGAAAATAATCCATTTGTCATTGAACATCGACTTAAGTGACGACATGCTTCGATCTTCCTCTTGTTCGATCTCATGGAACTTGTCTTCCACCATCGACTTAAGTGACTTCGTTGAAAATATTCCATTGTCATTCAACTTCCACATTCGTTTCTAACAAGATAGTAACGATACATGTAATTCGGCCAACGCATCTAAACTACAATCAGGCGGAAGTGTTGTCCAACCCCACACCAATACCAATCGTCCTCCTCGTTTTCCCTATTACTTACATGACAAAGGTGTTAGCGTCTTAGTGCCTAAGGGTGTAATCAAGTTAAGTCGGGTCGATATAATTATAAGCTCGAGCTCAACTCACTTACAATACTTCAAGCGCGCTCAATTGGGCCTTTATTTTTTTCAAACTCAATTTTGGTTTCTTGACCAATACATTTTGAGCTTGGCCCAACTCGACTGTTCAAGGAGCAATGGTTGTGTAACATTTCTAGTTTTTGTATCATCAATGTAGATTTTGTGCCAAGTGATCAAGTTCAAAACGTAGTATAAACTACCTCATGTGAGTGATCTAGTTTAAATTGCTTTATAGAGTAGATTTATAAGTTTTCTATTCGCATAATGTTGGTTCATTTTTTTTTCAGTAGTGGCGAGAGTAGGGGAATTTGCATCCCACATTGCCTCATGAACCAAATGACCAATGTGGAGATGATTATAAAATGAGATGCCAAACATTTCTAGAATTACATATTTCTTGGCTTTTTTTTTTAAATCATTGTTATGGTTTATCTTTTAGGTGCAATTACTAGTTATAATATTTTTGAATTTATTTATCTGTAGACACTAAATTTTTTATTAAAAAAATTAGTGTTTTGTGATAATTGGATTTTTAAAACATTGTAAGTTGTATCTAATATTAGTGAAAAGCGTAGATTGGATTGGTGAAAAGCTCGAATTAGCTGAGTCTAAACAAGTCCTAGTGTGAGCCTATTCTCATAGTCTAGCTTGAGCCTAAGCGATATAACTATGGATAAATGAGCTCGAGAAGAGTGTACTTAAAGACCCGAGTTTGATTACAAAATTACTTTAATGAGCCATGCATCAACATCGTCTCCTGTCGTCATAGAGCCAGTGAAACCAATCCCAACCAATCCCCATGGATCAGCAGATAGAGCTCTTCAAACATAATTATTGAGAAAATTACACGGATGGTCCCTGTGGTTTACTTAGATTTCATGTTTAGTCCCTAACTCATTTTAATTACGCTAGAGATACCAATTTTTGAAACCTTGCACTCATTTAGTCGCTATTTTGGATTAGTCGTTAGTTTGACCCTTAAGTTATTTGCTCGTTAGTTAAAAAAGGCCGCATGGCTCGAACTCGGGTCTTGTTGCCAAAAAATCAACGCCCCAACCACTGGACTAAGCGTCCAGTGGTGTAATTATATCAAAATAAATTCTATTTAAACTTTTTTTTGGCTCAAACTCGTTTTAATCCGTTTGTCTTTTCTTGTACGTTTTCCCTGTCTTTTTAAAGTTTCTATACGTTATCGTCTATTTTTTTTTTTACAGTTTTATCCGTTTTTTACGTTCTCCTCCGTTTTTCTACGTTCTTTTACGTTGTCGTTCATTTTTTTACGTTTTTGTTCTTTTTTATTATTTTTTTATTTTTTATTTTTTTATGTTTTTGTCTGTTTTATTTTATTTTATTTTTTTTTGTCCATTTTTTAACATTCTCGTCTAGTTTTTTTAAGTTTGCGTTCATTTTTTATATATATGAGTTTTTCTAACTTGTGTCCTGGGGCACAAGTTAAACACACAAAAAGTACTGATAGACCCACAGAAAGTACACAAAAAAATATTTTTATATTTTAAAAGTGACAGGGACCTATAAAAAAGTACATAAGGACCAACAAAAAATACACATTTTGTGTGCTTAACTTGTGCCCCTAGGCGCAATTAGAAAACTATATATATATATATATATATATATATATATATATATATATATATATATATATATATATATATATATAGAGAGAGAGAGAGAGTTAGGATCAAATAAGAAGAATAATTAAAATAGGAAGGATAAGAAGTAACCACAACCACACATTTTAGATGCACCTACAAAAATGGATGCATCTTCATTCAAATTTTCCCTCCCATATAAAAATGTGTGGCTAGAATTACTTCTTACCCTTCTTATTTTAATTAATCTTCTTATTGGATCCCTACCCTATATATATATATATATATATATATATATATATATATATATATTACTGATAGACCCACAGAAAGTACACAAAAAAATATTTTTATATTTAAAAAGTGACAGGGACCTATAAAAAAGTACATAAGGACCAACAAAAAATACACATTTTGTGTGCTTAACTTGTGCCCCTAGGCGCAATTAGAAAACCATATATATATATATGGTGGCGTTATTATGGTGACCACCTTTAAAATAAAAACAATAGGAACCACTAATAATGTGAAATGTGTCCTAAACCATTTAAACTAGAGAATAAATGCATTAATGAGAATTTAGTAAATTGTTTAAAAAAGAAGGGCAGAAAAGGTAATTTAGCTTAATCTCCATTAACTCGGCGCCTATTTTCTTGTCATTATTTTTTTAACACTTGTTTTTCCACTTTACAATTGATGATACAGAAACAGTTTTGTATTAATATTAAAAGATGATACAACAAACCAAATGACGTCGAATTCGTTGTTACAAAAATTCCTTTTTTTTTTTTTTTTTTTTTTTTTTTTTTGTATTAATATTAAAGATGAAACACAATAAAACTTTTTGTTAAATTTGCGACGATGATGCATTAATACCTTTTACATATTTTTAGTGATACATAATTTCATGATAACTTTTTAATGACCTTTATTTTTTTTGACACATTTTATTTTGTGATGCATTTCTAGTGATACGTTAAATTTATAGATACATATTTAGTGACACATTTCTAGTGATACGTTAAGTTTTTTGATACATATTTAGTGACACATTTAACCGTTTGATACATTAATACGGATACACTAATTTTTTTACACATTTTTATTGACATACTACAATTTTTGACACATAGTTTTTTTAATACATTTGGACAACCTAGATTTTTCGACACATTTAATTTCATTTCAAAGTGACGAACAATTTTTGTGATTTTTTTTTTTCTAAATAATTTTTGTGAATTTCACTGACACAAAAATCTAAATCTCAAACTTAGAATAATTCTGACACACATCTATTGATAATACACATCTACGAATGAATAATACTAGTACACTATATCATTCGTAATACAAATCTCAAACTTAGATCTCTGAATAACAATTCCAAAATAAAAATCTATGAATGAATAATACTAATACACATCTCCGAATGTCAAGCCATAACTGGAACATGAGGAATCTTAGATAAAAAAAATAATAAATAAGGTATCATTGGTTTCAAAGGCTAGCAAAAAATTATCCAAAACCCCGATCTGAAACCTGTGTATCTCGAAGCCTTGTCGGAATTTAAAGCCATCACATAACATGTATCACCTATACTCATATCTGACAAAGGATTCAGCGGCGGCGTTTTGTAACTGGCGGTGGTTATAACTGGTCTCGTTGCAAAAAGCATGTCGACAACCAGCGTTAAATAGGCGGTAAAAAATTTATGGAGGGTCGGAAATACATGTCGACAACTCAAAAAAACAACCACTCAATGGCTGTTCATGATTCTCCAATCTGGTTGTCTTGCAATTATAAAACTATATTTTAGTGTAAATTTTGTGGTGGCCTAAAGGCCAAAATGGAGGCAGAGAATGGTTGTAGGCAAAATTTTAGTGTAAGTAAAAGGATGGTTGTAGAACATAGTTCTAGAAAAAAGCTAAATAGTGAATGACGGTTATGTAATTTAATTTTGTGGAGAAGGAGGTTATTTAGGCAGAGAATGGTTGTAAAATACCTTTCATTCCCTTTTGATTTAACTAATAACTTTACTTTAATTTAGAGGCTTAAATTCCACATGTCTCATTTTAAGTGGTTCCTATTGTTTGTATTTTAAGGTCGGTCACTACATGAACGCAAATCTATATATATATATATATATATATATATATATATATATATATTACTAATGTAGTCTGAACATTTTTGCTAGAAAAAATGCTTATTGTGTAAAAGTGATGATAAGTAGCCAGTGGGGCCTGCTTTCTCGTCGACAATTACAATAGGTTAAAATGTAAAAAATTAAAGTAGAAAAATGTCTTAATAAGCTGTTTATTTGACTATTAATCTTAATTTTGATAAAGTCACTTTGGTGAAGATTACTAGTAATCATTTGAGCATGTTAGTGGTAAACATTTTGGATATTTATAGAAAAGCTCGGAAATGACTACGGAAATAACAATTAAGCTGCGTATATCAAAGAAAAAACGGCCTTAACTTTTCCCGAATACCCTAAAGTCTTGAACAACCCTTTTTGTAATTTACATCATTTGCTCAAATTTTGGGTTTGATTTACAGTTTTGTATGAGACCGGACCATGTTAGAAAAACATTGTATGTATATTGTCTGGTGAGTCAATTCTCGAGCATACGTACTAGTATATAATTGTCGTCCCGACTCATCCTTACTAGAAGTGTGATAACATTACCACTTAAAAACATTTTGCGAATATAGATATACACAAAGCTTCTATCTATTCTCTATCTAACTAATCTAAATCTTTGGTCCTTTAAGGTGATAATAAAAAAAAAAAATGTTTGTTTTATTTATCTTTAGTTTAGTTTAGAGTAAAAACAAAGAAAAATGACAAAAATAACCCAACTTTACAAACATATTTCATCAAATACCTAATTTTATCCGAGATTTGTTATATTCATGAAAGTAGCAAAGTCTTGCTACATTATATGGATTTTTTTTTAAAGTCGCAAGTTTTACCTTGGTAGGTTTTTTTTTTTTTTTTTTTTTTTTTTTTTTTTTTTTTTTTTTTTTAATCACAAGGTTGACTAATTATGAATCAACATGTTTAAATCTCGACATTTATTTAGGTTAACATGTATCAAAACTTGTTTTAGCCACTTGGTACCCGTGCAATTTTTTATTATTTATTTGATTTGTGAGTGTGTGTAAGGTATTTTATGAGGTGTGTTTGAAAGGTGAGGGGAATGGTGAACATTGTGAGTGAAAAATGAGAAGAGTGATGATATGCTAAAGATAATGTGATGCAGAGGTCGAAGGTGGGAGAGTAGTGATCATTGGATGCGTCTTATAATATTGGGGATCAAATAAGAAGAATAATTAAAATAAGAATGGTAAGAAGTAATTCTAGCCACACATTTCAAATTAGGAGGGAAAATTTGAAGGAAGATGCATCCACTTTTGTAGGTGCATCTGAAATGTGTGGTTGTGGTTACTTCCTATCATTCTTATTTTAATTATTCTTCATATTTGATCATAACTCTATCTATACTATATATAATAGAGGGATGACTCTCTCTCCAAAATTTTCAGACTTACAAAAAATTAAGCATTGTTTACAACACTTTAATGCACACAATTTTAAGACTTACAACAAAATAAGCATGGTGTACAACAAAATAAGCACCGTGTAATTTTCAGACTTAAAATATTAATGATATTAATTAATATACCCCATCACCAATTAATACAAAATGTAAAGCATAATGTACAAATACAAACAGGAACTAAACATCTATACTACAGGTACAATCATCATAAACACAATTTGTTTACACTAAATACATCATAAACACAATTATGTACAAATTCTCCAGCCTCCTTTTATTCTCTAGCCTCCTTTTGTCCAACTCCAACTACAGTCAACAATATATCAAACCCATCCTCACAACAAATCAATATCGAAACATAAAAGGAAAATAAAACAAGATTTAAATTTAATTGGTGTTCATAACAAATCTTTGAAAATTTAAACACATATCACATCATAGATCAGTAAGAAGTTTCAACTTCTATCATCATGTCCGAAAATTATAAGGAAAGAACCTAAGAAATCTGTTACATCATTTCCTTATTTCGTTCAAAAGAACGCTTGTTATAAAGTTCTTGAAGCCATATGAACGTTTTTTGTATTCAGATAATCCTAAAGAAAGAAAACACAAAAAGAAAACACCTTAGACCTTTGTGTGGTTCGTTTGTTTCAAAAAGAAAGAAAACACAAGAGAAATCTTGACAAGAGAAAACACCTTAGACCTTGTATGCGCATATGAATCGGGTTTAAACATTAACAAGATAAATCTTAGATTTTCTTTGTTGATGTTCGATTATATCAAGAACACAAGGGACAGATTTGTTATTTGGTGGCTGTGAGTGTGGCATTTGTTTAGTGAGAGTGAAATTAGGTTGCTTAGTTTTAGGGTTAGTATCTTTTAGATTAGCACGTTTTAAGGACTAGGTTAATTGCTATTGGACTTGCACTTGAGCCAAGTATAAGAAACTGGAATTGGGTTAAAAAAAATAGATAACACGAAGACAATCTACAAACACACAAAAGGGACCAACTCTTAGAAATATATGTCATTTTTGGTTGGACACATTATCATCTTATGAGTTTCAGCTGAACATCACGTGTAGGGTATTATTAGCCCACAACTTAGACATTTTAAGCTAATCAACTTATATATTATTCATTGTTGAATTAAGGACAAGTTGGTACACGAAATATGAAAAACGTCATGTTCTTAGAAACAAGTTATTATTACAAAAAATATATAATCGAATAATATTGTTTACCAAAAGTTTTGATTACAGGGTACCCGCCGCTGCAACGCGCGGGTACCCTGCTATACCAACTAAAACATGAATATTTGCATATTTATCAAAAACATAAGTTTTTAATGCAAAATGTACAATGATGTTTAAGCATATTTTAGGTATATATGCAAATATGCAAAGTTTTAGTGAGTATATATGTAATTGCCCCTATAATATTAGACACGTTCTACAAAAAATTAAGATAAGAAGCTCCAATCATGGAGTGACATGTGTTACTTCTCAACTAAAAAGTTACATTTATTTTCAAATTGAAATATCTTTTTATCTAGTTTTTTTTTATGATTTAATTTCACCATATTTTCTAACATGTTATGCTCTTTAATTGAACATCCATTTTGATATATTTTTATGAGTTTTTAGTTTTTACATTTTTATATTTATAATATAACTATACTTATCGCCGCTATTGTGCGCGGATATCCAACTAGTATTATTAAACGCGTTTTGTTCACGGAAGTTGAATCCTTTCATTACTACTAGTACTTGCTAAGAAGGTGTATATGATAATGATATTTGTTGCTTTGTAATTTACTCATATTATACCATTCAAACTTTGAATTATTCAATAAAAGGATGTTTCTTAACGTTATAGACAAAAAAGTCAAAAGTCTTTACAAAAAATTTCAAAAAAGTCAAAGGTTTTTTGTGGGGTATATTTAAAAGGTGTGGGGAGCGGTAATGTGCTGAATAGTGATGTGATGTTGAGCCGAAAGGTGAGTGAGCGATGATTATTCCATACAATCTTATAAATTATAATATTAGACACCTTTCTTTACTACTAGTACGGTTTTGAAATTTATTTCTAGTAGATATTATAAACGCGTTATTTATTAATGTTGTAGTTGAATGGTAGTTACTAAGAAGGTGTATATGAAAATGATGTTTGTTTCTTTGTAATTTACTCTTCAATAAAAGTTGCTATTACTCGTACTATTTACTCGTAGGCCAAAAAGTCAAAAAGTCAATTTTTTATAGTACAACTAGCTTATAGACCCGTTGACACCGGGTTATTTTTTAAAGGAATAGAGAAAATGAGATGATAAGAAAAGCAATAACGTAAACTTGTTCCATTAATAATAGTGACATAATTTTGGAAGGTTGGATGACGATTTAGATTAATAAATGTCCATTCTGATGTTTTGTTCAAATCTGAGCATTAGATAAACAGGTAGATGCGATAAACAACTTTGTTTGTAAATAGTAAGCAAATAAATATACAATAATCATATTGTCCACCAGGTAGAGACTCGTTGACACCGGGTAATTTTTTAAAGAAATAGAGAAATGCGATGATAACAAAATTGATAACGTAAGCATATTTCATTATATGTTAAATGAAACATGCTTACGTTATCAATTTGTTATCATCTCATTTCTCTATTTCTTTAAAAAAAATTACCCGGTGTCAACGGGTCTCTAAGCTAGTTTAACATATAAAATAAAGAATGTGACAATGCGTCCATTATTTGATAAGCAATTGCTTTTCTTACAAATAAACCAACAAAGGTCCAAGCTTGGGGGTCTCCAAAATAGATTGTCTTGAGTAGCAAAAGATGTGTGTGAGCGTTTATTGACTCAAAACCCAATCTTAATGGCATGCTCACCTAATAGTCCGTATATGATGTGAGTAAATGCATGTTGTTATTGATAATATACTATAATTGAGAATATAAGAAAGATAAAGGGACGTGTGTATTTTACATACCTTTTTTAGTTTTAATCATAGTCCTTCAAGACCTCTCTATACATGACATTTATTTTAGTTTTGGAGACATTACCATCACGATCACAAACGACAACCTTCAAACATTGCTTGCTTTTTATTCTTGATACAGCAACGTACAGTTGTCCATGTGTGAAAACAGGACGCGGCAAGTACAAAGCAACTTTATAAAGTGATTGACCTTGACTTTTGTTGATTGTCATGCCAAACGAAACTGAGATAGCATATTGTTTCCTGACAATCTTAAGAGGCAAACTTATCTGATGTAGTAATCCTCAACCGTGGTATACACTTTTTTTTCAAAGTTAGTTCCGTTAATGATCTGCGCCTTAATAGAGTTTATTGTTAATTTAAGTACTTGCAGTCTTGTCCCATTAAAAACCCGTGGATATGTTCGATTAATATATGAAACAAATAATGAGATAATGCGTGAATTATTGGATAAGCAATTGAATTTATTACAATTAAACTAATAAACATTCATGTGTTGTCGTCTCCAAATGACATGTAATACCCACGAACCCTTGGTCAAAATATACTTAAAAATAAAGGGCAGAGCATAAAATAAGATAAAGCTAATTTCTCAAATGGGTCGAATGTCGCCCAACGTGCATTTTTATTACATAGGACCTATAATTTTATCTATACAAAAGTTGGGTTATAATATTTTCATTGTAACTTTACATGTTGTGATGTAAGTTTGACCCAATTGGTTTGCAATGGGTCGGTTTTGAGGATCTCTCATCTCTAACACGTCAAACATATATAAATTAAAAGGAGCATTTTTTTAATGGTGATCCCTTATATGGGAATGATTGTTTTGACCCGTACAAAAACTGACCTATTTCACTATCTTAAACTAAATCCATGAATTTTCTATTATGCAGTTTAAGAATAGTTCACTGAAATACTACCTTAAAAAGGGATAAGAAATTTGATTTACCACATCAAAGAGTTCGAGAATAGTTGAATTTCATTAAAGAATTCAAGCAATTCATTTCAGAGTATGTATTGAAATTCAAATTGTCGTAAAACAGAAGTTCTTTAAGTGCCTCGTTTCAAAGGTACATAGAATTACAAAGTTAACATAATAGGATTTTGTTGGTTAACATGTACTCATCACACTCACTTCTTATCTTTCTAGTGGAGGAGACTTACAAATGTGCATTCTTTTGACCCGTCATATTGCAACAAATTCCAAAACTAATAGCAGCTACATGGTTACGTTAACATGAAAATACACACTATATAATATGAATAATAGGATACGAATCTAATGCATATTTTCAATCTTTTGTATTTATTGTCAAACAACATCCCATAATTTATTCATTCAAGACCTTCCATTAACATCAAATTTTCCATCATTACAAAGATAAGTGCCTTAACAAAACTTGATCCATAACAAACAAAAGAAGGAAACATTATAAACAATGAATCCTATCATAACATAGTATCACGATACATAACATTTGAAATCAGATAAAAATATTAATGACACATAATTATCACCAACACCCAAATCAAATACACCCAATTATCTGTTCCGCCACTCACAAAGCTTCCCGCTTCCGCCACGTTCTCTTTAATATCATTCAAACCTTGACCTTGCGTAGAAGATCACAAATCTATACAAAGTAAGACACGTGAGGTGACATTCTAGCCATACCTGTTTGAGCCTTACCAGTTTGACCCGTTTTGCTCTCGGCCAATTTATTTACCCATTTGACCTGTTATTAAACGAATGAATTGTAGTGGCACATCTAATCTACTATAAATAATCTAAGATACCTTTGCCTTGTCTTCAACTTATATTCGATATTCATGACCAGGAGCGTGGTTTGGCCTGTGTTCCACAAAAATATTAATAAGTACTTGCAGCAAACTAACAAATAACATTTTAAAAGCAAATAACATAAAACTCACTCAATACAATCAATTTATAGAAACACGGGAGTATGTGCAACATCAAGATAGTTACTACATAAAATAAAGTAGCCAAGAAGGCTGCATTGACTACATACCACAAAGGTTGAGGTCTTCCATCGTGTAAGTGAATCAAACCTTCTACAATAGAAAAGTTATCTTATCTGTTAGTAGCTATAGGTAGGCACATCCAGATAGTAATGAGCATGATTCTTGTGGATTCTGCCAGATATGTTGTAGTGCGATCCTTGGCAAGGGGAAAATCAACCACCAAAGTCACCTGCATTAGGCAACGGGATGAAACCCAGATTAGCGCAAACTCCTATAAGCCATTCTATATAGAAATTTCGAGATAGTCTATGTATGTGACTTACTACTTCAGATATGACATGAAAGTTTTATCCATTCTATGTATATACATAATCTCTATTGCCAGAACCTGTCCTGCAAAAAAAGTTAACAAAATAAATGATATCATGAATAGGCATCATGAATGGAAGGTTACGGACCCCAATATTTACAATACAGAAAAAACTAATATTGAAATAACCTCGAGTGTGTGACTGCTTGTGGCTGGAATTTCTGTGTGAGCTGCTGCAAACGCTTGTAGTCCTACATTTAAACCTACAATGACAACGATCGATTGTATGTCAGTGTTATATAAAACAGAAAGTGATATATATCCAACTCAAGGTACTACAATTAAAATTAATGGATCTCCAACTCAAAGTGATATATATCCATTCATCCCACCTCTGTTCAAAACCAAATATATCAGATAGATTAAATGATACAATATGCATAAGTAATCATTAGAATAGAAACCTAGCAACTGGGTGCATTTTTTTCGTGACCTCGATTCGGTCCTTTAAAGACAATTGCTTAGAACGGCTATCCAAAGAATATATGGATGAATCCATTACCTTGGCCACTTTCTCTCTTTATTGCCATATTTTGTGCTCGTACAAAAGACGGATTCAATACTGAAAAAAGTATGAAGCATAAAAGAAACATATCATAAAGTAAAAAACCAAGTGAGTAACATAAAGTAAAAAAACCAAGTACTAAATGTGGACCTTCATTATCATACAAAGTTAATATAACTGAAATTGTTACCTATTATCACTCCAGTCAGCCAACTTATAACAGAGTAATATAGTTAATATTACTGAAAACGATCATATAAGAGTGGTACTTGCTTAAATGCAATGTTACATCATAATTGAATTGGTGTGGCCGATGTTCCCGAATATGTTGTTGAAGGCTGCTCTCCTGGACTGTGTAGGCCTACAATGATGGGAACATAAATTGATTAATAAGCAACAACTGAGCGTTTGAAAATCCAACAATGGTTGTGCATAGTATTGGAAGCAACCTGTGGACATTTTGATGAACCTCCTTTTTCGACCAGCATCCGCAGTTCGGCTGTTGCGTGTATTGTCTGACACATTTGGGACAGGGCTTGTGCTAACTATGTCTGCAATTATATAAGGAATACAACAAACAAAATTTGAGTTCCGGCTGCATAAAGTGTGCGACAACGTATCATAACATTTGAAATCTACAAAAAATATAAAAAGCGTTTCACCTTGAGCCAAAGGTATTCATTGTTCAATCATATGTTTCTGTATATGTGTCTATACCTGTTTGAACAGGTTTAATGGGAAGTCGTTAGATGGTGGATCGACATTTTATAATGCATGTAAAGTTTACACTGATCTAAAACTAATCAGCAGACACTTGGATTGGAAAGCTGCCATGTAGATAGTTAAGAACTTTATATCAAAACCTTGAGGAATAGTGAAACGATAACTGCCAGAAAATGGGAATGCCTATGAGGACATTTAAGTTATCCTGAATGTAATCGTAATTTACAGACTTCAAAACCCGAGAATGAAATAGTTGGTTTTGACTAATTCAAGTTACCAGCATGTCAATCAAAGTAACGAAAGTGAAACTGCCTATATGGAACCTATAAAAAGAGAAAGGGTAGTCACTAACGTTGGCGTGCAGGTACTGGTGTGGTTGATGATCCGCAATCTGTTGTTGAAGGACGACCATGTGAAGTGTGTGGGCCTACAATGCTGAGAGCATAAAATGACTAAGAAACCGACAATCCAGTTTGTGATAAGATTTTAGAATCCTCATATCTTAACATATGAACCAACCTGCACACAACTCGGTAAACCTCTTATTGCGAGCACCATATGCATAAATGTGAGTGGCTGCAATTTGAAAGGTACAATCATCGTACAATTATACGGACAAATATATTAGAAATGGCGGAAAGTGCCAGCGATGGAGGGTATCATACATGAAAGTAAACTTGATATGGTTCGTGTGTTGTTGCAGGACGTGGGAGTGCAATCTCGCAAGCCTATGACTGCAATTACCAAGCAAACAATAAACAAACTTCGAGACCTGCTCACATAAAGCGTGCACTGCCATATCATAACATTTGAATCTGATTCAAAATATCTGAAGCATGTTACCTTCTGGCGGATATGTTTATTGGTTGACAGTTTGTTATTGCATATGGTTGACGTGACCAGAAATGGTTTCACAAAGCTGAACATATTGTGTGTAACCCCGCCTTCTCATCTTACGTTAGAGTCCATTGTTAAAGGTAGAAGATAACTTGTTACTGGTATCCTGCTGCCAACGCGGCCAACAACCATCTCCACTGTTTAAATATCAACAACCATCTCCAATTTTGAATTAAAACTTTAATTGATGACAACAAATTTGAATCATAACTAATGACAAAAAAGTCATACCAGTGTATAAGCCAAAAGGATCATGAACCTGCAAAAATTAAATAAAAAGCTTGTTAACTTGAAATCATAATTACAAACATATAAAAAAGAAACACATATTTTTGCATCTATCATTTGTTATGGTCTTTAACCTTCATCTTCACCTGCTCACATAACTAATAAACATCAGTTTCACTTATTAACAAACATGATTTAGAGACTTATTTTGAAATAAGAATGAAAGAACTACCTCATCACCCTTAATGATATGTTTTTCATATACGTAACGTCCCACCACCACCATGAATGCTATTACAATACAGCTGATAAGAAAAGTATAACGTACACATTTTTGTATAAGGTTTAATTCAATGTGAATAACTGAATACCTAAATACCAGATACCATATCTTCTTTATCTTCCTAAACGACAACTTGTTTAATTCGCTACATTGAATCCTGCAAGAAAAAAATTGTATTATTACATTGTTAAAAATAAATACTTAATACGTATAAGCATAACATTGTTAAATACAGAGCATGTATATATCATTTCGTTATCATTGTCACAAAGCATATAATTCAATTCCATTAAACAATTAATAATGAAACTAAAATAATAAATGAGGATTATAACAAAAATTCTACCTACAATGGCAGAGTGATAAAGCTTGACAAACCTGGTTAATATTCCCAATCAAATTCTACCTTAAAAAATAGATTATAACATTAAGGTAATGTTTTAAAAGAGAAAGATACTTACTCGTGTCAAAATTGCTTTTTTGGCCATGAATACCTTGATCTTAGGTTTTATGATATGATCCAAACCCGGAATTAGCTTTAAAACAACATCGACCTACAATCAAAAGTAACAACATTTGAGGCATAAATTATAAAATGCAAAAAACAGTAAACACGATACAATAAATCTGTAGATGCAATGAAAATCAATTTGGTTTCATAATCATTTCATCAAACATGTTGTGGGCACACAATTACCTGATTTATGAGGTTTTTACTCGTTCTAGTTTCTAACATACTATGCATGCAATAAGAAAAACAATGACACAAACAAATCAATTCATGAACAAATTAAGCAATTCATATTTTTCCTCTAACAATAGCTACCTATAACAAATGTAAATGGCAGCTTTGTCCTCTAACAATAGCTACCTATAACAAATGAAAATGGCAGCTTTGTCCTCTAACAATAGCTACCTATAACTAATGATTTGGGTAGCTTTGTCCTCTAACAATAGCTACCCATAACAAACGATTTGTACAAAAAAAATGATAAGAACAAATAACAAAATTAAGGAGAAGATTGAGAACCTATTAGAAAGGGAAAAAAACCTCATTGAGTTGGATTCGACTGACTTAGGGTTGATGATAATCCTTCAATCAAACATATATAGTCCATTGTTAAAGGTAGAAGATAACTTGTTGCTGGTATCCTGCTGCCAACGTGTAGGGTATTATTATCTTCTGAGTTTCAGCTGAACATCACGTGTAGGGTATTATTAGCCCACAACTTAGACATTTTAAGCTAATCAACTTATATATTATTCATTGTTGAATTAAGTACAAGTTGGTACACGAAATATGAAAAACGTCATGTTATTAGAAACAAGTTATTATTACAAAAAATATATAATCGAATAATATTGTTTACCAAAAGTTTTGATTACAGGGTACCCGCCGATGCAACGCGCGGGTACCCTGCTATACCAACTAAAACATGAATATTTGCATATTTATCAAAAACATAAGTTTTTAATGCAAAATGTACAATGATGTTTAAGCATATTTTAGGTATATATGCAAATATGCAAAGTTTTAGTGAGTATATATGTAATTGCCCCTATAATATTAGACACGTTCTACAAAAAATTAAGATAAGAAGCTCCAATCATGGAGTGACATGTGTCACTTCTCAACTAAAAAGTTACATTTATTTTTAAATTGAAATATCTTTTTATCTAGTTTTTTTTTATGATTTAATTTCACCATATTTTCTAAAATTTTATGCTCTTTAATTGAACATCCATTTTGATATATTTTTATGAGTTTTTAGTTTTTACATTTTTATATTTATAATATAACTATACTTATCGCCGCTGTTGTGCACGAATATCCAACTAATATTATTAAACGCGTTTTGTTCACAAAAGTTGAATCCTTTCATTACTACTAGTACTTGCTAAGAAGGTGTATATGATAATGATATTTGTTGTTTTGTAATTTACTCATATTATACCATTCAAACTTTGAATTATTCAATAAAAGGATGTTTCTTAACGTTATAGACAAAAAAGTCAAAAGTCTTTACAAAAAATTTCAAAAAAGTCAAAGGTTTTTTGTGGGGTATATTTAAAAGGTGTGGGGAGCGGTAATGTACTGAATAGTGATGTGATGTTGAGCCGAAAGATGAGTGAGCGATGATTATTGCATACAATCTTAGAAATTATAATATTAGACACCTTTCGTTACTACTACTACGGTTTTGAAATTTATTTCTAGTAGATATTATAAACGCGTTATGTATTATTGTTGTAGTTGAATGGTAGTTACCAAGAAAAGTGTACATTATAATAATGTTTGTTGCTTTGTAATTTACTCTTCAACAAAAGTTGCTATTACTCGTACTATTTACTCGTAGACCAAAAAGTCAAAAAGTCTACTCTTTACAGTACAAATAATGCAAAAAGTAGAACTGCACCATTAAAGATAGGGGACACAAGCTGGAACCCACACGGTTGTTCACATCTTCAATATATACAAACAGAAACCGAACTGATTTATGTGTATCACCCAGACACTCCTTCACTTCTTTCTGTAACAATCCACAACCACAAACCCTTTTTTAGTTCAGATAAACAAACATGAGGTCTTCAGTCAATCATGACGACTTTGCTCACTTAAAAATCCCCCTTGAAAATGTTCTATCCGCCACCAACAACTTTGATGACAAAAATGTAATCATGGAAGCTGTTTTTGGAAATGCTTACATGGGACAGCTCTTGTGGTCCGGTGAGTTGATTAAAATTCATGCTCAGAGGTTTAATAAAGAATGGTATGATGAATTTGAACAAAAGTTTTGGACAGAGATTTCAATGCTTTCTACTCTCAAGCATAAAAATCTGGTTTCATTAGTTGGGTTCTGTGATGAGAATGATGAGAAGATCATCATTTACAAGCTTGAGAACAGGGCAAGTCTCGGCAACTATCTAAGTGACCCGATGCGGTTGACATGGGTGCGAAGATTGGAGATTTCTGTCGGTATTGCGCAAGCGTTGAGCTACATTCATTATGACGAGCCACGCGATTTTAGCGTAATACATCGAGACATCTGCAGTGCCACAGTTTTATTAAATGATAAATGGGTGCCCAAGTTATCTCAATTTATACTTTCCATGAAGATTAAAGCATCTGAGAGGCATGATTCATTCTGTGTTGACAAAGTTTGGGGTAGGGAGGGGTATATAGACCCGACGTATTTAGAGACAAAGAGTCTGAGCCACAAGTCAGATATTTACTCCTTGGGGATAGTATTGTTTGAACTACTTTGTGGTAGGGAATCAGTTATTGACGGCCAAGATAATAAGTATTTGGGTCCCATGGCCATTACCCATTATAGAGAGGAAAAGCTCAATCAAAGAATTGATCCGGGTCTACTGAAACAAATGGACCCGCAGTCATTCGACATCTTCGCGAAAACAGCATATGACTGCTTGAATGAAGAACAATTGCAACGCCCAAATATAGATGAGATTGTCCCAAGACTAGAGAAAGCGTTGGAACTCGCACGCCAAAACAGGCCTGTAAGACTTCTTTTTCTCTGTTTTATCTTTCTATCACAATAATTAATAGCCCTTTGATGTTGTGTCTTCCGTTGCTGGACCTTACTGAATATTACTACCCCCAATCTGCAATGCTATATAGTTGGCTTCATGAAAAAAGTCAACCTATTGCAGTTTCGACTGAAAATTATATCAATTCGTGAAGTTGAATTTTGCAATGCTAAGAAAAGTGAAGGACTCAAATACAAATGGGAATTTATAGTTGATTTGTTAATAACTTATTTAGATATAAAAAACGACTTTAGTGTTTAATATACATAATGATAATGATGATGCATCTCACATCCTTTTGTAACCTAAACTCTGTTTTTGTGATAGATACACTCTCCGCCCGACCACCTTGCTCACCTAAGAATCCCCCTTGAAGATATAGAATCCGCCACCAACTACTTTAATGATGATGTTGGAGATAGTGAATTTGGAAAGATGTATGACGGACAACTCTCGTGGTCAGGTGAGTTGATTAACATCGAGGCTCATAGGATATCTAATAAAGAATGGGATGATGAAAAAGAACAGCAGTTTTGGACGGAGATTTCAATGCTATCTAGTCTCAAGCATAAGAATCTTCGTTCTATTGTTGGGTTTTGTAATGAAGTTGGTGCAGAGACCATCATTTACAAGGATGAGCCCAGGGGAAGGCTCGTACACTTTCTAAATGACCTGGTGTTGTTGACATGGGTGAAAAGATTGGAGATATCTGTGGGTGTTGCGCATGCATTGAGCTACATACATTATGACGAGCCACGCGATTTTAGTGTTATACATCGAAACATCAGTAGTGATGCAATTCAATTGAATAATGACTGGGAACCCAAGTTATCAGAATTTCAGCATTCCATGAAGATTAAAGCATCTGAAAGAAACCATTCTTTCCATACTGATTCAGTTTGGTCTACGAAAGGGTATACATGCCCAACATATGTAGACACTAGCAATGTGAATCACAAGTCAGATATCTACTCCTTTGGAATGGTATTGTTTGAACTACTGTGTGGTAGGAAATCAGTAAGTGACGGTCAAGATAATAAGTATCTGACTCCCGTGGCCATTTTTCATTATATCGAGAAAACACTCAATGGTATAATTGACCCGGATCTATGGAAACAAATAGATCCGCAATCATTTGACGTTTTCGCAGAAACAGCGTATAGCTGCTTGAACGAAGAACAATTGCAACGCCCAAATATAGATGAGATTGTCGCAAGACTTGAGAAAGCATTGGAACTCCAAATGGCAGGCGAAAATAGGCCTGTAAGGCGTTTTTTTCTCTCTTCAAATTTGTATATCTTAATAACTATTCTATTCAGAATAACTTAATATTAATATTTAATAATGATAGTCTACTTATTACTATATTTATGATGCTAAAGGAGCACTCGGTAGTTGCGGCCAAAGTTGAAGGTACATCATCCGGTCAAGAGAAGGTAATTTTTCTTATAACTCTTTTGTTAAGTCACTGATCGAAATTTCAAAAAATAATTGATATTCTCCTTTTTTCCAAAGTTAGGGAAAAATCACATTTGCCAGCTATTGATCTAACATCTAGCTATTCTCGAGTGTAATCCACAAGATCCTCTTTTTTTAAGTAACTCGCAACATTTTCTGTTCTTGGATAAAATTTTATAATTGAGTAATTTACCTCAGTTTAGTGTTTCAACCTGCGAATTTGCACAAATGGTAATGGTGTCTTGTTCGATACATATAGGGCTCAGTGGCCTCCATCTTTAGAGGCGTTGAATCCCATATCAGCAAAAAGCCAATGTCTTCCCTCAAAGATCTTTCTCATTCACACATCAGCTTTGAAGATATAAAATCCGCAACCAACGGTTTTGATCATGAAAATGTCATTAAAGATTTTGGGTTTGGAGAGATTTACAAAGGCCGTCTCTTGCGTTCCAAACAATTCATCGATATTATTGTGAAGTGTTTCCCTTCTAAATTTGTAGATGATAACAGAAAAACAATTTGGACGGAGATTTCAATGCTTTCTAGTCTCAAACATAAGAATCTAGTGTCTTTAATTGGGTTTCATGATGGGATCAATAAGTTTATCATATACAAGAAGGAGGCTAACGGAAGTCTAGACAGATATCTAAAGGACCAGACCCTCAAATGGATGCAAAGGTTGAAGATATGTGTTGGTGTTGCAAATGCATTGAGTTACATCCATTATGATGTTGGACGTGATTTTAGTGTCATACATTGCAACATCAAGAGCTCGAAGATTCTACTAGATGACAAATGGGAACCCAAGTTATCTGGTTTTGAGCTATCGTTGAAAAATACAGTAGCTCGGAGGCAGCGTCTTATTCTTTCTCGTGATATTGTTGAGAATGTATACCTAGACCCAAAATATAAAAGAACTGGAGGCGTAACCCACAAGTCTGATGTGTATTCGTTCGGTGTTGTATTATTTGAAGTCTTGTGTGGAAGGAGTGCAGTTCTTCCAGATGAAGAGTTGGGAGAGGGGTTATTAAGTCAACTTGGCAAATCTGATTTAGATGATATGATTGATCCACATTTACGAGAACAGATGGACCCTGAAGCATACAAAATCTTCTCAGAGACAGTATTTTACTGCATACAAGAGGAACGAGCAAAGCGTCCGCATATAGATCAGGTTGTCAATAGACTTGAGAAAGCTTTGCAACTCCAGCGGAAACGTGAAAATCCTGACAGTACATCATCCAATCGTTTGAAGGTAATTAATTTCCTTGAACTCTTAATTTGAGGACGATTACGCATTAATATATATATAATACACCGTTTGAAACGGTGTCATGTCGATACATGCGCTTCACGTTTTTTTTTTTTCTGTGTACTTTTCCATTTACAATGATCCAGCCCATCCTCATCCCACTTTTAGTTTTGGCCCATTGTTTACCATGTGAAACTGCCTTTACTTTACACATTTTTTTTTTATTTTATTATTATTTTTTAATGCATACCTTATTTTAAATAAATAAATAAACAAAAGACACAAAAACATACATAACAAAATAACAATTCACGTTAAACAGCCTCAGAAAAAAAATAAATTTGGAAATGACTAACATTAATAGCTTATTAAAGTTTAGCCAAAACCAAAAAACCGATATCTTGATCTAACTATTTACCATATGTACATCGCACCAACCATACATAATAGACAACAAAAAAAAACCTTAACAAAAGTAACACTATATTAACATAAACCACGAAAACACCCCAATGCCATTATATTTATTACTAAAAAAAATATGATGCAACTACTAACGACATCAAACGACGTCCTGCCGCAACGCGGCAGTCCGGGCACATCTAGTTATCCTAATTAATAAACAAGAGCTACAAATATTATTAAGTGTTGGTTTCTAGTTTAACGTATAACCACTATATCCTCATTGTAAGATTTTTTTGTACAAAAAGATGAGTAATAATGTAAAAAACTGTATGCATGTGATTTTGATTTACATTATTATCTTTCTTAACATTGTATTTTATATTCCATAGAATATAATATTAAATTATAACTAAAAATATTATATAAAACTAAATTTTTGTAATGTATGTGGTGAATATGAAAGTAAGAAATAGTTTGTTACATCAAATTTGAAAGTAATGATGTAATAAGCATGTTCAGTTTTTCAAATTGAAAATATGTATTCAAAGTAAAAGTATTTTAAATTTTAGGGGGAACTGCATAATCATTTTTGTGAAATACTTGAATAGGCAATCATATTAGTGTTTACCGTTTACAAAAGAATAAAGGTAAGATTATGCATTTTACGGGGAAGGAACAAGTATAGGTATGGAAACTACAAATGAGGCCTCTAACCTCTTAAATTAAGAAAATATTGACTATTATGGAAAATTTAAAACATAATATACTTAGACATGTATAAATAGTAATGGACATATACTAAATCGGAGGCCACCTTACAAACAGTGGCTCTCTGCGGTTGCCCCACTTGCACATGCTAATCACTGCAAGTGTAGGTTTGGTTTAAGGACTTAAAATGATCATACCCAAAAGCCGAGGGTTTTCTAAAGTCAACAATCTTTTAGTGGTATGACTATTCTTTTCCTAATTTCACATAATATGACCTACTTTGTCTTTTCTATTTTTATTAGACAACCACTAATATAATGTTACTCTTTTCCTTTTGCACCCAAGAAGGAAACCAGTAACAACATAAAGATAAAAACCTTCAAGAGGGAGGAATAATTAATTAAAAGACAAGAAATCTTCATTTTCAATTTTGACATTAATTTTAGGGATGAAATCATTTTCCTACTAGTTAACTTGAAACAAATCATCTGTTGCTTTTGAATGTTTTAATACTTTCTAAATCTTAGTCAATTATAAAAACTTTTTCTTTTATTTCACTCCAATCCTTACTATCATTAACGAGGTGATGCATGACTCTATATTGTTGCAGGAGAAGAACTTTGAACACTTTAAGATTGGACTAGATGTTATAAAGGAGGCTACCGAGAATTTTGACGAAGCACATTGCATTGGGTCAGGCGGATTCGGTAAAGTATACAAAGCAGATCTTGAACATTTCGATAGCAGTAATTCCTTGTCGATAGAAGGTGTGAATAAGTCTAAGTCTGTGTGGCGGCGGGTTCAAATCTCGTGGATTAGTTGGCCAAAACGTTTGAAATCATGGTTACCAAAAAAAAAGAAAAAAGAAAAAGGTGTGAATAAGTGTGATTTACCAAGAAAACGAAGCACGGTAGCCATAAAGCGCATTCACAATCAAGAAGGAGAAGAAGGGTTCATTTCAGAAATTGAAACTCTAACTACTTGTAAGCATGATAACATAATCTCTCTTCTTGGCTATTGTTATGAAGGTAACGGTGCAATGATCCTGGTTTATGAGCATGCTTCGAAAGGTAGTCTTGAAAGCTATTTGGGAAGCAGTGATAGAACGACTAATCTTAATTGGGTGCAACGTCTAAATATATGTCTTGATATTGCACATGGTTTGGAATACATTCACAACAACACAGATCATGGCAAACAAAAGATGATACATCGTGACATCAAGAGCGATAATATTCTATTGGGAGATAATTGGAAGGCAAAGATTGCGGATTTTGGGCTCTCCAAATTCCACCCAGCAGATCAAGTGGCCAGCACTATCTATACCAATAGGATTGCAGGTACATATACGTATTTGGATCCAGAATATGAGAAGGGTGGTAGATTAAATAAGAAATCAGACATTTACTCGTTTGGAGTAGTGTTGCTTGAGATCTTGACTGGGAGTTTGGCCTATGATTCTGTATACACCAATGTGAATGACAAGGGAATTGCACCCATTGCGAGAGATCATTTTGAAAAGGGAACAATAATGGAAATTGTTGATCACAAGATAAAGGAGGAGACCGATGAACATGTCTTTTCTTTAAGTAAAGGACCCAATAAAGAGTCTTTGGACATCTTTTTAGAGATCGCATTTCGATGTGCCGCAGAAACTCAAGCACAACGTCCAACAATAGAAGTTGTCATCCATGAACTCAAAAAAGCGTTAAACTCTCATGTAAGTAAATAATTTAAAAGACAACTTATTAATTTCTTCGTATTCTTGATAGTAAAATGTGACATATCATACATTATACTTTGTGTAAACAACATTTTCTCACACTGTTACTCATTATTAGATCTTTTTTTGAGGGTATCTAACTATTTCACTATATACAACAAATCAATCTCATAATGTCCTAAGCATGACTCACCCGCAACCAACATTTGGTTGGGGAACATTCTCACATATGGGGTACCATTTGGACACAAGCCTTTGGTACCCAATTAAGATCTTACCGTTTAAGTTTATTCTTATTTCTTAGTAGTTAAGTTTTGGGATTTATTGTTTTGATCTTAAACTTTTTTGTAAACATAATAATTTAAATTTATAACGTGCTAATGAGTCGCCGGTAAACCTACTCACTCTTTTCTTATATGTGTGTGTATATATATATATATATATATATATATATATATATATATATATTTTTTTTTTCTTTAGTGTAGAAATTGCAACAACCAACCTTGATTTGCAACCATAACTTTGACATGAACTTGGAGACTGAAAAAAATTAAATTTTGATTTAACAGAATCCTGTATGGCAAGTAGTTTCAGTTTGTTTTTGACTTACTACATCGACTGACTGTCTGATGATTCAAATTCACAGGAGAACCACAAAGACGACCTCAAACTGTCACTTAAAGACATAAAGTTGGCGACACAAAACTTCAGCCAAGACAATATCATTGGACAAGGAGATTTTGGGAAAGTATATAAAGGAGTAGCTACTCAGACTCATGGACATAACATCTTTGCTGCAAAGCGCTTGGATAGGAAGTCTGCTGAAGGAGAAGCTGAATTTATGACAGAACTGGAAATCCTTATGGAGTATAAACATGAAAATGTCATTGGTCTTGTAGGCTATTGTGATGAAGAGGATGAGAAAATTATTGTTTACGAGTATGCATCGAGAAGAAGTCTTGATAAGTACTTGGACAATGATAGTCTTACGTGGGTAATGCGGCTAAAAATATGCATCAATATTGCAATCGGGTTGGAGTTCCTTCATGGAAAGGGTTCAAGTCCAGAAATGGTGATACATAGGGACATCAAAAGCAGCCACATACTACTGCTTGATGATTGGAAAGCAAAAATTACTGATTTTGGGCTTTCCTTAGTTTGTCCAACAAATCAGGATGCGGGCTATGTCATCGACAATGTTATAGGCACAATTGGCTATCGTGACCCACTACATTCGAAAACAGGCTACTTAACTAAAGAATCTGATATATTCTCACTGGGTGCGGTTTTATTTGACATATTGTGTGGGAAACTATCGTCCATAGAACTAGACGATGAGTATCTTTATTTACCCTTTTTGGCTAAACAACACTATCATGTCAGAAAACTTGAAAAGTTAGTGTTTGAGGGTATCAAAGAACAAATTGTGCCACAATCATATACTACATTTACAAGGATTGCCCTTCAATGCTTACATCACAGGAGAGAAAGTCGGCCAACAGCAGGTGAAGTGATAATACAACTTAAGAAAGCATTGGAATTCCAAGTAAGTTTTTATAATTATTTCAAATTAAGCTACCATTTCTTTCACATACAGATCTAAAACTATATTTATGGATACTCAAATAGGTTGTGCACTTCTATTGTTCAAACAAGTGTTGTTGAACCATAAAACATGATAAATAAATTAAATGTCAAAACGAAAAAGACAAGTTTCCATGATCCAGAAAAAATGTGTTGTCTATGTTTAGTAGAAGGTCTTTAGTTGTTTCTTCAATGATAGGAATGTAAATGTATGAAATATGAGCTTATTAATTGTTTAATTAATGTACAGGAGGATTATGAGATATGGGAGTCGAAATTGCCTAAAGACTACAACGAAATAATCCAGATGTCAAAGTGCTCCGAAGATTATTCTACCATCAAGAAAGAGGATCTTTACAACATCTTTTCTAAAGGAATCCTCCTTCAAAAGGACAAAGTGGTAATCAGTTCATTCTCAAATCTCAGTTATATTTTTGTGCATCCTGTGTTCTATGTATCCTTTAGTTTATTAGGGATGAATTAAAATCACGCATGCATTTACAAAACATAACATTGGGTCTAACTTGTTTTTTTGTTGTATAACAGTTGCTGTCATTTGATGGTATTGGAGAAAGAAATGCAGTGTTTTCAGCGACAATGTTTTCCTACATAAACAGCTGTCCACATGAATGGAAGTCTCTTCCAGAATCAAGGTTATTCTTTCTACCTCTGTTGGTACATATACATTGTTTGTTAGATGCATAAATTTGTGCTCTAATCTACAATCTAATATGATCAACAACTTTTAGAATAAGAAATAAAAACAACTGAGTTTCATAAATAGATATAATACAAAATTGTTAAACTCAAAGAAGAGTAAATAGTTGATGCTTTGTAACTCATACACGTTCAGTCCTACAGCGTCTTATATCTTTATATATCAGCTCGAAAGTCTCTTCAAGCTTTAGTTTATTTATATGTTGAACCTTGATATTTACTAAAAATACACAAAAAATTTTATATTTTTTTTAGGAATTGGATTACATAGTGCCCATTTTGAGAGAGAAAAAAAAAAAACTGTATTTTATGTTAACTTAAATGACTGATGTTCCTATATAATACTAATTAAAGGGTAAATAACATGAGTAGAGCTACTTTAAAGTATGCGTTTATGGAATTCATATATTAGATTTGGAATCTGGGGTGTTATGTATGATATATACATGTTGCTTGTAGTCGATATGTACTCTGTTGCTTGTAGTCGATATCTAGTTTATATACATGTTTTGGGCCCTTTGTTTGCATGGCCATGAATCATAGTTAACTAATTATATATTTATTGATACAATAAGTTTCAGTTTTGAATTTAAGTCTTTTCCTAATTCCCAAAGAAATACTAAATTCTAAAGAAGTGTACATCCTGGGGAATAATGGTTATGACTGACTGGGACTTGAATATTTATAATATGTGCAGATTTGAGTCACTAGTGGAGATGTCCGATGTTTCCAATCTGAACATCGAAATTAAGACAGATACTCGATTATTATCTTCGAATGCTGTTTATGGGGTCTATTTACTCTTCAAACTCTGTGATTCAAGAAAAGTTTCAACTAAACCGATGTATGTTAATCTAAAGTATAGAGTGGGCTCCGAAAATCTACATGCATATTTTGCAAAACAGAGAGACGAAGAGTGGATGATGATCGAGTTGTACAGATTCTTAAATCAGAACGAAGATGTCATGTTTACGGTTCTAATAAAGAGTTTTTCGTCGCTCTATTGTGGAGATGGTTCGATTTATGTCGAAGGCATTGAATTTCTAGCAATTGACAAAGTGAGTTTAGAAATATCCCTTGGCTCCATTCTACATAAATTTGTTTATAAATAAAAATCATGTCTATGCTGCATATTTAACATGACTGTACGCAGGTGAAACATGAAGAAATCGGAAAGTCGAAGGATGTCCAACAAGTATTGGAATCAAACTTCATTGTGGATAGTGTGCAACAATTGCCAGCTAACTTTGAAGAAATATTTGAGATACACAGAAACTATGATGAGTTGTTTTGGTTGGGCGAAGTAAACGGGAAGAAACTTCTTGTAGTTTCGGCAAAGGCAGCTCTGTACAAATTTTCTAATGCGGATCTCTTTACTTCAAAACCATCATCCCAGTCAAGGTTTGCTTTTATGAACTAGATTTGGCATGTTTTCCTTTGAGCAGTATACTTTTCTAATTGTACATTCACAATGTGCACATCTAATCTTATCCAAATATTTGAAAATGTTTAAAAAAAAAAAAAAAAAACACACTAGATTTGCTAATTTAAAGCCAATCTTCTTTGTTGTCTTGTAAAATACTGAATATTCGTGCATAAATGGTTGATAAAAGTATCACACATCTTGGATTTGTCTTTTTGTGTCTTCAAAATTTACATGGTTTCTAGTATGTAATCATAATATATATCACATGCAGATTTCAAGAGGTGTTTGAGCTTTTGCCGCAACAAGTATTCTATATTAATTGCACGATTAGAAGTCAAATGTTGTCAGCCGATACAGAATACACGTGTTATCTTGTATTCAAGCTTTCAGAAGAATGTCAGGGGCTTCATAATCCGGTGAAGGTACGAGATCTACTCCACCAAGTAAACGAAGAGGCTGAATTTTTCTATTTTATTACCCCAAGCCCACCGAATATAAATGATATTACACGGGTTCCAAAACAAAGGGAAGATGGATGGATGGAGATTCAAGTGTGGAAATTTAACTCGACTCATAATTTCAAGGATGACTCTCTTTCTATCTATACGAAGTTTACAAGTCATGAAGGAACTATGTCTGGCCTCATCATATGTGGCCTTGAGTTTCGCCCAACGTTTACTACTTCAAGCACGCTCAATTGAGCCTTTATTTTCAAACTCAAGTGTGGTTAAGCTTTACTTTGAAACACAAGTTTGGTGTCTTAACCGATACATTATGAGCTTGGCCCGGCTCGACTGTTCAAGGTAAATATTGACCGACTCGATATATTGAGTTAGGCTCGACTTAACTTTGTTGGGGTCATGGTTGGTTGAGTGAATATAGTTGTTAGTTGCTTTGAATCCATTAGTCTTTACAATAACGCTGCATATTGAGATTAAAAATGGAGTAACAGAAGTTGTTTAAAGTTCAGGTGGCAATGGTTGGGTAACATTTCTAATATTTGGATCAAGTTCATAACAAATTGCTTTGTAGATTTGCAAGTTTTCTATTCGAACAATGTTGGTTCAATTTTTTATTTTTTCAATAGTGTAGAGTAGGGGTGAGCATCGGGCCGGTCCCGACCCGTCCCGACCCGATACCGACAAGCCCGATTCCCGAGATCGCCGGAAAACCAAGCCCGACTCCCGACCCGAAACCAGTCGGTTCGGTATCGGGACGGTCGGGATCGGTCGAATTTGTCGGTTTTCTTTGTTGTTTTCCGGTTTTCATCCCGTCCCGACCCGATACCGACAAGCCCGAATCCCGAGATCGCCGGAAAACCAAGCCCGACTCCCGACCCGTTTACTAGTCGGGATCGGAATCAGGCCGTCGGGATGGTCGGAATCGGGCCGGTTATCGGTGGTCGGTCGGAAATGCTCAGCCTTAGTGTAGAGTAGGGGCATTTGCATCCCACATTGCCCTCATGAACCAAATGACCAAGGTGGAGATGATTATAAAATAAGATGTCAAACACAATATGAAACACATATTTCTTGACTTCTTATATTGCCTCCAATAACTAGTACTGTAATAATATTTTATTAATGATTAAAGTGCATAAGTACTATCAATTCTATTTTATTAGAAAAATTGATGCTTTTGTTCTAAGTTCATTATTAAAAACATTGTAATTTGTTTTTATAATTTTAATTTTAAGAGTATCTTTTGACGATTTGAATACCATTTTTGTCAAAGTGGCATGTGCGTGTCAAAAGTGATAAAAACAAAAATACGGTCAAAATACGGCTCTTTCTGATAATGCACTATCAAATACAGCGATATCTGTAATTTTCAATACTTTTTTGGTACGAGTCAAACTCTATCCGAGCCATCTTTCGTAATTTGACAAGTAAACATCGCACTTGACAAGTAAATACCGCTATATGTATAAACCATGGTAAATCACTAGACTTCCACCATTCTAGATTGTACATCTAAAGCAAATGTCCCAAAGAGTCTCACCTGACGAGATTCAAACTTAAAACCTCTTACAACGCAAATCGTGTGTACTGAATGTATGCATCATTAGTTTAAGAGTTAACTACATTTTTGGTCCTTGTGGTTGTATCAAAATCTCACTTTTGGTCCAATTTTCAAAACACGTGCAATTCCAGTCCAATAGTTTGCGTTTTGTTCCACTTTTGATCCAATTTTCTAACGGAGTCAGTTTAGTCGTTAAGTCTAATTGTAAAGTGGCAACATTAGTCCTTTAACTTAACGATCGTTTGCAACGTTCGTCCTTTATACCAAAGATCGTTTTTAATGTTTGCACCGTTAGTCCTTTCAGTTAGTTAGTCTTTTAAAAAAAAATCTAAAAAAAAATCGAAAAAAATTAGAAAAAAATTCTAAAAAAACGATTTTTTTTTTGGAAAATTCTTTTTCAAAAAAAAAAAAAAATCTAATACAAATTCGAAAAATATTCTAAAAAAAAAATTGACGAAAATTTTTTTTCCAAAAAAAAATAATTTGAAAAAAAAATTTCTAATAAAATTTTTTCTTAAAAAATTCTAAAAAAAAATTATAATAAAATTTTTTCTTAAAAAATTCTAATAAAATTTTTTCTTAAAAAATTCTAAAAAAAAAAATATTTTTGACAAAAAATTTTTTTTTTGAAAAAAAATAATTCGAAAAAAATTATGTTTAAGAAAAAAAATTTCTAAAATTTTTATTTTTCTAATAATTTTTTTTTAATTCAAAAACTAACATAAACATCTATAAAATACAAATTACATTAACTAGTATACTTAAACACAAATTACATTAAACACGAATCACATTAAAATAAAAAGTAAGATAAAATGAAAATACATTAAAAATAATTTTTTTTAGAAATGTTTTTTCTTAAACAAAATTTTTTTCGACTTATTTTTTTTGGCAAAAATTTTTTTCGTCATTTTTTTTTAGAATTTTTTAAGAAAAATTTCTATTAGAATTTTTTTTCAAATTATTTTTTTTGGAAAAAATTTTTTCCGTCAAAAATTTTCTTTTTAGAATTTTTTTCAAATTTTTTTACCAAAAATTGTTATTAGAATTTTTTTTTTCAAATTCATTTTTTCGTCAAAAATTTTTTTTTTTTAGAATTTTGTAACAAAAACTTTTATTAGATTTTTTTTTCAAATTATTTTTTTTGGAAAAAAAAAATTTTCCAAAAAAAATATTTTTTTTAGAATTTTTTTCTAATTTTTTTTCGATTTTTTTTTAGAATTTTTTTTAAAAGACTAACTAACTGAAAGGACTAACGGTGCAAACATTGAAAACGATCTTTGGTATAAAGGACGAACGTTGCAAACGACCGTTAAGTTAAAGGACTAATGTTGCCACTTTACAATTAGACTTAACGACTAAACTAACTCCGTTAGAAAATTGGACCAAAAGTGGAATAAAACGCAAACTATTGGACTGGAATCGCACGTGTTTTGAAAATTGGACCAAAAGTGAGATTTTGATACAACCACAAAGACCAAAAATATAGTTAACTCTTAGTTTAATCTATCTTTGACTTTGTCATTTTACACTATAAAGCCTACCAGTTTGGCTCGTCTAGACCACATGTTCATGGTGGTTTGTCATGTCGTTTTTGCTTCGAGCCACAATACAATACATGGCGCGGCAATCGTATCCCCTAACCGAAAGCAAAAAAGACAATGTTAGATTGTTGCACGTTATTGCACTCTCGAAACTTGTGGCGCCAAGCTTGTCGATTCTCTTTGACTTGAGTGACTTATTACTAGAAAATACTCATTCGACATCCACATTCGTTTATAATACGTAGTAACTCAACCAGCTATATCTGCTTTCCTTGCTCAAGATACGTGTTGGTATCTCTATGACTAGGGTACACGAGTTAAACTTGATTACAAAACATGAAGCTTGATCTAGACTTTATTTTCAAATTCGTTTTTGGTATACTTTCGAACTCAACTCGACTTATATTGGGTCCATTTTGAGTAGCTCATGAATACTTCGCTCAGCTCGGTTACTTTGTGTATCCTTGTTCAGTGACACATCAAATTTATCTAATTTTGATTGTGTTACTTGGATGAATACTTCGCCGAGGGTCAAGTAATTCTTTCCGCAACTCCGTTTTTATCCTGCTTTTGTGTAAAATATTATTGCATAATATTTTAAAGTGGGGTATAAAAAGTTAGAGTCACGTGCAACTCATATTCCCCCAATTCATACATAGCTTGTAAAACCCAAACACCCCCTCTCCCTAATATACAAGGCCTAATTTACTGTTCCGATCTCCAGTCAATCCTCGTCACATTTCATTTGCTTCTCAACAATCTCTTATATGTGTTCTTCTTGTAAATGACTAGATCCTTTTTTATATTAATTTTTGTTTAATATAAAAAATTAATACATAGTATGTTTTGTACTTTTACACCACACGCTCGACTGTTTTGTTGAATTGTAGTTATGTTTGTTAATTCTTTTTAAAATTGATGTTTGTTGAATCATAGTGGTAGCAGATTTATGGGGGTGTTTATTTTGGCTTATATGTGGGCTTATGAGCTTATTTGATTTTGGCTTATATTACATAAGCCTCAATTTTGTGGCTTATATTGAGACTTATGGGCTTATATAAGTTTATCATATCGTAATAAACTTATATAAGCCCACAAGTCTCAAAATAAGCCGGAAAATTGGGGCGTATGTTATATAAGCCGAAATCAAATAAGCTCATAAGCCCACTTATAAGCCGAAACAAACACCTCCTTATTCTATGGTAGTATTTTTAAAAAGTGATATTTACTTTATACGCATTAGTAAAAATTGGCTGTTAATCTGGATTTGTTTTCATATCAAAGATGAACAATATTGATTTTTTTTTTAATCATTTCCTGGGTAGATTTCTCAATGCTACCAAACAACTTAGTTAATTACTTAATTTTAATTTCTCAATCAATCTCATTTCCCTACATTTCTATTCTCTATTTCATTTCTTTTCTGTAAATTTCTCTCTACCAAACGTGGCCAAATAGTCCATTGTCATTCAATTTCGACCCATTTACTTCGATGGGCTGATCGGGTCATGTTTCATCTGTAATGGGCCAAACTGGTAAATTAAAATGAGTTGCTTAAAACAAAATGGGCTGGTCGCAAGTCTCCCAAACTGTATCGCATCGGATTTTAAATATTATTTTATTAATAAAAGTGGGTTATCAATGTACTATTACGATTTTTGTAATCGTAGTCACGCTAATTATCAATCAACAGGTTTAAAACTTGACATTTTTTTAGGTTGACCTGTATCAAAACTTGTTTTAGCCACAACCCGTGTTATGTCGTTACACAATCCGCCCATTCGATCACATTCTATATCATATACATTTTTATCATGTTTTTATGTCAACAATCTCCATTTTTCTAGAGCAATGAAGGTGAAGGAACGTTAAATCAAGGGTAGATTTGGTCACATTTTTTTGGCCGAAGGTTTGTTACAACGCGTTTTTGGTAAGCAATTACATTTAGCCTCATTAGAGTTAAAAGGAACTTTATTAGCTTAGAACATTCATGTTTACATTAATACATGTACATACAGGGTTCATATTTATCCTTTTTTTAGAATAACAATTTTTAACTATATCACAACATTCACATCACAAATCTATTACATATGTTTTAAGTAGGACTTGAACCCACAACCATTTAGTTTATGAGCTTCTTACCATTAAAACACAAGCCCTTTGGTATTTACCCATTTTACTTAGTTTGTCTTTACCATATGACTTTTTGACTTTTTTGTCTATAGTATAGAGAAAACATCCCTTAGAATAATTCAAAGTTTGATTAGTATAATACAATAAATTACAAATTAACAAGCATCATTGTTATGTGCACCTTCTCACCAATTATTCTCACCAACTACGTATAATATTATATTATTAGACACTTTTACTTACTACTAGTACTGTTTTGAAGTTTATTTCTGGATATTATTAAACCCGTTATATATATAGTAGTAATAGTAATGAAAGGCGTCTAATGTTATACTATAATATTGTTCGTAGTTGGTGAGAATAATTGGTGAGACGGTGCAGATGACAATGATGTTTGTTGCTTTGTAATTTATTATACTAATCAAACCTTGAATTATTCAAAGGGATGTTTCCTATACACTCTAGACAAGAATGTCAGAAAGCCAATTGTCTTTAAAATAATGCAAGAAAATAAAAAATAGAACTCCAACAATCCACCAACTTATTCACATCTTCAATATAAACAAACACAAACCGAACAGATTTTTATGTATATCACCCAAACACTACTTCACTTCTTCCTGTAACAACCCACAAACCCTTTTTCTTTTCAGATAAACAAACATGATGTCTTCAGTCAATCATGACGACTTTGCTCACTTAAAAATCCCCCTTGAAAATGCTATATCCGCCACCAACAACTTTGATGACAAAAATTTATTGGTAGAAGCTGTGTTTGGAAAGTTTTACAGGGGACAGCTCTTGTGGTCCGGTGAGTTGATTCAAATTGATGCTGAGAAGTTTAATAAAGAATGGTATGATGAAAATGAACAACAGTTTTGGATGCAGATTTCCATGCTTTCTAGTCTTGAGCATAAAAATGTGGTTTCTATTGTTGGGTTTTGTGATGAGAATGATGAGAAGATCATCATTTACAAGCTTGAGACCAGGGGAAGTATCGGCAACTATCTAAGTGACCCGATGTTGTTGACATGGGTGCGAAGATTGGAGATATGTGTCGGTCTTGCGAATGCACTGAGCTACATTCATTATGACGAGCCACGCGATTTTAGCGTAATACATCGAGACATCAGCAGTTACACAGTTTTATTAAATGATAAATGGGTGCCCAAGTTATCTGAATTTAGACTTTCCATGAAGATGAAAGCATCTCAGAGGCATGATTCATTCTGTGTTGACGAAGTTTGGGGTAAGGAGGGGTATATAGACCCGACATATATAGAGACAAAGAGTTTGAGCCACAAGTCAGATATGTACTCCTTTGGGATAGTATTGTTTGAACTACTGTGTGGTAGGGAATCAGTAATCAACGATCAAGATAATAAGTATTTGGGTCCGGCGGCCATTACCCATTATAGAGAGGAAAAACTCAATCAAATAATTGACCCTGGTCTACTGATACAAATGGACCCGCAGTCATTCGACATCTTCGCGAAAATAGCATTTGACTGCTTGAATGACGAACCATCGCAACGCCCAAATATAGCTGAGATTGTCCCAAGACTAGAGAAAGTGTTGGAGCTCGCACGCCAAAACAGGCCTGTAAGACTTCCTTTTTCTGTTTCATCTTTCTATCACAATAATTAATAGCCCTTTGATATTATGTATTCCGTTGCTGGACCTCACTGAATATTACTACCACCAATATGTAATGCTAACAAAACTCAAGTTAAGATATGACCATATTTGCTCTGTTATTTTAAGAAAAACATGGCAGGCATTTGGCCTATCGAATTAGCAATTTGGTGTAAAAACAAGAATATTTTCAAGTTTTGGCTGTGATAAAAGTTATATAAAAGTGTATCACTTGAGACTATTTTACTTTCAAAAAATCAGCGTCATAAGTTTGGAATAGCTACTATTTTGACACCAAAAGAAATGTATATAGGATGTGACTTTAACAATAACCTCTTCAGGGGCAAAATGTAATGAAACATTCCATAATCAAACAGCAAAAGAACTTTATTATAAAAAAAACAACTTTATCAATGGGCTTTATAGATTAGAAAAAGAGGATTAAAAGAAGGGACGTTTGGTGGAAGTCACTTATATACAATGATGCATCTCACATCCTTTTGTAACCTAAACTCTGTTTTTGTGATAGATACACTCTCCGCCCGACCACCTTGCTCACCTAAGAATCCCCCTTGAAGATATAGAATCCGCCACCAACTACTTTGCAGAAGAAAATGTCATAGGCAGAGGTGGATTTGGAAAGAGATACAAGGGACAACTCTCTTGGTCCGGTGAGTTGATAGATATCACTGCTCGGAGGCTAATTAATAAAGAATGGGATGAAAAAGAACAACAGTTTTGGACAGAGATTTTAATGCTATCTAGTCTTAAATATAAGAATCTTGTTTCTATTGTTGGGTTTTGTAATGAAGTTGGTGCACAGACCATCATTTACAAGCACGAGTCCGAGGGAAGGCTCAACAACTATCTAAGTGACCCGGTATTGTTGACATGGGTGAAAAGATTGGAGATATCTGTGGGTGTTGCGCATGCATTGAGCTACATACATTATGACGAGCCACGCAATTTTAGCATTATACATCGAAACATCAGTAGTGAAACAGTACTATTGAATAATGACTGGGAACCCAAGTTATCAGAATTTCAGCATTCCATGAAGATTAAAGCATCTGAAAGAAACTATTCTTTCCATACTGATTCAGTTTGGTCTACAAAAGGGTATACATGCCCAACATATGCACACACTAGCAATGTGAATCACAAGTCAGATATCTACTCCTTTGGAATGGTATTGTTTGAACTACTGTGTGGTAGGAAATCAATAAGTGACGGTCAAGATAATAAGTATCTGGCTCCCATGGCCATTTTTCATTATATCGAGAAAACACTCGATAGTATAATTGATCCGGATCTATTGAAACAAATAGATCCTCAATCATTTGACGTTTTCGCAGAAACAGCGTATAGCTGCTTGAATGAAGAACAGTTGCAATGCCCAAATATAGATGAGATTGTCGCAAGACTTGAGAAAGCATTGGAACTCCAAATGGCAGGCGAAAATAGGCATGTAAGGCGTTTTTTTTCTCTTCAAATCTGTATATATATATCATAATATCTATTATATTCAGGATAACTTATTATTAATAATTAATAATGATAGTCTACTTATTACTGTTTTTATGATGCTAAAGGAATACTCAGTAGTTGCGGCCGAAGTTGAAGGTACATCATCCGGTCAAGAGAAGGTAATTTTTCTTATAACACTTTTTAAAGTAGTCTGTATCTCCCAACATTTTTGTTCTTTGATAAATGTTTATAATTGAGTAATTTGCCTCAGTTTAGTGTTTCACCCTGTGAATTTGCACAAATGGTAATGGTGTCTTGTTACATATAGGGCTCAGTGACCTCCGTCTTCAGAGGCGTTGAATCCCATACCAGCAAAAAGACAATGTCTTCCCTCAAAGATCTTTCACATTTACGCCTCAGCTATGAAGATATAAAATCCGCAACTAACGATTTTGATCATGAAAATTTCATTAAAGAATTTGAGTTTGGATGGATTTACAAAGGCCGTCTCTTGCGTTCCGAAAAGTTCATCGATATTATTGTGAAGTGTTTCTCTTCTAAATTTGTAGATGATAAGAGAAAAACAATATGGACGGAGATTTCAATGCTTTCTAGTCTCAAACATAAGAATCTGGTGTCTTTTATTGGGTTTTATGAGGGCCAGAATAAGTATATCGTATACAAGAAGGAGGCTAATGGAAGTCTAGACAGTCATCTAAAGGACCAGACCCTCAAATGGATGCAAAGGTTGAAGATATGTGTTGGTGTTGCAAATGCATTGAGTTACATCCGTTACGATGTTGGACGTGATTTTAGTGTCATACATTGCAACATCAAGAGCTCGAAAATTCTACTAGATGACAAATGGGAACCCAAGTTATCTGGTTTTGAGCTTTCGTTGAAAAATACAGTAGCTCGGAGGCAACGTCTTCTTCTTAGTCATGATATTGTTCAGAACGTATACCTAGACCCAAAATATAAAAGAACTGGGGGTGTGACCCACAAGTCAGATGTGTATTCGTTCGGTGTTGTATTATTTGAAGTCCTGTGTGGAAGGAGTGCAGTTCTTCCAGATGAAGAGTTGGGAGAGGGGTTATTAAGTCAGCTAGCCAAATCTCATTTAGATGATATGATTGATCCACATTTACGAGAACAGATGGACTCCGAAGCATACAAAATCTTTTCAGAGACAGCGTTTTACTGCATACAAGAGGAACGAGCAAAGCGTCCGCATATAGATCAGGTTGTCAATAGACTTGAGAAAGCTTTGCAACTCCAGTGGAAACATGAAAATCCAGTTGACAGTACATCATCCAATCGTTTGAAGGTAATTAATGTTACTCTTCACACAGGCACTAATATAATGTTACTCTTTTCCTTTTTTCTAGAAACGGCAAAACAATTTTACAAAAGGCACCCAAGAAGGGAAACCAGTAACAACATAAAGATAAAAACCTTCAAGAGGGAGGCATAATTAATTAAAAGACAAGAAATCTTCATTTCAATTTTGACATAAATTTTATGGATGAAATCATTTTCCTACTAGTTAAATTGAAACAAATCAACTGTTGCTTTTGAACGTTTTCATATTTTCTAAATGTTAAATCAATTATAAAAACTTTTTTTTTTTTTTTTTTTTTTTTTTTTTTTTTTTTTTTTTTTTTTTAATTTCACTCCGATCCTTACTAGCATTAACAAGGTGATGCATGACTCCATAATGTTGCAGGAGAAGAACTTTGAACACTTGAAGATTGGACTAGATGTTATAAAGGAGGCTACCGAGAACTTTAACGACGCACATTGCATTGGGTCAGGCGGATTCGGTAAAGTATACAAAGCAGATCTTGAACATTTCGATGGCAGTAATTCCTCATCAATAGAAGGTGTGAACAAGTGCGATTTACCAAGAAAACGAAGCACGGTAGCCATAAAGCGCATTCACAATCAAGAAGGAGAACAAGGATTCATTTCAGAAATTGAAACTCTAACTACTTGTAAGCATGATAACATAATCTCTCTTCTTGGCTTTTGTTATGAAGGTAACGGTGCAATGATCCTGGTTTATGAGCATGCTTCGAAAGGTAGTCTTGAAAGCTATTTGGGAAGCAGTGATAGAATGACTAATCTTAATTGGGTGCAACGTCTAAATATATGTCTAGATATTGCACATGGTTTGAAATACATTCACACCAACACAGATCATGGCAAACAAAAGATGATACATGGTGACATCAAGAGCGATAATATTCTATTGGGAGATAATTGGAAGGCAAAGATTGCGGATTTTGGGCTCTCCAAATTCCACCCAGCAGATCAAGTGGCCAGCACTATCTATACCAATAGGATTGCAGGTACATATACGTATTTGGATCCAGAATATGAGAAGGATGGTAGGTTAAATAAGAAATCAGACATTTACTCGTTTGGAGTAGTGTTGCTTGAGATCTTGACCGGGAGTTTGGCCTATGATTCTGTATACACGAAGGTGAATGACAAGGGAATTGCACCCATTGCAAGAGATCATTTTGAAAAGGGAACAATAATGGAAATTGTTGATCACAAGATAAAGGAGGAGACCGATGAACATGTCTTTTCTTTAAGTAAAGGACCCAATAAAGAGTCTTTGGACATCTTTTTAGAGATAGCATTTCGATGTGTCGTAGAAACTCAAGCGCAACGTCCAACAATAGAAGTTGTCATCCAAGAACTCAAAAAAGCGTTAAACTCTCAGGTAAGTAAATAATTTAAAAGACAACTTATTAATTTCTTCATATTCTTGATAGTAAAGTGTGACATATCATACATTATACTTTGTGTAAACAACATTTTCTCAAACTGTTACTCATTACTCATTAGTAGATCTTTTTTTTTAAGGGTATCTAACTACTAGTATCTCACTATATACAACAAATCAATCTCACAATGTCCTAAGCAGGACTCACCCACAACCATTTGGTTGGGGAACATTCTCACACATGGGGTACCATTTGGACGCAAGCCTTTGGTACTCAATTAAGATCTTACCGTTTAAGTTTTTTTATTAGTAGTTAAGTTTGGGATTTATTGTTTTGATCTTAAACTTTTATGTAAACATAATAATTTAAATTTATACCGTGCTAATGAGTCGCCGGTAAACCTCCTCCCTCTTTTCTTCCATGTATATATATTTTCTTTGGTGTAGAAATTGCAACAACCAACCTTGATTTGCATCCATAACTTTGACATGAACTTGGAGACTGGAAAAAATTAAATTTTGATATAACAGAATCCTGTATGGCAAGTAGTTTCAGTTTGTTTTTGACTTACTACATCGACTGACTGTCTGACTGTCTGATGATTCACAGGAGAACCACAAAGACGACCTCAAATGGTCACTTAAAGACATAAAGTTGGCGACACAAAACTTCAGCCAAGACAATATCATTGGACAAGGAGATTTTGGGAAAGTATATAAAGGAGTAGCTACTAACACTCATGGACATAACATCTTTGCTGCAAAGCGCTTGGATAGGAAGTCTGCTGAAGGAGAAGCTGAATTTATGACAGAACTGGAAATCCTTATGGAGTATAAACATGATAATGTCATTGGTCTTTTAGGCTACTGTGATGAAGAAGATGAGAAAATTATTGTTTACGAGTATGCATCGAGAGGAAGTCTTGATAAGTACTTGGACAATGATAGTCTTACGTGGGTAATGCGGCTAAAAATATGCATCAATATTGCAATCGGGTTGGAGTTCCTTCATGGGAAGGGTTCAAGTCCAGAAATGGTGATACATAGGGACATCAAAAGCAGCCACATACTACTGCTTGATGATTGGAAAGCAAAAATTACTGATTTTGGGCTTTCCTTAGTTTGTCCAACAAATCAGGATGCGGGCTATGTCATCGACAATGTGATAGGCACAATTGGCTATCGTGACCCACTACACTCGAAAACAGGCTACTTAACTAAAGAATCTGATATATTCTCACTGGGTGCGGTTTTATTTGACATATTGTGTGGGAAACTATCGTCCATAGAACTAGATGATGAGTATCTTTATTTACCCTTTTTGGCTAAACAACACTATCATGTCAGAAAACTTGATAAGTTGGTGTTTGAGGGTATCAAAGAACAAATTGTGCCACAGTCATATACTACATTTACAAGGATTGCCCTTCAATGCTTACATCACAGGAGAGAAAGACGGCCAACAGTAGGTGAAGTGATAATACAACTTAAGAAAGCATTGGAATTCCAAGTAAGTTTTTATAATTATTTCAAATCAGGCTACCATTTCTTTCACATGCAGATCTAAAACTATATTTATGGATGTTCAAATAAACATATATCTTAATAAGACAGTCTTTTTTTATCACTCAAAACAAAAAATAAATCAAATGTCAAAACGAAAAAGATAACAAGTTTCCATGATCCAGAAAAAATTATGTTTTCTATGTTTAGTAGAAGGTCTTTAGTTGTTTCTTCAACGATAGAAATGTAAATGTATGAAATATGAGCTTATTAATTGTTTAATGAATGTACAGGAGGATTATGAGATATGGGAGTCGAAATTGCCTAAAGACTACAAAGAAATAATCCAGATGTCAAAGTGCCCTGAAGATTATTCTACCATCAAGAAAGAGGATATTTATAACATCTTTTCTAAAGGAATCCTCCTTCAACAGGACAAAGTGGTAATCAGTTCATTCTCAAATCTCAGTTATATTCTTGTGCATCCTGTGTTCTATGTAGCCTTTAGATTATTAGGGATGAATCAAAATCACGCATGCATTTACACATCATACATTGATTCTAACTTTTTTTTTTTTTTTTTTTTTTTTTTTTTTTTTTATAACAGTTGCTGTCATTCGATGGTGTTGGAGAAAGAAATGCAGTGGTTTCAGCAACAATGTTTTCCTACAAAAACATCTGTCCACTTGAGTGGAAATCTCTTCGAGAATCAAAGGTTATTCTCTCTACCTTGTTGGTACATATACATTGTTGTTAGATGCATAAATTTCTGCTCTAATCTACAATCTAATATGATCAACAACTTTTAGAATGAGAAATATAAACAACTGAGTTTCATAAACAGATATAATACAAAATTGTTATACTCGAAGAAGAGTAATAGTAGATGCTTTGTAACTCGTACACGTTCAGTCCTACAGCGTCTTGTATCTTTATATATCAACTCTAAAGTCTCTTCAAGCTTTAGTTTTTTATACGTTGAACCTTGATATTTACTGAAAATACACTAAAAACTTTATAAGTTTTAAACATAATAATTAGGTAAGAATGATCAAGCTTAAGGTTGCATGACATGTACTTTTTTGCTCATCAAAAGGAATGGAAATTCAATCTTAGAGAACAAGGAGCCATAACTTGAGTTATGAAATAACTCCGCGCCACGTCAGTGACATATCATCTCAACACCAAATAACATAACACCAACACCGAATAACACCACTTTTTGGGACCCACTTCGAGGAAAATAACTAACTAACGCAAACCAAGCCAACTCAAGTTAACACCGGGTGAGGAAATGGTCATAACTCAAGTTACCAAGTTATAACTTGAGTTGCTCCACCAACTCAAGTTGAAACGCAGGACTAACGTGAGAAGCATGGAAATGGTGATAACTCAAGTTACCAAGTTAAAAACATGCCACATAGGAATAACGCCTCTCATGCGTTATGGCTCCCTGCACTCTAAGACAAAATTATATTTTTTGATAGGAATTGGATTACATAGTGCCCATTTCGAGGAAAATAAATAAATAAATAAATAAAGGAGTATTATATGTTAAATTAAATGACTTTTCTTCCTGTTTAATACTAATTAAAGGGTGAATAATATAAGTAGAACTACTTTAAAGTATGAATTTATGGAATTCATATATAAGATTTTAGAGTCTTGACTGATTCTAATAGTCTCAGATTTGGAATCTGGAGTGTTATGTATGATATTTACATGTTGCTTGTAGTCGGTATGTACTCTGTTGCTTGATTTTGTATTTATTTATTTATTTATTTTCAAAACATGGATGAGGTATGCCATGTTTTCTGCCTTCTGTTTGCACGGCAATGAAACAAAAATTTTGCTAGCATCTTGCTTGTCTATTTTAAGATCTAATCCCTCTAAAAAAGAAATAACTTAATGGTTAAAAGGGAATTATTATAGTTAATTACATATTTATTGACACAATAAGTTTCAGTTTTGAATTTAAGAATTTTCCAAAGAAATTGTTTTGTCATTTATTTTGGTTTAAAGAAATACTAAATTCTAAAGTAGAAGTGTACATCCAGGGAAATAATCATTATGACTGACTGGGACTTGAATATTTATAACATGTGCAGATTTGAGTCAGTAGTGGAGATGTCAGATGTTTCCAATTTGAACATCGAAATTAAGACAGATACTCGATTATTATCTCCGAATGCTGTTTATGGGGTCTATTTACTCTTCAAATTCTGTGATTCAAGAAAAGTTTCAACTAAACCGATGTATGTTAATCTAAAGTATAGAGTGGGGTCCGAAAATCTACATTCATATTTTGCAAAACAGAGAGACGAAGAGTGGATGATGATCGAGTTGTACAGATTCTTAAATCAGAACGAAGATGTCATGTTTACATTTCTAATAGAGAGCTTTTCGTCGGTCTATTGTGGAGATGGTGCGATTCATGTCGAAGGCATTGAATTTCTAGCCATTGACAAAGTGAGTTTAGAAATATCCCTTGGCTGCATTCTATATTCTTTTGTTTATATATAAAAATCATGTCTATGCTGCATATTTGACATGATTGTACATAGGTGAAACATGAAGAAATTGGAAAGTCGAAGGATGTCTTGGAATCAAACTTCAATGTGGATCGCGTGCAACAATTGCCAGCTAACTTTGAAGAAATATTTGAGATACACAGAAACTATGATGAGTTGTTTTGGTTGGGTGAAGTAAACGGGAAGAAACTTCTTGTGGTTTCGGCAAGGGGAGCTCTATACAAATTTTCTAATGCGGATCTCTTTACTTCAAAACCATCATCCCAGTCAAGGTTTGCTTTTTTGAACTAGATTTGGCATGTTTTCCTTTGAGCAGTAAACTTTCCTAACTGTACATCTAATCTTATCCAAATATTAAAAAAAGAAGGTTTTGTAAATTTAACGCCAATCTTCTTTGTTGTCTAGTAAAATACTGAAGATTCGTGTATAAATGGTTGACAAAAGTATCACATCTTGGATTTGTCTTTTTGTATCTTCAAAATTTACATTGTTTCTAGTATATAATCATAATATATATCGTACATGCAGATTTCAAGAGGTGATTGAGCTTTTGCCACAACAAGTATTCTATATTAATTGTACGATCAGAAGTCAAATGTTGTCGGCCGATACAGAATACACGTGTTATCTTGTATTCAAGCTTTCAGAAGAATGTCACGGACTGCATAATCCGGTGAAGGTACGAGATCTACTCCACAAAGTTAACGAAGAGGCTGAAATTTTCTATTTTGCTACCCCAAGCCCACTGAATATAAATGATATTACACGGGTTCCAAAACAAAGGGAAGATGGATGGATGGAGATTCAAGTGTGGAAATTTAACTCGACTCATAATTTCAAGGATGACTCTCTTTCTATCTATATGAAGTTTACAAGCCTCGAAGGAACTATGTCTGGCCTCATCATATGTGGCCTTGAGTTTCGGCCAACGTTTATTACTTCAAGCACCTTCAGTTGAGCCTTTCTTTTCAAACTCAAGTGTGGTTAAGCTTTACTTTGAAACTCAAGTTTGGATTCTTAACCGATACATTATGAGCTTGGCTCGACTCGACTGTTCAAGGTAAATATTGACCGACTCGATATATTGAGCTTGACCGACTCGACTGTTCAAGGTAAATGTTGTTTAAATGCTCTTGTGGCAATGCTTGTGTAACATTTCTAATTTATGGATCATCGACATAGATTTTGTACGTAGTGATCAACTGATCAAGTTCATAACGTAGTATAAACTACCTCATTGGTGATCTGGTAAAACCTCTATAAATTAACACTCGATAAATTAATAACCTCGATAAAATTAATAATTTGTCGAGTCCATGTTGGGATCAGTACAAATTTGAACCCCAATCGATAAAATAATAAGATAATATTTTTTTGAAACCCGAGTGTATATATATTGGTCCCAATGAAACTATAAATTAATAATTACTAAAAAATTTCAAAGATATATATACATATGTGTGATACACTTCAAAATTCTAAGTTTATTTAGTAAAAAATGAATCTATAGTCTCTTGTTTTTTTTATTGATCTTCAAATCATCTATAAATCTTCCGATTGTACTAAAGAGTTGAGCCGTTGTCTTCTCGTATTGGAACTTGTGAATTCTATTAATTTGTGAATGTGAATTCATAAAATGTTAGTTGGAACTTGTTTTTCTAATTTATTTTTCACTTCTAACTAGTATATACTGTAATTAATGTATTGGAATTGAAAATTTAAAGGCCATGCGTAAAACCTTTTTAAATTAATAAATTATTAATTTATCAATATAATAATATCTCGTTAAATTAATAAAGTATCCCGGTCCCAACACTATTAATTTATAGAGGTTTTATTATAGATTTATAAGATTTCTATTCGAACAATGTTGTTTCAGTTTGTTTCCAGTAGTATATAGAGCAGGGGTATTTGCATCCCACATTGCCTCATGAACCAAATGACCAAAGTGGAGATCATTATTAAATGAGATGCCAAACTGTCCATGGAACTTTCCTTGGCTTTTTAAGTAACTGTTACGGTTTATTTTTAGGCTAATAACATCAAAATGTATCATAGTTATCATTTATTTTTGGGCTAGTTACAATATTTATTAATTAAGTTATTCTAAAATTGCTAACTTTTTTTATTAAAAAAGTTAGTGTTTTGTGATAACTTGATTTTTAAAACATTGTAAGTTGTATCTAATATTACTGAAAAGCTTAGCAGTGGATCGGAAAAAAGCTTGAACGAGCTAAGCATAAATGAGTCCGAGCACGAGCCTCATTTAATAGTTCAGCTGTGGTCCTAGCTTTATAAATAAAGATCGACAAGGCTCGCGAGCCTAAACGATGTAACTATGTATAAGCGAGCTCAAGTATAGTGTGCTAAACGAGGCCAAGTTTTGTTTGAGTGACATAATTACTTTAGGGAGCCATGCATCAACATCACTGTCTCAGTAAATAGAGCTCGTCAAATGGATATCGGTGGAGGAAAAGAAAAGTGAAAACTCACACGCTTCATCGAAACAAAGTCCATCCTATCTTTGTAACCATTGTATTGTAAATTTGGTATTGTACATTTTGTTTATATATTACCTCTCTAGCTAGTGACTCCTTCGGACGCTTGTACAGCTGTACACGTTCATCAGATGAGAATTTCTTCACGTCGTCATCATTTGCATTGGTGTCTCCATCGGTTGTTCTATCGGAGGTAAACAACTTAACTACATTTATATTTCCATCAAGTATTCTATATTAATTGCACAATTAGAAGTCAAATGTTGTCGGCCGATACAGAATACACGTGTTATCTTGTATTCAAGCTTTCAGAAGAATGTCACGGACTTCATAATCCGGTGAAGGTACGAGATTTACTCCACCAAGTATACGAAGAGGCTGAATTTTTCTATTTTATTACCCCAAGCCCACTAAATATAAATGATATTACACGGGTTCCAAAACAAAGGGAAGATGGATGGATGGAGATTCAAGTGTGGAAATTTAACTCGACTCATAATTTCGAGGATGACTTTCTTTCTATCTATATGAAGTTTACAAGTCATGAAGGAACTATGTCTGGCCTCATCATATGCGGCCTTGAGTTTCGCCCAACGTTTATTACTTCAAGCACGCTCAATTGAGCCTTTATTTTCAAACTCAACTACTCAAGTGTGGTTAAGCTTTATTTTGGTTTCTTAACCGATACATTATGAGCTTGGCTCGACTTGACTGTTCAAGGTAAATATTTTGACCAACTTGATATATTGAGTTTGTCTTGATTTAACTTTGTTGGGGTCATGGTTAGCTGAGTAAATTTTGTTGTTAGCTGCTTTGATTTCATAGGTTTTTACAATAACGCTATAAATTGAGATTAAATTTGGTATAAAAGAAATGTTGTTTAAATGCTCATGTAGCAATGCTTGTGTAACATTTCTAATTTATGGATTATCAACGTAGATTTTGTGCGGAGTGATCAAGTTCATAACGTAGTATAAACTACCTAATTGGTGATCCGGTTTAAATTGCTTTACAGATTTGTAAGATTTCTATTCGAACAATGTTGGTTCTGTTCATTTCAGTAGTGTAAAAATAAGAGTACGTATTTGCATCCCACATTGCCACAATGAACCAAATTACCAAGGTGGGGATGATTGTAAAATGAGATGCCAAACAATCCACACATATTTCTTGACTTCTTATAAAACACTTTTTTTTTTTTTTTTTGCTTCTCTCTTCTCAGTACTAGTTAGAATATTTATTCAATCATATTTTTGACAGCATATCAATTTATTTTTAAATTGATGTATTGTGATAATTTGATTTTTAAAACATTGTAATTTGTACTAGATATAATGCCCGTGCACGCGCGGGGTTTTTTCTAATTTTTTAAATAACTTATTATATTTAATTTTGGGTTTTAATTTTTTTTTTTTTTTTTGCTAACGTATTTAGTGGTTGTATATAGGGTTTTATTTACAATAAGTTTTTACATGAAATTTTATACACCAAGTTATTATACGATTAAGATAACTCAAGTATTTGTTGTTAGAATTCTCGTAAACTTATGTTTTTTATTTTAATAAAAATTTTAAAATTCTGGCAATGGTGAGGGTTTTTTTTTTATTTTTTTTTTACTTTTATTTTTTTTTTGTCTGTCTTTTTTTTGTGTGGAATAATGTAACCAAAAGTGCATTTTTTTTTAGATTTGAATAAACTATTAGATGGATTAGTGATTAAAAGTTGTTGTGCTAATACCATTCAAATTACTAAAGTTTCCAAAAACTTGTCCCAATCTTTTTATCACCAACAAATTCTATATGCGATTTTTTTATATAATAAAGCAAAATTCTTAGTGGGGGATTTGATTAAGCACGTAACCTTTAGTGAGGAAATCTGTATTTCAAGGAAACTAAATCTTCCTTATTAAGTTATTATGCAATAATTAAATCATTTTTATTTTTTTTATAAAAAACATAAATTATAATAAATTAAGCTATTTCCTTATTCGATAAAATCTTTGGAAAATATTGTTTTTTAAATAACACACGTGTTTGTATTATAGTTATAATGCACGGGTTTTTTTTTTTAATTTTTAATTTTTAATTATTTATTATTATCGATTAAAATACAAACATATTAACATGTTGTATATGCTTTTACATGTTGTATTGAAAATAAGGCATCTTATGTAAATACGTTTTAAGGTATGAATGTATCAATTAACAAACATTAAAAACCAGGTGCATTTACACGTGAATTTTATTTTCTTTTTTTGTTTTTGTTTTTGAAACTTTTACTGTAACAATTTTTTCTAATTAGGCTAGTGTTACATTTTAGGCAAAATTCTTCGAATGTTCTTATTATAATTAGATAAATCCATTTTGGAATTAATACGCTCCTAAAGGGTTACTGGAACGCCAAAGTGCTTGCTCAAAGAAAATAAACCTCAAAGTGCTACCGGAAAAAGATATATGAGAAAATTTGTATGATTCAATAAAGGAATCAATTTACCTAAATTAGGGATGGCAACGGGTCGGGTTTGGGTCGGGTTTTAGTGAACCCGTACCCGTTTATAATATCCATACCCAAACCCGCCCCAAAACCCGTCGAGTACCCGATTAATATTATCCATCAGTTTTTCGGGTTTCCCCGCGGGTTTCGGTTATCCCCAATTGAATAATATATAGACAAAATGACGGTATTAACATTACGTGACACTAAAATCCACCGAAAAACAAAGGAAAACACCCTAATATAATCATTTTTTTAAAGTTAAAGAAAATGAATATAGTATCAAACGATTTAATGCATTTGAATAATTCATGTACAAAATAAAATATGTTATGTAATAGAGATACATATATAAAAAAATATAATGGAAGAAATTATATATAATACATATATATTCTAGTTAATTATAATATCAATAAAGCGGGTATTGATTCGGGTAAACGGATACGGGTATGGGTACGGGTAATGGGGCGGGTATTACCAGAACCCATACCCGAACCCGTACCCGGCTAAAAAATTATATCAATACCCAAACCCGCATCCAAACCCGCCAACCCGCCCCCGAACCCGACCCAACCGGTTCGGGTTTCGGTTTTCCCCGTCGGTTTCGGGTGCTTTTGCCATCCCTAACGTGAATACTCCCAAACCTTATGAGAATAAGTGGCATCTTATTAGTGTCAAATTTAATAAATATTTATGTTTTTTTATTGTCTGTGTAGTAGTAGTAATTTAGTGAAGAGGATACTATAATCCTTGTAATAAGCCGCACGTATATTTAAAAGTAATGGAGACACATCTGTTAAATTTCACACAAATATTTGTGTTAGAAGTAGAATTCAGACAATAAATGACACTGTTAGTTTATATCTAAACATCAATAAAGTTTAGAACCAAAATAAAGTGGATTTGAAAATGTGTGTTAATGATAAAGAATCATGAAAGGCATGCATACAAATACGGAGTACTTAATTGCAAAATTATTAGTCTAAGAGATATGCTTCATGTCTTTACATGTTTTTTGCAAATATAAGCTCAATATATTTACAAAGATAATTGAATAATCTTTAAAGAATATATAATAGTCCTCAAGAACATCATACTGAATACATCATATTGCGTACTGTGAATGATTTAGATTTCAGGCATAATTTGGGTATGCGACACCAGCCTTGAACTACATAGTTCATGGGACCCGAAGCTTTTTACTGTAATTTATCTAAGTAATGTTCAAATACGAAAGCGGGTTGTGCTAAATTCTTATCGGGTTTGGGGCCATACGTTGGCATATTAACCGTCTTAAACAATAAGTCAAATTTTACCTATGCATACTACATTATTTCTCACATGCATCTTTATCTATTCATCCACCTTATGTCTATGTCATAAAAGGTTAATCGTCCAAGAAATATGTCTGCTAAATAGCTGTTATAGTTTGTTATAACTATAATACAATCTGAATGATGATTGCCGGTTCAAAAAGTGTACATCTTTTCCTCATAACCATGGCACCCTTAAAGTCTATTTTCAGCAAGTAAAAGCATACATAACAACAATAAAAAAAGCAACCTCATTATTAAGATTATAAGAGTAACCTTCACAGACACAATGGGGTCGCGACCATCTTGTATGAGCAACAAATGATTTGTTATTACGACATCGACACAACAATCTGATGCTTTGTAAGGCTTGTGTGATCGCAGTCGAAGGTAATTTTTAATAAAAAATGTGAATCATATCTTGCCTATGATAGAATGCTATATAAATTGAACTATAAGACAACATTTTCATAGTGCAATTGTCTATCTAATATTCATCAGAGAAAGTTCACGCCCGTTTTGTGAACATGCAAGTTCAGTTCACTACTGCATATGTAAATAGTATAGTTATTAGCTAATGTCAATTTTATAATAAAAAAATTCATCGATCTAACCTATGAGTCTTTCAAGTAAAACTGAAACATTATACTTTTGTGTTGTTTAGAGTACATTTCTTTTTACATACATCACATGACGTGCATATTATTTTACTTCCTTACCTTCAAAGATTCTTCTATGATTTAAGCTATTGATATTACATATTATGTAAGATTCTCTATCTTTGTTCCAGTATCAACACCATGATCCATTTAACACAACTGAAAAAAAAAACCACATTTACCTTCACATCTTCCCTGTATCGTCATCTCATCAGTCGCTTCTTGTGTCTCTTAATGACTACTTTGAACGTCCCATTGAAACAGCACTTTAATATGTTGTTGCAGGCTCGGACATGTGGCTATTACCTTCATCAGGTGCTTCCTGTGGGTTTTAATTACTACTTTGAATGGCCCATTGTAACTACACTTTAAAATGCTACACATCCCTGCACAAAAGCTTATGATGTCATAATGTAAGGACATCTTTAACTGACTTACATATCTGCATATATTATCTATATTAACGTATTTGGTCCCACATTGGAGATTTAATGTTAAAGCACCTAGCTCTAATGATGGTAAAAAGATGATTAGTCATTCCTTGTACCACATAAGGAATATTATACACTATGCATATGATCTTGAGCTTGATGGTAAAACACAGGGCACTTGGATATTAGTTATACAAATTCATTCTTAATTGGTATACTGTATACTAAGGAAAGTTGGTGGTTCATTGCTTATTCCAATCTAATAATATAAGCTATAAAGGGTTATCTATAGACAGTAAAACTGAAAAACTATATTACAATTAGACAATACTTTTTATCCCTTCATGGGCTTCTGGTTAGCACACTATAATGACGCCGTATAACTTCTGTTAGGCCATATTAATCCTGGAAATCTGACATTAACATGGAGCCAAAATAGGAGGAGGGGGGGGGGGGGGGGGGGGGGGAGTAATTTTCTTAAGGAAAGTAAAATGAAGACTCAAAGCCATTTAGAAAATCTTAGGTCCAAAAGATTTGTTACGTTGTCTATATTAATGGGTATCTTCAGATAGTTGACAAATAATCAAACAAACTATGTGTCAAGTCAAACATAGCAATACTTTGTGGATCGAGGGAGTAAAGTATATAGTTGACATTCTACATCTATTTTACCAAATGTCCAAATGCCAGTAAGATGCAATATGAGCTCTAGAATATTTTGACTAAGAAATATAACATATGAGGGGAAAGGCTTTAACACACCTGTTGTGGCTGGGTGCATTCCTCATGTACTACAAACGGTCGTGTTTTGGGAGTTTTTGAAGATGTCTGATCCTTTGGATATTTAGAAAAGGAATATAAGATTTCAAAAAGCCACCAGCACCCCTCAAATACATTGTTGTCCTGATATGAGATACACTAATTATGTCAAACAAATTGCACTCACACGCACACTCATATTTGTACATCAATCATTAAAGGTGGCAAAATCGATGGGTTGGGTGAAGGGTCAAAACGGGTAAATTTTTAGAATCTTACCTTTCATGTATCTTATGATAATTAACATGTTACTTACTGTTACAAAAGCAAAAATTTCCAAGGTTTCAAACATTCGGAATACAGTTAAAAAAACTTTTGACCCGTTAGATATGTCGGGGAAAAGATCCTCCTAAAACTGATAATTCACATAGTTATTGGAATTTGTAAATAGTAGAAGTATCTAAAGATTACAGGATGTCCAATAGAGCTTTTAATGAGATTTAAACTGGTGAAAACAAAAGATCTAATCCCCGTACGATGCTAAATCGTTCTAATTTGACTGAGACATCATTTGGTCAAAGCAAGAAAGTACATATGCTTATAATGGACAAATTAGAAAGTTGCACTTATAATAAATCTGATGGTCTGCACAAAGGGTTTAAAGGTCTGCTCTTTTCATTTTCGGAACTCTTGGTATATTATTGCTAGAAATTGGACAATGGACCATTTGAAGGTTATCAAGATTCGCATGGTCAAATGGGTCATTTAGGGGTTAGGAGTAGAGACGAAGCTATAATCTGACAATAGCGAAATTCTTTTAGGACTACTTATTAAAAAGATAACTAAGTCAAAATTAAGACCTTTGTGAAGAATCGCTATTAGACAGTTAGACTTTCTAATTTTGCTTTCAAGCTTGATAAGGCCATATAGTACAATAATTACACATCCGTAGATCATACTAACATAAACCAATCTCAGGACATATAAAACATAAACATAACCACAATGACACAACAACAAAAAACCATAAAACTTTTCAATATGTGTATTTTTAAAACCATTAGTAATCAAACTTTTATAAACCTTACTATTAATCAAACAACTCCAATCCTATTTTGATCTTTTTCGCTGTTTACTCTTGTCGACTAACCACTATATTGGTCCGGTGTGGAGACCTAATACAAACTATGCCAAATCATCAATACCATCTCCCTACAGTTTCACATCACATGAATATATAAAATCAATGCACCTCCATCTACACATGATAATAATAACGTCAACCTTCATCACATTCAAACCGATTCACCATTAGCTAATCAAACTTACAATCTTAAAAAATAACTATGTTAAATTTTCAAACCAACTAACAAATCAAAGAAACAATAATTCATAATGGTAGTTCAAGTTTAAAGGTTCCCTTAACAAAGTTGAAAAAGAAAACCTGATGAATAAGATGTTTAATACATATAAATATGTTTCTACAGAGTTGAAAAATAAAACCTGCTGATTTCTTGAGTTTTATTGAATGAGATGCAGATATTTCTGATGATGAATTCGTGGGAATAAAAAACCGGGGCTATCAATTGAGTTTATATAATGGTTTAAGCCGGTTTTAGTTTAGGTGCTATTAGGATTCTAATTGTAATTGTAATACAATACTAGTTATAATACCCGCGCACGCGCAGGGTTTTCTCTAAAATTTTAAATAACATATTTTTGTTTATTAAAAAACAAATAGCTTAATGTTTTTTTTCTTTTTTCTTTTTTTTTTTTGGGTCTTTATGTTGCTTACTTTTATTTTATAATTATGTTTGATATACGTTGTAAAGTTCATATATGGTATTTTCAAAAACATGATTATCTTTATGTATGAAGTTTAGCTACCGCATGTTATGTTTGTGTATCGATAGTTTAGATAAATTTATTTCTTAATATTATGCTGAAACATTAATGGTTGTGTTACCATGTAACTTTGTAAGTTTAGCTATTACGGAGTATAACTAATATTCAAACACCCATTTGGATATCAAAATTAAATTTATCTGTTAGCAAAAGCAAGTATACTTCTTTTCTTAAATCAACATGTTACATAACCTACTAAGAGCAAAATACCTATTAAATTTATCGTGTCTTAAATGGTTTTACTTGCTCTATTAAGAATCTGAACTCTTAAATATATATGGTTTTATTTATTTACTGTTTTCAAATAATGATTTTGGATTAAGAATTATCTTATAAATTTCAAGCAAAATGTCATGCAATGATATTTTTCTAAACGTGTCATTAGGGTGGCATATCACGAATTGATCCAGGCTTAAACTTGGCAGCCTCATGTCTAGAAGGTTACAGAGGCATAGGACTGTTGATATGTATAAGCGTTTGATCGAGATAATAGAACATACGTCATATACAAATAGTATAATTTTCAATATTCTTATGCATATCATAGTTTATAACATGGGCGACATTTTATATATCAATACCAAGTCATACAAGATTAGCATTAAATAATACACGGGCCACATTTGTATTTTAGTCCTCAAAGCATTAAGACTAAAATCTCATTGCTCTTGCGACTTTCCATCATGCAAAGATGTCACCCGATAACCTGATTTCTTTAATGTTTTGGATACATTACCAACAAAGTTTTCATATGATGGCCTTCTTATCATTAAGATCATGCAGTAATTTTTTGTAGTAGTCATTTTTTCAAATAGTTGTGCGCATAGTTGAACTAAACATATAATCGGTCCTAAAAAGTTTCTTCACATCAAGCTCCCATCTAATTTCTTGGGATGAAAGTTACTCGATGGCGGTGCATAAAGACCGACAATGGATTAACAAAAGAAGACACCAAAATTAAACCTTCAGGAAACTAAATATGTCGGGGGGATTCCACTACTTAAACCAGATAATCATTCAAGTAAAGTGTGCGCTTAAGGCATACCAAGGGATAAATCCCCACTATCCATCTAGTTTTATCTAATGGTGAGTATTAACCTAAAATTAAATATGAAACCTAAGTCCATGTTTTTCCCCCCTTTTTCTTTCTTTTTTTTTTCTTTTTTTTTTTGTCTATGTTTTCTAATTAACGTTTTTCATTTTAATTTTTTTTTTGTAATTCAACTTTTTTCACTTTTTTTTTTTTTTTTTTTTTTTTTTTTTTTTTGTCTTTTTTACAAATTAACGTCTTTTTTTGTCATTTTTTTTAATAATTAACGTTTTTCTTTCCGATTTCATACGTTTTCGTCTGTTTTCAAACGTTTTCCTTCGTTTTTTTACGCTTTCGTCTACTTTCAAACGTTTTCGTCCTTTTTTACACTTTTTCATCTGTTTTCAAACGTTTTCGTTTATTTTTATATATTTTCGTTCGTTTTCATACGTTTTTGTCCGTTTCATATGTTTATATACGTTTTTGTCCGTTTTCGTCTGTTTTCAAACATTTTCGTCTGTTTTCGCCCGTTTTATACGTTTTCGTTCATTTATATACGTTTTCGTCCGTTTTCATACGTTTTCGTCTGTTTTCTAACCTTTTTGTCCGTTTACATACGTTTTAGTCCGTTTTCATATGTTTTTGCCCGTCTATGTCCTTTTTCATACGTTTTCGACTGTTTTCTTATGTTTTCGTTAGTTTTCATACGTTTTCATTTGTTTTAATACGTTTTCATCCGTTTTCATCTATTTTTCATACGTCTCCGTCCGTTTTTAGATGTGTTTTACGCTTTCATACATTTTCGTCTGTTTTCGTACGTTTTCGTCCATTTTCTTATGTTTTCGCCCATTTTTCATACATTTTCGTCCTTCTTCATATGTGTTTTTACGCTTTCATCCATTTTCATTCATTTTCGTCCGTTTTTAAATGTTTTTAGCCGTTTTCGAACATTTTCATATGTTTCTGAATATCATAAAAGTTAATCTGTGATATTCTGTGATATTCTGAATATCACATGTGATATTCTTTGTTTTTTTGAATATCACAAGTGATATTCTGAGTACCACAAATGATATTATGAATATCATAAGTGATATTTTGTGATATTCAAAATATCACAAGTGATTTTCTGAATATCACAAGTGATTTTCAACTAATGTTTTGTAATATGAAAGTCACAAGTGATATTCAGAAATCCACAAGTAATAGATATTCAGAAAATCACAAGTGATATTAAGAATATCACAAGTGATACACTGAATATCAATTTTGATATTAAAAAACGCAAAAAAATGGATGAAAACATAAGAAAATCACAAGTGATATTCGTCCGTTTTATTACGTTTTCATAGGTTTTCGTTCGTTTTAATACATTTTCGTCCATTTTCAGACGTGGTTTTACGATTTTATACGTTTTTGTCCACTTTCATACATATTCGTCCTTTTTCTTGCGTTTTCATCCGTTTTCTTATGCTTTCGTTCGTTTTCGTCTGTTTTTGTTCGTTTTGTTCGTTTTCATACGTTTTTTTCTGTTTTCATCCGTTTTCTTTCATTTTCGTCCATTTTCATACATTTTCGTCCTTTTTCATATGTGTTTTTACACTTTCATACGTTTTCATTCATTTTCGTCCGTTTTTAAATGCTTTTAGCCGTTTTCAGACATTTTCATATGTTTCTGAATATCATAAAAGATATTCTTTGGTATTCTTCCGTGATATTCTGAATATCACAAGTGATTTTTTGAACATCACATGTGATATTTTTTTTTTTGAATATCACAAGTGATATTCTGAGTACCACAAATGATATTCTGAATATCGTATGTGATATTCTGTGATATTCAGAATATCACAAGTGATCGAAAACAGACGAAAATGTATGAAAACGGGCGAAAACGTAAGAAAACATGCGAAAACGGATAAAACGTAAGAAAACAGACAAAAACGTATGAAAACGGATGAATAGGTAAGAAAACAGGCGAAAACGTATGAAAGCGAAAAAAATGAAAAAAAATGAATTATTTAAAAAATTGAATTAGAAAAGAAAAGAAAAAACGTTGAAAAAAGTGAATTACAAAAAGAAAACAAAAAAAAAGAAAAAAAATACGTTAAATAGGAAAAATAGACAAAAAAAAAGGAAAAGAAAAGAAAAAAAAAATAAAAAGAGAATAACTAAAAAGACAAAAAGATAAAGATAAAAGGAGGAAAAACATGGACTTAGGTTTCATATTAAATCTTAGGTAAATCCCCACCATTAGATCAATTTAGATGGATGGTGGAGATTTGTCCCTTGGTATGCACCAAAATCAAAGTATGCAAAATAAAGTGACTCATATGCAAAATAAAGACAATGATTATGGATTAAAATCCCTTTTATTCAAACAAAATGTAATGCAATAGTTGTGTTATAATTTGTATCTAGAAATAGTCTTCATCAATATTCTAAAAATAATTCTTGTCTCGCATGGGATGTTAGTAATGAAGAGTTGAGATCAATATACATCTCCTATTTGTTATAGATCTAAAGAACCAATATTAGTCATTCATTTTTTTATCTTAATTAATAAAAAAACAATTTTTCATTTTTTTACAAATCACATGTGATTTTACAAATCACGTATGAATTTTCTGAGCGGAAATTTTGAAAAAAAAAACAAAAGATCGTCGAAAGTATATAGAAGTACATATTTATAGATGGATAATTTAATTTTTGTCGTGATGGTATGATTTTTTTTACAAATCACATGTGATTTTTCTGGGCGAAAATTTTGAAAAAAAAAATGGACGAAAGTATAGAGAAGTGCATATCTATAGATGGATAATTTAATTCTTGTTGCGATAGTATGATTTTTTTCAGCATAACGATTAACGCTTTGCGTTATATTTAATTTAAAAAAGATGACTGGACACGACCATGAGGTGCGTTCTGCATAAGAAAGAAGCTTACAAATTGTTGCTTTATCACATGAAAATGATAACATCTATATACTCACCAAATAATATGTACTTTATCCGGTATGAATATAACTGGAAAGGTTGATCTTATACATGATATGTTCAAATCAAGATCTGTGTGCTGTACACTTTATTTATTCCCACAAATCAGATTAGAGTATGTCTGCATATGTGTCACAACTCACCATTTCAGGTCATTTCAGGTCATTTCCCGAACTTTGGAAAAACACTATTCATCAAACACTATTCATCAGTTTACTATTCATCATTTTTGGTGTCAGTTTGACATTCCGAGAAGCATTCAGAAATTTTACTATTCACGGAACACTATTCATTGCGGGAAAAGATTTCATCATTCACGTGCATTACACATTTCATCGTAAATTTAGTTTACGGGTATTCAAATTCGCGTAACCGTATTGGTTCAGGTGCGAATTCATGCATTATCAGTAATGACATTTCATACGGACTGGAGATAGTCTGCATATCATCAGTAGGTCAATTACATGTTATACCACTCTTAGGATTTTCAAATTACTATATTCAGTATATTTAACGTTTTACGTATTATGATTTCTAAATAAACGTTAACACACGGTTTATACACGACGAATATATCTAAATATTCCCACAATGGTCCCGACATATTTTTATATCCATTTTAACATCATAAAAGTTATAACATTCAGTTACCCAGTATTTTGGAAATTTATTTTATTCATAACGTGAACTTATGAATATTACGACGGTTTTCGTGAAAACTAAACAATAATCACCCGAACACTCAGTAATTGTACCCAACATAATTTTAACATTATTATGACTTTATTAAGTCCCGGTTAACTTTGTTAACATTTATTTCTATCAAACCCGGTACCCGATTATAACTAATACTTACACTAAACTACAACTAATAATACACTACATTTCCTAAGTGATCAAAACCGATTTGGCTACTCTTTTATACATTGAAAACCGGCCCCCTAAACCATCCAAGACCACAAGTAGTAAAATTTTAACCTCATGCATCATTATGTATTATTATACCATAAACCTCCAAAGTAAAACCAAAACCTAAAAACCAAAATCATAATATAACTTTTTCAAGATCTAAAAAGTTCTCATCTCATCTTCCTCATCTCCATATCCACGACCCAAACTCATACACCATGACCAATCCATTATTTTTCAAAGTACAAAGCATCAAAGTTATTCATTTTATGGTTCTAATCAAGAATATTGCATCAAAAACACAAGAAATCCAAGGTTTCTCATCATTTAATCACCTCTTATTTCAAAGTAAGTTATCAACTTTATTTTTACATGAATCATCTTATATTTACTTGTATTGCATTAGTTCCATGCTAAAAACCATGTACAACTAGCTATACCACCATTTATTTTGTCAAAAATAGAACATACAAACCCTAACTTTTTATTTAAGAATTCCCTTGCTATAATAACTTGGTTAGGAGTCCATGGCACCCTAATAAGGTGTATGGTAGGATTAGATTAGCTATGTGGTGATTACAAGAGGTTTGGTGATGTTAGAAATTAGTTATAAACCTTGAAAACTTGATTTGGAGCATGTTTTAGACATGCTGTCCCATTTTGTGAAAACCTGGAAAATCAGTAAATACAAAGTAAACTTTGGCAAAATTTTTAGAAAATACTTTCAAAAACGAATCCGTAGGCGAAAGAACGGATTAAAACGAGTTTATAACGAAGGAGATATGATTTTTGCAAGTTTAACGACGAAAACTATTTTCTGAAAATTGTACATGCTGTCCCACGATTTTCAATGGGCAATCTGGGGTGTAAAACTTGATCTAGCTATCCCGACTTATCAAAAATATATTAGTATGTTGTCCCACGATTTCGGGGATATAAAGAACGTAGAAAACAAGCTTATAACGACCAAGATATACACGTTTCAAAATCGGCGAAACTCCATTTATTTCCATCAGCTTTTTAGCAAAATATTACCAAGTATAGAAAAACAGTTTTTGTAAGACATCATGTTGAGAGCCAATTTACTCATTGATAAATTCATTTCTGGAAAATTTACATCATTGACAAAAAGTTAGCTCACCCAGCCTAGTTTTCAAAACATCCAGCCGTTTGTCAAAAGGATTTATAACGAACAACTTATGGACTTCCAAACTTTCCCGAAAACTGCCCAGAATCTGCCAAAACAGCCCAAAGACCTCACTTGACGGCTAATTATCATTATGATCGAGACCTGTATGGACAAACTTCACTTCTGTGACTTTTTATATATGGTGAAAATCTTCTCAAAACTACTGAGCTTCTTTCCTAACTCTTAATATTCACTATTTCACGACTAGTTTTATGAGACCGTTTTGTCACTAATAGAAGTAATACTTCTACGTACTAAATTCTAGATTTTCTAGAAATATTAACCAAGTACCCAATTTCATAACTAATGATGTATTAGTGATTACAAGTATATTTTCATTAGTACAAGGCGTTATTTCAAGGATTTCAAACCGAGGATTTCAACACAAACATTGGTACATACGATATATATATAAGTATATATATTACAACTAGTTTATTTTTCTAATAGCCATATTTTCCTAAGTCTTGGAATATATACTTTTGATAACAACAAGTGTTTTTCAAAGAGTAGAGTGGTATAGGAAACATGTGCATGGACATTCATAACATCATTTCATGATCTAAAGTAGATCGTTCATCATTCACATTAGGTTGCGGCTAGTGTGCGCGCCTTGTTTTTCAGCTCATTACATGTTCATGGTACCATCATATTGGGTTGCGGCAGCTAATTGTTCATTGGTGTTCATTTCATTTCATCACAGTTTCATCAGTTAAGGTGAGTTTTCATAGCCCCGTTTTCAATTCAACATTTTTGATTGTTTTCAAATCCCACGGGGGGAATACATTGCATCAATCATTTTAGTACGAGCCCAAGTATTCAAACACATGTACATAGCTTAAGTTACCTTGCCATGTGATAAGTCCCCTGTAACATCATGAACCGTTAATTTACCGTTAAGCGAGAGTGAGTGGATAGATCTATCGAGGGTGACGCCTCCATCCGTGGTAGTGATTACCAACAGTAAGCGGATGCATGTCATGTCTTTTACATTTGAGTGTTTCGGCAGAACATTCAGGAGGGGCATAGAGTTTCATCAGTCATAGCTTCGGTGTCATGAGCTTAAGGCTATTGTACAATTTTCATGAGATTTTTATCTTGCACTTTTACTTGTGGTGGCCGTACATCATTACATTTTACAAACCTATGGAATTCACCAACATTCGTGTTGACGTTTTAGCAATGTATTTCAGGTTATTAAGGTAGCTCATGTGACATGCATTTGGACCTTCATGGAGTCGCGGAGTCGACGCGTCTCATCATTATTTCATGCACTTATGTAAACATTTGATCTATTATGACTTGTTTTCATAAACTTGCAACACATTTTGGGGACCTCATTTTGTAAACTCTGAATTATTTCAATGATCAAATGCAGTATTTTCCAAACGACACTTTAGGTCGTTCAATGTAACTGTAACTGTGGTGCTATGACAGACACCCCCAGGTATTCCATTCCGCTGCAAGTCAGGTAAATTGGGGGTGTGACAGATTGGCATCAGAGCTAAGGTTATAGCGAACTAGGATGTATCTTGGACCCTAGACTATAACCGCATCATCATAGCATCTCATCATTTCATCATAAGTGCATAATCATGATACATGTTGTTTCATACATACCCTGTGCGAGTTATTTATACTCATATCCGTATATGTATATCATTTTATTGACCTGGTTCACAAGTGACATGTCTTCAGATACTCACCCTGACATCCTTTTATCGGATTCCGACATTGATGATGCCTTGTCATCTTCCACTACCATTATACCATCAGTTGCACTTACACCACCATTAGTACTATTGATTTGCCATAGGAACAGAGTCTTCCTATCATTCAGCCCGTACATAGAATGCCTTTTGGTAGTGTATTCAGAATTAATCTTAATGGACTTATTAGGATGCTTATTGCAAGGAAGATAGTGTGTTTTCTTTCCATCACTAGTAGGGCACTTACTACTCAGGTACTATCACCACCATCAGTTACTTATTACACTATTGGCCTTCCCACAGTGTGTACTTTAGTTTTACCTTTTGGATGTCGCGAGGTAGCGCGAAAGAGGGTAGTATTCCATTCACTAGTACCATCATTGTCATTTCCTTTTCCATTCCTATTTGCTCAGACTTCAATCGTTTCGCAATATTTTAGCATTGTCTCATCAGGAATTAGGTTGATTTCGTTTTTGACGAATTAGTAGACTATTACCATTCGACAAGATTCACCCACGTATCCAATACACCATTCAAGCTATTTTACTATCATATGAGGAAACTGTTTTACAGAAAAATTTCTGAAGTAAGCTATTTTATTTCCATCCTATAAATTGATTTTTCTGTCATTACACCAAGTATTTACTATTATTACGGGAGGCAATTTTTATGTTATTTGAAAGAAAACATCAGGATACCATTTTAATAACAATGCGTTGAACACCATCTAAAACTTTTGATAAAAGTTATGATATTTTGACAAAATCCAACATCGCATCATTAGTCCTCAATTGTACATAGCCTGATCACCTATGTAAAATTCAGGAAGGATTATGCCATGAAGGAAATAATTACTTTTTCAAAGGATTGTTAATAACAATCTTCATTTAAAAGTTTTGTAAACAAAGGAACTCATTCATAAACATCCATTTTGTCGAACTATCCCTGGATACTTACCCTACCTGTCACTCACTTAGCCATTAAGTTGGATTTTCCCATTGACTTCCCTAGAAGAGACTTTCCATATCAATTACATGCATGATTCCTCTATACAATAGAAGCAACGAAAGGATTACAGAACTACTAACCAGGACTAGAAGTATATGGTGAGAGAATTCATAACTCAACAACAATCCTCAGATACTGCGAGACCATCCTAATCACCATCTCTGACTTAGTTGTCCAATGTCATTATTCAAGGGTACTAGCTATACTGAGCTACAGGATTGAACTCAATAAATGTCCGCAGGACAACACAATAGAAATAAACCAAGCTTCTAATTGAGACTGTAGAGCATTTCATTTAAACATGGCCTCATCCATACATAAACTTTCCTGCAGTAAGTTTTCACAAAGGACAATTGTTTGAATTAAGAATATCGATGTAATTTCCTCTATGGCCTTATGTCACTAGAAATTTCAGATAACCTCACCTTCATACCAAGCAAGGGATCAAGCCAGAACATATCTCCTCATCTACATGGGAAAACAGAATAGACCTTCATCGACACAACATCAAGTGATACCTTCGTCTTGCCAATTACAACGATAAACTATTTCAGGACTTAAGTTAGTCTAAATACCTATGCTTGTAGTTATGCCAGATAACCATCAATAGACATTATCCAACCTCAGGAACTAAATGTAAGACATCTATGCATTTAAGCGAACATTTTCTATACTACCATTTTATCCTTGTTAGTGTTTTCACTTTTAAATAAAGTTGATGCGTTTACATAAATCACATACCTTGTGGAAAAATGATTTCTGAAATTCCTATTCTGAACAAGTACGATTCTTTTTGATCAATCTTTAGCAACACTATTGTACAATGAGAAATATACATAGATATCAAACTTTGGTAAGCAGTTTTAATCACAACATGTTTGAAAACAGTTCCTATTTCATAACTACTGGATTTTGAATCATCAAGAAAAATATTACCCTGTAAATCATTTGCTTCATTTTTCTAAACTCGTTTATTCAGAAAAAGATTTCAACCAAAACTCACAATCGCGAGACAAATTTCCAGAACCAACTTCCCTACAACATCGCTTATGCATTTAGGATTTTGTGACTTGACAGTAAAGAATATTGGTATATGTGATGAAGGAATTAGGAAGGACATCACAAATTAATCACGAACTTCAGTAGTGGAGACCAAACCCAATAGACAAAGAAAAACATATGTCTTATCATCCGTTGGAACAAAACACAAGGAATCAAATTGTTACCTATATTATATCCCTTTCAGATAACGCCAAGTTCGAAGGACCGAACGTTGTGGAATTAGTCACAAAGGTTTATTGTACCCATTTCAGTTATTCCTGTTAAGGAAACCGAATTCACCGTGGACTTCAGGTATTCATTTCAGAATTTCCTTCAGAAACCCATTTAGATGTGAACATCACCGATCATCCTCAGAACGATGGTCAAAGCGAGAGAACAATTCAAACATAGGAAGGTATGCTCAGAGCATGAGTGATTGACTCTAGAAATGGTTGGACTAATCATTTAACATAAATCAAATTCATCTACAACAATAGTTATCACACCAACAACGGGAAACTGGCAGAAGTTAGGTTGGTACATAACACACATCATTTGGATTGGATATCCTGAACAACAAACCATCCAGATTCAAGTGGGAGAACAAACAAAGTTAAAAGCATTGCCTTGGATTGGCATGATACAAATTGGATAACAAGAAAGGTTGAACCTTTAGCATATTGGACTATTTAAGATTCATTTTAGAATCGACCAACTAGCATACAAACTTGAGTTCTGGCAGAATTCAGCAGTATATATTACCAGTACCACATTTAAAACATTAAGAAGCGCAGACCATCGATTGATGGGCCAAACTCAGAAAAAGCTCAACTCACTAGTTCAGTAGGCATTCATGAGATAACCAGAAATTTTCTACAAGTCAAGAATCAGTTACAAGTTCAATAAGTCGTAAACCCTTAAAACTTCAAGTTCTGCAGAGTTAGCAGAAAGTTCTGCCTAGGAAAGGCATGTTATCGTTCAGAAAACTTGGAAAGTTACACCATTATACACTGGACCCTTTATATTTTGACAGAGAAGGCATAGTGGCCGTCAGACTTGAACATTGTCAGAGAACAACAGGATTACACGAACATATTTCACATTTTCAGATCCCCAAAAATGACTTTCAGATGAGTCACTCAGGATTCCATTGGAAGGGATCCAACCCAAATGACAATCTCAGACCTTGTAAGAGAACCAACAGAAATCATGGACCGTGTGGTCAAACAGTTGAAACAGAGTCGAATTCCTATCGTTAGAGTTCGCTGGAATTCTCGAATATCATCACCTTTTCATCAATACATTCTCAGAGACAACATAAACTGAACTTCGGGACGAAGTTCCTTTTAGAGGGGAAGACTGTCACAACTCACCATTTCAGGTCATTTCAGGTCATTTCCCGAACTTTGGAAAAACACTATTCATCAAACACTATTCATCAGTTTACTATTCATCATTTTTGGTGTCAGTTTGACATTCCGAGAAGCATTCAGAAATTTTACTATTCACGGAACACTATTCATTGCGGGAAAAGATTTCATCATTCACGTGCATTACACATTTCATCGTAAATTTAGTTTACGGGTATTCAAATTCGCGTAACCGTATTGGTTCAGGTGCGAATTCATGCATTATCAGTAATGACATTTCATACGGACTGGAGATAGTCTGCATATCATCAGTAGGTCAATTACATGTTATACCACTCTTAGGATTTTCAAATTACTATATTCAGTATATTTAACGTTTTACGTATTATGATTTCTAAATAAACGTTAACACACGGTTTATACACGACGAATATATCTAAATATTCCCACAATGGTCCCGACATATTTTTATATCCATTTTAACATCATAAAAGTTATAACATTCAGTTACCCAGTATTTTGGAAATTTATTTTATTCATAACGTGAACTTATGAATATTACGACGGTTTTCGTGAAAACTAAACAATAATCACCCGAACACTCAGTAATTGTACCCAACATAATTTTAACATTATTATGACTTTATTAAGTCCCGGTTAACTTTGTTAACATTTATTTCTATCAAACCCGGTACCCGATTATAACTAATACTTACACTAAACTACAACTAATAATACACTACATTTCCTAAGTGATCAAAACCGATTTGGCTACTCTTTTATACATTGAAAACCGGCCCCCTAAACCATCCAAGACCACAAGTAGTAAAATTTTAACCTCATGCATCATTATGTATTATTATACCATAAACCTCCAAAGTAAAACCAAAACCTAAAAACCAAAATCATAATATAACTTTTTCAAGATCTAAAAAGTTCTCATCTCATCTTCCTCATCTCCATATCCACGACCCAAACTCATACACCATGACCAATCCATTATTTTTCAAAGTACAAAGCATCAAAGTTATTCATTTTATGGTTCTAATCAAGAATATTGCATCAAAAACACAAGAAATCCAAGGTTTCTCATCATTTAATCACCTCTTATTTCAAAGTAAGTTATCAACTTTATTTTTACATGAATCATCTTATATTTACTTGTATTGCATTAGTTCCATGCTAAAAACCATGTACAACTAGCTATACCACCATTTATTTTGTCAAAAATAGAACATACAAACCCTAACTTTTTATTTAAGAATTCCCTTGCTATAATAACTTGGTTAGGAGTCCATGGCACCCTAATAAGGTGTATGGTAGGATTAGATTAGCTATGTGGTGATTACAAGAGGTTTGGTGATGTTAGAAATTAGTTATAAACCTTGAAAACTTGATTTGGAGCATGTTTTAGACATGCTGTCCCATTTTGTGAAAACCTGGAAAATCAGTAAATACAAAGTAAACTTTGGCAAAATTTTTAGAAAATACTTTCAAAAACGAATCCGTAGGCGAAAGAACGGATTAAAACGAGTTTATAACGAAGGAGATATGATTTTTGCAAGTTTAACGACGAAAACTATTTTCTGAAAATTGTACATGCTGTCCCACGATTTTCAATGGGCAATCTGGGGTGTAAAACTTGATCTAGCTATCCCGACTTATCAAAAATATATTAGTATGTTGTCCCACGATTTCGGGGATATAAAGAACGTAGAAAACAAGCTTATAACGACCAAGATATACACGTTTCAAAATCGGCGAAACTCCATTTATTTCCATCAGCTTTTTAGCAAAATATTACCAAGTATAGAAAAACAGTTTTTGTAAGACATCATGTTGAGAGCCAATTTACTCATTGATAAATTCATTTCTGGAAAATTTACATCATTGACAAAAAGTTAGCTCACCCAGCCTAGTTTTCAAAACATCCAGCCGTTTGTCAAAAGGATTTATAACGAACAACTTATGGACTTCCAAACTTTCCCGAAAACTGCCCAGAATCTGCCAAAACAGCCCAAAGACCTCACTTGACGGCTAATTATCATTATGATCGAGACCTGTATGGACAAACTTCACTTCTGTGACTTTTTATATATGGTGAAAATCTTCTCAAAACTACTGAGCTTCTTTCCTAACTCTTAATATTCACTATTTCACGACTAGTTTTATGAGACCGTTTTGTCACTAATAGAAGTAATACTTCTACGTACTAAATTCTAGATTTTCTAGAAATATTAACCAAGTACCCAATTTCATAACTAATGATGTATTAGTGATTACAAGTATATTTTCATTAGTACAAGGCGTTATTTCAAGGATTTCAAACCGAGGATTTCAACACAAACATTGGTACATACGATATATATATAAGTATATATATTACAACTAGTTTATTTTTCTAATAGCCATATTTTCCTAAGTCTTGGAATATATACTTTTGATAACAACAAGTGTTTTTCAAAGAGTAGAGTGGTATAGGAAACATGTGCATGGACATTCATAACATCATTTCATGATCTAAAGTAGATCGTTCATCATTCACATTAGGTTGCGGCTAGTGTGCGCGCCTTGTTTTTCAGCTCATTACATGTTCATGGTACCATCATATTGGGTTGCGGCAGCTAATTGTTCATTGGTGTTCATTTCATTTCATCACAGTTTCATCAGTTAAGGTGAGTTTTCATAGCCCCGTTTTCAATTCAACATTTTTGATTGTTTTCAAATCCCACGGGGGGAATACATTGCATCAATCATTTTAGTACGAGCCCAAGTATTCAAACACATGTACATAGCTTAAGTTACCTTGCCATGTGATAAGTCCCCTGTAACATCATGAACCGTTAATTTACCGTTAAGCGAGAGTGAGTGGATAGATCTATCGAGGGTGACGCCTCCATCCGTGGTAGTGATTACCAACAGTAAGCGGATGCATGTCATGTCTTTTACATTTGAGTGTTTCGGCAGAACATTCAGGAGGGGCATAGAGTTTCATCAGTCATAGCTTCGGTGTCATGAGCTTAAGGCTATTGTACAATTTTCATGAGATTTTTATCTTGCACTTTTACTTGTGGTGGCCGTACATCATTACATTTTACAAACCTATGGAATTCACCAACATTCGTGTTGACGTTTTAGCAATGTATTTCAGGTTATTAAGGTAGCTCATGTGACATGCATTTGGACCTTCATGGAGTCGCGGAGTCGACGCGTCTCATCATTATTTCATGCACTTATGTAAACATTTGATCTATTATGACTTGTTTTCATAAACTTGCAACACATTTTGGGGACCTCATTTTGTAAACTCTGAATTATTTCAATGATCAAATGCAGTATTTTCCAAACGACACTTTAGGTCGTTCAATGTAACTGTAACTGTGGTGCTATGACAGACACCCCCAGGTATTCCATTCCGCTGCAAGTCAGGTAAATTGGGGGTGTGACAGATTGGCATCAGAGCTAAGGTTATAGCGAACTAGGATGTATCTTGGACCCTAGACTATAACCGCATCATCATAGCATCTCATCATTTCATCATAAGTGCATAATCATGATACATGTTGTTTCATACATACCCTGTGCGAGTTATTTATACTCATATCCGTATATGTATATCATTTTATTGACCTGGTTCACAAGTGACATGTCTTCAGATACTCACCCTGACATCCTTTTATCGGATTCCGACATTGATGATGCCTTGTCATCTTCCACTACCATTATACCATCAGTTGCACTTACACCACCATTAGTACTATTGATTTGCCATAGGAACAGAGTCTTCCTATCATTCAGCCCGTACATAGAATGCCTTTTGGTAGTGTATTCAGAATTAATCTTAATGGACTTATTAGGATGCTTATTGCAAGGAAGATAGTGTGTTTTCTTTCCATCACTAGTAGGGCACTTACTACTCAGGTACTATCACCACCATCAGTTACTTATTACACTATTGGCCTTCCCACAGTGTGTACTTTAGTTTTACCTTTTGGATGTCGCGAGGTAGCGCGAAAGAGGGTAGTATTCCATTCACTAGTACCATCATTGTCATTTCCTTTTCCATTCCTATTTGCTCAGACTTCAATCGTTTCGCAATATTTTAGCATTGTCTCATCAGGAATTAGGTTGATTTCGTTTTTGACGAATTAGTAGACTATTACCATTCGACAAGATTCACCCACGTATCCAATACACCATTCAAGCTATTTTACTATCATATGAGGAAACTGTTTTACAGAAAAATTTCTGAAGTAAGCTATTTTATTTCCATCCTATAAATTGATTTTTCTGTCATTACACCAAGTATTTACTATTATTACGGGAGGCAATTTTTATGTTATTTGAAAGAAAACATCAGGATACCATTTTAATAACAATGCGTTGAACACCATCTAAAACTTTTGATAAAAGTTATGATATTTTGACAAAATCCAACATCGCATCATTAGTCCTCAATTGTACATAGCCTGATCACCTATGTAAAATTCAGGAAGGATTATGCCATGAAGGAAATAATTACTTTTTCAAAGGATTGTTAATAACAATCTTCATTTAAAAGTTTTGTAAACAAAGGAACTCATTCATAAACATCCATTTTGTCGAACTATCCCTGGATACTTACCCTACCTGTCACTCACTTAGCCATTAAGTTGGATTTTCCCATTGACTTCCCTAGAAGAGACTTTCCATATCAATTACATGCATGATTCCTCTATACAATAGAAGCAACGAAAGGATTACAGAACTACTAACCAGGACTAGAAGTATATGGTGAGAGAATTCATAACTCAACAACAATCCTCAGATACTGCGAGACCATCCTAATCACCATCTCTGACTTAGTTGTCCAATGTCATTATTCAAGGGTACTAGCTATACTGAGCTACAGGATTGAACTCAATAAATGTCCGCAGGACAACACAATAGAAATAAACCAAGCTTCTAATTGAGACTGTAGAGCATTTCATTTAAACATGGCCTCATCCATACATAAACTTTCCTGCAGTAAGTTTTCACAAAGGACAATTGTTTGAATTAAGAATATCGATGTAATTTCCTCTATGGCCTTATGTCACTAGAAATTTCAGATAACCTCACCTTCATACCAAGCAAGGGATCAAGCCAGAACATATCTCCTCATCTACATGGGAAAACAGAATAGACCTTCATCGACACAACATCAAGTGATACCTTCGTCTTGCCAATTACAACGATAAACTATTTCAGGACTTAAGTTAGTCTAAATACCTATGCTTGTAGTTATGCCAGATAACCATCAATAGACATTATCCAACCTCAGGAACTAAATGTAAGACATCTATGCATTTAAGCGAACATTTTCTATACTACCATTTTATCCTTGTTAGTGTTTTCACTTTTAAATAAAGTTGATGCGTTTACATAAATCACATACCTTGTGGAAAAATGATTTCTGAAATTCCTATTCTGAACAAGTACGATTCTTTTTGATCAATCTTTAGCAACACTATTGTACAATGAGAAATATACATAGATATCAAACTTTGGTAAGCAGTTTTAATCACAACATGTTTGAAAACAGTTCCTATTTCATAACTACTGGATTTTGAATCATCAAGAAAAATATTACCCTGTAAATCATTTGCTTCATTTTTCTAAACTCGTTTATTCAGAAAAAGATTTCAACCAAAACTCACAATCGCGAGACAAATTTCCAGAACCAACTTCCCTACAACATCGCTTATGCATTTAGGATTTTGTGACTTGACAGTAAAGAATATTGGTATATGTGATGAAGGAATTAGGAAGGACATCACAAATTAATCACGAACTTCAGTAGTGGAGACCAAACCCAATAGACAAAGAAAAACATATGTCTTATCATCCGTTGGAACAAAACACAAGGAATCAAATTGTTACCTATATTATATCCCTTTCAGATAACGCCAAGTTCGAAGGACCGAACGTTGTGGAATTAGTCACAAAGGTTTATTGTACCCATTTCAGTTATTCCTGTTAAGGAAACCGAATTCACCGTGGACTTCAGGTATTCATTTCAGAATTTCCTTCAGAAACCCATTTAGATGTGAACATCACCGATCATCCTCAGAACGATGGTCAAAGCGAGAGAACAATTCAAACATAGGAAGGTATGCTCAGAGCATGAGTGATTGACTCTAGAAATGGTTGGACTAATCATTTAACATAAATCAAATTCATCTACAACAATAGTTATCACACCAACAACGGGAAACTGGCAGAAGTTAGGTTGGTACATAACACACATCATTTGGATTGGATATCCTGAACAACAAACCATCCAGATTCAAGTGGGAGAACAAACAAAGTTAAAAGCATTGCCTTGGATTGGCATGATACAAATTGGATAACAAGAAAGGTTGAACCTTTAGCATATTGGACTATTTAAGATTCATTTTAGAATCGACCAACTAGCATACAAACTTGAGTTCTGGCAGAATTCAGCAGTATATATTACCAGTACCACATTTAAAACATTAAGAAGCGCAGACCATCGATTGATGGGCCAAACTCAGAAAAAGCTCAACTCACTAGTTCAGTAGGCATTCATGAGATAACCAGAAATTTTCTACAAGTCAAGAATCAGTTACAAGTTCAATAAGTCGTAAACCCTTAAAACTTCAAGTTCTGCAGAGTTAGCAGAAAGTTCTGCCTAGGAAAGGCATGTTATCGTTCAGAAAACTTGGAAAGTTACACCATTATACACTGGACCCTTTATATTTTGACAGAGAAGGCATAGTGGCCGTCAGACTTGAACATTGTCAGAGAACAACAGGATTACACGAACATATTTCACATTTTCAGATCCCCAAAAATGACTTTCAGATGAGTCACTCAGGATTCCATTGGAAGGGATCCAACCCAAATGACAATCTCAGACCTTGTAAGAGAACCAACAGAAATCATGGACCGTGTGGTCAAACAGTTGAAACAGAGTCGAATTCCTATCGTTAGAGTTCGCTGGAATTCTCGAATATCATCACCTTTTCATCAATACATTCTCAGAGACAACATAAACTGAACTTCGGGACGAAGTTCCTTTTAGAGGGGAAGACTGTCACAACTCACCATTTCAGGTCATTTCAGGTCATTTCCCGAACTTTGGAAAAACACTATTCATCAAACACTATTCATCAGTTTACTATTCATCATTTTTGGTGTCAGTTTGACATTCCGAGAAGCATTCAGAAATTTTACTATTCACGGAACACTATTCATTGCGGGAAAAGATTTCATCATTCACGTGCATTACACATTTCATCGTAAATTTAGTTTACGGGTATTCAAATTCGCGTAACCGTATTGGTTCAGGTGCGAATTCATGCATTATCAGTAATGACATTTCATACGGACTGGAGATAGTCTGCATATCATCAGTAGGTCAATTACATGTTATACCACTCTTAGGATTTTCAAATTACTATATTCAGTATATTTAACGTTTTACGTATTATGATTTCTAAATAAACGTTAACACACGGTTTATACACGACGAATATATCTAAATATTCCCACAATGGTCCCGACATATTTTTATATCCATTTTAACATCATAAAAGTTATAACATTCAGTTACCCAGTATTTTGGAAATTTATTTTATTCATAACGTGAACTTATGAATATTACGACGGTTTTCGTGAAAACTAAACAATAATCACCCGAACACTCAGTAATTGTACCCAACATAATTTTAACATTATTATGACTTTATTAAGTCCCGGTTAACTTTGTTAACATTTATTTCTATCAAACCCGGTACCCGATTATAACTAATACTTACACTAAACTACAACTAATAATACACTACATTTCCTAAGTGATCAAAACCGATTTGGCTACTCTTTTATACATTGAAAACCGGCCCCCTAAACCATCCAAGACCACAAGTAGTAAAATTTTAACCTCATGCATCATTATGTATTATTATACCATAAACCTCCAAAGTAAAACCAAAACCTAAAAACCAAAATCATAATATAACTTTTTCAAGATCTAAAAAGTTCTCATCTCATCTTCCTCATCTCCATATCCACGACCCAAACTCATACACCATGACCAATCCATTATTTTTCAAAGTACAAAGCATCAAAGTTATTCATTTTATGGTTCTAATCAAGAATATTGCATCAAAAACACAAGAAATCCAAGATTTCTCATCATTTAATCACCTCTTATTTCAAAGTAAGTTATCAACTTTATTTTTACATGAATCATCTTATATTTACTTGTATTGCATTAGTTCCATGCTAAAAACCATGTACAACTAGCTATACCACCATTTATTTTGTCAAAAATAGAACATACAAACCCTAACTTTTTATTTAAGAATTCCCTTGCTATAATAACTTGGTTAGGAGTCCATGGCACCCTAATAAGGTGTATGGTAGGATTAGATTAGCTATGTGGTGATTACAAGAGGTTTGGTGATGTTAGAAATTAGTTATAAACCTTGAAAACTTGATTTGGAGCATGTTTTAGACATGCTGTCCCATTTTGTGAAAACCTGGAAAATCAGTAAATACAAAGTAAACTTTGGCAAAATTTTTAGAAAATACTTTCAAAAACGAATCCGTAGGCGAAAGAACGGATTAAAACGAGTTTATAACGAAGGAGATATGATTTTTGCAAGTTTAACGACGAAAACTATTTTCTGAAAATTGTACATGCTGTCCCACGATTTTCAATGGGCAATCTGGGGTGTAAAACTTGATCTAGCTATCCCGACTTATCAAAAATATATTAGTATGTTGTCCCACGATTTCGGGGATATAAAGAACGTAGAAAACAAGCTTATAACGACCAAGATATACACGTTTCAAAATCGGCGAAACTCCATTTATTTCCATCAGCTTTTTAGCAAAATATTACTAAGTATAGAAAAACAGTTTTTGTAAGACATCATGTTGAGAGCCAATTTACTCATTGATAAATTCATTTCTGGAAAATTTACATCATTGACAAAAAGTTAGCTCACCCAGCCTAGTTTTCAAAACATCCAGCCGTTTGTCAAAAGGATTTATAACGAACAACTTATGGACTTCCAAACTTTCCCGAAAACTGCCCAGAATCTGCCAAAACAGCCCAAAGACCTCACTTGACGGCTAATTATCATTATGATCGAGACCTGTATGGACAAACTTCACTTCTGTGACTTTTTATATATGGTGAAAATCTTCTCAAAACTACTGAGCTTCTTTCCTAACTCTTAATATTCACTATTTCACGACTAGTTTTATGAGACCGTTTTGTCACTAATAGAAGTAATACTTCTACGTACTAAATTCTAGATTTTCTAGAAATATTAACCAAGTACCCAATTTCATAACTAATGATGTATTAGTGATTACAAGTATATTTTCATTAGTACAAGGCGTTATTTCAAGGATTTCAAACCGAGGATTTCAACACAAACATTGGTACATACGATATATATATAAGTATATATATTACAACTAGTTTATTTTTCTAATAGCCATATTTTCCTAAGTCTTGGAATATATACTTTTGATAACAACAAGTGTTTTTCAAAGAGTAGAGTGGTATAGGAAACATGTGCATGGACATTCATAACATCATTTCATGATCTAAAGTAGATCGTTCATCATTCACATTAGGTTGCGGCTAGTGTGCGCGCCTTGTTTTTCAGCTCATTACATGTTCATGGTACCATCATATTGGGTTGCGGCAGCTAATTGTTCATTGGTGTTCATTTCATTTCATCACAGTTTCATCAGTTAAGGTGAGTTTTCATAGCCCCGTTTTCAATTCAACATTTTTGATTGTTTTCAAATCCCACGGGGGGAATACATTGCATCAATCATTTTAGTACGAGCCCAAGTATTCAAACACATGTACATAGCTTAAGTTACCTTGCCATGTGATAAGTCCCCTGTAACATCATGAACCGTTAATTTACCGTTAAGCGAGAGTGAGTGGATAGATCTATCGAGGGTGACGCCTCCATCCGTGGTAGTGATTACCAACAGTAAGCGGATGCATGTCATGTCTTTTACATTTGAGTGTTTCGGCAGAACATTCAGGAGGGGCATAGAGTTTCATCAGTCATAGCTTCGGTGTCATGAGCTTAAGGCTATTGTACAATTTTCATGAGATTTTTATCTTGCACTTTTACTTGTGGTGGCCGTACATCATTACATTTTACAAACCTATGGAATTCACCAACATTCGTGTTGACGTTTTAGCAATGTATTTCAGGTTATTAAGGTAGCTCATGTGACATGCATTTGGACCTTCATGGAGTCGCGGAGTCGACGCGTCTCATCATTATTTCATGCACTTATGTAAACATTTGATCTATTATGACTTGTTTTCATAAACTTGCAACACATTTTGGGGACCTCATTTTGTAAACTCTGAATTATTTCAATGATCAAATGCAGTATTTTCCAAACGACACTTTAGGTCGTTCAATGTAACTGTAACTGTGGTGCTATGACAGACACCCCCAGGTATTCCATTCCGCTGCAAGTCAGGTAAATTGGGGGTGTGACAATATGTGTCAGTAGCCATTGGAGCCAATTATTTCTCCTTGTCTTCTTAAAATGATGAGTTAGTGTTTGTGAATTTGTCTTCTTGATCATAAAGTTCTTCTACATATTCAATCATTTATTTCCATAGGCGCTCCCATGCATTGATTCACCATTTTGCAATCTAATAAAAAAAACATGTATAAATAAATTCATGAAATGTAGATCAAGATTATCACAAATATGGGCTAGTTTGGTAATTAAAGTTTTTCTTTGCTCTTATTTGGTGTTCGAGTGATTAAAGTTAATTAAGTACACTTTGGCTCAATTTCAACACTTTCGACCCATTTGGCCTTTTCAAATTTCAGCCAAGTTTTTCAAGTTTGACTACTTTACCCATTAGAGTATTATAGCCCAAATGTAAGAGTGACTGCGCGTAGGGGTGAGGGTGGGGGAGGGGCAATTTATAGTGATACTGAATTAAGATTTTCAACCAAAAAATTATATTTGCAAGCAAAACATAATACATCAAAATATCTAAAAGTATAATGAAACATAATATTTACCTTGGTATTAATTGTACTCAAGCCTTCCTTCAAGAATCCACCTATGAAATATAAGATACACCATAAAACTACACATGAAGTAACAACACCCTGCTATCATTCAAATACAATTGGGGTATCGAGCATCAACCAACAAACAATGTTGGAATACCTGAATCCTAATGGTGAGATATATCGGCATTTCAAGTAAGGTATGGAAGTACCAGCTCTACAGTTAATATGCATGCTCATGACTCTTCCCTCGGACTCGAAATCTCATAAATATAGTATAAGTGAACTTTAAGAGTCTTTAATTAGTTACTCCCCTATATTTCAAAACTGATATATACATTTTGACTTTGTATGTTTTGATACAACACTAATCAATAAAGTAAAGTAACTCTCAATACCGTCTTCCACGGGTTATGGGTCTCAATACCGTCTTCCACGGTGTATGGGGGAGGTTGAGATGTAGACAGTCTTACCCCTACTTAAGGTAGAGAGGCTGCTTCCGGTTCTACCAAAGGTAGAAAAGGATCTCCCGCCTTGCAAGGAGTAAGGATCGAACCCTCGACCTCTGTCTCCAAAGGCAAGGGTGTTAAGAACTTGATCCAAGCCTTGCTATTTATACAACACTAATCAATGCTTTAACATTTTAAATGGTTTTATCAACTCAAAATTTAATTACTCGTAAACAAAATTTCATCTTGAAATCAAGAAGTTTTGTTGATGTTAAATTCGATAACGAATTCATCTTACCTCTATTGCCATTATATCTACTTTTTTTCCACATTATCGGCTTATAAGATAGCTATCTTATTATGTCAAAAGTTTGTTACTCTTAACTCATGATAATTTTGATTTTGTTTCATCCTAGGCTTATAAAGTCTTACACATGGACCCCATCCTTAGCAAATATCTATGATCTATGTTGTCTAACAGGGTGAATTTTCTTTCTCAGTGCATTAGATCTTTTCTTCCCTGCAGTAACAGGAACATGGTTGGTTCAAACCACTCATCCTCGCTGAAAGACACTTAGCATTCTATGCCTATTCGGACATTAGCCTCAACACTTACAATTTACAACTACTGTCACGTACTATTGAAAAGACAATAATGGCGAGTTACAGTAAGTCAGTAACCTGAACTCTTTTGTAAATTACTACGCCACTATAGCTTGACCTACTTTAGCAATCATATACATATGAATTATTCTTTCAACTTCGGATGCTGCTCTACAGAGCCTCACAACATACCTATGTATTGTGTGCGTTGTAACTGGGATCTTTATCAGATATCCCCACTATAACTATGGTTTATCATTACGCTAAGACCAGATTTTACCAATCATCTTCTTTAATTTTGGGGCCTTTCTGCAACTACTCTAAAACTAATTATTTGACTTTAAATTATCAGAACACTATACCTAAATACCTACACAGCAATCACATAATAAGGACTGTTATACGTTGTTGTGTAGACCTTGCAGCAAGGGCTAAATGATAATCTTCGTCATTAATCTCCTTGAAGATCTCATTTTATCTTCATATACCTCTTTTTGAGTCTTTTTTGCCAGTGATTTCCATTGCTCTCTATAAAAGCCCGCAAAACATTATGGTTTTACAAATAAACAATCCTACAATACCACCATTTACAATTAACTCCAAACACTCAACGTAATAAAAAAAAATTAACATGTGGCTACCTCTGATTTGATGGACTTGATATCGGAAAGATGAAACAAATACACGTCTGTAATCATACAGGAAGTACAATAAATGGCAAAAAATATCCAAATCAAAGAGAAAATGTCACAAAAATTAAAAGGGCTAGCCAACCTGTTCAAGAAGACATCCTTCCAGTATTGACGTTCATCAACTTTCTATTCAAGTTCAAGTTGAGCTGCTTTTTAATAGCCTCAAAAGCATATAATCTGTTGTTACAGCAGTAACTCTTCGGTTCCCTTGGTGCGCAATTCCCTCCTTTAATTTTACGTTTTATTTTAATTTGTTGTATATATCGTAAACCTCTTGTTTACTATTGTGTGTCTTGACTTGTAATTATTTGTTGTTTAATATTAGCATGTTGTTAAGTAAATGTAATTATTGTTTAAGTGTGATCATTGTTTTTTTAAATGTTTTTACGTTTAAATTTTTTAAGAGAAGGTGAGGTTGGCATAAATAAAGAGGTTTTAAATAACTTTGGTATAATAATGTAATCAAAAGATATCAGATAAATGTCGCAAAGGAGAACTAATAGTTCTCCGTTGACGTAAAAAAATTAGGATTAATCATTTAACTGTATACCCCAGTCCTAAGTTTTGCAACAATAAGTTTCTTGTATACAAGAATCATTGCATCAATAAATGTTTAATAATGTAATACCCAATTATGCAACTTTAAAGGTAATTGCATATAATTATATTGTACATAATTATGTTACTTTTATTTTCTTCCATTTTTTATGTGTAATCGTTTAAAGCAAATGTGTTAAAAAAGGAACTTTAGATGAGTTATGTTAACTCAACTAATATCAGTTGTTAGTTACCTTTCAAAGTGTTTTTAGTTCACAAAAATAATATTATCATTTTGGACCAAATTAAACTTAACATTAAAAGTCATACATAAGTTTCATTATAACTGTCACTAAAAAATCAATGACATAATTTGTCCAAAATACATCTATTAAGATTAGAAAGTTCTCTATGGACAGTAGCGTGTGTTAGGTAACAGGTCAAAGCAATTTCAGGTAGGAATGGGTCACTTTTTAGTACAGGTTAATAGAGGCTGGGTAAGGTTGGACTGACACGCAAAAACTTTTGTTTACAACCTTTGACAAGAATAATATTATTACGTAACTTGACCTTTTGATATCTACGTTATAGCTATTGGATAATGGATAAACTACTAAAGCAGCGGCTTATCTTAGTTTCGAGACAGGTGGATGACAAAAGAAAAGAGATACGGAGTAGAATAAGTTGGAATCAGTGTGGGGGTAAGTGTGATTACTTTTTAATGACAGAATGATCAATTAAAGTAACTTTTCAATTCAGAACTAATATATATTGGAGGATATAAAGCAAGTTTTCAGGATGGAGGAAGCAATATAAGCATGGTTAAGGATGTAGAAAACAAATACGCAATGATGTAATCATCTAAGCTTTTCGAAAATACAACATGAAACCAACCTCTATGTAGCAAGAGCAAGAATCGTGTTCCCCAGCTAGCAAAGTTTCATTCTCATTCTCCATCACGTTTTGCCTCATCCTCAACAACGCTTTTACTGATTCATGTGGAAAACAAACATGAGTAAAAATAGTGTGTTTATAGGATGTGATACTGCAATAAATGCCCATACTTTTTAATGCTGATGAACAGGCCCATGTTTAATTTCAAATTTATCACACACATGATTCCTATATGCCAGATAACCTAACAAATCTTGTAAATAAACTTTGGTCTATGTGACTATATTTCTAAAAAGCCATATTTTTTACAACAGGTGGCAGCTAATGATGATCACCAATCAAAATGCACCGTTTAAGCCTAGCATCCCCGTCTTCTTGTCTTTGGAGTAACATTGGAATGAAAGTCTCGATTTCTAATATTTGTGCACTTTCCTCCATTAGAAGGTTATCATACTTAAATCCCAGTTGTATAAAGTCCTTTCTTTTCAAGGCTGCATGAGTGCTAGTCATTGCCACAATCTTGGCATGGTATGGTGGCGCTGTTGAGACCCACCTAGTTTTGGGGAAAAGTTGGGTGACATATATAACAGAAAGAAAACACACCGACAAACTCTTCACTGTAATTGATAGCCACAAAATGGATAAATGAGACGATATATGTAACAGAAAGAAAACAAAAACCGAATTTGATCAAGTAATTTAAACATTACCTATGATAACGTTGCATAAAATGATCCAAAATTTACCTATTAGTTATCCCATGTTATTTCTAACGCATTAATTTTTAAGTGTTTTAGAGCACTCATGTTAGGGCTGTTCCCACCCATGTTTAGGCGATCACCAACAGTATTGATAGCTTTATTATTAGAAAAAACTAAACCAGGTTCATTACCAGGAGTAGCCACATTTAAGCAAGAGTAATTTTCTGTCACGAATTGAACAGGGAGCCCGTCAGCTGCGACTGTTATTCCCTCCATAATACGCACTGAATTCAGTCCTAAGTCGTGTTCCAGTGACCCGCCTTTTCTACCCTCACTCTCGTTCCCAGCTGCATGACCCTACCCAGATGTATCGACCCTCAAACCAATACAAACAGTGACCAAAACCAGAAAAGAAACCAACTGTGAAACTGATTTTTCAAAAAAAAAAAAAAAAAAAAAAAAAAAGAAAGATACCATTCCCCTTCATATAGTCCCCAAGGAGGTTTTGATGTTGCCATTTCAAGAATTGTACATCCTAAGCCCCATATATCGACCGCAAGGTTGTAACCATTAGTGTTCATCACTACCTGAGATTGAATACCAGATTGAATACCAGCATAAGTATAAATTAATGGTTAGTGATGTGTATTTTTATATTGGTTTTCCATATAGAAAAGTAGGGATAATCACCTCTGGTGCCATCCAATATGGACTTCCTTTGAAAGAGAGCATCAAAGTACAATTGTTATCTGGTAAAGAATAAACGAATTAGCAGGTAAAGAATAAACGAATTAGCATATAATCAAATTTGTGTCGAAGTACAATTTGCTAGAGAGGTACATGTTTTGCCATGCCTTTTCTCTGTCTTCAAACCTCTGCCTTTCAACTGCCATGGGTTGGCTCAAGTAATCTGTTGTTAAATGTTCCTGAATAATCAAACAATGGCATAAGTTCATCTTGAGGTTGCAAATATCTGAAGTAACTTTTAAGAATTCTTGAAAAATAGTTCCAACTATGCTTACTTAAGATGTTGAAGCTTGCAAAGGTTAGCTAAATTTCCCATTTTTAACTCTATTTACACAAAAAGATGATTTGTTTAAAGGTTGTGTCTGTGGTTCAGATGTAAAGGTGGAAATTGTGACCCGCTTATTTGAAAATGGGTGAGTGTGGCTATTATTTTATTAATAACGGGTCAAACTATAAGCTTAAAGGCGTGTCAAGCAGTTTACACGTTTTCCAAAGCATAATCAAGTGCTTACAATCCCCTAATCTTCCTTTAAAAGTTATTTCAAGTTTTCAACAATTACTTCTGCAATCATATCTAATAGACTAATAGTATATATAACTTTTAAAACTGGATCTGCCCATTTTGAGCCAGCTCAATTATTAACCCATTTCTCTTTTCCACCTATAACTCATGGATTTTGTAAAGAACCAGAAATACAAAGAATGCCACGAAATATATTAAACTTTTCCATGAAGCTACAATGTTATAATAGATAAAAAGAAATTAGTATTTGAGATGAGGAAGCCTACCTTTTTACAGAACTGTAAAGTTTACTTTTATTTCAATAGAGAAAGTATGGAAAGGACATATTTGCAGGTAGAAATAATTATCACATTATTTTAACTATAGTACCATCCCAAATACTTGCACACTATGGCCCATGGACGGTGTCTTGAGTATGATCTATCACATTACTGTAATGTGGCTGCGGTTGTAATGCGTGTGGGAGCCTGATGGCGTGAGTGCCATGGTGCAGGCCCCATGGGGTTTACCAGGCGTAGAGCCCTTGGTTGGTGACATATATATGGTTTTCTATGAAAATTTCACATACTCGCTTTCAAGAAAGTAAAAGGATATTGTAGTTACATAATATATTTAAACTTGGATAATGGAAGTGTGGCAGGTTCACCAGAAAAATATATTGTGCGTTTTGACCCGTTACCCAGCACACGCCGGTGTCCAATAACACAACATATAGTAACCGACATGAATTTAAGAGCACCTACTTCACCAAAACAACTCGCAGCCCATTTACAATGAATTCAATTCTGCGAAGGTCATCCAACTTTACAGGTTTCCCTAAAAAATAAACACAGTGTATTTATACACTGATTGTGAGGACAATATAAAAAAGTACTAATACCTAATAAGCCTACCAATGGAAAAGTCGAACCGTATACACTATCTAGATTCTCAAATCCATAACCATTTTGAGCATCCTTTAGGCAAAAGGCACACTGATTGTGAGGACAATATAAAAAAGTACTAATACCTAATAAGCCTACCAATGGAAAAGTCGAACCGTATACACTATCTAGATTCTCAAATCCATAACCATTTTGAGCATCCTTTAACGATTGCCAATATTAAGCGAGTGGAGGTTGTGGTTATTAATATACAATATTCGATATAAATATATATCAAAAGCAAACACAAAATTAACATGGGAAAAAAGAAAACTACCTTGGATGCTTGGACTCGGTGATGAATTAATTCAAATAATGAACTGGTTCGTTGCTTAATAGCTTGGAATTTGCAATTCCTATGAATGGAGATTTTATATGCTCCATTCCTGAAATTATATAGACACAATAAACATAACAACCCCCAATCCCCCATGAACTCCTTAGGATTGGAATATAGGCATGAAGCTTTTTTTAATCTTTCAGGAGGAATGATTTTTATGGAGTCGCTATTTGAGTTGGGGTGGATTTACTCCGGCTTTTTTTTTATAAATTACATTTTTCACTCACAATTATGAAAAATACCATTTAAGCCCATGTGTATTTTCATGGTTTTTGTACATATGAGTATAAAAACGATTTTTTAAACTTTTTTAGGCAAATTAGGAAATAATTAGGTTTAATTATTTTTCAAAATTAATAAAAAAATTCAAATTAAAAAAAATATTACCAAAAAAAGTATGATTTGATTTTTTTGAAATGGAAAAGTCCCCACTAGGGGTTTTATTTTATTAGGTAAAAGATAAACTGGGCTGGAGGTTTTTTTTTTTTTTTTTTTTTTTTTTTTTTTTTTTTTTTTAATAACAATAACAGTTAAGTCCTACAATTTGTAAAAAGTTACTTAAACAACTGTAACTTATTAAAAAAAACTAGCGGGGTTGCCCGCGCGTTGCGGCGGGTGTGTTTTGTGTTTTGTATTTTGTCGATTGTACGGTATAATTAATAATTTTGTTATCTGAAGTATGCATATGTTTACTTGGAAGCATAATTTGTTTAAATTTACGGTTTTTTTTTTTTTTTTTTTTTTTTTTTTTTTTTTTTTTTTTTGGCGTTGCGGTTGAAATTTTTTTTGGTTGTTTGTTTTCTCGGTATGTTTTTTTTTTTTTTTTTTTTTTTTTTTTTTAAATAAACAAATTTGTATAAGAAATTTTTTGTAAGTGTATTATTTTTTGTATTTTTTTATTTTTATTTTTTGTATTTTTTTTTTAAAAAACAAATTTTCTTAAAGAAATTTATGTTAAAAAAAAAAAAAAAAAAAAAAATCTGTACCGACCGAGCACTGTAGCGGCGCAAAAAAAAATGTATTATTTTTTGTATTTTATTTTTTATTTTTTTTTAAAAAACAAATTTTCTTAAGGGAAAAAAAAAGTTACTGTAGCGTATTTACTGTAGCACTGTTCATGCTACAGTGTTTGGACACGTGTCGCGATGTGAGAGAGTGCATGGGTTTTAGATAGTATATATAATTGAACACCAATAAATAACACCAATAACAGTTTATTTAGTTTTGGGTACTTACCGTAATAGATTGATTAGGGGACAGAACTTGAGTTATGGACAGAACTTACCGTAATAGATTGATTAGGGGACCAGATGCATTTTGATTATTAGCAGGAACAACTTTATTGAGCTCCTCATGACTGGTAATGCCTTCCATTTTATTATGGGAGGTGATTTGTACACCATTTTTATTTGCCATCCACCACTAAATTATGCATAGCGGTGTTGTACTGTATGCATTACTAATATGATTTAGTGGTGTATTGCCAAAAATAAATTGTGCACAAATCATCTCCCATTATTATCTGGAGTCTAGACCATAACTCAAGTCTATAACAAAGTTTCAATCAAATTCAAATCAATAAACTACAAACTTATAATAACAATTAACCTTGAACTCTTCCTCTGCAAGTTCTGGGGCGTGGCTACATCTACCGTAAGCTGTAGCAATTTTGGTTAATAAGATTATTAGGTTATTAAGTGGATCAATCAAGGATTGAATTGAAGAAAAGGATTGATAAGGATATTAGGTTAATTAATGTATGTGTTTTTCCACTGATAATTGTGATAATGGATATGTGGGTGTGTTTCTAATGTACTCCGGTTTTGATAACACATTTACACTTTAGGCCTGAAAATATCTAAAAATAACAATGAAGCCCATGTGTATTTTTACCCAATTTTAATGTTTAAGTGTAAAAACGATTTTTTAACAATTATTTGTCAAATATAGAAAGATTTTAGGTTTTTTTTAATAATTAAAAACCTTTTTTAAAATTCAAATTGTAAAAAATATTACCTAAAAAAGTATGATTTGATTTTTTGAAATGAAAAAGTCCCCACTGGGGGTTTTATTTTATTAGAAAAAAGATTTAATATTAGTGAAAAGCTTAAGATTAGATTTGTAAAAAGCTCGAGTGAGTTGTGTCTAAACGAGTCTAAGTGTGAGCCTCGTTTGATATGGGCACGCATGTAATTAACATGTTAAATGTATACATGTAATTTTTAAGCATGGTGCAAATGAATAAGGCCAATCCACCCTTGTTTGCCCATGTCTTTTTCATAAATGATTACTGGAACTATATATTAAAAACTTGTTACCTTTGATTTCATCGGGTATATAGCCACTAGCTCAAGGGGGTCGAAAAATGTTTCGGCTAACATTATAATTTGGTTTTTCATAGGTTACCTCAATACAAAAGACGAGATATTTGCCCAAAGCCGGAGAATTCGGTCCCCATGGATGAGGAGCAGATAGAGATATTTGAATATATGTTGGAGGAGAAAATAAAAGAGATATTTGAATATATGAAGAAAAAGTTTTCCTCAACAACGCAATCTGATCAAAGACCATCCCGCCGTCTTTGTAATCAATGTACTGTAACTTTGCAACTGTGCATTTTGTTTATATCGGGTCGTTGTGGTAAATTTGTATTTGTTTGATGTTGATTAACTTGTGAAAAAAAAGATTCTTCATGCTATAGAAGGTTGATGTAATTCTTGGTGTGGTCATTTAACGGGTAAGGAAATGATATGTGTTCTACTTTCTTCCAAGCCTATGTTCGATGTAAAACAAAATCGATTGCATAAGTTCCTTTCATATAAAACAAAACAAACATTACATAAATACTAGAGTTAACTACATTTTTGGTCCTTGTCGTTTGGTGCGGAATTCATTTTTGGTCCATTTTTTCAAAAAGTTGTGATTTTAGTCCAAAATCGATAGTTTGGTTCCACTTTCAGTCCATTTTGATAACGAGATTAGTTCAGTTAGTTAAGTCCAATCACAAAGTGGCAATGTTAGTCCTTTACACTAACGGACGTTTGCAACGTTAGTCCTTTATACCAACGATCGTTGCAACAGTTGCCACGTTAGTCCTTTATACCAAAGATTGTTTGCAACATTAGTCCTTTATACCAACGATAATTTGCAACGTTTGCAACGTTAACACTTTTATATACGTTTTTATATACATTTTTACACACGTTTTGTACACACTTTTTTACACACTTTTTTATATAAATTTTTACACAGGTTTTTATACACTTTAACTTTTACACACACGTTTTTACAAACATTTTTACACACGTTTTTATACATATTTTTACACACGTTTTTACACATGTTTTCACACATGTTTTTACACATGTTTTTATATATATTTACACACGTTTTTATATATATTTACACACATTTTTGCACACATTTTCACACACATTTTTATATACGTTTTTACACATGTTTTTAAACACGTTTTTACACATATTTTTACATACGTTTTCACATACGTTTTTAGAAACATTTTAACAAACGTTTTCACACACGATTTTACACATGTTTTTACACACGTTTTCACACACATTTTTACATATTTTTTCAAACACATTTTACACACGTTTTTATATGCATTTTTACACATGTTTTTACACACGTTTTCACACACATTTTTTCGAAATTCTTTTTCAAAATTCTTTTTCAAAATTTTTTGTCGAAATTCTTTTTCATATTTTTTTTCGAAAAACTTTTTTCTGATTTTTTTATTTGAAAAAGAATCCAGAAAAAAATAATTCAAAAAAAATTTTAGCAAAAAATTTCTAAAATTTTTTCCAAAAAAAGTTTCTGAAAAAAAATTCTAAAAAAATAACGTTTGTAAAAGCGTGTGTGAAAACATATGTAAAAACGTGTGTGAAAACCTGTGTAAAAACGTGTGTGAAAACATGTGTAAAAAAGTGTGTAGAAAACGTGTGTAAAAAAGTATGTAAAAACATGTTTAAAAACATGTGTAAAAACATGTTTAAAAACATGTGTGAAAATGTGTGTGAAAACGTGTGTAAAAAAGTGTGTAAAAACGTGTGTAAAAAAGTGTGTAAAAACGTGCTTAAAAACGTGAAACATGTTTAAAAACGTGTGTAAGTGTATAAAAATATGTGTAAAAATATGTGTGAAAACGTTTGTAAAAACGTGTTTAAAAACGTATATAAAAACGAGTGTAAAAATGTATATAATAACGTGTGTGAAAATGTGTGTAAAATATATATAAAAAGTATGTAAAAACGCGTGTAAAAACGTGTGTAAAAATGTGTGTGAAAATATGTGTAAAAACGTGTGTAAAAACGTATATAAAAGGACTAACGTTGCAAGTGATCGTTGGTCTAAAGGACTAATATTGCAAAGGATGTTTGTTATAAATGACTAACGTGGCAACTGTTGCAACGATCGTTGGTATAAAGGACTAACGCTGCAAACGATCGCTAATGTAAAGGATTAAAATTGCCACTTTGCGATTGGACTTAACTAACTGAACTAACGTCGTTATCAAAATGGACTGAAAGTGAAACCAAACTATCGATTTCGGACTAAAACCATAACTTTTTAAAAAAATGGACCAAAAATGAAATCGGCACCAAACCACAAGGACCAAAAATATAGTTAACTCTAAATACTACATTAGTCCACTGTCATTCAACTTTCACATTCGTTTCTAATAAGATAGTGACAATACCTGTAATTCGGCCAACGCATATAAACTGTAATCACTCGAAAGCCTTATCCAACCCCACACCAATGCCAACCGTCCCCCTCGTTTTCCCTATTACTTACATGACATATATGTTAGCGTCTTAGTGTCCAATGGTGTAATCAAGTTAAGTCAGGTGGATATAATTTTTAGCTCGAGCTCGCGTCAGTTATAATACTTCAAGCATGCTCAATTGAGCCTTTATTTTCAAGTTCAAGCTTGGTTTCTTAACCGATACATTCTGAGCTTGGCCTGACTCGACTGTTCAAGGTAAATATTGACCAACTCGATATATTGAGTTGGGCTTGACTTAACTTTGTTTGAATTTGGTTATTAGTTGCTTTGAATCTATTAGTCTTTACAATAACGCTGCTTATTGAGATTAAAAATGGAGTAAAAAAAGTTGTTGTTTAACGTTGAGGTAGCAATGGTTGGGTAACATTTCTAATATTTGGATCAAGTTCATAACAAATTGCTTTGTAGATTTGCAAGTTTTCTGTTCGAGAAATGTCCAAAATACATCCCTGAGGTTTAGCCTTTGCTCGCTTTACATCCTTTTTCTTTTTTTGGCTCAAAAATCATCCCTGTGGTATTAAAGTTGGCACAAAACCATCCCTCTGTTAGTAATATCAGTTAATGAGGACTAACGATGCAAAATACTTTCCGTTATCTCCTAACAAGAGTTAAAATATTTGCATCGTTAGTCCTCATTGACTATAGAGTTAAAATATTTGCATCGTTAGTCCTTATTGAGTTAAAATATTTGCATCGTTAGTCCTCATTGAGTTAAAATATTTGCATCGTTAGTCCTCATTGACTATAGAGTTAAAATATTTGCATCGTTAGTCCTCATTGAATTAAAATATTTGCATCGTTAGTCCTCATTGAGTTAAAATATTTGCATCGTTACCATCGCCACCACCCACCACCGCCACCACCACCCACCACCACCAACCAACACCCACCACCACCGCCGCCACCACCGCCTCCCACCACCACCACCGCCACCACCACTACCCACCACCGCCATCCACCTCCACCCACCACCACCACTACCCACCACCGCCACCCAACACCCACCACCACCCACCACCGCCACCCACCAACTGATGCGTGGGAATCGCACCTTGCTTTACCTCTCGAGGGATCTCGCGAGGCTTACAACCCCCACCAGGCAGTGTACCTGATCGTTGTAGTATAGTATAGTGACAAGTACCGGGGGATTGATCGTTCAGCTTAGGAATAGTGTCGCTAGGATTAGAAAACCTAATTAATAGTTCTAAAGATGAAAGATGATTATTTTTGTGTTTTTATGTTTTAATGAAAGCAAGTAAAATCTCGGGTTTTGAAGGAGTGGGCGGAATTAGTTGCTATTCAACTAACCCCAAACTAAGATGCAATCAAAATAAAATACTAAAAATGAAATTAAACTAATATTAAACTAAGGTTGTGAGCAGTATGTGGAGAAATTGTGTTTACTTAGACTTCATTACTCCCTAGATATCTTTTACATGTCAATTACTTGTTATACTTGTATGGATGACGGATTGTATTCCTTAATACCATTCGTGGGGTGGCATACATAACTCCCCAACTCTATGAGCTCTTATCTCCTCCTACACCATGACCCAGCACAACTATAGGGATTGTAAACAGTGGCTCATGCATTAAATACAACCAATAAAGACCTAGTACGCCTCGGTTCATGTTTCTTAAGACGTTCAAGCATGTTACCATTGGAGATCTGCCAGTTTTCTTAAGCCTAACATATAATATCATTCATCCAAGAACAAGAATAGACAAGTAATCAACACATAATCAACATCTAGGTTTCATTAGATCTAAGCAAACACAAAGAGAATCTAGCCTAGCATAGTAGAATTAAGATAAGAACAAAAGATAAACAACCAACACATAGACATATTGATTGAATTAAGAGTATACTTATCTCAATTACAATGCAAGGTTTCAAGGGTTTAGAACCCTTGAAAAACCTGTAAAAGAGGCACCAAAATCGTCTTTAGGGTTTCACCAAAACTTCTCCTTTTTTAATGAAAAAACTAGAAAACTATATATAGGAAAATCATTCTGACGGCGTCAAGAGTTGAGTCTGACGCCGTCACCTCACCGCCTTAAACTTCCTCGGACGCCCTAGATCCACTTGTGACGGCCTATGTGACGCCGTCACCACCTACGGTAAATTAATCTTGGCCACTTTGACGCCGTCATCTTCTCATCTGACGCCGTCACCAGCTACGGTAAAATATTCATCTTGTCTGACGCCGTCAAGACTTACGTCGTGACGCCGTCACCTTGTAATTCCAGCTTGGATTTTTGGTACTTTGTTGTTTTCTTCACTTTATGCTCCAAAAACGTCCAAAATAGCATCTTTTCCAGAATTCACTCTCCAAACACCTAAAATCACAAAAGGAACGATTTAGGGCAATATTTGATCAAATAAAGTCGGATTCGGGCTTAAATGACCCCCTAAAAACGGATCATTTTTCGCCTCATCATATACCCTTACACTTGAGATTTGCTTGTCCTCAAGCAAATGAGCTTTTATTCTACTCAAAAGACAAGTTAGGGGTCATTTAACACTAATATAAAAGTAATTACAACAAATAATCGTTCCACTAAAGACCAATAGACAAGCACGGAAGTCATATACAAGCACCTCACAAATAGTGTTTAGATACTCACATCTCTCGGGTGTAATAAAGTAATATAACATTATGGAAATGGAAGATATCTCTCACTACCTGTCATAGCAAAATAGATTACCATAGGCTTGGGAAAGGATCAAACCTCCACCACATCGCGTAAGCACCTAGGATAAACTATCAAAGAGGTCTTTTAAAAGGGTTATAATGTTAGGTGTAGGGATATGAATTACACGGTTTTGTTGGATAAAGGGAATTTTACTGGTGGCGAGTTAACAATCTTGGTTAATTACATGTACAAGATGGCGTTGCTAAGCCAAGACTAGACTCGACTTAAGCTAATAAATGAAAAATAACAAAAACATAAAATGAACATAGAATGAAAACGGGATGGTAGTCCGTATGTTTTTTTTTTTTTTTTTTTTTTTTTTTTTTTTTTTTTTTGCATACAATCTTACCCTACCATCCAAAATAATACATCATAGGGGATGAGAATTCCCCTTACACTTGAATCTTTACATACTTTACATTAAACTAATCTAATGACTCGAATTAAGAAAATCAAAACACTTGGAGCACTTTTAAAATTAACGTACATATGGGGGTAATAATATGATGTTCTTCCCCATTACTCCATAAAATAAGTACTTACCCATGAGTCCCAATCGTCCCAAAACAATATGTACAAGGATATGACTCGACTTAGCAACCATGTAATCAATTAGAAAGTTAACTTAGGGTTTAACAAATAACAATAATGCACTAAAAATGAGCGCATACACGGAAGGCTAAGGCGATTTGGGTGTACATTTAAGTGGGGTGTAACAAATTCTTTCTTTAAGTAAAATGCTTAAAGTTAGAAACGAAAAGATAGGCTCGGAGGGGTGTACTAGGGGTTTCGTGTACTAAAAATGAGTACAACGCTAAGGGTGTGGGAAAAATTAGTTGACCTAACTAGCCAAGTAATATGACTTAAATGGTCAAGTAATTATGATACGGGTTTAACACAAGGGTGATCCTAATGCCTCTTATCATGTAGTAAATTCTACCACACGAATGTAGTCTCACTAGCGGTCTCAGGATGCATCACTAACGCAAGTTCTAGAATCTAAATGCTACCGGTACACTCATAAGCACCAATAATAAATGTTTTTCCTATCGAATCTAAAGGCGAACCTCACATTTTTTGGTGGAAAATTTTTCTGAATATACGGTTATGTGCTAGTCATACAACCTCCTATCCATGAGACGCTTGCTATGGCTAAAGTTTCACTCCTAAATGTTGTAAAAAAATTTAAATTTGGCGCTAAAATTACACTAACAAGTATTTCTCATAGTTTTATTACTCATCTACTATCAAACAAAACAAACTCAAGCGAAAGTGCATATGTAAGGTATCATCTTTTTACCCTCCCCTTACACTTAGGATGAATATTGTCCCCAATGTTCAAGTAAAGAATGTAAAAGTGAAAAAGTAAAGAGAATGAAATCAAATACTCCCCTGATTCGCTCGGTATGGATTTTAGGTTGACCAAGTTAAATCTTCCTCCAAGAAAATGAACAACCAAAGCTTCCCATCCAGAATATAAATCATCTTCTTGTCTTAAATAACCTATAGATCCTGACAAAAGTAGACAAGGCAACCTCGCGTAAAATCGGCGGCATCCTATATAAGTTACTAAATCCTAGAAAACAAAGTAAGATATAATGCTTGTGGAATGAAGTTTGCAGATTTCCTGGAGATTATAAAACTTAATAAATCACAAAAAGCATAAGACTCCGTTAGAAAAACAAAACTGGTAAAATTTTCAGATTTTTGACTCCTGACGCCGTCAAGAGCAATTGCCTGACGCCGTCAGAATGGACCTGCAGAAATCTTTATGTTAAGTTTCCGGAAAATTTCTGGAAAAATCTTGTCCTAATTCCTGGAAAATCCTGCAAAACTTCATTATGACTCAATACAAGCATTTGACTCTAACAATTACGAATATACGTGTTCATTAAATATTGTGGAGAATCATGATCGGTTTGTTTCTTAAAAACATATTTGGGGTTTCCCCTTACACTTATCTTTTGCAAAAATACCTTTAGGTTGAAGTTAAGACTAGGCCAAACAACATAATAAAGTATTTCCACGTTTTAATTGAGAAACATGATCAACCAACAATAAAAATAAAACATGCATACGGAAGCAAATAACAATCAAACAATTAAAATCACACAAAACATGGGTTGCCTCCCAAGAAGCACTTTTCTTTATTTACGAGTCTTGTAGCTAGACTCAAAGTCGTGGGTTACTACGTGATTTCATCATTGGTTCCACTATCTAGGTCATCTTCTAAACCGGTTTTGTATTCTGGACCTAGTTGCAAGCATTCTTTGTAGAAACCTAGCATCCTATTTCTAACATACTCTACTCCCCTACGTCTATCCTCCTCATTCCTATAATAAGCTGCTTGCTTCTGTTCCTTTTCGAAATTAGAGAGAAGGCGGTATTGTTCGATCTTGTAGGGCATTTGATAAGTGACCTCATCATTATCTTTCTTGAATCTAACTGTCCCTAAAGTCGGATCATAACTCATCCTAGTGGCCTCAACAAAGGGTTTCCCGAATATTACTTAGCTTAGGTCAGCATCAATTACCGGACGAGTGTCTTCCACTATCATAAAATCAATCTCATAGGTGAGATTCCCTATGATGACATGCAATCCCTTCACTCTCCCCGCAAAATTACTTATCAGATTCTTACCGGGCATCAACCTAAAATTGAGTTGCTTCCTCATCACCCAATTATAATAAGTCCTAGTCATGATGTTTACGGGTGATCTAAGGTCGATGTAAGCTTTCCATATATGCATGTGCCCTATATTACATGGAATGTTAATGTTGGAGGGGTCTCCCATTTTGATCAGGGGGTTGCCAAAGATATATGTTTTCTCGGGACTATCGAATAAATCCTTATGGTATTCCCGTTCCTCCTCGGTTGGCAACTTATCAAAATAATTTTCCATAGGTTCTATCTCCTCCAATTTCTCATCCTTTTTAACCTCAACTCCCCTACTCTCATCCTCACTATTGGCTTCTACCTTAGCTTCATCCTTGTCACTTTCCTCTATCTCTCTATCTATTGGCTTAATGGTGACAACATTGACAAAGTGGACATGTTTGGATGATGAGGGGTCCTTAGCTTGAATTCCACTATTGGTGTCTCTAGTGTCCTTCCTAGGTGTGGCTAATGTTTGGTTGTTGAGGGCTTTCAACAAGTTGTCGATTTTGTTGGTCATCTCCGTTTGTTGTTGGTTGAATTCGTTTTCGAACCTAACTATGCGGGCTTCTTGAGATGCCATAAATTTCGACATCAATCCTTCAAGATTGTTGGTACTACCATAGTTGTTAGAAGGATTGTTGTTGAAGGTACGGTTGGATGGTGGACCGTTTGATTGGTAACGATTAGGTGGGTTGGAAGAATTGGGTTGATTTTGTTTCCACCTAAGGTTTGGGTGATTTTTCCATGATGGGTTGTATGAATCACCGTATGTGTTTGGCTCGGGCTTGAAAGTGTACCACTTATCTCCCGCTTCGTCGGTACGCGTGGATGCGTAGTCCGCAAAAGCTGTTCCGGGGGGTTCCATACAATCACGAGTGTCATGGGGACCACTACATAATTCGCATGAAGAAGTGATTTTGTTCACTTGACTTGAATGCATCGGAGCTTCGTAAGATTTCATGAGAAACTTGACTTGGTCCTCAAGTTCCATGATCCTACGGTCGGAAGTGCTTGAATTGTTCGAAGGCAAAGATATTGCCTTGACCGTTTTGTTCAAATCACGGGGATCATTCCAACTTTCGTTGTCATAGAGAGCAAGATCTTCTATGAGTTCCCATGATTGTTCCGCACTAAGATCACGTAGCTTACCACCGGCCGATTGGTCAATGGTTCGCCTCGTGGGGTTGTCGATATGGTCATAGAAAATTTGGACTTGGAGCCAAAGATCTATGCCATGATGAGGGACTTTTTGGAGTAAGTCCTTGAAACGAGTCCATGCTTCATAAAGATATTCATTTTGACGTTGTTGGAACATCAAGATGTCATTCCTAAGCTTAGTAGTTCTCCCCGGTGGGAAAAATTGAGCAAGGAAACGAGTGGTGAGATCATCCCATGTGGTGATGGATCCCGCGGGTAAACGCTCAAGCCATTGACTAGCTTGATCCCGTAGAGAGAATTGGAATAGGCGTAAACGGGTAGTCTCTCTAGTTTCAACACCTAGGTCTATGGAATCTACGATTTTGAGGAAGTCTTTAAGGTGTTGGTTTGGATCTTCGGAACGAAGTCCATGGAATGCACATCCGCTTTGCACCAACCGGATGGTGTCGGATCGCAAGGGGGTCACATTGGCTCCGGTGAGCTCAATGGTGTTTCGGTAGCCTTGGTGGCTAGGTCGGGAATACTCTCCTAAGGTTCGGGGCCTAAGGGGTTCTAGTGGTGGGTTTTGTTGTGGTGGGATGATGGGTTCAAAGATGTTACCACCTTCCATGATGTCGGATGGTAAAGAGTTACGAACAAAGGCACGAAAAAATAAGATAGACTAAAGAAAACCTAAAAATAAAAATAAAATCTTACTAGAAAGGAATCTAGCAAGTAGACCTAATAAAAAGAAATCCTAACCTAGACAATAACTATTCCCCGGGCTGCGGCGCCAAAAACTTGATGCGTGGGAATCGCACCTTGCTTTACCTCTCGAGGGATCTCGCGAGGCTTACAACCCCCACCAGGCAGTGTACCTGATCGTTGTAGTATAGTATAGTGACAAGTACCGGGGGATTGATCGTTCAGCTTAGGAATAGTGTCGCTAGGATTAGAAAACCTAATTAATAGTTCTAAAGATGAAAGATGATTATTTTTGTGTTTTTATGTTTTAATGAAAGCAAGTAAAATCTCGGGTTTTGAAGGAGTGGGCGGAATTAGTTGCTATTCAACTAACCCAAAACTAAGATGCAATCAAAATAAAATACTAAAAACGAAATTAAACTAATATTAAACTAAGGTTGTGAGCAGTATGTGGAGAAATTGTGTTTACTTAGACTTCATTACTCCCTAGATATCTTTTACATGTCAATTACTTGTTATACTTGTATGGATGACGGATTGTATTCCTTAATACCATTCGTGGGGTGGCATACATAACTCCCCAACTCTATGAGCTCTTATCTCCTCCTACACCATGACCCAGCACAACTATAGGGATTGTAAACAGTGGCTCATGCATTAAATACAACCAATAAAGACCTAGTACGCCTCGGTTCATGTTTCTTAAGACGTTCAAGCATGTTACCATTGGAGATCTGCCAGTTTTCTTAAGCCTAACATATAATATCATTCATCCAAGAACAAGAATAGACAAGTAATCAACACATAATCAACATCTAGGTTTCATTAGATCTAAGCAAACACAAAGAGAATCTAGCCTAGCATAGTAGAATTAAGATAAGAACAAAAGATAAACAACCAACACATAGACATATTGATTGAATTAAGAGTATACTTATCTCAATTACAATGCAAGGTTTCAAGGGTTTAGAACCCTTGAAAAACCTGTAAAAGAGGCACCAAAATCGTCTTTAGGGTTTCACCAAAACTTCTCCTTTTTTAATGAAAAAACTAGAAAACTATATATAGGAAAATCATTCTGACGGCGTCAAGAGTTGAGTCTGACGCCGTCACCTCGCCGCCTTAAACTTCCTCGGACGCCCTAGATCCACTTGTGACGGCCTATGTGACGCCGTCACCACCTACGGTAAATTAATCTTGGCCACTTTGACGCCGTCACCAGCTACGGTAAAATATTCATCTTGTCTGACGCCGTCAAGACTTACGTCATGACGCCGTCACCTTGTAATTCCAGCTTGGATTTTTGGTACTTTGTTGTTTTCTTCACTTTATGCTCCAAAAACGTCCAAAATAGCCTCTTTTCTAGAATTCACTCTCCAAACACCTAAAATCACAAAAGGAACGATTTAGGGCAATATTTGATCAAATAAAGTCGGATTCGGGCTTAAATGACCCCCTAAAAACGGATCATTTTTCGCCTCATCACCAACGCCACCACCACCCACCGCCGCCACCACCACTACCCACCACCGCTACCCACCACCATCCACCAACGCCACCACCACCCACCACCGCCACCACCACCCACTGCCACCCACCACCACCCACCACCGCTACCAACACCTACGACCACCCGCCGCCGCCACCACCACCACCATACACTGAACGAATATTATAAGTGGTGGTGGTGGTGGCGGCGGCGGTGGTGGTGGTGGTGGTGGCGGCGGTGGTGGCGGGGACAGTGGTGGTGGCGATGGGTGGTGGCGGCAGCGACGGTGGTGGAGGCGGTGGTTGGTGGTGATGGGTGGAGGTGGTTAGTGGTGGTGGTGGAGGTGCAATTTCAGGTTAAAATCTCGCGTGTTTTGATGTAAAACATTATTCCAGACAACTTTTGTATTTTTACACTTTTGATGATTCGGACCAGAAACGGGTCAAAATCGTGAATTAAAATCGATTCAGAAACATTTTAACTCATAAAAACGTGAGAAAAACGGAAGAAACGGATAAAAACATGAGAAAAATGGATAAAAGCGTATAAAGACGGACGAAAACTGATAAAAACATGAGAAAAATGGACGAAAACTGATAAAAACGGACGAAAACGTAAGAAAAACGGACGAATAGTCAATGAGGACTAACGATGCAAATATTTTAACTCAATGAGGACTAACGATGCAAATATTTTAACTCAATAAGGACTAATGATGCAAATATTTTGTTGGGAATTATACTAACAGTTACCACGGCTAGTGAAGATTTACAACTGCTGAAGAATGTACTTGCAGTGGAAACTCATTACCACTGCAAGAACATATATTACCACTGCTGTTTTAGATAACTGTTAGGAAACGTGTTTAGATAAATATAGAATAGATCTTGTGTATATCTTATTCTATTAGCATTATACTTATCTTGTAGAAGGGGACTCCTTGTGCTATAAAAGGAGATCCTAGGTTAAAGGTTAGATATACGTTTCTAGAGCTTCAAGGTGTAACCCTAGTGATATCAAGATCACTCGTATTATTATCATTAATAATATTGGAGCTAACCGTTTGTTACATACATTGTTCTTACTCATAAACAACTGTCTTACTCACAATCAAACTTCTAAGTGTTACTAAGTAAATTCCGCATACTTAGTGATATAACTCAAAGTATCAATCTAACACAAGTTCAAGGTGTTTAGATCCATCAAGTGGTATCAGAGACAGGCTTTGATACTTTGATTTAGAAGACTCTAGTTCACTCAGAAGAATCAATGGAGACAGAAACCAGTAACTCAAACATTGCTGCTAAGCTTCCAAAGCTTAAGTTGAATGACTTTGAGATGTGGAGGCTAATGATCGAACAATTCTTTATGGTCCAAGACTACACACTCTGGGAGATCATTATGGTTGGAAATTCTTTCAAACCAAGTTCTACTTCAGAGATGGTTGGTGGCAAGGAAGTAATTAAGGTCAACACTGGACCTGTTACTAATGATGAAAGACTTCAGATGAAGAATGATCTGAAGGCCAGAGGTTTATTGCTGATGACACTTCCCAGAGACCAAGTCCTAGCATTCAGCAAGTACAAGACTGCAAAGACTCTTTTTGAGGAGATCTGTAATGTTTTTGGTGGTAATGATTCCACCAAGAAGACTCAAAAGACCCTGCTGAAGCAGACTTATGAAAACATTGGTTCAACAAGTAATGAATCTATTGATAGCATCTTCACAAGGCTACAAAAGATTGTTACTCAACTCACTGTTTTTGGAATTGAGGTGGAAAGGGAAGACCTCAATCTAAAGTTCTTAAGAAGTTTACCCTCTGAGTTTGGAACCAATGTTGTTGTGTGGGAAGATAAGCCAGATTTGGAGACCATGAAACTTAATGATTTGTACAATAACTTCAAGGTTATTGAAGAAAGCTGGCAAATTAAGCTCAAGTTCAGGAAGTGTAGCACTCATATCATCATCTCTTGATGATAGTAGTTCAGATGAAGAAAGTGATAGTGATGATGACAGTGCTAACATTGTTGTTTCCACTAGTAGTGGAAGTGTTTCCACTGGTAGCTCAAAGAGACAGATTGCAGGACTTAGTGATACTACTTTTTATGCCTTTATATCAAGTCAAGTGGGTGGTTCAATTCTCAATCATGAGGATTTGGATCAAATTGATGAGGATGATATGGAGGAGATGGACATTAAATGGCAAGTGGCATTACTAAGCTTAAGGACAAAGAAGTTTTGGAAGAAGATTGGAAGAAAGATTAACATCAGTGGCAATGAAACAGTAGGTTTTGACAAAAAGAAGGTGGAGTGCTATAATTGTCATAAGAAGGGGCACTTTGCCAGGGAGTGCAGGAAGCCAAGGAAATCTGACAACAGGTCAACTTGGTATAAGCAGGACAAGAAGAAGGAACCTACTACTGATGAGCCTAAGGGGCTATTGGCTATTGATGGAGTGAGCTTTGATTGGAGCTTTATGACTAAGGATGAGGAAGATGATTCAGAGTCTGCAATGGTTGCTACAGAGCTTGCACTAATGGCTTTTTCTAACTCTGAGGTACAAATCAATAATGCTTGTTCTAAATCTTGTAAGGCCTTAAAAGAGTATGAGAAAATTAAAGCACAATATGATGAACAATTGCTAGAGTTAAACCATACTAATTATAACTTAGCAAATCATAAAAGAGGCCTAGGTGTTTTAGAAACTCAGTTAGAGCATTATAGGGCAAATGAATCTAAGTTCAATGATGATATTGCAGTGTTAAAAAGAGACTTAGATTATCAGGTTGCTGTAAACAAGGTTCTTAGGGAAGAACTAGAAAAGGTTAAGTTGGCTAGTGAGAATATAAAGATAACTTGCAATACACTGGATCACCAATCCAAGTGTATTGACAAAATTTGGGAAGCCCAAGTTGTGAACAAAGCCAAATCAGGAGTTGGATACAAATCTGTTCCACCACCTCTAAGAGGTGTTCCATCACCTCCTGGCATTGACTTAGCTCACACAGGATTAGAAGAATTCCAGGAACCACCTATGACCTATGGACCAAAATTTGTTAAACCAGTTGTTATTGAAAAGGTTCGGGTTGAGGTTGATACATTTGATAGTGCTAGTGACTCATCTCTTAAAGATGAAAGTTTAAATGTTGAGTCTAAACCTAGTGTTCCTGAGAATGTTAAAGTGGAGGCTAAAAAGAGTATTCCTGATGTTGTCAAAGAGAAGCCTAGGTCACAACCTAATTTCACTAGGCCCACTACTAGATATGCAGAGATGTACAGAAATAGGTCACCAACTCCTAGGGGTAATATGAGGAGTTGGAATCGTGTTAAATCTAGGCAATTTGGTAGTGATTTTGTGTTCAATAACAAACCATGTCATATATGTGGTAGCTTTGACCATTTGTCTTATAGCTGTACCTACCACTTGGGTAGAAGGGAAGTGTTTGGGAATACTAGGGTGAATGGCCAAAATGTAAATAACTTAACTCACCCAAATCCACTTAGCAAGATGATTCCCAGGTCTGTTTTGCTTCATTCTGGCATTAAACCAATTTCCACTGCTAGACCAGCAGTTGTCACTGCCAGAAATAAAAACAGAGTTTACCCAAAGCCCCCTGTTACTACTTTTGTTAAATCTAATCAAACAGGGAAAAAGACCAATTTTGAAAAGAAAGTTTACAATAATCACAAGTGGGTACCTAAAATTTCAAAACCAGCAGTTTCCACTGCTAAGCCAGCAGTTACCACTGCAAGGCCAAAGGTTACCACTGGTGGGTCTGTTAACAAGAAAAGGGTAAATATGGGAAATGCTGTTAAGGCCTCAGCACGTTGGGAATGGAAACCAAAAGGAACCATCACCTCAAACAATCCCAAAGGTGTATCAATGACCTTTGATAGATATAATTATATTGATACACGAGGCAGATCCAAGTCATTTGTGGCTTGGGTCCCCAAAAGGAACTAATTCCTTTATTTTGTGTGCAGGAACATTCAAAGACTAAAAATGATCAAGGATACTCAGACAGTGGATGTTCCAGGTACATGACTGGCAATAAGTCCTATCTTTCAAACTTTCAACCTTATGATGGACAATTTGTCAGCTTTGGAGGAGGAATTGGTGGCAAAGTTTCTGGCAAAGGAACAATTAAGGCTGGAAACATTGACTTTGAAGATGTGCAGTATGTGAAAGAACTCAAGTACAACCTTTTTAGTGTGTCACAGATGTGTGACAAGAAGCATAGAGTTCTATTCACAGAAGATGAACGCTATATCTTATCTAAGGATTATAAGCTCCCTGATGAATGTGACATTTTGCTTAAAATCCCTAGAAAAGGTAATCTATATAGCATTGACATGAAGAACATAGTGGCTAATAATGATGTTACTTGCTTGCTTGCAAAAGCCACTTTGGATGAATCAATACTTTGGCATAGAAGACTTGGTCATGTCAACTTCAAGACCATCAACAAGATTGTGAAAGATGGACTTGTCAGAGGTCTACCAGAGAAAAGATTTGAAAATGATCAAACTTGTGTTGCCTGTATCAAAAGAAAGCAACACAGAGCTTCATGCAAGACCAAAGCATTCAATTCTATTGATCATCCACTCTTTATGCTGCATATGGACTTGTTTGGTCCTACTTCTGTGAGCAGCATTAATTTGAAGAAGTATTGTCTTGTTGTGACTGATGATTTTAGTAGATTCACATGGGTTTTCTTTTTAAGAACCAAGGATGAAACCACTGGCATCCTTAAGACATTCATCACTGAAGTTGAAAATCAATTTGAAAAGAAAATCAAGATCATCAGGTGTGACAATGGGACAGAGTTCAAGAATAAAGTTATGGATGATTTCTGCAGAGACAAAGGTATTAAAAGAGAGTTTAGTGTTGCAAGAACTCCTCAACAAAATGGAGTTACAGAAAGAAGAAACAGAACACTAATTGAGGCTGCTAGAACCATGTTAGCTGACTCAAAGCTTTCAGTGACTTATTGGGCTGAAGCAGTTAACACTGCTTGTTACATTCAGAACAGGGTTTTAGTGGTCAAAACAAAGAACAAGACACCTTATGAGTTATTCAGAGGAAGACCTCCTACTTTGGAGTTCATGAGGCCATTTGGGTGTCATGTTACTATTCTTAATACCATTGATCATCTGGGTAAATTTGAAGAAAAGTCTGATGAAGGCTTCTTTGTTGGATACTCTATGGTTAGCAAGGCTTTTAGAGTCTATAACCTAAGAACAAAGAAGATTGGAGAGAATTTACATGTTAAGTTTCTTGAAAATAAAGCTAACATGGCAGGTTCAGGACCAGATTGGCTATTTGATCTTGAAACATTATCCAATACAATGAATTATGTACCTCTCACTTCAAGCACAGGAGATAAAGACCTTGAAGATTCAGAAGAATTCATTGATGAAGATGAAGCTTGTAAAGATGATGAAGATCAAATTGTTATGCCACTTTGGGACTTTGTTGATAATTCTGAAAAGCCAAGTGATGCAGATGGTGTGAATTTTGATGAATTGAATAAAGAAATTCCTACTAGCAGTGGTAACTCAATTCCCACTGCTACACCAGAAGTTTCCACTGACAGCCCAAATGTGGAACATACTTCTCAGGAATCACCAAGTGATGATGTAGAGATTACAAACATGCCTACAACATATGATATTCCTAGCACATCACAGACTTCAATTCACAAAGTACATCCACTTGATAATGTTATTGGTGAACTTCAATCAGGTGTGAAGACAAGAAGACAGACAAAGAAATATGATATTCATGGGTTCATTAGTGAAGTGTATGAGTCCAAGAAGCATAAAAGGAAGAATGAGTGTTTGTTTTTCTGTTTTCTCTCACAGGTGGAGCCTAAGAATGTTTATATGGCTCTAGAAGAATCTAGCTGGGTTGAAGCAATGCAAGAGTAGTTGCTGCAGTTTAAACTTCAAAAGGTTTGGGTTCTTTGTGACTTGCATGATGGTATGAAGGTCATTGGTACTAAATGGGTTTTCAGAAACAAGAAAGATGAAAGAGGTATTGTAATCAGGAACAAAGCTAGATTGGTTGCTCAAGGATACACTCAAGTGGAGGGTATTGATTATGAAGAAGTTTTTGCTCCTGTTGCAAGGATTGAGGCCATTATATTGTTTTTAGCTTATGCATCATTTATGGGCTTTACTGTCTATCAAATGGATGTTAAGAGAGCCTTTCTGTATGGTACTATTGATGAGGAGGTATATGTCTCTCAACCTCCAGGCTTTGAAGATCCTCAACACCCAAATAAAGTTTATAAAGTGGTTAAGGCTCTTTATGGCAGACATCAGGCTCCAAGGAAGTGGTATGAAACCGTAGCTAATTATTTGTTGAACAATGGGTTTCATAGAGGCAAAATTGATCAAACTTTGTTCATCAAGAAAGACAAGGGTGATATTCTACTTGTTCAAGTATATGTTGATAATATTATCTTTGGGTCTACTAGACAAGAAATGTGCAAAGAGTTTGAGAAGCTGATGAAAGATGAATTTCAAATGAGTTCTATAGGAGAACTTACATTCTTTTTGGGGCTGCAAGTACAACAAAGTAAAGAAGGCATCTTTATCAGTCAAGACAAATATGTGGCTGAGATCATTAGGAAGTTCAAGTTTACTGATGCAAAACCTTCAAATACCCCTGCTGACAAGACCACTCATCTATTGTTGAAGAATGCTAGTGGTGCTAATGTTGATGTTCACACTTACAGATCTATGATTGGTTCTTTGATGTATCTTACTTCCTCAAGGCCAGACATTATGTTTGCTGTATGTGCTTGTGCAAGATTTCAACTGACTCCAAAGACATCATATATGACAGCAGTGGAAAAGATTTTTAGGTACTTGAAGACTTATCCTAATCTAGGATTATGGTATCCAAGAGAATCTCCTATGGAATTGATCACATACTCAGATAGTGACTATGCTGGTGCAAGTTTGGATAGAAGATCAACTACTGGAGGATGTCAATTTCTTGGATGTAGATTGGTGTCATGGTAGTGCAAGAAGCAAACTATGGTTGCTACCTCAACCACTGAAGCAGAATATGTTACAGCTGCTAGTTGTTGTGCTCAGATCCTATGGCTTCAGAATCAATTATTGGATTATGGGTACAATTTTATGAACACCATTATCTATATAGACAATAGTAGTACCATATGCATTATTAAAAATCCTGTGCAACACACTAAAACTAAACATATTGAAATTAGACATCATTTTATTAGAGATTGTTTTGAGAAAAAGCTTATTAATGTTGTCAAAATCCATACTGATGACAATTATGTTGATTTATTAACAAAAGGGCTTGATGTGGGTAGGTTTCAATACTTGGTAACAGGTATTGGAATGCTCAATCCATAAATCATTGATGTCTTATACTTTTCAGTGTTGCAGGATAGTTTTTAGGTACTAATATTGTTTGTATAGTGTGTATGGTTTTCTACTAATTTGTATGCAGAGTTATCAAAAGCACAGTGGAAATACTCATACAACAGTGGAAGATTGGTGATAAAAGCATAAAGGAAGAGTACTTTTATTGATATTATTGAAAGTACATCACAACCATTCAGATAACATTGTCACCAATACAGAAGACCATCACAAGACATAAACCTACAACCTAACACCTACTCCATAGGTTTCTTTCCTTTTCCCTCATAATCATGCTTGCCTTTGGAAGCCCTCTTTCTCTTGTCATCAAAAGAAAGTTGTTTCCTTGGATAAGCAAGTCCCAGAACTTGCTTGGGAGGCCTTGGTGCTTGAGTAGGCTTCTCAACAGCAGGCCACTTCATGTTGCTTATGGCAGTCTTCAATGCTGTAGTTAGGGCCTTTGGAAGTTCTTCGGAAAGATTAAAGGTTGGATCATTGTCATCATCAGAGGAAGAACTGGTATAGAACTCCAAAGATGGAGCAGGAGAAGCTTCAGTCTTTTTGGATGTCTTGTTGGATGCTGTGGATGTGGTTGCACTTGGTGGGAAGTAATCACTCCATCCTATTGAAAGATCCTCTGAGTTTGAACAATAGCTGATCTCCTCATCAGATGAATCATCAGAAGATATGTAGACTATTGGAAACCAGCTCATTGTGTTGATTAAGGGTTTGTGTTATTGAAGTTGTTTGTTGATGAGAGATAAAAGTTTTTGAGCCCCCTTTTATAAGCAAGGTCAAGGTCGAATTCTAATTAATGAAGAATATTTACTCTTACTTGTTTTGGTAGGTTGGAGGAGTAAATTTGGTTATTATCGGGTTGACTTTTGGAAGATATTTTTGTGAATAGTAACTTGGTTAAAAAGTTACTTTGGGTTAATTTTTATGGGTTTAGTTGAGAGTTACTTAGTTCTGCAGCATACAACTCATATTATTGGAGTCATTGGAGTTATAAGGTGTGTATCAAAGACACACAACAAATGGTTATTGATTCACCATGTCTAATTCACATAAGAATCAACTAGTCCAGAGCAAACGGCTCCTGGTAAAGACTTATCAAATCCGTTTATGGTTGATAGTTTACCAAAAACTATATGGTTATCAACTCACCATACTCCAAGTGATCAAGAGTTGGCTAGTCCATAGCAAACGGCTAATAGTAAAGACATATCAAATTCGTTGATAGCTGGTAGTTTGCTAAAAACTATGATAAGAGCAGCTAATTGTCATGTTTTATTCACTACTGCTCTTTGATATGTTGTGAAAATTTTACCACTGCAAGAGTAATTTTTCCACTGATGAACTAGCCATTACAACTGTTGTGTCAGTAATCTATTTTTTTTACTAGCTGTTGTAAATATAACCATCTTTCCTTATTAATAGGGTAAATTTTTTTGTGAATTATCTACTTCCTTATTATAAATTATTCTTTTCCAAAGTTAATTCTTTCTAAAGATAATTCACATTGCGCAACCTCCTCAAACCCTATTAGTATAAATTCATCATACGGCTTGATTTTTATCTTGATTACTAACACTTCTATTCTCTTTTTCACAAATATCATGGCGATTCTAAAATTTGTCGAGGAGCACAACCAAGTGGCCTACCTACAAAAGTCAAACGAGAAGAGTGGCCCTGTTTTTCATCAGATTGTGGATTTTCTAAACACAACTCATATAAGGTATGCCTTAACTATTAATCCCACAATCTATGTCTCTCATATCAAACAGTTCTGGAACACTGTGGAGTCCATAACTCTTGAACAGGGAGACACACATGAATCTGTGGATGCTCTAAGAGCCACAGTGGATGGGGTAACTATTGATGTTACTGAGTCATCCTTGAGGAGAATTCTCCAATTTGATGATCTCAATGGTATCATCACATTACCTAATTCAGAAATTTTCACTAATATTGCTTTAATGGGGTATGATACATCTGAACAAAAAGTAACTTTCAGAAAAGGATGTTTTTGTCCCCATTGGAGATTTTTCATTCACACTCTTTTACATTGCCTAAGTCCTAAGAAAACATCTTATGAACAATTTGCATCAACCATGGCTTATCCTTTGGTTTGTTTGGCAACTGATAGGACTTTCAATTTTTCAAAGTTTATTTTCAATAATATGAAAGGCAATGTAAAGAGTCAATATAAATTTTTGATGTATCCAAGGTTTGTGCAAGCAGTGTTAAATGAGTTTCAACTGCAACCTCACAATAGAATTTATGAGCCTTCCTGTCTTAAGCCAAAAGTTTTTCAAAACATGAGTAAGGCTTCAGATCTTTGGGATGGGGAGGTTCATTAACTTTTTCCTCAAATGCTTGCTAAAATTGCTCAAGTACAGGGTGAAGATGCAACCATCCCAGTTGTATCCCAAACCACACCCAATATTGTTGTTCCACCAATTCACCATACCCCTGCTGTCACTCACACCTATGAGAGAAGGCATAAACAGCAAACTTCTCTCATCTCAACAGTGCATGTTGCTGAACCTTTTGGTTTAGGGACAAGCAGTGGTGGTTCAAGGCTTAATCCTAGTCCAACTATGGAAGAGCCTGAATCAATGCCTCATGATTCACCTCTCCCAACAGGTAACACAGTTGGAAGTGATGAAGGCAGTGTGCAACTACCTGAATTGATGGACATATGTACCAAATTAGTCAAGCAGGTTCAAGCTCTGGAGAAAGATCTGGCACAGACCAAAGTACAACATGCCACAGAGCTGAATCAATTGAAGGCTGAGATTCAAAGATTGCAGCATGAAGTTGAGAATCTCAAGAAGAAAAGACCTGCTAAAGTTGTGTTATCTTCATCATCTTCACCTCAGGATGAGTTTTCTGCAAGTTCTACTAAAGATTTGGGAGATTCTTCCAAACAGGGGAGGAAATCAGATGCAGAGTTTAAGGGGAGGAGCACTAATTTTGAAAAAGCACTTGCTGAGCTCACTGATTCTGACAATGCTCAAGCAAGAGATGATGTAGCTGAGACTGAGGGGAGGAAGTTAAATGTTGAAGATATGGATACTAATGTTGCTTTTGATTTTGATGATATAGTTGGAACTGCTCAACCAATTTCCACTGATGCAGAACAAGTTCCAACTGATCAACATATTTCCACTGCAAGTGAAAATGTTACCACTGTTGCTCAAAAAGTTACCACTGCAGAGGAAGAAGCTGTCAGAATAAGATCAGTCAAAGGAAAAGCTATTGTAACTGGTTTAGAACAAGAACAAGCAAGAAAGATTTCTAAGAAAGAACAAGCTCAAATTAATTTTGATGCAAGATTGGCAGAGCAAGAGCAAGCAGCAGAGAATGAAAGGAAGAAAAAGCTAGAGGAAGATGAAGTTGCTAGTTTTATGGAAGCTAAGAGGTTGGATAAGCTTGAAGCTGTAATGGTAGAACCAATTTCAGTTGTTTCACCAACTGTCATACATGAGAAACCTCCTTTGTTCACTTATGTGCCTACAAAAGAAGAGTTTGACTACTTGATTAATAATGATCAAATAATCAGGAAAAAGGCTATTGAACTTATTGCAAATACAACCTTGAATGAAGAACAAAAGTCTGCTCAACTTAAAGATTTCATTCAAATGAAGAATCAGCAGGCTCTTGATGAAATCATTGGGGATGTTAGAAAAGGTCAAAAGAAGCCAAGGAAGCTTACAAAGGTACAGATCATTGCTGAGATGAAGACTTTTTGTTGCCATGTTGGTAATATGAAGATGGCTCAATTCAAAGGAATGTCAAATGATCAGATTGAAGGTATTTACTACAGAATCAAAAGACAAGATAGTAATTTCATTCCAATGGATCAAGAACCTATAGTAATGAAAACAAAAAGGTCTGGAGTGAGTCTTAGATCAGAAGATGCAAAGAAATTGAAGACTCAAGAATCATCTCAAGCAGAAGAGGGTCCTAGCAAGTTGACAGAAGAGCAAGTTACAAACATGATGTTTATAGAGACTGATATACTTAATATTGAACCTCTACAAACAAAATATCCAGTTGTTGGTTGGGAAATTTATTCTGATAGTTTTGGAGTAGCTTGGAAGATCATCAGAACTGGAAGTGTCACAAGCATTTGCAGAGATTTTGAAGATGTTATATCTTGTGATAGAGAAGACTTGGATACTTTGTGGAGGATTGTTCAAGATCAGTTCAAGAAGGATGAACTTGTTGATGTCAAGGCTAAAGAGTTATGGGTTCACTTCAGAAGATTATATGAACCTGACCCAAGTGATAGACATTGGAGATTTGAAGCTCACAACATGAATACCTTGTGGAAGTTTTATGACTCAAGTGCTGTGCATCATCTTTCTACTCAAGATGGAGTTGATGTGTTTATGCTTGCTGAGAAAGAATATCCATTGAGAGCTGGAGTATTGACTGTGTTGATGTCAGTGAAGCTTAGGTGCTGGGAAAGAACTGAAGTCATAGAAGATTTGTTGCAAAGGATTTATGATCAAAGTGTGAGAGCTGATAAAGAGTTAAGAAGAAGAAGATAAGTGTTTGAAAGAATTCCCATATCCTCATGTTTGCTGAATACTTGAAGAAACTTATTGATTTATTTATTAATCATAAGTTAGGGGAGGATTGTTGGGAATTATACTAACAGTTACCACGGCTAGTGAAGATTTACAACTGCTGAAGAATGTACTTGCAGTGGAAACTCATTACCACTGCAAGAACATATATTACCACTGTTGTTTTAGATAACTGTTAGGAAACGTGTTTAGATAAATATAGAATAGATCTTGTGTATATCTTATTCTATTAGCATTATACTTATCTTGTAGAAGGGGACTCCTTGTGCTATAAAAGGAGATCCTAGGTTAAAGGTTAGATATACGTTTCTAGAGCTTCAAGGTGTAACCCTAGTGATATCAAGATCACTCGTATTATTATCATTAATAATATTGGAGCTAACCGTTTGTTACATACATTGTTCTTACTCATAAACAACTGTCTTACTCACAATCAAACTTCCAAGTGTTACTAAGTAAATTCCGCATACTTAGTGATATAACTCAAAGTATCAATCTAACACAAGTTCAAGGTGTTTAGATCCATCATATTTTAACTCTATAGTCAATGAGGACTAACGATGCAAATGTTTTAACTCTATAGTCAATGAGGACTAACGATGCAAATATTTTAACTCAATGAGGACTAACGATGCAAATATTTTAACTCTTGTTTGGAGATAACGAAAAATAATTTGCATCATTAATCCTCATTAACTGATATTACTAACGGAGGGATGGTTTTGTGCCAACTTTAATACCACATGGATGATTTTTGAGCCAAAAAAAGAAAAAGAATGTAAAGCGAGCAAAGGCCAAACCACATGGATGTATTTTTGACTTTTCTCTTACTATTCGAACAATGTTGGTTCAGTTTTTTATTTTTTCAATAGTGTAGAGTAGGGGTATTTTTTTTTGGACGGCATAGAGTAGGGGTATTTGCATTCCACATATTTCTAGTACTGTAATAATATTTTATTAGAAAAATTGATGCTTTTGTTCTAAGTTCATTATTAAAAACATTGTAATTTGTTTTTATAATTTTAGTTTAAAGTGACAAAAACAAAAATACGGTCAAAATACGGCTCTTTCTGATAATGCACTATCAAATACAGCGATATCTGTAATTTTCAATACTTTTTTGGTACGAGTCAAACTCTATCCGATCCATCTTTCGTAATTTGACAAGTAAACATCACACTTCAAATACAATCACAAGACCCATAAAGCATGGTAAATCACTAGACTTCCACCATTCTAGATTGTACATCTAAAGCAAATGTCCCAAAGAGTCTCAACTTACGAGATTCAAACTTAAAACCTCTCACAACGCAAATCGTGTGTACTGGAATGTATGCATCATTAGTTTAATCTATCTTGACTTTGTCATTTTACACTATAAAGCCTACCAGGTTGGCTCGTCTAGACACATGTTCATGGTGGTTTGTCATGTCGTTTTTGCTTCGAGCCACAATACAATACATGGCGCGGCAATCGTATCCCCTAACCGAAAGCAAAAAAGACAATGTTAGATTGTTGCACGTTATTGCACTCTCGAAACTTGTGGCGCCAAGCTTGTCGATTCTCTTTGACTAGAGTGACTTATTACTAGTAAATACTCATTCGACGTCCACTTTTGTTTATAATACGTAGTAACTCAACCAGCTACTCTAAATTACTCGCTCAAGAGATGTGTTGGTGACTAGGGTACACGAGTATATAATCAAGCTAGTCGAGTCGATACAATGTTAAACTTGATTACAAAACATGAAGCTTGATCTGGACTTTATTTTCAAGTTCAATATTGGTATACTTAATTTCAAGCTCAACTCGACTTATATTGGGTCGATTTTGAGTAGCTCCAGAATACTTCGCTCAACTCGGTTACTTTGTGTATCCTTGTTCAGTGACACATCACGTTTATGTTCATGAAGAAATGGAACCTTTTTTCGAATATATAAGAGCAGTAACCGATTCCGTTGGACTGGGGTATCGGGAAACTTTTTCGGAAATCTCCATTTTCGTATACGTTAAAAAGGGTGTGATTCTTTTATTAAACAAAACATTATTGGTCAAAGTAAATAAAATTTTGTGTTCAAACATGCATACTCGTAACAAACAGTTCTAACAACTGAATAAATATCAATAACAAACGTCAAAAACCAACTTTTAATGCTCAATCAGAATCAGTAAATACTCCATTGTCATCCAACTTCGACATTCATTTCTAACTAGATTGTAACAATGCATGTCATTCGGCCAACGCATCTATAAACTACAATCACTCGGAAGTCTTATCCAGCCCCACACCAATGCCAATCGCCCCCTCGTTTCTGTATTACTCACATGACAAATGTGTTAGCGTCTTAGTGCCCAAGGGTGAAATCATTATGAGCTTAGGGCAGTGGCGGATCCACGAAATTCAATTATGTGTGGCACAAAAAAAAATTACATAAAGTTCTAACTTTAATAGGATAAAAAGTACGATATTTACACGACTTATATATAAGTTAACAAAGTTACCTCAATCGACCTAAATTAATTTACCCTTTCGATCTCTCATGGATTCATGAAGATGTGATGAATACTTATGAAACCAACCCTAATTATAATCCTTGTGCGTTGGTTTTTTATGGCCGCAAAGAAGTAAGAAGTTATCAGTGAGTGAATGACAATGAGTCAATGAACCCGTTTTTTTTTTTCTTTTTCTTTTTTTTCAATTAATTAAAAAAAAAAAGAGACTACAATTAGCAAGTGGTTACATACGTGGTACTTGGGCTTTAGTTCGTCATTGAGTTTCTCTTTTATAACTAAATTGGTGTAACAACCGGCAAAAATCCGGAAATAATATGTGAAAAACCAAGATAAAATCTAAGCTTGAAAATACTAATCCAGAATTATTCTGTTAAGCTTATGAAAAATTTATTCAGTTGAGACAAATTATTACGTGAAATTATTGTGATTTGGTGAAATTATGACTGCTCGTATAAACATTGTAGGCACTACGCGACTTCAGCACTAGAAATCCTAATCTTAACTACTTATAATGTAGATTTAGTCAAAGGGGAAAAGTGGAAAACTGAATTTTCAGTCAATCCCCATTTTGCCCTTCTATACTACAAGGGTGAGAGAAAATGAATTGTGTAATTAATGCTCTTATTAAATCACCTCATAACTTAAAATTACAATAATTTATTCATATGGTACAATCAATTAAAAGCATCTATATCAAATTAAAAATAATCAATTAAAACACCCCTTACTAAAAAAATACAATAAAATTTTCACAATATACAATTTAAACAAGCTACAACATAATATAAAATATAAAATAATTAAACACACTAATTAATGTTATTTTTAAAACACCCTAAAATGAAAAGTATATGTTATTATACACATTATACAAATTAATAAAACACACAAAACTTTATACAAGCTAACAAGTTGATGTTGCATATAGTTTTGAAAACTGGACCGGACCAACGGGTTCAACTGGGAAAAACATATAGTTTTGAAAACTGGACACGACGGGTTCAGTTATTAAAAGGATGACTCGGTTTAAATCGACCCGTTTTTCGACCGGAACGGTTCAACCTGGTTTCAAAATATTATGTTGACATGTGCTTAAGTATCAAAGCCAATAAGTCAACAAAGTCAATAAGTCAACACATTTAGTAACTGATTTTCATATAAATTTGGGCGGGAAAATCAGTTACTAAATGTGTTGACTTATTGACTTTGTTGACTTATTATAAATCGGGCGGGCACGGGCACGGGCTAAAATGGCACGGGTTAAAACGGGCACGGGCTAAACGGACAAATTATAAATCGGGCCAAACGGGCACGGGCTAAAACGGGCAAATTATAATTCAACTATTAAAAACATTCGGAACAGTCCTAAAAACCCCTTTAATTCATCTTTTAAAAAAAGATCAAGCATCTAAGTCTTAACTATGTTTAATTATTAAAAAAAAAAAAAAAAAAAAAAAAAAAAAAAAAAAAATCTGACTGCAAATTTGAGAAAATCTGCTGGGACAAATGAATAAAAATGTAACTAATTAAATATATCTATCAATTAATTAGAGTATTAAATAATTGTGCATAAAATAGTTAATAAATGAGATAAATTAAAATTAAAATAGTTGGAATGTTATATAGTTACCAGTGACAAGTGAATTGGTCGGAAAAAAAATGAGAGTAATTGCTTGAAAGTTGAATTGTGTGATTCGAAAGCCCATCTAATAATGTCTGTTTTTATCTTTTGCCTGTAAGAGCCCATCAAATAAATGCAAGGGGGCAAAAAACGCCCCAAACTTTTAAAAAAGTGTCAAAAATCGCCCAAAAATTACAAATTGGGCAAGATTTGCCACCTCTAACTTTTATTTCAACCATAGTGGACACTCATTTTATGTCTATGTGGCATGAAGAAGTCCTAATTCTTGAACCTCTTTATAAATTCAATACATTTAATGCATTTGTTAAAAGAGACATTTTATGAACTTGCAAAGGTTTATACTATAGTGAATGTAGGTTTATATCGGGGACCTTGATATTTGTCACGGTTTATAAACGAGTAATTCCGGGAAAGTTTATAAATATTTACACATGGTCCTCAGACCTGACTCTTTTAGTAAAACTTACACATCACAAGGACCCAATTGCAAAACTCTTAAACTACACCACACTACTAATAACCTTAACCCTAACTCCACATTTTATTTTCATCTTCATCTTACCATCTCCCTCTCTCCCCCTTATCTGCTACTGCCGCCACCTGCAAATCACCACCACCATCACACCGCCGCGACCACCATCTCACCTCCTTCACCTACTGCACTCCACGCGCCACCAAGATGATCCCACCACCTCGTGTTCATTTTCACCGCCATGTGTACCCAATTTCACCACCATCAAAAACACAAAAATATATCGATCTATTAGTCACAGTTAAGAAAACGCGTCGAACGCGTGGGTTAACTCACCACCGAGTCGACTCGTAATGATTCTTGATATTTCGGGTTAAAACATGTGGGTTAACAAATTTTGTCAATAAAAATGATTAGAAAACTAGTTTGGTATCATTCTCTTGTGTGTTTTTGCTCGGTCGAACCATAACGCGTGGGTTGACTCACGGTATTGGTGTGTTCTGATTTTGTTTACTTGTTATTGGGTACTCTCAATGTTCATATAATCTTGTGTTGATGTTGTGGAAATGATTGGTTCGGGTTTGTGTTCGTTTGGGTGACCGGATTGATTCTGAGCCGAGAGTTATGATAAGATTTGGTTGTTTTGTTTCTTGACTTGTTTGGTATACTTATATTCTTGATGAAACTTGTTGATGTTCTTGTGTTTAGATCCGAACTTATTATTGTGTGGTGATATTTGGTGTTGCCGAGGGTTTAGGATAGGAAATTGGTGAGGTTGTGATTGGTTCAAGGGAAAATTGTTGTTGTTGTTGTTGCTGGGTGAATTAGGCTGAGAGGTAGGAGAAGCCGAGACCAAATGGTCTCGGCAAAATTGTATTATTGGGTGTTGTTTTGGAAACACGGGAACCGATTGTGTGACGGTTAGTAGTTGACGGGAATTAAGTTAGACGTGAGCCATAGTCGGTCACGAGAGATTGAAGTTTAAATAAGGATTATTGCTTTTTGGACTTGGTTACGATATGAGACTCATCATTTGTTTCTTTTGACATAAGATGATTATAACTTATGAGCTTTGTGCAACGTTGAAGTTACTTTGACTTTTTAGTCATAGTTGACTTCGACAACGCTGTAACATGATTTTTGGAACTATAATGAGACTATTAGCCGTTATTTAATTATCATAATCTGAGAGTGATGACTCGGACTCGTGAATTCGAATAAATAGTAATTCGACAAAACATTTAAATTGACGCGAACTCATATATACATGTATATACATATGTAGAATGAGGTTCAAGTGAGTTAGTCTTTAAAATAAGAAGTATAGGAAGCCAATGGGTAAGCGACATGTGGATATTAAGATTTTAATATAAAATAAAATTACTGACACAATTAAAAGGGTAGTTTGGGTAATCTGCTTATCCCATGAATATCTCTTTAATCCTTCCTCTCACGTAAGAAACGGCAAATTAATTTTCCGTTGAAACTTTTAACATGAATCTCTATCTGCGTGAGCAAATCTCGACCAAAACCGTATGTATCCGCTGCAGCCATTCATGATCTAATAAAAAATTTGGGTTAAAAACCGCCGCTGCAAACTTCTACCATCATCGAAAATTTGTGTCGGGCAACGAAGGCGGTAGTCGCCACCACCGGAGCATCGGGTTATTTTAATTATGCTTTGTGAGGGTTTAGGATAGGAAATTGGTGAGGTTGTGATTGGTTCAAGGGAAAATTGTTGTTGTTGTTGTTGCTGGGTGAATTAGGCTGAGAGGTAGGAGAAGCCGAGACCAAATGGTCTCGGCAAAATTGTATTATTGGGTGTTGTTTTGGAAACACGGGAACCGATTGTGTGACAGTTAGTAGTTGACGGGAATTAAGTTAGACGTGAGCCATAGTCGGTCACGAGAGATTGAAGTTTGAATAAGCGGATTATTGCTTTTTGGACTTGGTTACGATATGAGACTCGTCATTTGTTTCTTTTGACATAAGATGATTATAACTTATGAGCTTTGTGCAACGTTGAAGTTACTTTGACTTTTTAGTCATAGTTGACTTCGACAACGCTGTAACATGATTTTTGGAATTTTTGGAACTATAATGAGACTATTAGCCGTTATTTAATTATTATAATCTGAGAATGATGACTCGGACCCGTGAACTCGAATAAATAATAATTCGTCAAAACATTTAAATTGACGCCAACTCATATATACATGTATATATATGTAAATGTATGCATCCATATGTATTATAATAAATAAATTATAAAAATAAATAATAATGTTAATGATAAATATTAGTTAACGAATTTAATTAATATTTAACGGAGACTTTATTATGGAATTGTTTTCTGACGAAAGGGAAATGCTTTTAAAAATAAACTATAAAGGTTTTCCGGTATAAATCTTTGTTTGACGCGGGTTATTAAGTATTCGAGTGCTCGCGAGACTAGAAAATGTCAATTTAATAGTGATTCATTTGTTACACTAGTTGCGGATCGATTTAACATTAATATAATCAACCTACACAATTATCGGACTTATTCGACAGAAAAGCTCAATAAGAACTCGACGAGTGTATCGGAAGATGTTATTAATGAGAAATATATCCTAATGACTTATGATGTATGATATGACTTGGGGATAAATGAGTGAACGGAAAAATGGTTAGACTTATTAAGTTTACAAACTTGATAAGTGATCAACCCTTCGTACGAGAACTTATCGAATCTTAAGGCCATATCAATTGACCTTAGCTTAGACATGAGACTAAACTAGGATATTGTTTCAAGCATTTACTTGCCACCTGACTTAGACGTATGTTGATATGCTTGCTTGGCGTGAGTTCACTCGAGTCGAGACTTTGTCTCCACACACACAACGATATCAAACGATATCAAATGATAACTAACGACTTTTAAACAAATATTTTGGAAAATGAAATGGAAAATATACAGGAACTTTTGGGACACGTTAAACTTTTGAGAAATGATATTAAGTCAAATTTTACATGGTTAGGTTGTGTTGAGTTCGTAGTTGCCGTCACTTGTTAACTGCTAGTTCTGCTATGCTTCTGTTGACTATCTGTGCCAAGATAACTTAATTGAAGAGACTTTCTAGCTGCTTATAGCTTATTTCTGATTGGTCTATTATCTGCTTCTGATATATTTATGATTGCGCTTTGCTGGAATCGAGGTGAGTTTCATAGCCCCTCTTTTACTCGTAATTTATTGCTTTCTAAACATGGGGGAGAAAACATGCAAACTATTTTCTCGGACCTACTACTACTTTTAGTTTTGCTATATTGTGTTGGCTAGTTAAGGTTAGATTTGCGGTAGATGTTGACTTTGCTAGGGCTGCCTTGGAACCTAGCTAAGAATAGATATCTATCTACGGCCTAGTTAGGGTAGCAATGGGTGGTTCCTTGCTATAACGTATTCCTGGCTAGTGACCGCCGAGGGGCCCACTCACTACGACCACTACATTGAGATTGATTTGGATTGATGTTGAATTGCGAAATCTATGCCTGCCTCTAGTCACACATAGCGCTTAACTCTTCAGTCCTCAACTATTTTATAACTCAAACCTATGAACTCACCAGCGTAGCTGACTTTTTAGCATGTTTTCTCAGGCGAATAAGATGATACTATGGATGATAGCTATTGGAGGCTTGGCGAATTGGCATGGGCGGTGGATCGACAAAAACTCTGATATTATATTTGGGACCAATCTTTTAAATCCTTTGGGCCTTATCTTTTATACTTTTACTATTTGTAAACTTTTAAACTAAATTTTGGGATGTTTTATGTAATGAAAATTGTTCTCCTATTTAGCTATACTTGTATTGTGTATACCAATCCCAGTAGCACCTCGAAAGCTTGTAAGTCTTCCGCTGTACGAAATTTGGGGGTGTTATAATTGGCTTATGGGCTTCACGGCTTCAGTTCATGGCTTGTTTACATATTGTTTTCTGTGCAATCTGACTATATGTGGCACAAACGTATAACATCATATGTGGCACAAACGTATAATCAGCTGACACAAATTTTTTTTATAAAAATTCACTGCTTGGCATGGCCTACCCATATGTGGCACGTGCCACAGATAGCCAAAGCTTCCATCCGCCCCGGGCTTAGGGTCGGCCGAATGTTCAAGGTAAATATTGACCGACTTGATATATTGAGTTGGGCTTGACTTAACTTTGTTAGGGTCATGGTTAGCTGAGTGAATTTAGTTGTTAGTGCTTTGATTTCATTAGTTTTTACAATAACGCTATAAATTGTGATTGAAAATGGTATAATAAAAAATGTTGTTTAAATGCCCATGTAGCAATATCTAATTTATGGATTATCGATGTAGATTTTGTGCCTAGTGATTTTCATAACGTAGTATAAGTCAGGCCGATATAATAATAAGCTCAATTACAATACTTAAAGTGCACTCGATTGATTAAGCCTTTATATTCAAACTCAAGTTTGGTTTCTCAACCGATACATTTTGACCTCGGCCTAACTCGACTGTTCACGTAGAAATGGTTGTGTAACATTTATAGTTTTTGTATTATCGATGTAGATTTGTGCCTAATGATCAAGTTCATAACATAGAATAAACTACCCCGTCTGCGTGATCTACTTAAATTGCTTTATAAGATTTCTATTCAAACAATGTTAGGGCACGTTTGGTAGGGTGAAATTATGAGAAATGAAATGAAGTTTAGAAATCAAATCACATAAATGAATTCTCACAGAAATTCAATATAAATTCTAGTATTTGGTAACACAAGATAATTGACTAAAGAAATCAGTATTATTATTATTATTATTATTATTATTATTATTACTACTACTACTACTACTACTCCTACTCCTACTCCTACTCCTATTATTATTATTATTATTATTATTTAGTTGTAGAAAAAATTCATTTCTTTACCAAAATGATGAGAAACTAACTCTTCACAAAATACAAAGGAACCAAATCCTAGGAGTTACAATTCTTCACATTTTTATTTATTTGAGGTACCAAACATAAGAAATGAATTGATTTTCATTTCCCCATCCTCAACTCTTTTTACCAACCATGCCCTTAGTTTCAATTTGTTTTCAGTAGTTTAGAGTAGGGGTCTTTGCATCCCACGTTGCTCTCATGAACCAAATGACCATGGTGGAGATTATAAGTTTATTTAAAACAGAACCAAAACGTCGCCGTTTTTGGTCACTATTCTTTTGCCGCGCTTTTTTTTTCCCGCCAAAGAGGGCCCAGGTGGTTAGCCTATTCAGCCCAATGTTTGCTTCATGATGATCCAGCCCAGTAATTTGTTTGATGATATATCTGATTTCCACACAATCATAAACCTAGAACATACAGCCGCTCAAATCATATCATCAAAAACCATAATCGATATACACGGATTGGATGCATCCAACCACCACAACTGAACCGCCACCCCATACCCCTACCAACGAGGCAGAGGTGAGTCATCGAGGATGGGATGTGCTTTTGATGATTTTTGTTGTTAGTGAGTTTAGAAATTTTGATGATTTTTGTTGTTGGTGATTTTTGATTAACTTGGATGGTTAGTTAAAACTTCTGAGTGAATCATGTATTCATGTCCAAGTTAATCAAAACAAGCTAAGAGCTGAACATAAGGTTAAATGAGCTATGAGGTCTTAAAAGCAATCTAAAATAAGCTAAGCTGATCCTAAGAAGCACTTCCTAATAAGCTGGAAACAAAAAAAAAAAAAATTTTTGACTGACCAAAACTAATCCAAACAGTCCTACTAGGCAACTTTAAGCTGTTGCACAAGTGAAAATACTAAAAGCTAATGTCTGATAAGCTGTAACAGAGAAAGATAAGCTGGAAAAGAACTTATGAAATCAATTTTCAGAGATTTTTGAACAGTTTAGACCTTATAAATAAGCACTTACAATCTGACAGATGGGAAACTTACGCAAATGTTGATTTTAAAAACAGTCTAACATTCCTAATTGCAGCCACAAAATAAGCACTCAACTAAGCTCTATATCCCTAAATAAGCAAACATAGATCAAGCTTATACTTCTAACTATTTGTACTTCAAATTTCAAAAATTATGCGTGGTATGTAAAGTTTTCCAAGTTTCAAGTGTTCTCGCTTAATCAAGTTTAAGGTTTATACTAATGTAACAACATATATTTCATGTGAATTCTTAGTCTAACTTGAAGTTCCATGAAAACACAGGTTGTCCAATCGTGAGTTCAGTTAGTTGGTCACAACAGGAAACCAATCTTGCCGTTTGTACTACCAGTGGCGATGTCCAGGTATTGTTATTAACAACTAAGGATATACTAGATTATCATGGTTCAATTTATGGACTGAAATGGGTGTGGGATTCAGGGCTAAGACGGGTCTGTTTGAGTGCTAAAATGGGGACTGCAGCGGGTGTTGAAATGGGCTGAAACGGGTATGTTTGTGTGGGTTTAACTATTATTCAGTAGTTTATGGATTCAAAATGTTATGAAGCAAGCTTGAGTTTGTAATAAATTAGAAGCTGAAATGTGCTTAAAACCATAAAACCATGTCATCCTTTTATTTTACACAGATCCTATGGCAACTGTCTTATATGTATGTATCATGCTAATACCTTTATGTCCCGATATTTAAGATATTGAGCATTATCTTTTGTACTTAAACATCTAAAGCACATGAAATTCCGAAAGCACACGTCGTATCCTTAACCCACTGCCTAAAACTAATACCCGTTCAGATACAAAATCGACGGCCCGCCTCCATCCAATGATGCCTTTAAGCAGGTATTGCTTTATATGCTTGAACATTGTTTGTTTTAAGGATATATTGGATGCCCGCTCCAAAAAGTGGTGGCGTCATATTTGTAACCAGATTCAGATAATCAGCTATAGTAACATGGATCTAGAATATCTGACATTTGGAGATGCTTTTGATGTCTCCAGATGGCAAGGTCCAATTATCATATTGCTGCCTTTTATAAATGCACCATATTGTTGGACTCTGTATTTTTTGCAAACTTTCTTTGTTTAGCCAAACAATAGAGATTGCATATCTGGCCCAGTTGAGCAAATATTAAATGAGAAAATGACGAGCAACCTCCTAAATGTATCCAACCTCCTAAATCGTTTATTCAACTAATTGGAATATTATTAGTGGTAAATAAATGGACTAACATGTGTCAATGAGTAAACCCAACACAACATATTTTGACCATATGCTAGAGAACACTTGGTATGCGCTAATTGATGGATTTTGCAGGTTTTGACTCTTGAATGAAGCACTGGAATGGAGACTCTAAGACATGTTGGTTGTGCACAGGTGAGTCTTAATGGCTACTTAGCTGATATAAAGAGGTTTAAGCGAGTGTATTCTAATATGTGTTCACCCAAAATGCTTATTGTTTGAAATGGTTTCAGGTTCACTTTTGGTAGCAATTTTTTCTCAGGGAAAATCACCCAAACAGACGGTCATTGTTGCTACTGATGTTACCCAGCAAAGTGCGCCTATACGACTGTACGTAAGTGCAATACTCCTTCGGTATGTTGATTTTGAATAGCAGTTCGACGATGCTAATTCTTCCTGTCTTATGTGTGTTGCAGCCGATACTCATACAATGACACAGGCTTTAGCCCCCGACTGTGGTCCTTCAAACACCTGCACATGGCAAATGAACCTAGCAAACGGTTCCTACCAATAGTTTTGTAACATCCTCTCTCTTTCTTCCCCTATATGTGGGTACCACTGATAAGATTTGCGTATCCTATTCCTAAATCATTTTATTCAACTATTCTATTCTTTCTTTGAATAATACAATAATAATACAATAATCTGTAACACCCACTAATTATTTATGAAAAAATGATGTTTCTGGGAAAATTGATTTTTGGGTCAACCGGCTTGGCTCATACAAAAAACGGCCCTATTTGCAACCAGTGTAAGAACTGCCTGTCGTGTAAATAAAATGCAATTGGTAAAACTGTAGGGCATTTAAAATCTGTTTTGGAAAAATATATGTCATACAACATTGGTGTTAACAATTACAAAAGTGATGTGGTAGGTATTATCATAAGGAGGATAAAAAGGGATCCGTTCTTAGTTTTACATCTGATTTCATAACTTATTTAGCATCAGCATCTATCTGACGGCAAATTTTTTACTGCTGCAACAGATGTTCGTTCACCGATCACCTTGCAGAGCTGACCACTGAAAATGATGGCGATGGATCAAAGGATTCATTCCTCATAATATGGCAAATTTTGGCATCAAAGATGCTCAGCAATGAAAATCTATATCTCATATCTGTAAATATGCCTTTGGATGCGAACCTGAATGACGCATCAGGTTTGTCTTTACGGTTTAGTGGTGAGATCCTTAGCAAAACATTCCCTTGCCTGATATCGATTACACTTGAAGGTAAGTGCTTTGAACCTCTTAATGCATCAGTGAAAATCAATTATGAAGAAACTGTCTTTGGTCTTTGGTCTGAATTTGTTGAATAGAATAGTAAACTTTTTAGCCGAGCCTCCTATGAGTTGTTAAGATATATACTTTCTTGATACTGAGGTTGTGAAGTTTGGGTGGTTGTAACAATTATAAAATTGGAAGAGTATACGGGGTTCCATATTGTCCACCAAAATGCTTTTTTGGTCGTGTAAACCAAGCTTAGAGAATTAGTGTTGTGATTTTAAAGAAAGGTTATGGTGTGGTATGAGTGCATGGCGAAAGATTCAGAACAAATAAGTTGTCTCACTTTCTTGATATAAAAAGAGGAATATGAAGCGACACCTTCAATATACGATGACCGCGGGAAAGGATTGGTTTGTAACTATACAACATGCATTTGCGCATTAAAAGACACCATGTCCACAATGATGGCTGTCTTCTTGGTGTTGCTTTGAGCAGTACGCAGGACAACATGTGTAAGTGTATGTTTAATGACTGTTAATAACGACAAATTTATTTTTGACTATACGGTGACTCTTGCAATCCTTCAGTTTTACAGGTATACAAATTTATTTTCGACGTTTCCGGTTAAAAAAAATTCTACAAAAAGTAAACTTATAATAACTAAACAGGATGATATGAGAAATGTATTTGTATCTTTTTTTTAGTAAACTGTAATGTGATTACGAGGAAATCAAAGTTAATTCATCAATAGTAGGAATACGGAACGTCGTTCAGTAAGTAAATATAGATTCTGAAAGAAGATTACTGATATATGTAAACATTATTTCTTGGTTACAGATTTTAAGTTTTAGGGAGTGTCTGGTAGTGCTTTTAGATACCCTTTTCTGATTTTAAGTCAATGGTTGAAAGTAACCATAATTTTCAATTAAAGATTTTGTGAAGAATCAACATTAGGAAAAGGGCTAATTGCATACCCACATGTTAGCGTGTTTGGTAATGTGATCACATGGGTCAATTTCGCTGTTACAGCCAGATGTGGTTTGTCTTTTCGGTTCCACAATTTTGGGTTGGCAAGTTTGCTTTTAAGGCCTTTTGATATGTTACATTTCTTATATTTGGTGACTGATAAGAGGGTATTTGGGATTGCCTATTAAAATTATATCTTTCTTTCTTGTGTCTTCGTTTTATAGATAACAACTTTCAGAAGGTGGAGTTCAGGGGGTGTTAAAGGCTATTGTCAAAGAGTGTGGTTAACGGGGTGTTGTTCATGGGGTTTGGTTCAGTGCGTGTGGATCAGCCGGTGTGGTTCAGTGGGTATGGTTCAGACTGTAGTTTATTGAAGAAATACATGGAAAGCAACAACCATTGATCTTTCCGAGGTGTGTTGGACGTACTACTACTCCCTGATCCATTGGTATTGACGTGTCAAACAGTATGAACAAAAACTTACCTTAGTTCAAAAGCCTTGCTGTGAGTAACTGTTCTAACCTGAATTTCATTTCTATAGTAGTGAGTTATTTGCACAAGTTTAAATAGAAAAAAGAATATGCATGCTCATGAAGATTTTTGCGAATATATCATTAGAGATGACATAATGGGGGTGTTGGAACGGATTCGGTTCAATTTTTGTACACGTTGAGTTTCAAGATTGCTTATTTGTAGTTTGCATAGCATCTTATATTCCGCTCCTCATCCAGTTTTCTTCCATCTGTTGCTCTGCTATCCAATAGTGTATGACATTAAGTGTGCTGCACCTTTTTTTAGATTTGGTGTTCACTGATTATTTATACTTTATTGATAAGCAATGTTACTGTGCTTGTGCAGCGTTGTCGGAAGTTCGCATCTGGACATGATATTTAATTGGAGACTGCGTGCTGTCAAATGAGATTAAAAGAACTCTATTAGCAACAGCTGTGGCATGTGATACAGGCTAAGAGCAGCAGTACGTTGCCTCATTACTTTTTCCTCTCAAGTTGTAAAATTGGTCTGTTGCTGGAAACTTGACAAAGTGCCATTCTTGAACAAATTTGAAATAAATATTGTTATATTGTTCTTTAAACTTTAGTTTTGCTATCTATTACAGACTATCAATGAGCATAAATTTCTACTTTATTTATGCCAAATCACCTTGGCCGAAAAACAGGCCCGCCTGCAACGCGTCGGACCGCTGCCATTCTCGTTATTATAAAATGAGATGCAAAAAATTCATTAAACACATATTCTTGACTTCTTATCACTCATTTTTTGGTTGCAATTGCTAGTTATACCAGTAATATTTATGAACTATATTACTCAGAACAATCAATTTTATTTTATCAAAAAAATTAATAATAATAATAATAATAATAATAATAATAATAATAATAATAATAATAATAATAATAATAATAATAATAATAATAATAATAATAAATAATGTTTTGTGATAATATAATTTTTGAAACATTGAAATTTGTATCTAGTATTATTTGAAAGCTTAGGATTCGATTAGTAAAAATATAAAAATAATAATAATAATAAATTGATGTTTTGTGATAATATAATTTTTAAAACATTGTAATTTGTATCTAATATTATTTGAAAGCTTAGGATTCGATTAGTAAAAAGCTCAAATGAGCTTAGTCCAAGCGTGAGACTCATTTAGTAGTCCGGTTCGAGCCCGAGCTATATATATAAAGATTGACAAGGCTTGCGAGCCTAAGCGATATAATTATGTATAAACGAGCACGAGCATAGTGTGCTTAATGAGACCAGTTTCATTTGAGTCACTTAATTACTTTAGTGAGACATGCATCAACATCGCCTCCTGCTGTCATAGAGCCGGTGAAACCATTCCCCATGGATCAAAAGGAAAGCGAAAAGGCAGAGCTGGTGAAACCATTCCCCATAGATCAAAAGGAAAGTGAAAACAAAAGATCCTCAAGCGAGGAACCATTCCCCATGTATCAAAAGGAAAGTGAAGACAAAAGATACTAGAGAGAAAAATTAATTTGTGATTCAATATAAGAAGAAGAATGATGGCGTTCTTCACCATGTTAAAAACAAACGATCTCTCAGACTTACTAACATTAAAAGGCGCTGAGAAACATATTGCATAAGTTCCTTTCATATAAAAGAAATGAATCATTACATAAGTGATTTCATGTCAATGCTCTGTTAGTCCATTGTCATTCAACTTCCACATTCATTTCTAACAAGATTGTAACAATACATGTGATTCGGCTAAGGCATCTAAATTGCAATCATTCGGAAGTCTTATCCAACCCCACACCAATGCCAACCGTCCTCCTCGTTTTCCCGTTTACTTACATGACATATATGTTAGCGTCTTAGTGCCCAAGGGTGTAATCAAGTTAAGTCGGGTCAATATAATTATCTGCTTGAGTTCGACTCGGTTACAATACTTGAAGCACACTCAATTGAGCCTTTATATTCAAACTCAAGTTTGGTTTCTTAACTGATACATTTTGAGCTCGGGCCCCACTCAATTTTTTCAGGTAGCAATGGTTGTGTAACATTTATCGTTTTTGGATTATCGATGTAGATTTTGTCCCTATAGATCAAGTTCATAACGTAGTACAAAGTACCTCATTTGTGTGATCTAGTTTAAATTGCTTTATATATTTGTAAGATTTTTATTGCAACAATGTTGGTTTCAGTTTTTTTCAATAAGTGTAGAGTAGAGGTATTTGCATCCCACATTGCCTTATGAACCAAATGGACCAAGGTGGAGATGATTATAAAATGAGATGCCAAACAATCCATTTAATTAAAAAATTGATGTATTGTGATATTTTTGTTTTTTAAAACATTGTAACTTGTATCTAATATTAGTGAAAAACTTAGAATTGGACCAGTAAAAAGCTCATATAACTATTTACGGAGTATAAATGAAGCGATATAACTATGTATAGTTAAGCTCGATCATAGTGTGCTTATATCATAAAAAAGGAAACTTCTTTAAATATGTCAGATAAAAAAAAAAAAAAAAAAAGCAAACAAAAAAAAAAAGCAAAAAAAACAAAAAAAACAAACAAAGTTTCATTCTATACGAACTATTTTTGTAATTCATTGTTTTTAAACAAAGAATGATTGGTCAAATATATATTAAGTTTTCTATTGTAACATTGTCACTCGTAACAAACTTTTCTAACAACTGAAGACATCTATATAGATGTCACTCGGACGCTTGTACACATTCATCAGACGACCACTTCTTCACGTCGTCATTATTAGCATCGGTGTCTCCGTTGGTTGTTCCATCGGAGGTAAACAACTTAACTACATTTATATTTCTCTTAAACACATACACTCACATACATATATAGGAGTAGTTATATAGTGATTTCAGTTACGTTTAACTGCCCTTGTTAAAGTATTGCAAAAATGGTACGCATGTAACATGTCAAAAATATCTTACGCGAACTATATTTTTAGAACTTGTTCCCTTTGCTTGAAAAATGTTTCTGTTAACATAATACATTATTTTAAAGCCTCTATCCAAGTAATACTAATCTTTTTTATAACATATTGTCATTCTTTAAATGGATGTTGGAGGAGAAAAGAAAAGAGAAAACAAAAGATCCTCAAGAGAAAAAGAAAATTGTTGGACAAAAAGCTATGCTCAAAGAAGTAATCCGATCGAAGTACATCCCGTCTTTGTAATCATTGTATCGTAGATATTGGAATTGTACATTTTGTTTATGACGGATCGTTTTGGTTAGATTGTATTTGTTTGATGTTGTATAATATGTGAAAAAGGGATTGTTCGTGCTAGCATGTTGATGCAATTGTTGTTGTTGTCATCAGACAATGCGGAAATGAAATGTGTTACTCTCTTCCAAGGCTATGTACACTGTTATCAAAATTTAGATTGTGTTTCATAATTAGTCCCAAAATGAACTTCAATGATGCAATACACCGAACAAGAAGAATGACGACATGCTTCGATCTTCTTCTCATTCGATCTCATGGAACTTGTCTTCCACCATCGACTTAAGACTTTGTGGAAAAATAATCAATTGTCATTCAACTTTCACATTCGTTTCTAACAAGATTGTAACAATACATGTAATTCGGCAAACGCATCTAAACTGCAATCACTCATAAGTCTTATCCAACTCCCCACCAATGCCAACCGCCCCCCTCGTTTTCCTATTACTACTTACATGACAAATATGTTAGCGTCTTAGTGCCCAAGGGTGTTAAGTCGGGTCGATATAATTTTAAGTTGGAGCTCGGCTCAATTACATTACTTCAAGCATGCTCAATTGAGCCTTTTATTTTCAAACTCAAGTGGGGTTTAGCTTTACTTTTAAACTCAAGTTTGGTTTTTTAACCGATACATTCTGAACTTGGCCCGACTCGACTCCTCAAGGTAAATATTAACCAACTCGATATATTGAGTTTGTCTTGACTTAACGTTGTTGGGGTCATGGTTGGTTGAGTGAATTTGATTGTTAGTTGCTTTGATTTCATTAGTTTTTACACTAATGATATAAATTGAGATTAAAAGGGTATAAAAGAAATGTTGTTTAAATGCTCATGTAGCAATGGTTGTGTAACATTTCTAGTTTTTGGATTATCGATGTAGATTTTTGTCCCTAGAGATCAACGGGATCATGTTCATAACGTAGTATAAAGTACCTCATGAGTGTGATCTAGTTTGAATTTGTAGAATACTAACTATATTGGAAACATGATCAAGTGGTAATGTGTGATGCGTAGAAATGAGGAGGAGGGAGGAAAGGAGAGAGAGAGGAACCTTGAAAGAAAAAGAAAAGATTAGATTGAAAAATGAATGAAGGTCCAACCCTCTCCACATGAGGAGAGGGGTATTTATAGTTACAATATTACGCCCACTCCCGGGCTGTGGATCAGGCATACAGTGGGTGAAGACCCGTTCCTTCTTCCACGGTGTTACTTAATCTAGTACTAATTAACTAATAAACAAACTAACTACGAGCTAACTTAATGCTATTACAATCATTAGGTGACCGAGACTTTTACAGGAATATTTGTATTCCTAACAATCTCCCCCTAAGTGAGGTCACCTTTGAAGTTAAGCTCTTTGGTCTTTAAGCATTCTTTAGTCTTTGTAGCTCGTAGGATCTGATTCTTCTCTTTTCAGCACACTTTGTACTTCAAGCAAGCGAACTTGTGATTAGAGTTCCTTTGTGATGTGTGTGATCTTTGAGCTTCTTTGAGATCATCAGCCAAAGTAAATCTCCAAGCTCATCCATAGTCTTATTGCCTTCATGTGATGTAGTGACTAAGGACCATCATGCTCACACCCTTCTGTATCTGGAGACGTTGCATAAGAGTTGTAGATTAGGAGATTTTTTTCATCAGAGTTGCGGAAACGTTGTTGGTAGTCTCTCAACATTTGTTGTAGCAAGTCTCTCATCTTCATTGATAGTGTGGAGGATGTGTGAGCATGAGGTATGGATTGACCCGATTCAGCTGGAAACTGAAGCCATCAACGCCATCTTTATATGTGTCCCTGAAATGAAACAGTTAGCAATAAAGATAGAGAACGAATATGGCTTTGTCATTCGTTCTGCGAGGACAGACTACCCTCCGGTTTTATGAGAACCGACCTGTGATCAGGTAGAGTCTCTTTTAAAGAGGACTCTCCTTGACAGGAATTTCCAGCTTGTAGTACTGAATTTTCCAAAGAATCCACTTTGGAATTTTCATACCTAGCATGTTCTCATATCGGAACGTCTCAAAGCAGACAACACGATAGAGTGAATCGGTGAATTAATATTCACGGATTGATGAGAAATTGATTAATAGAAATCACTCGCGTGTCATATGATAAACATTTTTGAGACACGACGAGAGTTTTATACTTTGAATCACATTTCCATCAAAAATACTTTTGTTTGAAAGATATTACACAATCAATGTGCTCGAGAAATTAGTTTGTGAGCACATTGAAAGGTTTTAGCAAAAGTATCCGTCAATCCATATCCCGGAACAAGTTTGATTCAATGTTGAATCGCACCATTGTTGCTTTCCAGTTGTCACTTGATCATTGATCCAAGATGGATCTCACATGTCACCTACCAAGAGCTTGAAAGATGATCGCTCTAGAAGGATTTCCATCTTCATTGTGAATATTTTCATATCACTCGGATGTTCTGGCAATACCCCAAGGATAATGCGTAGGACTCTAAATATTTTATCTTATTTTCCACATTGTGTGAAACAATAAGCATATTTGGAAGTGTGTCCTATCGAGATTTATGGATGATCTCATGGCTCTAGACTCAATAGTGCGTTTTGATCCGCTCCTGGAGACTGGGGAGGCGTCTCCTGTTTTAGGTATCAACATAGCTTGCAATGAGCGGTCGATACATTGCACAGGGTTCCCCGTGAGAATGAAACAAGCTCTTTTAAGAGAACTTGAGTAGTTGGGAAGTTTTGGTGCAGTGCGTCACTGGGTCCATGACGTCTTGTCTTCAATACCGGGGTTACCTTAGTAACCGCCAGTAGCATATGTATTGAACCCGGTTTCTGCCTTAAGGTTGAATAATTGGAGGGCTATTTCTTTTCACCCTTTCTTATTATATTTCTTTTTCATTCTTCAACCCCTTCAGTGCTTACCGAGACTTCACCACTAGAACCTTGTTGGGTTTGTTCCAGTCCTAGCTCTATCTCAGTCTGCACTCTTCCCTTTCTCACTTTACTCCTTTTTTTTCAATCATTCCTAAGGACTTCTGTTCTATCTAGAGGATTGTCCCTGGGAAGATCCTTCCGGTTCTAGTGGATCATGGGAATTCATACCTAACCTTAACCAACCTTATAACTCCATGCATAAAGATAAATGGTCGGTCTTTGGTATAACTTCCACAAACGCCTTTTGCTCCCCCTTAATATGTGCATCGATATTCGAAGGTGTTTAGCACATATGTGGGAGCCTATTATTGAGTACAAAAGATCACTTTTGATTATCAGATTTTATATTTAAATCACATTCTCTCCCCCGATCAAAAATTTCAAATCTTTCGAGATTTTTGATCTCAATTGATTTAAATAATTTAGAAAGCGTTTTTGGGAGAGAAATGCGGTCAAGTTTAATATTTTCTCATAAAAGGAACTTTTTCTTGCTCCCCCTCAAACTGTGAGGGAGGTTGTTATGTGTCAGATTTGAAGAGTTTGCAAAAGATTCGAAGTTTTAATGAAAATTCTTTGAAAAATTTACTCATTCTGACACATAACCATCACAAATCGGATTGTTGTTTTTGTATTGTACAAAGTGTGGGGAGTTTTGTTGATACATAAAATTTTGAGAAATCACTCTCCCCCTCAATCAATGACGGATGTTAAAGCATAAATATTATCATAAACTATTAACGTCATTGATTGAGTGAAAATTTTATCAAACTTTTGAGTTCAATTTGATTTTCATTCAAAATTTCATGGTACCACCAAGTTTTGCACAAACACTTTCCGGAAAAATCATAGAAGGGAAAGTATTTGGCGATAAAAAAGAAGATTTCTCTTCTTTATCAAGAAATAATGCACTGAAGCGTACATTAGATCGAGGGTGCATGAATATAAAGTAATTCACGCTCGGATGAACGGCACCCTTTGTTAGGAACAACAGTCTTTTTGGCGACGTGTTTTCCTTAATGTTGAAAACCGGGTTGCTATCTGAAGTAATAGCAAACCATATTTAAAGAACGTTTTGAGATACGACATGTTTTTTTAAAAGAACTTTATTTGAAACCGAAAAACTCTTGCTCAAGCATATGTATGATTCCGTGTCATTATTGAATGACATTTCTAGAATCGTACATAATATCGATTATACAAGAGACATGTCGAGAGAAGAATATTTTTGAGTTTTTGTGATTTTTCAGATTTTTATTGTTTTTATAGGTTTTATATATTCCCCCCCTTTTTTTTTTATTTTTTTTTTTATTTTTTTATTTTTTTATTTTTTAATACTATAGAGAGGTATGTACGCCATGCGAGATAGGATATGCAAAAAGGCAAAAGAGATGTTTATAAGGATACACAAGGAGGCCCACAAACTAGAGATAGTACAAAACAGACATTCCAACCAACACACATAAAGATGACACTGAACCCCATTACTGGTCGTATTACTCAGTACGTTGGAGAAGACGATAGTCCCCTTCACGAACTCTGCCACCAACGTAGCACTCCAGGCTTCAGAAGATTCTTCGTATCTTTAATCTCTTGCGGATGCCAGCCAAAAACCTCTTGTATCGGGTTAACTCATTTGCAGTCCAGTTATGGGTATACCGTCTAGTTCCCTGGGCATAAACATGGTATTCTTTCACTCTGAAGTCCAGTGCCTCTTCGACCATACGCAAGGTACCGTCACTGAACTTGTGTATTTCATTGAAGCGCAAAACCATGGGCACATTGTATTTATCTCGAAATACAGTTGCCAGAGGAGATTCGATGACTGTAAAGTCAGCAACCCGTTCCAGACTGTTAACATTCCATAGGGGTCTTGTGAGGTTGAGCTGGGATTGGTAGCTTTCGATACCAAGCTGAAAGTCTTCGACACGTTTCCTGATGACGATGCCCCGGATCTAGTGAAGTACAGCAAACACAAGAGACTTCATTTCACGTGATGGTAGATGATGCAGCTTTCCTTGAAGATGAAGGAGATACAAGTCTTCGAAATCATTAGGGCGTAGGTGTTTGAAATCCCCTTCGGATATGGTGTAGTCCTTGAAGTCTGCTCGTCTGAGTGTAATGCTCTTGAGATAGTCATATCCATAGATGGGATGTATTAGAACTTTAACCACACTAATGATTTGAAGTGGTGAGCGAACTGACTTTCGGTCACCTGGAGCTTGAAACCGATCTATGTAGAACTGTTGCTTCTTCAACCACCAGTGTGAAATGCCCAGAGATACCGAGATGTTGTAGTCGCATTCTTGAGGACTCCATATACTGTCGGGGACTAACTGTTCCAACCCGATGTCAGAATAATGGGCAGCTTTCATCTTTGTGATGGACAAAGCTGATTTGCATTGTCTACTCCCAAGCTTAAGATAGTCAAGGTCTTTGTTGAAGAAGAATTCAGCTTGGATAGTGACATTTCCTGGAGGGCCACCCAAGGGAAGTGGAGTGTTGTAATTATACTTCTTTATTCCTTCATCCACAATGTCATTGAACATCTTGTGGCACTCTTCCATCTGGTATTGTAGATGATTAACATCCTGATGAAAAGCTTTGACAATGTTGAATGCGGGGCCTTCCAGGTCCTTCTGAGTGAGCTTTGACAGACCCCGTTTCTTGCAGAACCATGCGATGAATGTTCCCATATCACCAGTTTGGGAAAGTAGGGAATCTTCAGAGGGTGGAACAAAACTGGTGGTGATTGCACTGATCCAGTTACTATCATTGGTTGGTAAATCTGAGGAAGGAATCGTCCAGTCGGGCTCAGGTGATTGCGGTTTGTTGTCATCTGGTTTCCACCAAGTCTCTTTGTCATCTTTGGTTAAGGAAACTTGAGGTGGATCATTGGTGTCAGTTCTGGTGAATGATTTCCACCACTGTCTTCCAGGAATGTGAGTTGTAGAAGCATCATCATCTTCGTCATGGGATGACTCCTCGTGTTGTGGTGTGACAGAGGCTTCATTAAAGACATGATCTTCAGGGGCATGAGATGCAATGGAGGTTGCACCAGCGTCAAAAGTAGTCCAAGCTGCATACTTAACATGTTTTGCTTGTTTAGACGGAGCTGGCTTGGATGACTTGTCAGCCTGATGTTTTTGGGATGGTGATGAGGCGGGTTGTGATGATCTGCCAGGAGCTTGTGACCCACCAGGCAGTGAAGAAGTGCCTGATGGACCAGACGCCCCAGCAGGTGGTGGAGGTGGAGGTGGATGCGGTAAAGGCATTGAAGAAGGTGGTATTTTTCAGTATGTCTAGGGCAACTCTGAATATGGGATGATTCTGAGGTCTATCCGTCTTAACATAGCAGTTACTTTTCCCAATAGGAATCCACTTGTTGAAAGGCAAAATGTCATCGTCAGAACGGACAGGTGGAGCCAAAGGCACTTCGACAATAGATTCTGCCATAGGAGCTGCATTTGACAAACATCACCACAGAAGAAAACCATATGTGAAGGTGAGTGTTAGCAGCAGGAGAAACCCCAGAATTAAATGGTAAGGCAGTAGGAACAAGGCCAAGGGTTATGTATTGCAAGTAATAAGTACTCAAGAGAATCATTCAACACGTAGAGTAGTAGTTTAGACAACTAAGAATGAGTGTCAAACACACCAACCCATGCATAAAAACTTAGACGCCCATACATAAACACACATGCAGACCACAACCAATAAGTGTAAGACAAAGTGTGCCAAGAAAGTCCCCAGTTAGACTTAAATGCAGAGCACTTAAACGCAGACTCAATTAAACGCAGACTCAAATTTTTTTTTTTAACCGCAACGTTGTAGTCGCAACCTAAGTTAACCGCAACAAGTCGAGATAACCGCAACCAACTGAACCGCAACTCATGGTCAACGCACATCAAGTTAACCGCAAGTATAGGTAACCGCAGTCAATAAATTAATCTAACCGCAGTTCAAGAGTCATAGACTAATCGCAATCAAGAAATTAATCTAACTGCAATTGAGAACTTAGTCTAACCGCAGTCAATAACTTAATCTAATCGCAATCAGGAATCTTAGACTAATCGCAATCAAGAATCAAATCTAAACGCAATCAAGAACATAGTCTAAACGCAATCAAGAACATAGTCTAAACGCAATCAAGAAATAAGTCTAACCGCAATCAAGAACATAGTCTAAACGCAATCAGGAACATAATCTAAATGCAATCAAGAAATAAGTCTCAACGCAATCAAGAAATAAGTCTAACCGCAATCAAGAACATGGTCTAACCGCAATCAAGAAATTGGTCTAAACGCAATCAAGAACACTCTCCACACTTCGTATCATCCAACTGAACAAACATTTGACACCATAACTAGCACAGAGATCCATTTACCTAAGTACCTACATCATTCTTATCCTACCTACTATCAACAACACTACCCGTGGAGTTATCGACCTAACCGCAAGACCAACAAATCCAAGATCTACAACTCACGACCGTGAATCCCACATACACGCAATGAACAAACAAATACTTGTATAATAAAACCAGCATGATCTAACCTATTAGACACAAATTCTTTAGCACGAGATAGTGATCACCGCGGATATCCACCTAAAATGATGCAATGAATAAGAGATTGAAAATAAGGAACGTAATAGCAAATGTGAAGATAGAAGCACTTGACATACCAAGAATCGAGCACACAGGGAACACAATTAAGACTTAATCGCAGCACTTAAGGAAAGATGAGTAAATAGCAATATGAGTTGTGGTTATTTTTTTTTTCTAAACGCAAGAAATAAAATTTCTTAAATATGAGATGAAACACAAATTGCAAAATGACACATCTAGTCCCTGAACTCTACTTATCACTTAAAAGATAATAAAGCAAGTGCCCAAGATTAGTCCCTGTAGTTATGAGAGATGCCCAAGCGATGAGGAAGTCAACAAGACGAACATAAAGTATCATGATGCAAGATAAGAGATGCACCAGACTACATAGAGCAAGTACATAGACACAATGTGAAGTAACAGAATGTACACATAAAGTTAACCTGAAAAATATAATAAATGTAAAACAAACACACAATATGTACACACATCTACTGACATAGGGTATAAACAGTGAATGGGTTAGTGGGTGAACAGTGAAGCCCGAGTCCTGAAACTAAGTAATCAGGAGTCCACATGATGTCGACTCACGTGTGAGCAGACATGTCTCTAGTAGCCGGATATGTCAGTGTCTTTGGGCGCCACACGCCGGTTTTAGAGGACCTGTTGTGTAATCCCTTTGTAACACCTGTGTTAGTGGTACACACACATGACCATTTGTGACCATTCATCACGAATGTTCTACCAGTTGGTATCCATAACCCAGAAGATCTAAACTTGTGAAGAGTTTCATGCATGGTTACATTCTTGTGATGAGTAGTACTATGGTCATATTTCCTTGGTCTATGTCTCAAAGGTTTAACAGGTTTAAGACCATTTAATATCTGAGATGTGGGTTTAGGCCTTACAGGGTTAGTCAAATCACGTTTTTTGTCCACCTGAGAAACACATCGTTTATTCGAGAATTTAGATCTTTCAAAACTAAAATTCTTTGGTTGTCTAGTGGTAGTTTGATAACAAACATTTTCCAAAACAGGTTTTCCCAAGATAGACGGTTTTGAAAGACTGAGTCTCTTTTGACTAAAAGCATTTGGTTGTCTAATGTTGGTTTGATAATCAACATCTTTCAGGACAGGTTTTCCCAAGATGGATGGTTTTGGAAGATTGAGGCTCATTTGACACTTTGAAACAACACTTGGCACTGTGTGCACACTAGGAGTTTTAGAACATGCGGTCAGACTTAGAGTAGAGAAATCATCGTTGTTAGCAAGATGTGAAGCAGTCAGATTGATGTTCTCAGTATTAATCTGTTTAAGTGACTCATATAGTTTATTACATTTCACCTTGAGATTCTCATTTTCAACACGTAATTTAGTAATTTTGCAATTAGTTTCATACGCATTGTATTTCCATTTGGCGTCATTTCGTTGCTCATACATCTTGATTTGATTCTTAAGACAGTTGATAGTTGAGTCCTTGTCATGCAGTTGAGTTTTCAGATTGTTGATCAGAAAATATTCTTTAAGATCAGGCAATTCAGGATTAAGACACGGTTTGCTGTTTTGAAAGCATTCTTCTTTACATTGTATTTCAAGTTCAAGATCAATGCAGTGTTTTTGTAATTGTGAAAACCTTTTTTGAAGTTGATTAAATGCCTCTTTATCAACCATGGTCTCGTCCAGTGTCTTAGAAAACTCAACTTTCAGACAAGGGTTTTCATCAAACAAGTCATTTTTGAAGACATCATACAGATCATTTTCTCCCCCTTTATAACACATATTTGTTGAATTAGTTAAGAGTAGTGCACTGTCAGCCTGTCTTAACAAATTTGTGTTATAACTAAGATTGATTTGATCTGTATGATGACTTACGTTTGATGGTGTATTGTATTGATCAATTGACGATACCTCATTGCTTGAGTTTGGTGTGGGTATGTTCACCATAGCCTGGGTCACTAATTCAGCAGAAGTGACTCTCTCATCTTTTTCTGCATTCATGAGTTCAGTGTTGATCGGCTTTGCATCCACTGTTAAACCCGACCTCAAACTATCACATGCTTGTTCATCATGAGACTCGGTCTTGTCATCATCTCCAAGTTCAAGTATTGGCAATCTCTCAATGTACTCTTTAACCTTGTCCAGGTGTTGACGTAGCATATCTCTATAGTGATTAACATCTGTCTTTGTGTGTTCAGCGAAGCACTTCATAGTCATCTGACTGTCGTAATCATAGACCATGGAGTATTTGGAGTCGAAGAAGTTATGCAGTTGTTTGCTGAGCACTCCTAGGGCTGCAGAGGATCCCTCGTTAGATGTTTCTTTTCTGACCAATTGTTGTCGTAATTGATCCAAATTCAAGATCATAATATCCGTGAATGTTTGAACATCTTGACCGAAAAGTGTCATGAATGCACGTTCAAAACCCATAACGAATCCATTGCCCTCAAGCAGCATAGAAAGATGTGACTGAAGTGTATGGAAGCATTCAATGTGACATTCTCTTGCCAGTTCAAGCAGTATGCATGACTGAGGAGACTCATTCCCTTGAAAGTCCGAGCATGATTGTCCACTAGAGTCAACATACGATACTGGTCCTTTCATTTGAAGATTGCAAGGAGGAAATCACATTTGAAGGGATAACCGCAAGATATGCTAACCACAGGACCTAACCGCAGAAACTAACCGAAATGCACTTGACCACAATGCACTTAACCGCAATGAGTTAATCACAAATGAGCAATCTAACCGCAGTACTTTGAACCACAGTAATAGAAATCTAACCGCAATGAGTTAACCGCAATACACTTAACCGCAGAGAATCTAACCGCAGTACTTTGAACCAAACGCAGAATATTTAACCGCATAACCTAAACGCAATAAGCAAGCTGAGGAAGACTTAACCGCAGAATCTACTCGCAGAGACAAAAATCCAAAACTGTCACTTTCATTGCGTTTTGTTTGTATTCTCGAAATAGTAACCGCAGCAAACTAACCGCAGATTTCAGAACTTAACCGCAACCAAGCAATGGAACAGTGAACTTAAACGCAACATAGAAATTCGCCCAAAACCAACTCCAAATTTCAAATAGCTTAATGATATGGTAACACAAACTGACCTACAGTGTACTGCAACCACTAATGAATGTAAAAGTACACCACAAACTTGTATAACAACACTAGATAGATTAAACCAAGATGTATACCAAGAAAGTGACTCCAAACTCACAAAACCACTCAAAACATCATCAAATTTGATTCTACAAGGCCCTAAGATGAAACCTTGGCTCTTGATACCAATTGTAGAATACTAACTATATTGGAAACATGATCAAGTGGTAATGTGTGATGCGTAGAAATGAGGAGGAGGGAGGAAAGGAGAGAAAGAGAGGAACCTTGAAAGAAAAAGAAAAGATTAGATTGAAAAATGAATGAAGGTCCAACCCTCTCCACATGAGGAGAGGGGTATTTATAGTTACAATATTACGCCCACTCCCAGGCTGTGGATCAGGCATACAGTGGGTGAAGACCCGTTCCTTCTTCCACGGTGTTACTTAATCTAGTACTAATTAACTAATAAACAAACTAACTACGAGCTAACTTAATGCTATTACAATCATTAGGTGACCGAGACTTTTACAGGAATATTTGTATTCCTAACAGAATTGCTTTATAGATTTGTAAGATTTCTATTGGAACAATGTTGGTTCAGTTTTTTTCAATAAGTGTAGAGTATAGTGTGCTTAATGAGCCGAGTTTCATTTGAGTGACATACTTACTTTAGGGAGTCATTCATCAACATCACCGTCTCAGCAAATAGAGCTTGTCAAATGGATATCGGAGGAGAAAAAGAAAAATGAAAACTCAAATAATGCTTCATCGAAACAAAAAGTCCATCCCGTCTTAATAACCATTGTATTGTAAATTTGGCATTGTACATTTTGTTTATTACCTCTCTAGCCAATGACTCCCTCGCACGCTTGTACACATTCATCAGATGAGAATTTCTTCACGTCGTCATCATTTGCATTGGTGTCTCCATCAGTTGTTCTATCGGAGGTAAACAACTTAACTACATTTATATTTCCCTTAAACAGACTCACATACATTTGTTTTTGTATAATGATTCAAACTGTCCTAGTTAAGTTGCAAAAATGGGTACCCATGTAACAAGTCAAAAGTATGTACTAAATGATTAACACGAACGATATTCTTAAAACTTGTTTCCTTTGATCGAAAAATTATATGTGTTCTACTTTCTTCCAAGTAGAATGATGGTGTGCTTGGCATATATAAAAAAAAAGAATTAAAGAATTAACGATCTCTCAGTCTTTTTACATTAAAATATGAAAGTCAGAAACACAGTATTACATAAGTTCCTTTCATTTAGCTTAAAACAAATATTACACCATCAAGACCTAAATGACTTCATGTAAATACTCTATTAGTCCATTGTCATTCAACTTCCACATTCATTTCTAACTAGATTGTAACAATACAATTAATACGGCCAACCTATAGGTGGCCCATGTAGAAGTTAAATGGGCATAATGGGCACATATTTTTCTCTCAATTAGAGAACATTAAATTGTTTTTAAGGAAAAACTTATGGATAGTTACTTAAATATAAATGGGGTGTTACATTTGAGGAATTTTTGTTGTTCTTTTAGGTCTTTTCTATAGCGATTCGTATAACATGCGCCCGTTTGGCCTGCGCCTGTTTAGCCTGCGCCCATTTAGCCCATAGCCCGTTCAGCCCATAGCCCGTTTAGCCCGTAGCCCGTGCCCGCCCGGTCCGCCCGTTTTGCCACTTCTAAACTGCAATCACTCGAAAGTCTAATCCAACCGCACACGTATTCCAACCGTCCCCCTCGTTTTCCCTATTACTTACATGACAGATTTGTTAGCGTCTTAGTGCCCAAGGTGTAATCAAATTAAGTCGGGTCAATATAATTTTAAGCTCGAGATTGACTCAGTTACATTACTTCAAGCACGCTCAATTGAGCCTTTATTTTCAAACTCAAGCTTGGTTTCTTAACCAATACATTCTGAGCTTGTCCCGACTCGACTGTTCAAGGTAAATATTGACCGACTCGATATATTGAGTTGGGCTTGACTTAACTTTATTTGAATTTGGTTATTAGCTGCTTTGAATCTATTAGTATTTACAATAACGCAGTAACGCTGCATATTGAGATTAAAAATGGAGTAAAAAAAGTTGTTGTTTAACGTTGAGGTAGCAATGGTTGGGTAACATTTCTAATATTTGGATCAAGTTCATAACAAATTGCTTTGTAGATTTGTAAGTTTTCTATCGGAACAATGTTGGTTCAGTTTTTATTTTTATTTTATTTTATTTTTTCTTCTTCTTCTTCTTCATTAGTGTAGACTAGAGTAGGCCGTAGGGCTGAGCAAACCACCCAAATGGACCGGATCGACCGAGACCGGACCGGACCGACCAAGACTGGACCGGACCGACCACATTCGGTCCGGTCCTCGCTCTCGGATTTTGGGAAAATTCGATCTCGGTCTTAGTCGGTCCGGTCCGGTCCGGACTAGAAATCGACTATTTTGGCTTGTTGGATCAGACCGACAAACGGATTGATTCGGTCTGGTCCTCGGTCTCAGCTTTTGGGCTAATTCGGTCTCGGTCTGGTCTGAGACCGATGCTCAGCCCTAGACTAAAGTAGGGGTATTTGCATCCCATGTAACACCCCCAATTCATGGACGCAGCGGAATTCGAACTGGGTGTTACTGGACAGCACAATAGTCACAATAATAGAAAACGAACTCCAATTGAGTTGTTTTAAAAGATTTATCATTCAAATTATATAAATATCAGAGGTTACAAAATGAGGTCCCAATTGGTTCCATGTTTACAAATCACATTAAGTGAGTTTTTGAATGATAATAAAGTTTATAGCCCTTTTGAGTATCCGTGTCCTTCCGTGCCATCCTTGATCGTCGTGAACCTGAAATACATGCTTGAGAGGTCAACACAAAGGTTGAGTGGAATTCGTAGAGTTTAGTTAAATCGTTTGAACACAATAATCGTAGTGTGAGCTATAGACTCACACTCATAGTTAGAAAACAAAATCGTTATTTATTTCACTAAGCTCATGGAACCAAAACATTAACATCGAACCAACAAAATTGGCATTATAGAAGCCCTATCAAGGTACTTTTGCCGTTATACCGCTAAATCTCAAATATAGTGCATTTGTGTGAACTCATCGTTGCTCAACACAAATGGGATTCGTCAATCCCAATAGATCTATTCACAATATTCGCGCTCACTAAAGGTAGTGACTAATGGTTCATGATATAGGGACTTCGAACATGGCAATCGTTACTTAGTGATAATAAAACATCGTCGTGAAGCATACATTAGAAAGCATCGTGTTCGAGTAGAAAATAATAGCATGTATTTCCCCCATGGGTTTGTCAAATAGTTAAACAATAGAAAGTGGGGCTACGAACTCACCTTAAGTTATGTAGTGAGTAGTGAATGTGATGGTCGAATCGCGAAGGTTTCTACGAGCAACCTATAATAGAATGTTGCGACTTAGGATCGAAGTAAAGAATATGAAGTAGTGCCTATATATATATCTTGCATTTAGTCCATGATGTGGTATGATGTATTTTTGTAAGTCTTTGAAAGAAAGATTTATGAATATGTATGTTTTGGTATATCGTTTACTACCGTTCGGGCTAACATATTTCAGAAGTCATGTTAGTAAGCGTTCGAGGAGCCAGGACACTTTAATTCGTAAATCCACAACTCATCTCGACGGCTTACGTAATGAACTCCTCACATGAAGCTCCCTACTATTGTAGTAGTTGATAAAGTATATAGATATAAGTTTTGATCCGAAAAAGTTACATGTCCGATATTTGTATAAACTTAGGAAAGTTTATAGTACATGAAGATTGTTATTAGGGGTAGTTTTATAAGTTTTGTATGACCATATGTCTTGGTAAAATCTCATGGTTTCCTTTTATGTGAAGTAGATCCAAATTGCTTGTTCCATATATCGCCAATTTCATTGTTTCATGTTTACGCCTTTGTAAGTTGGTTTGGTCATTTCGTCATGGCCTAGCCATGACCTTTGGTCCTTGTTCCATGGTCATGATACACTACCTTGGTTCTAGCCATGGTGGTGGTCTTGGTTATAGGTCATAATACCTTTTATTCCTTTGAAAGTATGACAATAACTTAGTAACTTAAAATATGTAAATAGCTGTTAAGAAAACTGAGAAATATCTCACTCAGAAGGCGTTTTCAAGGCTTGAGCCTCTTTGTCCCTGAATGAAAACGTGATTCCGGACAACTTTCGTGTTTTAACTTTTTCATGAATCGGACCAGAAAGGCCTCTTTTTGCGTGTTTTAGGTTCTGTCACAGAAATCACAGAAACATTTAGGCAGTTTTGCCGGAAATCTTTGGTAACTTCAAATCGCCATAACTTTTGACTCGTTTACTCTTTTTAGGTGGTTCAAATTGCTATGGTTTTCTTGTTAAGTCCTCTACTGTAATATGTAATAATCCAATATAAAATTTTTACCATTTTGATCAGGTTATACCAAGATATTCACTAGTTTGCTTGTTTTAGTAACTTGTTTAAATAAGTCATTACAACAACATCTTTTACTCATCATGATACATCATGGACATAATTACAACACATAATATAGCAAAGATAACATGTAAATGATATGAACATGAGAAATAAACAAGAAGCATGGTAGGTTTAGGCTTACAACTTTAGGCTTTCTAATTAAAGAAAGGAGTAACTAGTAAGGAAATGGACTTTGATAGACAAGCTTCAACCCTTTTCACTTCAAGCAACCTTTCTACTCTTAGTATTCTTGAAAGATAGATGATAAAGGTTGAGGTGTATTGAGTAGATTTAAACTCAAGAGAAAACACCAAGTATGTTAGGGTTTGGAAGATTTTTGGTGAAAATAAGCTAACTAGGGTTTCTATACTTGAACTTCACTTGAACCTTGCAACAAATTAGAAAGAAATAAGCTAAGGAGAGAGTGTTGTGGTGCGTTTGATGGCCGGCCAAAGGAAGGGGAGGAAGGGGGTATATATAGGTCCATGAGGAGGTTAGAAAACTTAAGATATTTTGGAAAAAAAAAACACATGTAACCATCCAAGACCAACAAGACATGAGATCAAGCCACCAAGGGTGTGACTCCCCCCCCCCTTTGGCGGTTCAAAAGGGATAAGGGGAGGTGAGGTGGCTTGGCTTGGATGATATCTAGATATTTGATGCATTTTGACTCCGGGAAATGCCAACCGTAAATGATTAGGCCTCAAAACGTAAAACCGGGTGTCGTAAAATTATGAAACTTTAAAGTATTGTTAGAAATGTTCATATAGTCCATAATAAAATATAAAATGAGTGGTAGGATCTATCGGGTGCCAAAACCCTGCTAAAAACTGGAAACACGGGTCTAAAACGCGTAATTCGCGTAAAACGCTGAACTGAAAAACGTAAAATTCCAAAACTTTTGGAATTGTCATAAAATGATAGAAAATCATATTTCTATTGTTTATGACGTTTTATGGATATATCGGGATGCTGGAAGGACGTTTAAACCTAGAAGTAAATCTCGGACACGGCTTTGTGATTTTTGCAGAAATGATCCGACGAGCGTCAAATTCTCGGATTATCGTTAAAATAGTTTAACTTACGAGAATATGAAATAAAAATTTCTGAGATGAATAGTGAAAAGTGAATAGTAAATAGTGAATAGTAAAATTTTCAGGAATAAAAGTTAACCTGAAATTGCGAATTGTTACAGTCTCTACCCCTTACGGGGAACTTCGTCCTGAAGTTCTGTGTGTGTCATATGTTGGAGTGGTGTCGATGAAGAGGTGTGGTTACTTATGAGGATTAGAATGATGTAGTTTGATTTGTCGTTTCAGTGTATGGCGTAGAATGAGTTTACTTATGAGAAGTTTGTTCCTAAGAAACATACAGGTGACTGCTCCCAGCATAACATGATCCCTCCTGAATTAGACATAGGTGATCAGGCTATGTATAATTTAGGACCGATAATGTGATGTTCGGTTTAGTCACGTAGTATTCAATCTTGTAAGGCTGATGAGTTTGCTTGTGGTGTAACTAAAGATGATTTGAGCTTTAAAAGTGCATCAAGATCAGAAAGTGAGCTTGTGGAATTAAGGGTTGTGAAGATGATGATGGTGATAAGGTTAAGAAGGTTTGTGTTCTTCATTTTGGTATGTTGAGATTTAGTGGTTTGTGATGAAAGTTGGAAATGAAGGCATGATATTGATTTATAGGGTGGTATCAACGAAGTGATTTTTCTAGGACGGTGGTAGAATATCTTGGAGTAAAAATGATGTGAAACAATAAAGTGATAACAAATTAGCTTGAAGTAAAATTTGTTGAATGGTTTATAAGATAACTGAGTAAGTCACAAAGAATGGTAATAGTCTGCTAAACAATCAATTTGGTTTGGAGATAGAAAGTACAATAGATGAGAATTATCACAAAGAGTCGTTTATTGAACATTAAATATTCTTAAGTCATAAAAACTCCCATTACTAGGGATACACGTAGTACAACATAGTGCGTAAATAAACATGACTGCTAATTTCTAAACTCCATCGTTCTGCAGTGTTGTTGAGATTCTGATAAGCTCCTTCTCCTCTTATCATATATGCTCACCCTTGGTTGTCTTCAACTTGTTGACCTTGGTTTTGGGGACATTGGTTCTTGTAATGTCCACTTTCTCCACACCCGAAGCATATAACTATCGGTTGTGTGTTGCTACCGGTAGCTACATCCTTGACTCTACAATCTCTGGCAATGTGTCCAGTGTTCTGACAGTTGCGACACTTAGCCGGGCAAGGACCTGAGTGGTGGAAGTTACACTTATTGCATAGTGGAGCATTCCTGGTATATCCTGCGCCTCTAGTTGGTGCAGCCATATAAGCCTTTGCGGTCTCTTGTCTTTTGTTTTGCGGGTTGTTGTTTTGAGTTTGGTTGTTGTTGTTATTGTTGTTACTTCCATGATTACCATCCCATGGTCGCTTGTTGTTGTTCCTATTGTTATTGTTGTAGTTGGAGTTGTTGGGGTTATTGGTATTGCTGGCGTTGTTGGTGTTGTTGTTGGTTTGCTTTCGGTTTTCTGTCATTCGTATCACTTGGTCCATGAGGCTGCGGGACATCCGCATAGCTTCATCTAGTTCCGTTGGATTTGCCGAAGTTACATGCCCTTGTATGCTGGATGGAAGTCCCCAGATATATCTTTCCAACAATTTTTCCTTTGTGGAAACCATTGTTGGACAAAGTATCCTTAATTCCTGAAATCGACGATTGTAGGTTATGATATCATTTCCCTTAACCGTATGATCCCAGAATTCAACCTCCAACTTCTGTATTTCACTGCGAGGACAGTATTCCTTGATCATCATTTGTTTCAAATTAACCCAAGTAATTTTGTAGGCATTCTCAATGCCCATGGGTTGAGCAATTGAGTTCCACCAGGACAACGCCTCATTCAACAGAGTACTCGTGGCATACTGAACTTTATCGTCCTCGGTACATTTACTAACCAAGAACACCGACTCCGCCTTTTCGAACCAACGGGTCAAACCTACAACCCCTTCAGTACCCTTGAATTTGAGGGGTTCACATTTCAGGTAGGAAATGAACGAGCAACCCATTGGTACTGTAGTAACATTGGTCACAGGAGGGGTAGTTCCTCCAAGGTTAAGACTGGCAATTCTGGCAGCCTCTGCAGCTATAGCAGCTTCCGCAGCAGTGGCGGCTTCTGCGGCTGCTGCAGCATCAGCAGCTGCTGCAGCATCAGCAGCACCAGCAGCTGTGGTGGCTTCGGCAGCTGCTGCAGCTGCTGCAGCCACGGCTGCTCGTTCCGTGATAAGTGCTGCATTGATACTGTCCTTTACCAGTTTGCGGATGGCGGCTTGCGTCATTGTTGGTGGTGTTTGTTTCTTTGGCGCCATGATTCTATTGTTAAAAAGATACATTGTAAGTAGAGAGTTGTGAAATAAGCATGATTTTTGATAGGAAATGATAGAATAATAATGTTGAAGATTTAAAGGCATAACACATGATAGTATAAAACAAGAGTTTTATTCGTACAACGTTGGTTGATTTATAAAATCGAAACCTATTACAAGGTTCTTCAAAATTTACTAACTGATACTTTCAGTTTAGTAATTACAACGTTAACTAATATCATCATACTAGTCTATTGTGGATTTAGAAGGTCCGAGCAGCTCTGATTGATCGGCAACTTCTTGGTTTAGTGTGTCATAGAGGTACGAGTCGATGAAATTTGAGAAGCTGTAGTTTTCATGTTGACTTTCTTGTTCGATCGATGGTGGTCGAGGTACAATCCATAGTGAGTGATCCAATTCATCACATGTAGGGATATCAAAGGGCAGTGGTAGTGGTGGTGGTAATGGTTCTAGTACATATTCGTATTCATTATCCTCTTCTTCGTCGATTGAATCTTCGAAAAGTTCTTCTTCGTCATCAGAAACGAAGGCATTTACGAAGTCGAATCCGAACTCGGGTGAGGGTGGTAAGACTTGGAAGCTATTAGGTAGAGTGGGCACATAATCGGGAGAAGTGGGTACGCACATGATTTCTATAAGAAGAATTACAATGTTAATATAATTCTATCGTTTATGGGGAGTGCTCAAAATATGACAAGCATATATATAGCAATATGCTAATATGTTTATGTAGCCTAACTTGCATAATAAGTCCATAATCGTCTGGAGGATGGAAGACACGAAGAGCTGAAGGCTATAAAATGTTTTTGTTTGTGATTGTAGTTATAGTTTAGGTCTCAATTAGACCCGTTTCTCTATAACCATGGCTCTGATACCAATCTGTAACACCCCCAATTCATGGACGCAGCGGAATTCGAACTGGGTGTTACTGGACAGCACAATAGTCACAATAATAGAAAACGAACTCCAATTGAGTTGTTTTAAAAGATTTATCATTCAAATTATATAAATATCAGAGGTTACAAAATGAGGTCCCAATTGGTTCCATGTTTACAAATCACATTAAGTGAGTTTTTGAATGATAATAAAGTTTATAGCCCTTTTGAGTATCCGTGTCCTTCCGTGCCATCCTTGATCGTCGTGAACCTGAAATACATGCTTGAGAGGTCAACACAAAGGTTGAGTGGAATTCGTAGAGTTTAGTTAAATCGTTTGAACACAATAATCGTAGTGTGAGCTATAGACTCACACTCATAGTTAGAAAACAAAATCGTTATTTATTTCACTAAGCTCATGGAACCAAAACATTAACATCGAACCAACAAAATTGGCATTATAGAAGCCCTATCAAGGTACTTTTGCCGTTATACCGCTAAATCTCAAATATAGTGCATTTGTGTGAACTCATCGTTGCTCAACACAAATGGGATTCGTCAATCCCAATAGATCTATTCACAATATTCGCGCTCACTAAAGGTAGTGACTAATTGTTCATGATATAGGGACTTCGAACATGGCAATCGTTACTTAGTGATAATAAAACATCGTCGTGAAGCATACATTAGAAAGCATCGTGTTCGAGTAGAAAATAATAGCATGTATTTCCCCCATGGGTTTGTCAAATAGTTAAACAATAGAAAGTGGGGCTACGAACTCACCTTAAGTTATGTAGTGAGTAGTGAATGTGATGGTCGAATCGCGAAGGTTTCTACGAGCAACCTATAATAGAATGTTGCGACTTAGGATCGAAGTAAAGAATATGAAGTAGTGCCTATATATATATCTTGCATTTAGTCCATGATGTGGTATGATGTATTTTTGTAAGTCTTTGAAAGAAAGATTTATGAATATGTATGTTTTGGTATATCGTTTACTACCGTTCGGGCTAACATATTTCAGAAGTCATGTTAGTAAGCGTTCGAGGAGCCAGGATACTTTAATTCGTAAATCCACAACTCATCTCGACGGCTTACGTAATGAACTCCTCACATGAAGCTCCCTACTATTGTAGTAGTTGATAAAGTATATAGATATAAGTTTTGATCCGAAAAAGTTACATGTCCGATATTTGTATAAACTTAGGAAAGTTTATAGTACATGAAGATTGTTATTAGGGGTAGTTTTATAAGTTTTGTATGACCATATGTCTTGGTAAAATCTCATGGTTTCCTTTTATGTGAAGTAGATCCAAATTGCTTGTTCCATATATCGCCAATTTCATTGTTTCATGTTTACGCCTTTGTAAGTTGGTTTGGTCATTTCGTCATGGCCTAGCCATGACCTTTGGTCCTTGTTCCATGGTCATGATACACTACCTTGGTTCTAGCCATGGTGGTGGTCTTGGTTATAGGTCATAATACCTTTTATTCCTTTGAAAGTATGACAATAACTTAGTAACTTAAAATATGTAAATAGCTGTTAAGAAAACTGAGAAATATCTCACTCAGAAGGCGTTTTCAAGGCTTGAGCCTCTTTGTTCCTGAATGAAAACGTGATTCCGGACAACTTTCGTGTTTTAACTTTTTCATGAATCGGACCAGAAAGGCCTCTTTTTGCGTGTTTTAGGTTCTGTCACAGAAATCACAGAAACATTTAGGCAGTTTTGCCGGAAATCTTTGGTAACTTCAAATCGCCATAACTTTTGACTCGTTTACTCTTTTTAGGTGGTTCAAATTGCTATGGTTTTCTTGTTAAGTCCTCTACTGTAATATGTAATAATCCAATATAAAATTTTTACCATTTTGATCAGGTTATACCAAGATATTCACTAGTTTGCTTGTTTTAGTAACTTGTTTCAATAAGTCATTACAACAACATCTTTTACTCATCATGATACATCATGGACATAATTACAACACATAATATAGCAAAGATAACATGTAAATGATATGAACATGAGAAATAAACAAGAAGCATGGTAGGTTTAGGCTTACAACTTTAGGCTTTCTAATTAAAGAAAGGAGTAACTAGTAAGGAAATGGACTTTGATAGACAAGCTTCAACCCTTTTCACTTCAAGCAACCTTTCTACTCTTAGTATTCTTGAAAGATAGATGATAAAGGTTGAGGTGTATTGAGTAGATTTAAACTCAAGAGAAAACACCAAGTATGTTAGGGTTTGGAAGATTTTTGGTGAAAATAAGCTAACTAGGGTTTCTATACTTGAACTTCACTTGAACCTTGCAACAAATTAGAAAGAAATAAGCTAAGGAGAGAGTGTTGTGGTGCGTTTGATGGCCGGCCAAAGGAAGGGGAGGAAGGGGGTATATATAGGTCCATGAGGAGGTTAGAAAACTTAAGATATTTTGGAAAAAAAAACACATGTAACCATCCAAGACCAACAAGACATGAGATCAAGCCACCAAGGGTGTGACTCCCCCCCCCCTTTGGCGGTTCAAAAGGGATAAGGGGAGGTGAGGTGGCTTGGCTTGGATGATATCTAGATATTTGATGCATTTTGACTCCGGGAAATGCCAACCGTAAATGATTAGGCCTCAAAACGTAAAACCGGGTGTCGTAAAATTATGAAACTTTAAAGTATTGTTAGAAATGTTCATATAGTCCATAATAAAATATAAAATGAGTGGTAGGATCTATCGGGTGCCAAAACCCTGCTAAAAACTGGAAACACGGGTCTAAAACGCGTAATTCGCGTAAAACGCTGAACTGAAAAACGTAAAATTCCAAAACTTTTGGAATTGTCATAAAATGATAGAAAATCATATTTCTATTGTTTATGACGTTTTATGGATATATCGGGATGCTGGAAGGACGTTTAAACCTAGAAGTAAATCTCGGACACGGCTTTGTGATTTTTGCAGAAATGATCCGACGAGCGTCAAATTCTCGGATTATCGTTAAAATAGTTTAACTTACGAGAATATGAAATAAAAATTTCTGAGATGAATATAGTAAATAGTGAATAGTAAATTTTTCAGGAATAAAAGTTAACCTGAAATTGCGAATTGTTACATCCCACATTGCCCTCAGGAACCAAATGACCAAGGTTGATATGATTATAAAATGAGATGCCAAACAATCAATGAAACACATGTTTTTTTGGCTTCTAACCAAAGTCATTGTTATGGTTTATTTTTTGGTTGTAATTACTAGTTATAATATTTATAAACAAATTTTTTTTAAAGTATCAATTTTATTTTTTAAAAATTGATGTTTTGAGATAATTTGTTTTTTAAAACATTATAATTTGTATCTAATAATAGTAAAAAGCTTTGAAATGTAAATCCGGTCAAAATATGGCTTTTTCGATAAGGGTTAATATACAAATATGTTACTAAACTTTCTAAAAATGTTCGCCTAAGTTACTGAACTTTCATTTTCTTCACTTAGGTTACTGAACTTATAGGATGCATTTTTTAGTGTTGGTAGGAGTGACTTAATTGTATATTCTTGGATATGTTAAGTAACATAAATGTCGGATTTTTACAAGTTTAGTGTTGTTTATGAATATTTTTGTGAAGTTCAGTGACCTCAAATGTCATGTTTTACAAGTTCAGTAATCTATGTGAACAAAATGAAAGTTCAGTAACTTAGGCGAACATTTTTGGAAAGTTAAGTAACATATTTGTATATCAACCCTTTCAATAATACGCTATAAAATAGTATAATTTTCAATACTTTTTTGGTAAGTTAAACACTATCTGAGCCATCTTTCGTAATTTGACAAGTAAACAACTAAACATCGCACTTCACAAACAATCACAAGACCCACAAATCGCTAGACATCCATCATTATAGATTGTACAGCTAAAGCAAATGTCCCAAAGAGTCTCAACTTACGAGATTCAAACTTAAAACCTCTTACAATGCAAATCGTGTGTATTGAACGTTCATGGTGGTTTGTCATGCCGTTTTTGTTTCAAGCCATAATATATACAATACAATACATGGCGTGGCATTCATATCCCCTAACCGAAGGCGAAAAAGACAATGTTAGATTGTTGCACGTTATTGCACTCTCGAAACTTGTGGCGCCAAGCTTGTCGATTCTCTTTGACTTGAGTGACTTATTAATAGAAAATATTCATTCGACATCCACATTCGTTTATAATACGTAGTAACTCAACCAGCTATATCTGCTTTCCTTGCTCAAGATATCTGTTGGTATCTCTATGACTAGGGTACACGAGTTAAACTTGATTACAAAACATGAAGCTTGATCTAGACTTTATTTTCAAATTCGTTTTCGGTATACTTTCGAACTCAACTCGACTTATATTGGGTCCATTTTGAGTAGCTCATGAATACTTCGCACAACTCGGTTACTTTGTGTATCCTTGTTCAGTGACGCATCAAATTTATCTAATTTTGATTGTGTTACTTGGATGAATACTTCGCCGAGGGTCAAGTAATTCTTTCCGCAACTCCGTTTTTATCCTGCTTTTGTGTAAAATATTAATGCATAATATTTTATAATGGGGTATAAAATGTTGGAGTCACGTGCAACTCATATTCCCCCAATTCATACATAGTTTGTAAAACCCAAACACCCCCTCTCCCTAATATACAAGGCCTAATTTACTGTTCCGATCTCCAGTCAATCCTCGTCATCTAATGCTTACTTCCCACTCATTCGTGTACACATTTCATTTGCTTCTCAACAATCTCTTATATGTGTTCTTCTTGTAAATTACTAGATCCTTTTTTATATTAATCTTTGTTTAATCTTAGTGATATGTATGTTTTGTACTTTTACACCACACCCTCGACTAATTGTAGTTATGTTTGTTAATTCTTTTTAAAATTAATGTTTGTTGAATCATAGTGGTAGCAAATTTATGGGGGTGTTTATTTCGGCTTATATATGGGCTTATGAGCTTATTTGATTTTGGCTTATATTACATAAGCCCCAATTTTGTGGCTTATATTGAGACTTATGGGCTTATATAAGTTTATCATATCGTAATAAACTTATATAAGCCCACAAGTCTCAAAATAAGCCTGAAAATTGGGGCTTATGTTATATAAGCCGAAATCAAATAAGCTCATAAGCCTACATATAAGCCGAAACAAACACCTCCTTATTCTATGGTAGTATTTTTAAAATTGATCTTTATTCATGGACGTTACTTTATACGCATTAGTTAAATTTGGCTATCAAAGATGAACAATATCGCCTTTTTTTAATCATTTCCTGGGTAGATTTATCAATTTTACCAAACAACTTAGTTACATTTAATTTCTCAATCAATTTCATTTCCCTACATTTCAGTTCTCTACTTCATTTATTTTCTGTAAATTTCTCTCTACCAAATGTGCCCAAATAGTCCATTGTCATTCAATTTCGACCCATTTATTTCGATGGGCTGATCGGGTCATGTTTCATCTTTAACAGGTCAAACTAGTAAATGAAATAAGCTGCTTAAAATAAAATGGGTTGGTCGCAAGTCTCCCAAACTATATCGCATCAGATTTTAAATATTATTTTATTAATAAAACTGGGTTATCAATGTACTAATACGATTTTTTTTAATCGTAGTCAGTTAGTCACACTAATTATCAATCAACAAGTTTAAAACTTGACATTTTTTTAGGTTGACCTGTATCAAAACTTGTTTTAGCCACAACCCGTGTTATGTCGTTACACAATCCGCCCATTCGATCACATTCTATATCGTATACTTTTTTATCATGTTTTTATGACAACAATCTCCATTTTTCTAGAGTAATGAAGGTGATGGAACCTTAATTCAAGGGTAGATTACCGGGATGCTTCTAGTCACATTTTTTTGGCCGAAGATGGAGTTGTTTGTTACAACGCGTTTTTGGTAAGCAATTACATTTGGTCTCACTAGAGTTAAAAGGAACTTTATTAGCTTAGAACATTCATGTTTACATTACTACATGTACATACAGGGTAGGTTCATATTTACCTTTTTTTTTAGAATCACAATTTTTAACTATATCACAACATTTACATCACAAATCTATCATATATGTTTTAAGTAGGACTTGAACCAACAACCATTTAGTTTAGGAGCTTTTTACCATTAAAACACAAGCCCTTTGGTATTTACCCGTTTTACTTAGTTTGTCTTTACCATATAGCTTTTTGACTTTTTTGTCTATAGTACAAAGAAAATGTCCATTTGAATAATTCAAAGTTTGATTAATATAATGAATTACAAAGTAACAAAACATCACTGTCATGTGTTCACCTTCTCACCAATTATTCTCACCAACTGCGTACAATATTATCTTATTAGACACTTTTCATTACTACTAGTCCTGTTTTGAAATTTATTTCCGGATATTATTAAACCCGTTATGTATTATAGTAGTAATGAAAGGCGTCTAATATTATACTATAAATATTGTTTGTAGTTGGTGAGAATAATTGGTGAGACGGTGCACATGACAATGATGTTTGTTGCTTATTCCGTATTTATTATACTAATCAAACTTTGAATTATTCAAAAGGACATTTCCAACAAAAATGTGAAAAAGCCAATTGTCTTCACAATAATGCAAAAAAAAAAAAAAAAAAAAAAAAAAAAAACTCCACCAACCCGCACACTTGTTCACATCTTCATCAATATATACAAACACAAACCGAACTGATTTTTATGTATATCACCCTAACACTACTTCACTTCTTTCTGTAACAATCCACAACCACAAACCCTTTTTTTTTGTTCAGATAAACAAACATGATGTCTTCAGTCAATCATGACGACTTTGCTCACTTAAAAATCCCCCTTGCAGATGTAATATCTGCCACCCACAACTTTGATGACGGAAATTTAATCGCAGAATCTGAGTTTTTAAATGCTTACTGGGGACAGCTCTTGTGGTCCGGTGAGTTGATTAAAATTGATGTTCGGAGGTTTAATAAAGAATGGTATGATGAAAATGAACAACTGTTTTGGATGGAGATTTCAATGCTTTCTAGTCTAAAGCATAAAAATGTGGTTTCATTAGTTGGGTTTTGTGATGAGAATGATGAGAAGATCATCATTACCAGGCGTGAGACGAAGGGAAGTCTCAGCAATCATCTAAGTGACCCGATGCTTTTGACATGGGTGCGAAGATTGGAGATATCTGTCGGTCTTGCGCATGCACTGAGCTACATTCATTATGACGAGCCACGTGATTTTAGCGTAATACATCGGTACATCAGCAGTGCCACAGTTTTATTAAATGATAAATGGGAGCCCAAGTTATCTATATCTATACTTTCCATGAAGATTGAAGCATCTCAGAGGCATGATTCATTCTGTGTTGACGAAGTTTGGGGTAGGGTGGGGTATACAGACCCAACATATATAGAGACAAAGAGTGTAAGCCACAAGTCAGATATGTACTCCTTTGGGATAGTATTGATTGAACTACTGTGTGGCAGGAAATCAGTTATTGACAGCCAAGATAATAAGTATCTGGGTCCCGTGGCCATTACCCATTACAGAGAGGAAAAGCTCAATCAAATAATTGACCCTGGTCTGCTGAAACAAATGGACCCGCAGTCATTCGACATCTTCTCGAAAACAGCGTATGACTGCTTGAATGACGAACCATCCCAACGCCCAAATATAGATGAGATTGTCCCAAGACTAGAGAAAGTGTTGGAGCTCGCACGCCAAAACAGGCCTGTAAGACTTCTTTTTTCTGTTTCATCTTTTTATCACAATAATTAATAGCCCTTTGATGTTGTGTCTTCCGTTGCTGGACATTACTGAATATTACTACCCCTAATATGCAATGCTAACAAAACAGGCCTGTAAGACTTCTTTTTTCTGTTTCATCTTTCTATCACAATAATTAATAGCCCTTTGATATTATGTATTCCGTTGCTGGACCTCACTGAATATTACTACCACCAATATGTAATGCTAACAAAACTCAAGTTAAGATATGACCATATTTGCTCTGTTATTTTAAGAAAAACATGGCAGGCGTTTGGCCTATCGAATATTTTCAAGTTTTGGCTGTGATAAAAGTTATATAAAAGTGTATCACTTGAGACTATTTTACTTTCAAAAAATCAGCGTCATAAGTTTGGAATAGCTACTATTTTGACACCAAAAGAAATGTATATAGGATGTGACTTTAACAATAACCTCTTCAGGGGCAAAATGTAATGAAACATTCCATAATCAAACAGCAAAAGAACTTTATTGTAAAAAAAACAACTTTATCAATGGGCTTTATAGATTAGAAAAAGAGGATTAAAAGAAGGGACGTTTGGTGGAAGTCACTTATATACAATGATGCATCTCACATCCTTTTGTAACCTAAAGTCTGTTTTTGTGATAGATACACTCTCCGCCCGACCACCTTGCTCACCTAAGAATCCCCCTTGAAGATATAGAATCCGCCACCAACTACTTTGCAGAAGAAAATGTCGTAGGCAGAGGTGGATTTGGAAAGAGATACAAGGGACAACTCTCTTGGTCCGGTGAGTTGATAGATATCACTGCTCGGAGGCTAATTAATAAAGAATGGGATGAAAAAGAACAACAGTTTTGGACAGAGATTTTAATGCTATCTAGTCTTAAATATAAGAATCTTGTTTCTATTGTTGGGTTTTGTAATGAAGTTGGTGCAGAGACCATCATTTACAAGCACGAGTCCGAGGGAAGGCTCAACAACTATCTAAGTGACCCGGTATTGTTGACATGGGTGAAAAGATTGGAGATATCTGTGGGTGTTGCGCATGCATTGAGCTACATACATTATGACGAGCCACGCAATTTTAGCATTATACATCGAAACATCAGTAGTGAAACAGTACTATTGAATAATGACTGGGAACCCAAGTTATCAGAATTTCAGCATTCCATGAAGATTAAAGCATCTGAAAGAAACTATTCTTTCCATACTGATTCAGTTTGGTCTACAAAAGGGTATACATGCCCAACATATGCACACACTAGCAATGTGAATCACAAGTCAGATATCTACTCCTTTGGAATGGTATTGTTTGAACTACTGTGTGGTAGGAAATCAGTAAGTGACGGTCAAGATAATAAGTATCTGGCTCCCATGGCCATTTTTCATTATATCGAGAAAACACTCGATAGTATAATTGATCCGGATCTATTGAAACAAATAGATCCTCAATCATTTGACGTTTTCGCAGAAACAGCGTATAGCTGCTTGAATGAAGAACAATTGCAACGCCCAAATATAGATGAGATTGTCGCAAGACTTGAGAAAGCATTGGAACTCCAAATGGCAGGCGAAAATAGGCATGTAAGGCGTTTTTTTTCTCTTCAAATCTGTATATATATATATCATAATATCTAGTATATTCAGGATAACTTATTATTAATAATTAATAATGATAGTCTACTTATTACTGTTTTTATGATGCTAAAGGAATACTCAGTAGTTGCGGCCGAAGTTGAAGGTACATCATCCGGTCAAGAGAAGGTAATTTTTCTTATAACACTTTTTAAAGTAGTCTGTATCTCCCAACATTTTTGTTCTTCGATAAATGTTTATAATTGAGTAATTTGCCTCAGTTTAGTGTTTCACCCTGTGAATTTGCACAAATGGTAATGGTGCCCTGTTTGATACATATAGGGCTCAGTGACCTCCGTCTTCAGAGGCGTTGAATCCCATACCAGCAAAAAGACAATGTCTTCCCTCAAGATCTTTCACATTTACGCCTCAGCTATGAAGATATAAAATCCGCAACTAACGATTTTGATCATGAAAATTTCATTAAAGAATTTGAGTTTGGATGGATTTACAAAGGCCGTCTCTTGCGTTCCGAAAAGTTCATCGATATTATTGTGAAGTGTCTCTTCTAAATTTGTAGATGATAAGAGAAAAACAATATGGACGGAGATTTCAATGCTTTCTAGTCTCAAACATAAGAATCTGGTGTCTTTTATTGGGTTTTATGAGGGCAAGAATAAGTATATCGTATACAAGAAGGAGGCTAACGGAAGTCTAGACAGTTATCTAAAGGACCAGACCCTCAAATGGATGCAAAGGTTGAAGATATGTGTTGGTGTTGCAAATGCATTGAGTTACATCCATTACGATGTTGGACGTGATTTTAGTGTCATACATTGCAACATCAAGAGCTCGAATATTCTACTAGATGACAAATGGGAACCCAAGTTATCTGGTTTTGAGCTTTCGTTGAAAAATACAGTAGCTCGGAGGCAACGTCTTCTTCTTAGTCGTGATATTGTTCAGAACGTATACCTAGACCCAAAATATAAAAGAACTGGGGGTGTGACCCACAAGTCAGATGTGTATTCGTTCGGTGTTGTATTATTTGAAGTCCTGTGTGGAAGGAGTGCAGTTCTTCCAGATGAAGAGTTGGGAGAGGGGTTATTAAGTCAGCTAGCCAAATCTCATTTAGATGATATGATTGATCCACATTTACGAGAACAGATGGACTCCGAAGCATACAAAATCTTTTCAGAGACAGCATTTTACTGCATACAAGAGGAACGAGCAAAGCGTCCGCATATAGATCAGGTTGTCAATAGACTTGAGAAAGCTTTGCAACTCCAGTGGAAACATGAAAATCCAGTTGACAGTACATCATCCAATCGTTTGAAGGTAATTAATGTTACTCTTCACACAGGCACTAATATAATGTTACTCTTTTCCTTTTTTCTAGAAATGGCAAAACAATTTTACAAAAGGCACCCAAGAAGGGAAACCAGTAACAACATAAAGATAAAAACTTTCATGAGGGAGGAATAATTAATTAAAAGACAAGAAATCTTCATTTCAATTTTGACATAAATTTTATGGATGAAATCATTTTCCTACTAGTTAAATTGAAACAAATCAACTGTTGCTTTTGAACGTTTTCATATTTTCTAAATGTTAATCAATTATAAAAACTTTTTTTTTTTTTTTTTTTTTTTTTTTTTATTTCACTCCGATCCTTACTAGCATTAACAAGGTGATGCATGACTCCATAATGTTGCAGGAGAAGAACTTTGAACACTTGAAGATTGGACTAGATGTTATAAAGGAGGCTACCGAGAACTTTAACGACGCACATTGCATTGGGTCAGGCGGATTCGGTAAAGTATACAAAGCAGATCTTGAACATTTCGATGGCAGTAATTCCTCATCAATAGAAGGTGTGAACAAGTGCGATTTACCAAGAAAACGAAGCACGGTAGCCATAAAGCGCATTCACAATCAAGAAGGAGAACAAGGATTCATTTCAGAAATTGAAACTCTAACTACTTGTAAGCATGATAACATAATCTCTCTTCTTGGCTTTTGTTATGAAGGTAACGGGGCAATGATCCTGGTTTATGAGCATGCTTCGAAAGGTAGTCTTGAAAGCTATTTGGGAAGCAGTGATAGAATGACTAATCTTAATTGGGTGCAACGTCTAAATATATGTCTTGATATTGCACATGGTTTGAAATACATTCACAACAACACAGATCATGGCAAACGAAAGATGATACATCGTGATATCAAGAGCGATAATATTCTGTTGGGAGATAATTGGAAGGCAAAGATTGCGGATTTTGGGCTCTCCAAATTCCACCCAGCAGATCAAGTGGCCAGCACTATCTATACCAATAGGATTGCAGGTACATATATGTATTTGGATCCAGAATATGAGAAGGATGGTAGATTAAATAAGAAATCAGACATTTACTCATTTGGAGTAGTGTTGCTCGAGATCTTGACTGGGAGTTTGGCCTATGATTCTGTATACACCAAGGTGAATGACAAGGGAATTGCACCCATTGCAAGAGATCATTTTGAAAAGGGAACAATAATCACTACTACAAAAAGAATTATTTGGAACGCATTTTTTGGAACGGTTTCTAGTTGAAGCGATCGAAAAATTAAAAAAGTGGGGCTTATAGATAAACAGATTTTATGGAACGCGTTTATTGGAACGGTTTTTAGGTGAAGTGTTCCAAAAATTCAAAAAGTGGTATCAAAGTGTTTTATGGATCGTTTGTTTGAGAATGAAAAAAAAAAAAAAAAAAAAAAAAAAAAAAAAAAAAAAAAAAAAAAAAGTTTGTTCCATATTTTATGGATCGGTTCAGCGGAATGAGTAATATGAAATTATTTGTTCCATATTTTATGTTATCAAAATTCATGTATTTTAGCTTTACATTATCTGCTAGTCTTGCAATGGTACTTCTTCTTAATCATTCTCGTCACTTGATCATAACAAAAGCTTTGAACAAACTAAAGCTCTCAAAGCATATGCTCAGTTTACTTCCATATATAGGTAAATTGATATGCTTACATTTTTATATTACTAAGTATTGGCTTAGCGCATTACGTTTTTATGTTTAAATGACCATGTATTATTCGTAAGCTCCATAATCTTTCTACATCCAAATATTAGTTAATGTACTCGGGCTTTACTGCATTCCGATTTGAATTTATGTAACCCATGTCTCGTCAGTTTATAAAGTCCAGGTTTCGTCATCGTGGCCCGTGGGTGTCGGCTGTGCTTTGGACTTCTTGCATGGTATTGTTGGGGGTGGTATATCGACCTCGGCTAGAAATTCTGACATGATTTGCCCTTTAATTGAGTGCATGGATCCAAAGGTGATCTCGTGTTCACTTAGCTCGATCGCCCATTTTGACATTCTGCCTATGTACTCGTGGTTCGATGGAACCTATTTCAAGGGCTTGTCTATACCTTTTAAATCACCTTGATGATAGTAGTAGGGTGAACACCAATTTTTCCAGTGGAGGGGAGTTGACTTGTACATCTTGTAGAATCTTGCTGAAGAAGTAGATTGGCTTTTGGACCTTGTCTCGTTTCGCTAAGAGTACTGACCAGATTGCCTCCTGGGATGTTGCCAGATGGTAAGAGTTTCACCTGGTATTGGAGCCGTCAGGGTGGGTAGTTCGTTTAGGAACACCTTGAGGTCTTGAAATGCTACTTCAGCCTCTTCCGTCCACTTCTATACCTTTTTCTTGTTATATTCGATTAATACTTTGAATAATAGCAACTGCTTTTTTGATGCTCGTGAGAGAAACCGGATGAGAGCTGCGAATTACCCGTTTAACCTTTGTAACTCTCTCAGGTTCTTAGGAGGAGCCATGTCTAGTACTGCCTGAATCTTTTTGGGGTTAGCCCTGATTCCCGTGGCGTCGATTATGTGACCCAAAAACTGGCCCTCTTCTACTCTGATTATGCATTTGGCTGGATTTAGCTTCATGTTGATACACCAAAGGTTTTGGAAGGTTTTGATAATGTCATGCAATAGGGCATCTTCTGTCTTGCTTTTGATAACTATGTCATCAACATATAACTAAAGGTTGACGTATATCTGAGATTTGAATTCTCGATATACCAATGCTTGGTAGGTGGCACCTACGTTTTTGAGACCGAAAGGCATTTTGATGTAGGGGTAGAGACCCTAATTGGTGAAGAATGCTATTTTTCTTCATCAGATTCCTTCATTAGAATTTGGTGGTATCCCTTGTACGCATCAAGGAAGCACTTGTATTTGAAATCAGCTAACGACTTTACTTTTTAGTCGATGGGTGGTAAATGGTAGTTATCTTTTGGACATGTCTTGTCTAAGCCTGTGAAGTCCACGCACATGCGCCATGTGTCATTGACTTTCTTGACCATTACTGGGTTTGAGACCCAGGTTTGATATTTGACTGGTTGTAAGATGCCTGCATGGATTAGGTCAGTGACCTAGGAATCCATGGCCTGAGATCACTCTATAGAAACATTGCATCTCTTCTGCCTGATAGGTGGTGCATATTGGTTTAAACCCAGGTTGTGCTCTGCGATCTCTCTGATGTTGCTTTCTGCTACCGCGGCTGCCAGACTTGCGTCTTTACCCACGTAGTCGCTTTTAACTGTAACGATTCCCCCTTGTGTTGGGAACTCTACTAAAGACCTAATGGTGGGAAATTCCATGCTGAGCTATTGAATCGTTTTCCATCCGAGTATGACATTATACTTGGATGTAGATTTGGTTATGTGAAATTGTAACAAGATCGTTCTCAATAGCGGGTATGTTCCTACTGTGAGGTTATCATTGCTGTTATGACTACTGGATCGGATGATGGTATGAACGCGTCCCACAGAATACTTCTCGGTGGGGTACGTTGCCAGTCTCCATGACCTCATTACTTCTTTTTCAGCCTAAGTGCCATGACTGAATCATGTTGACATTCACGATCTGTCCCATGAAGGATTTTGGTTCCTTTTGGGCATTGTTCTCTACTATGTGTTGTGTACCATGGTAGGCAAATCTAGGTTGACCGACTAAATGCTCTAGGTGTAAGGTAGGTTGCATGTTATGGCCAGGGAGTGGACTAAATGCTCTAGTTGACTTGATGGACTTTACTGGCGGTCGTTAGTTTGGTTACTTGGTGATAGTGAAGTGCCAGTTCAAAGTTGTACTATTTTTTCCTTTTGCAAGGTTTTTCCCTTGGGGTTTTTCTTGGGAAGGTTTTTAAGGAGGCAGTCTCAGCTGGCGTATTATACTCCTAGTTCGCAGCTGTAGGCCTTGTTCGGTGTTGATGGTTTGTTGAAGTGGTTTTTACCTATTGGTGTTCTAGTTCGAGTATTTAGCTAGTTCTTTTCTCGGTTCGTAGCATGTCACAATCGAGTTTTTTTAAAGGCAATATATTTTTATAAAATTAAAACTAGCAATATGCTATGAATTACAACAATCTCGACAATGACCCTCACAAACTACACCAACCATAAACACAACCCTTGACAAACGAACCTAAGCTAAACAACATCAACCTCAAAGGCATAAACAATTACGACGACTCTAGAATCTCTATCCAAAACGAGCTTGCATTGACAATGGAGAATATCTAACAATTAAAGGAGTGGACATCCCGCCTTCAAACTCTAGCACAACACCTAACCACTTAAGGGCAACACCCGACTTAGAAACATGGATATGGGTTAAAAACACACCCACGAACATGAAACACGACCTTGACATTGCCTTGAAACCTCACACAAGATACCAACCATGCAAATAACTCGAGTGGTGGTCGAATGATGTGTAAAATCCATTGACGAAGATGAAAACTCCATAATTGTAAAATCACCACACGTCAAAAACTACCCGACCTTTGCTCACTTGAACCCGACACCTCGACCCTCCCGGAACTACTTCAACCGGCTCACAACTACATGAAATATCTAGACACGCGCAAGATCCGCACTACAAACTCTACATCTAAACAAGGGAAGCCAAACCAACCCGCGCACTCACCATAACCACGACCTCACCATCACATGACCTCACCATCACCACGACCTCACCAACACCTGATCTCACCATCTACACAACCTCACCAACACCTGACCACACAAACACCATGACATCACTCAACACCATGACATCACTCAACACCACGACCTCACCAACACCTGACCTCACCATCTCCAAACGTCACCAAACACCTGATCTCATCATCTCCACGACCTTACCATCACGACCACACCAACACCTGACTTCACGATCCCAACCATACCAACACAACACCTGACCCCACGACCATGACCTCACCGACACCACTACCACACAATCTCCACGACTTCACCATCACCACCACGACCTCACCAACACAACACCTGACCTCAACAACACCACGACCTCACCATCGCCTGACCTCACCGTCACCACGACCTCACCATCGTCTGACCTCACCATCTTAACCTCCCGATCTGAACCCCATATCCACTTCGACCAAAAACAACTGGTCTGAATGACCGAGCATACCGATCCAAAAAACCATAACCACAAGGATCCTATAGAAAATGATACTAAAAAATCGCCAAAAGACAATCTAAAAAATCTTATTTATTCAAAAATTGAAACGAAATAGTAAATTATCTACATAGAAGAGGGATTGGAGAGGGTCTCTCCGGACTGCCGGCCTAAGCCGACGGCCGTAGAGACGATGGTGGCGGCGGCGGGTTTAGGGTTAGGGTTGGGATTGTTTTTTTTAGAGAGAGGTTGGGGGAATTTTTTATTGTGTGTGCATAGTGGCAAAGAAAAAACTAGAGATCGATGGCAACGTCATTCCACAATCGAGTTTTTTGTTTAGTTGTTCAAGCGTTGCATGATGTTAATGTGGTATTTCATCCACATTCAATTGTACTTCAATTTTTTGTGATAAATATATTTTACCGGGGTAATCCCCTTTACCAAAAAAAAAAAAAAAAAAAAAAAGTTCTCTGATACTCTCTCTGTCTCAAAATTATTTTCCATATTTCCTTTTCGAAATATCTCAAATTAATTGTCCATTTTATTTTTTAAGTAAAAATTAGAGAATTTAGTGGGGCAATATTTTATTTAAGTGACTGAAAATTAAAGTGACCACACTTTTATTAAAGTATATGATTATTAAAGTATATGATTTTTGTCTCATGACAATAATTTTAAGACGGAGAGAGTAGCAAATATAACTTTTTTAATGTATTAAAATTTCAATTTAGCAGTAATACTATTAAATAATCTAAATCACGACAAACTTTATCTTATAAGACATTTTATATGTTAACCATTTATCTTATACGATTTACATAAAAGAATTTAGTGTTAACCGTCTAAATTATAGCGGTAAAATTGGCGGGTTAATCTTCTAGCTTGTCACCCACTTGTCCTCTCCTTCACAGCAACAAAACCACCCACAATCCCAATTTTAACCACTACATGTTACATATTTAAATAACCGATTCAACACCAATTTCCAAAAACAAAAAATCAAGCTAAATCTTCCTTGACATTTTCTTACTTTTAGGGGTAAAATTAGGGTTCAAGGTTTAAAGCTTTTCACTCAATCTTGTAAGGTAAATATTCTACACTTTTACTTCATTAAACGCATGAAATTAGTTATATTTTTCAATTAGGGATTCGTTAATTTTTTGTCGAATGATGATGTTAATGTCAAGTGCTAGTGGTCCAAGGTCTGATTATTTGCAAGAGTACGCCCGAAACTATGCTTGTTATAATATAGTTTTAATTAACTTGCATTATTTTTACTAAGATGTTTAAATTTTTTGTGTAGTTCTCACTGGGTGTTATTTTTAATTTACCCTAAGACAAGGATGGGATACATATTCGATTCATACAATCGAGATAAGAAAAAGACCCCGAAAGGTTAGTAATTTCTAATATACACATTGCATTAACAATGGAAGCGTATAATATTTTAACTTAAGACTATTCTTGTTTAGGGCTTTTGACAACTCATTCAAGTGGACTATGCTAGAGGTAAATCATCTACTATTTGCGTGTATACTAGTTTTTAAATTTATATACATATAATATATAATGTATAGTTTGTTATTTGATCATAGTGTAACCCACAAGTAGAGTTGTGGGAATAGTTTGTTATGTGATAGAAGCTTGTTTTTGAAACTTCGTATATAAAACAAAAAACCATCCCGGAGCAGGTAAATGTTTATACACTTTGTTTACTTGCAATTTAATCCAATCGCTTATGTGAAATAATTAACGTTTTATCTTATTATGTTTATAGCTTCATGATCTACAATAGCTTTAAGGCAAGATGAGTTGGACGGGTAGGCACTCAATGGGGGAGCAAAGTTTTCGCGGATTATTGCAATGACGATTAAGCCTAGTTGCTGTTGTTGGTTTCTTAGTGTGTAGTTTGAAGGTTTTAGTTGCTTGTGATAGGTCTTTGTCTTCAATCTAGTAGGATCCTTGTTTTCATGTAAGTAGGATGTTTCATGCAAGTTTATGTGGATCTTCTGTTTGTTGATGGCTTGTGTCTTTGTATGGCTAGACCATTTTTTTTATTTAGTGATATGTTGCTTTTGAAATGAAGTTGTTGGAGTATTTTTTTTTTCTTTTTTGTGTCATGGTTGTCTAATGCTATAATTTTACCAATTGTCAAATATAAATCCATTTTATGGAACGCCCCAAAAGACAAAAGAAACTCATTTTAAAGAACGTTCAAAAAGTGAATTTGAAGTTCAAAAGAAACCATTAAGGAACGGATAAAAGACACCCGCACCTGTGAATTTGAAGTTCAACAGAAACCATTTTAAGGAACGGATCAAAGAAACCGTACCTTAAAATTTTTTTTAGGAACGGTTAAAAAACCGAACTAAAAAAGAGTTAGTCTTTTAGAACGCTGTTTGTTAAGACGGTTCAAAATCCGTTCCTAAAAATCTTTTTAACCGAACCAAATAATCCTTTTTCCACTAGTGAATGGAAATTGTTGATCACAAGATAAAGGAGGAGACCGATGAACATGTCTTTTCTTTAAGTAAAGGACCCAATAAAGAGTCTTTGGACATCTTTTTAGACATCGCATTTCGATGTGTAGCAGAAACTCAAGCGCAACGTCCAACAATAGAAGTTGTCATCCAAGAACTCAAAAAAGCGTTGAACTTTCAGGTAAGTAAATAATTTAAAAGACAACTTATTAATTTCTTCATATTCTTGATAGTAAAATGTGACATATCATACATTATACTTTGTGTAAACAACATTTTCTCAAACTGTTACTCATTAGTATATATATTTCTTAAGGGTATCTAACTACTAGTATCTCACTATATACAACAAATCAATCTCACAATGTCTTAAGCAGGACTCACCCACAACCATTTGGTTGGGGAGCATTCTCACACATGGGGTACCATTTGGACACAAGCCTTTGGTACTCAATTAAGATCTTACTGTTTAAGTTTTTTATTAGTAGTTAAGTTTGAGATTTGTTGTTTTGATCTTAAACTTTTATGTAAACATAATAATTTAAATTTATACCATGCTAATGAGTCACCGGTAAACCTCCTCCCTCTTTTCTTCCATGTATATATATTTTTCTTTAGTGTAGAAATTGCAACAACTAACCTTGATTTGCGTTGCAACCATAACTTTGACATGAACTTGGAGACTGATTTTTTTTTTTTTTTTTGATATAACGGAATCTTGTATGGCAAGTAGTTTCAGTTTGTTTTTGACTTACTACATCGACTGACTGTCTGATGATTCACAGGAGAACCACAAAGACGACCTCAAACTGTCACTTAAAGACATAAAGTCGGCGACACAAAACTTCAGCCAAGACAATATCATTGGACAAGGAGATTTTGGGAAAGTATATAAAGGAGTAGCTACTCACTCTCATGGACATATCTTTGCTGCAAAGCGCTTGGATAGGAAGTCTGCTGAAGGAGAAGCTGAATTTATGACAGAGCTGGAAATCCTTATGGAGTATAAACATGAAAATGTCATTGGTCTTGTAGGCTACTGTGATGAAGAGGATGAGAAAATTATTGTTTACGAGTATGCATTGAGAGGAAGTCTTGATAAGTACTTGAACAATGATAGTCTTACGTGGGTAATGCGGCTAAAAATATGCATCAATATTGCAATCGGGTTGGAGTTCCTTCATGGAAAGGGTTCAAGTCCAGAAATGGTGATACATAGGGACATCAAAAGCAGCCACATACTACTGCTTGATGATTGGAAAGCAAAAATTACTGATTTTGGGCTTTCCTTCGTTTGTCCAACAAATCATGATGCGGACTATGTCATCGACAATGTTACAGGCACAATTGGCTATCGTGACCCATTACACTCGAAAACAGGCTTCTTAACTAAAGAATCTGATATATTCTCACTGGGTGCAGTTTTATTTGACCTATTGTGTGGGAAACTATCATCCATAGAACTAGACGATGAGTATCTTTATTTACCCTTTTTGGCTAAACAACACTATCATGTCAGAAAACTTGATAAGTTAGTGTTTGAGGGTATCAAAGAACAAATTGTGCCACAGTCATATACTACATTTACAAGGATTGCGCTTCAATGCTTACATCACAGGAGAGAAAGACGGCCAACAGCGGGTGAAGTGATAAAACAACTTAAGAAAGCATTGGAATTCCAAGTAAGTATTTATAATTATTTCAAATCAGGCTACCATTTCTTTCACATACAGATCTAAAACTATATTTATGGATATTCAAACAAGTGTTGTTGAACCATAAAACATGATAAATAAACATATATCTTAATAGGACACTTTTTTTTATTACTCAAAACAAAAAAATAAATCAAATGTCAAAACGAAAAAGACAACAAGTTTCAATGATCCAGAAAAAAATGTGTTGTCTATGTTTAGTAGAAGGTCTGTAGTTGTTTCTTCAATGATAGAAATGTAAATGTATGAAATATGAGCTTATTAATTGTATAATGAATGTACAGGAGGATTACGAGATATGGGAGTCGAAATTGCCTAAAGACTACAAAGAAATAATCCAGATGTCAAGGTGCCCTGAAGATTATTCTAACATCAAGAAAGAGGATCTTTACAACATCTTTTCTAAAGGAATCCTCCTTCAACAGGACAAAGTGGTAATCAGTTCATTCTCAAATCTCAGTTATATTTTTGTGCATCCTGTGTTCTATATATCCTTTAGTTTAATAGGGATGAATCAAAATCATGCATGCATTTACACATCATAACATTGAGTATTTTTTTTTTTTTTTTTTTTTTTTTTTTTTTTTTTTTGTGTGTACGTGTGTGTGTGTGTGTGTGTAACAGTTGCTGTCATTTGATGGTATTGGAGAAAGAAATGCAGTGGTTTCGGCAACAATGTTTTCCTACAAAAACAGTTGTCCACATAAGTGGAAATCTCTTCCAGAAACAAGGTTATTCTCTCTACCTCTCTTGGTACATATACATTGTTGTTAAATGCATAAATTTCTGCTCTAATCTGCAATCTAATATGATCAACAACTTTTAGAATAAGAAATATAAACAACTGAGTTTCATAAACAGATCTAATACAAAATTGTTATACTCGAAGAAGAGTAAATAGTAGATGTTTTGTAACTCGTACACATTCAGTCCTACAACGTCTTATATCTTTATATATCAACTCTAAAGTCTCTTGAAGCTTTAGTTTATTTATATGTTGAACCTTGATATTTACTGAAAATACACAAAAAACTTTATAAGTTTAAAACATAATAATGATCAAGCTTAAGGTTGCATGACATGTACTTTTTCGCTCATCAAAAGGAATGGAAATTCATTCTTCAAACAAAAATATATTTTTGATAGGAATTGGATTACATAGTGCCCATTTTGAAAAATCTGTATTATATGTTAACTTAAATGACTGTTCTTCCTATATAATACTAATTAAAGGGTGAATAACATGGGTAGAGCTACTTTAAAGTATGCATTTATGGAATTCATATATAAGATTTTAGACAAAGGTCAAGGGTTCGATCCTCGCCCCTTGCAAGGCTGGAGGTCCTTTTCTACCTTTGGTAGAACTGGAAGCAGCCTCTCTACCTTAAGTAGGGGTAAGGTTGTCTACATTTCAACCTCCCCCATACACCGTGGAAGACGGTATTGGGACCCATAACCCTTGGAAGACGGTATTTGGAGTTACTTTACTTTTCTTATATATAAGATTTTAGTCTTCTTAACAGATTCTAACAGTCTCAGATTTGGAATCTGGGGTGTTGTGTATGATATTTACATGTTGCTTGTAGTCGATATGTACTCTGTTGTATGTTGCTTGATTCTGTATTTTTTTTTCTTTTTTTCTTTTCAAAACGTGGTTGAGGTATGCCCTGTGGACCCTCTATTTTAAGATACAATAAGTTTGAGTTTTGAATTTAAGTCTTTTCCCAATTCCCAAAGAAATTGTTTTCTCGTTTATTTTGGTTTAGAGAAATACTAAATTCTAAAGTAGAAGTGTACATTCGGGGAATAATGGTTATGACTGACTCGTACTTGAATATTTATAACATGTGCAGATTTGAGTCAGTAGTAGAGATGTCAGATGTTTCCAATTTGAACATCGAAATTAAGACAGATACTCGATTATTATCTCTGAATGCTTTTTATGGGGTCTATTTACTCTTCAAACTCCGTGATTCAAGAAAAGTTTCAACTATACCGATGTATGTTAATCTAAAGTATAGAGTGGGATCCGAAAATCTACATGCATATTTTGCAAAACAGAGAGACGAAGAGTGGATGATGATCGAGTTGTACAGATTCTTAAATCAGAACGAAGATGCCATGTTTACGTTTCTAATAGAGAGCTTTTCGTCGTGCTATTGTGGAGATGGTGCGATTTATGTCGAAGGCATAGAATTTCTAGCCATTGACAAAGTGAGTTTAGAAATATCCCTGGGCTCCATTCTAAATTATTTTGTTTATATATAAAAATCATGTCTATCCTGTGTATTTAACACAATTGTACACAGGTGAAACATGAAGAAATCGGAAAGTTGAAGGATGTCTTGGAATCAAACTTCAATGTGGATCGCGTGCAACAATTGCCAGCCAACTTTGAAGAAATATTTGAGATACACAGAAACTATGATGAGTTGTTTTGGTTGGGCGAAGTAAACGGGAAGAAACTTCTTGTGGTTTCGGCAAAGGCAGCCCTATACAAATTTCCTAATGCGGATCTCTTTACTTCAAAACCATCATCCCAGTCAAGGTTTGCTTTTTTGAACTAGATTTGGCATGTTTTCCTTTGAGCAGTAAACTTTCCTAATTGTACATTCACAATGTGCACATCTAATCTTATCCAAATATTTGAAAATGTTTTACAAAAGAAAATAAAACTACTGCAGATTTTTTAATTTAAGGCCAATCTTCTTTATTGTCTAGTAAAATACTGAACATTTGTGTATAAATGGTTGACAAAAGTATCACATCTTGATTTGTCTTTTTTGTGCCTTCAAAATTAACATTGTTTCTAGTATGTAATCATAATATGTATAGTACATGCAGATTTCAAGAGGTGATTGAGCTTTTGCCACAACAAGTATTCTATATTAATTGCACGATTAGAAGTCAAATGTTGTCGGCCGATACAGAATACACGTGTTATCTTGTATTCAAGCTTTCAGAAGAATGTCACGGACTGCATAATCCGGTGAAGGTACGGGATCTACTCCACCAAGTAAACGAAGAGGCTGAAATTTTCTATTTTGTTACCCCAAGCCCACTGAATATAAATGATATTACACGAGTTCCAAAACAAAGGGAAGATGGATCGATGGAGATTCAAGTGTGGAAATTTAACTCGACTCATAATTTCGAGGATGACTCTCTTTCTATCTATATGAAGTTTACAAGTCATGAAGGAACTATGTCTGGCCTCATCATATGCGGCCTTGAGTTTCGCCCAACGTTTATTACTTCAAACACACTCAATTGAGCCTTTATTTTCAAACTCAACTACTCAAGTGTGGTTAAGCTTTACTTTGGTTTCTTAACCGATACATTATGAGCTTGGCCCGACTCGACTGTTCAAGGTAAATATTTTGACCGACTTGATATATTGAGTTTGGCTTGACTTTGTTGGGGTCATGGTTAGCTGAGTGAATTTTGTTGTTATGCTTTGATTTAATTAGTTTTTACAATAACTCTATAAATTGAGATTAAAAATGGTATAAAAGAAATGTTTGAATGCTCATGCAGCAATGCTTGTGTAACATTTCTACTTTATGGATTATCGATGTAGATGTTGAGCCTTGTGATCAAGTTCATAACGTAGTATAAACTACCTCATGTGTATGATCTAGTTTAAATTGCATTATAGATTTGTAAGTTTTGTATTCGAACAATGTTTGTTCAGTTTGTTTTTGTAGAGAGTAGGGTATTTGCATCCCACATTGCCCCAATGAACCAAATGACCAAGGTGGAGATGATTATAAAATGAGATTCCAAACGATCCATGAAAAACATAATTCTTGACTTTTTTTTATCAAAGCCATTGTTATGGTTTAGTGTTTCTGTTGCAATCACTAGTTATAAACTTATATTATCTATAAATCACAGAATCTACAAAAGATTAATTTTATTATATCAAATGAAATTGATTTTTAAAACTTTGTAATTTGTATCTAATTTCAGTGAAAAGCTTATGATTTAATTGGTAAATTTCGAATCAGTGGAACCTAAATGAGTTTGAGGGTACTGCCCACTGCTACTCACTGCTACTTTTAACAAACAGGCCGAGAGTGTGATCCCCATCTGATAGTCGAGCTCGAGCTTTATATATAAAGATCGACAAGCTTTGTGAGCCTAAGCGATATAACTAGACACCAGGTAAGTATATTCTCATATCAAGGACCATTTCAAGTTCTCAACTCGTTCTATGGATCACGCATCAACATTGTCTCATTTCATCTCGAAGCAAAAGAAACCGATCCCCCATTATCAAACGGAGTATATGAATCGATATTGTTGGATAAATTGGAAGTGGATACAAAGGTACTCTAGAGAAAAAGTAAAATCGATAAAGAAATTTTTTTGCTCACACAATTCATTTGATCAAGGTCCATCCCGTCTTTGTAATCATTGATTGTTACTCACGAGAGAAACTGAGAATGAATTAGTTTGTTCCTTTTTTTCATTTCTTTTTTTCTTCGAAGTCGAGAACACAAACTACAACATTATTTTCTTTTCTTTTCTACCTGTATTTTCTCTCTCATAAATCCAAATCAATGAGCACTCGATATGACAAATTATAAGGTAAATTATAGCCTTATAACTTAGCCGGTTAGCCCTATAGCTTGACACCACAACCTCCATCGAGTTATAAGGTCTCGCGTCAAATTTACCAACCGAGTTATAGGGTATTTCTTATTTATTTTTTTTGTGTTTTTTGTGTTTTATTGGGTTAAAGTGTGGGCCAGTAGAACTGTTAAAGTGTTTTACTGAATTATTGGAGAAAAATGTAGAAGTGACATCATTTTTTGCTATAAAACAAGCCCCAAGACTCATGGGCGTCTAATGCTCTTAAAATGCACGTAACCATTTTATATCCAAAATCATGAATTCAGTCCACATGGGCACTAAAAATCCAAATTAACAAGTTCAAACAAAGATGGTAATAGATGAGGCAAAAATCAACACAGAATATGTCTAACTCATGAACACTTTAAATCCAAATTAAGCAAATGTGACATATTGGTTTGACATCCTAATGTTGTTACTACAACATACAAGTTCAAATATTCTTTGCTAAACATTTTTGGGATTATCATGAAAAAAGTTTGTAAACAATGACAGTATATCGTAGTTAGATCACATATATTCAAATCAAAGACTTGCATTTCTTGAATAATTTGAACATAAAAAACATCATTCATTTACATATCTATAATCACGCGAATTTTTTTCCTTAAATAATGTCACCCTTATCATGTTTTGGGGCAAAACTTATGAGCATTAGAGTTTGGGTCATATCGATCCTCTAAGAATGAAAATTTATAAGAAAGTTTTTAAAATAAGGTAGTTTTTAAAACAAGTTTTGTTTGACACAAACTTTTTACAACTTTTAATCTTTCTAAGAGTTTATAAAACAAGCTTGTTGAAGGGTTTTGACATAAGCTTCCATAGGTGTTCATTAACATAAATACTATCGTGTATTCATATTGTAAACTAATGTTTGCAACTTAAGCTTTCATAAAATCAGCTCTTATGAGTTACATTAGTCCAGCTCCAATCACATTTCGCAAAAAATAATATGATCCTTATTTTTTTTTTACAACATTGATTGACATGACTAATATATGTGGGTGCATTCTATTAGTGACAAGAGAGAGACATCATTCTTCACAAACCAAAAAATCAAATCATTGACGCGTCGGTTTAGGCATAAAAATTAGTTACACTTTCACATAGGTCTCCCGCGAAACCCTTAAGGCCTTAAGTAACTAAGATGAATTGAGATCGTTTGTATTACCATAACCGGTAACGTTCCTTTACAAATAAAAGAGTGAGATCTAATGACAGACCAAGTTTTTTTTTTTTTTTTTTTTTTTTTTTTTTTTTATTTTTATTTTTTTATTGTGAGAGAATACTATCTGTCATGTTCATATAAACTTGAAGAATTCAGCTAGAAAAACATTATCAGTCATGTTTATATATCATTTTCAGAGTGTTTTTGTTTCGGCTTATATAATGGGCTTATGACTTATTTTGGTTTTGAGATTATGTTTCATAAGCTCACTTTTTATGGCTTATTTTGAAACTTTTCGGCTTATATCTTTTATATAATAAAACAAAACGCCTATTGGGAATTTTTCATTTCAAAAAAATCAATTCATTCTTATTTTAGTAATAATTTTATTTAAAAAAAAAGATTATTTTTTTATTATGTAACATTTTATATTTATCCATAACACAAGTAGAAGATAAATACAAAAAATATAGATAAGATGCAATTAATAATAGAATTAAAAATTTTAAATAATTATCTTTAATAATAAAAAACTATAATTAAACATCATAAATCAGACAAAACAAAGATTAAATTATTTGTTTTTTAATAAATAAAAATATATGATTCAAAAAAATAAAAAAAACGCGGGTATTATAACTAGTATTAGCTTTATATAAACAAACACCCCTTTCTTCTTTCTTAAAGTCATGCAGTCGTGTTCAATTATTCTAAAGAAAGCACTTGAAGAAACGGATCGATCGTGCTGACTTGTAAAATAAACAGCTCAACAACAACAACATCCAAATCATCATCTTCATCAATGGCTCCTGAACATGCTTCTCCGGCCCCACAACCACCGCCGCCGCCAAAGGTTAGCCGGTCCAAGTACATCTGGCCTCTTCTCCTCGCCGCCAATTTCTCCATCGGAGGTACATTTCAATTTATAAAAACCCACTTACCTTTCATACTAGTTCTAACCACTATCTCTGTTTCTAAGCTATATCCGCCCAAGACCCGGCCATGACCCGGCTATATCCGGCCATAACCCGGCTGTTCCGGACAAGACCCGGCAATATCGGTCTATAACCGGGTCTTGGCCGGATATTTCCGGGTCATGGCCGGATATATCCGGGCTTGGCCGGAAAAGCCGGGTCATGACCGGATATAATCGGGTCTTTGCCGGAATAGCCGGGTCTTGGCCGGATATAGCAGTGTCTTGTTTGTATAGTGGTGGTTTAGAAAGATATAACTTTGAAATTATGTTAAAAAAAGCTTTTATAACCTCAAAGCGTGACTAGTCATCTAATTTTTACGGTGACAACCGACAAGTATTGAAGCAACTCATACTTTGTAACTACAAGTTTCTGAACAATGAAACATACGCTTCAGAAGGCAAAGATGCCGAAAACTATACATTCACATAACCTTCACAATGGAGTTTAATTTCACATGTTCCAAGAATGATAAACGGAAATCGAGTCTTGAACATATCTCTATAACAGTTGCACGTTCCTTTACTGTACCACAACTTCAGCAAAATTATCAGTTGATCCTCGTAAGAGATCACTACTGCTAGTAGGAAACATGATGGTCAAATCTTTTATCTACACGAGCAATTTGGGGGTTAAAGGTGACTAGTCAGAATCATGGTCCCGTAGCTGTTAAGTGAATTAAAAGTAGTCTTAGAGTTTCAATGCTTGTTTACGGTGTGTTGTTACGGCTAGTGTGATAAATAACAAGCATTAAAATTGTAACGCTACCTTTTCTAAAACAAGCAGTTTCTTTACCAAACCCTTTTATAGTACAAACATTACTGCAACGGCTAGTTTGGCAAATTTAGTAACTTCTTGATATGTTGGCTCAAAATGGAATTAGGATACCTGGTTTCGTATTTCGTGTGTTACAGTGGAAGAATAAATAGTTCTGCTGTGACGTTGTCACTTGATACCTGATGTCGTGGTGACATATTGATCATATTACTCTTTGGTTATATCTTCCTTTTCGCCTCTAGTTATCTGCAACTTCTTTTGGCATTTAAGTGACGTTATCTATCTTGACTACTTGTTAGTTATTGTCGTTTTATGATTATAGGTGTTTATTTATCCATTTCTTCGGTGAAAATCGAGTAAGTTTTACCAAGATGACTGTGCGTTCGCGATTTTAGTTTATATGTAAAGCAGTGGCGGTACCAAAGAGGGGGCAATGTGGGCAGCTGCCCCCACAAGCCTGTCAGTTTTTGCAAAAAATATTTTTTTAGGAGTACTTTTGTAACATTCAATATTTATATTCCGACCTAAAAATTGTTAAATTGGAGGGGCAATATAGACAAGAAAGAGTGGCAACAATTTATGACTTCTGGACATCATGTGTAAGTGGGTTACGAAATTTAAGCGACTATCATGTATAACAAAACTATTCGGTTACAATTGTAAAGTGAAAAGGTAAATTTTGCAATTTGTTAATTTTAAGGTTTATAAGTTGCATATTTGTTTTGTATATTTGTTAATTTTTAACATAAATGAGGATTTCATTTAATACTAAGTTAATATGTTTGTATAATTGTGCCAATTTGTGATAGATCGTGTATTTGAGAATTTGAAGCAGTACCCAGTTAGTCAATTTAGGGGTTATTCATATTTGCTTACATAATTCCAAGTGGATGTTTGATAATAAACTTTCAAGCAATGAAGAATCGTCGTGGTCTCTTGCCAAAGAAATGATTTGTTACTTTTATTTAGAATGACTATATGTCACTTTTTTTATTGCGCTTGTGTTAGACGGTATTTAACTTTTCATCGTATTTAAGAAAGATGCTATGTAACTGCATGCTGCACTTCAGTTTTCTGATAATATATAATGCCTGCTTTATTACTTTGAATTTGCCCCCTCAAAATTTTTTCTCTGGTACCGCCCCTGATGTAAAGGTGGTACAAGTGGACCTTAATTAAGTGATGCATGAGCCCAAGCGTGCAACAATCAGCATTTCCTTACATTATAGAAGATATAACTTTGTAGCTTTGTTTTTCCAGATCCCCTATTAATTGATTGCTTTTAATGTTAAGGGTTAATAAGTGTAACCCCAATACATTGTCTAAGTGACATGTATACTCCTGTGATCCCAAAATAGTTGCTCCTTGACTTGGCACTGATACTGTGACTTGATTAAGCTTTACGCTCTTCAGCCGCATTTATTTGTCAAACAAGTCATCAACTCCTTTATAATAATGCACAACCTCTTTAAAGTGAAATGTATAGCTCACTGCAGATTATAGAAGTTCCATCTCATTTCTTTCTCTATGAATAACAAGGGAAAAGATAGATGATAGATATCTCACCTTTGACATCCCTAAACATGACGGGTTACTAATTTAGGAAATATGTGATTTTTTTAGAAGTAGTAGAATAAGCTCACATTTTAACAGCTTTAAAGGTATTAAAATGTTCAAGTTAGACCAAGTCAACTGGATATCGATACAGTGTGCAGATTTAATAATAAAAACGTAAGCTCATCTAATTTCGATTATCAACATGTCCGATTTAGAGCAAAGCAACGGAGCCCTGGATGTACATTTGTCAAAAATTATACTCTTTATCTTTCTTCCATTTCCTTCGAGTTTTATAAATAAAGAATGATTCAATAATTAATAATATCTAAACAAAATAAATAATTTTTCTTCCATTTCCTTTAACAAAATGTCATCTTGATGTTTTATAGCTTACCTTTTCACGAGAACAAATAAGGAGGAGAAAGCATAGGGAGATGTGCCTGCAACTGGTGTTACTTCATCTCCTACATCAACTGCTATTTCAACTGCTGCAGGTCCAACCACCACCAGCGCCAAAGGTTAGCAGGTCCAAGTTCATCTGGCCTCTTCTCCTCGCCGTCAATTTCTCCATCGGAGGTACATTTCAATTTATAAAAACCCACTTACCTTTCATACTAGTTCTAACCACTATCTCTGTTTCTTAGCTATATCCGCCCAAGACCCGGCTCTTCCAGCCATAACCCGGCAATATCCGGCCAATACCCGGCTGTTCCGGCCAAAACCCGGGTATACCCGGCCAAGACCCGGATATATGTTGTTCCAGTCAAACCGGGTCTTGACCGGAATATCCGGGTCATGGCCGGATATTATCCGGGTCTTGGCTGGAACAGCCGGGTCTTGGCCGGAACAGCCGGATATAGCCGGGTCTTGTTCGTATGGTGGTTTAGAAAGATATAACTTTGAAATTATATTAAAAAAGCTTTTATAACCTCAAAATATCACACATTGTAAAAACTCAAAGCGAATTAGTCATCTTATTTTTACGGTGACAAGTATTGAAGTAAACTTGGTAACTAAAAGTTTTTGAAAGATGAAACATACGGTTCAGAAGTGCAAGTCAAGAATTACTGCTATAAGTTCACATGTTCCAACTTCCAAGAATGTTTAGACAACCACTGTATTACTGCTAATACGCTGCCTTTAAAAAAAAAAAAAAATTGCTAATACGCTAGTATTAGTTGTATGTGTCATTAGTTCTTATAACAGTTGCACGTTTCTTTACTGTACCATAACTTCAGCAAAATTATCAGTTGATCCTCGTAAGAGATCACTACTGCTAGGAAACATGATGGTCAAATCTTTTATCTACACGAATAGCTTGGGGGTTAAAGGTGACTAGTCAAAACCATGGTCTGGCAGCCGTTAGCTGTATACTTGAGTAGTAATGCGTAAAGTAAATTAAAAGTAGTGTTAGGGTTTCAATGCTTGTTTTAGGGTGTGTTTGGCACGGTTAGCGTGATAAAAAGCTTGTTCGGCAACAAGCAGAAAAACAAGCATTAAAATTGTAACTAAAACAAGCAGTTTCTTTACCAAACCCTTTTATGATACAAACATCACTGCTACGGATAGTTTTGCAAACATAGTAACTTCTTTATATTTAGGTTCAAAATGGAATTAGGATGTCTGGTGTCTTATTTTGTATGTTTCAATGAAAGAACAATCAATTCTGCTGTAGATTTGGGAAAGTTTGATATCTAGTTCTAAGGTTGTTATTAGCTTTTGATTTCTATTTCATTGCATTGTCACTTGATAGAGAACACAGATATATGTTGTTCGTATTATGTTATGGTTATACCTTCCTTTTCAGCTCTTGGTACAATACATGCAACTTCTTTTGGCATTAAAGCAACGTTGTATATCTTGACTACTTGTTAGTTATTGTCATTGTATGATTATAGGTGTTTATTTATCCATTTCTCCCATTAAAAAGCAAGTAAGTGTTACCAAGATGACTGTGCGTTCGAGAGTTATAGTTTAGGGTGCGCTTGGTTCAAAATGGGGAATGGGAAAGGGAAAGGGAAAGGGAATGCAAAGGAATGGAATGAAGATTATCATTATCTTTGATGGTGCTTGGTTTAACAAAAACTCATTAACCTCTAAGGTGATGGTGGCTGGTGGTGGTGGCGACTGGTGGTGGTGGTGGTGATGGCGGCTGGTGGTGGTGGTGGCTGGTGGTGGTGGTGGTGACTGGTGGTGGTGGTGGTAGTGGTAGCTAGTGGTGGTGGTTACTGGTGGTGGTGGCTGGTGGTGGTGGTGGTGGTGGTGGTGGTAGTGGTAGCTAGTGGTGGTGATGGCGGCTGCTGGTGATGGTGGCTAGTGGTGGTGGTTGTGGCTGATGGTGGTGGCTAGTGGTGGTGGTTGTGGCTGATGGTGGTGGCTAGTGCTGGTGGTGGTGGCTGGTGGTGGCTAGTGCTGGTGGGTGGTGACTAATGTTGGTGACTGGTGGTGGTGGTAGCTGGTGGTGGTGGTGGTCGGTAGTGCTGGTGGTGGCTACTGGTTGTGGTGGCTGGTGGTGGTGGCTGGTGGTGGTGGTTGGTGGTGGTGGTGGTGGCTTGTGGTGGTGGTGGTGCTGGATGCTAATGGTGGTGGGTGGGTGGGTGGTGGTGGTGGTGGCTACTGGTGGTGGCTGGTAGTGGTGGTGGTTGGTAGTTGTGGTGGTGGCTACTGGTGGTGGTGGTGGTGGCTGGTGGTGGTGGTGATGGCGGCTGGTGGTGGTGGTGGTGGTGGCTGTTGGTGGTGGTGGTGGCTACTGCTGGTGGTGGCTGCTGGTGGTGGGTAATCATTACCATACCTCCCAATTTACTGGGTAATGCCTCATTACCCCATACTAAGCAATGATTGCATTCCCTAGTCATAAACAAGCATGTTTAATCATTACCTTTCCCATTCCCCACCCCCCATTACCCCCAACCAAGCACCCCCTTATATGTGAAGGTTAGGTGGTACAAGGTGGACCTTATATAAGTGATGCGTGAGCCCTAATCAACAATCAAAATTTCCTTACATTATGAAAGATATAGCTTTGTAGTTTTGTTTTTCCGGATACCTTGTTAAATGATTGCTTTTAATATTTAGAGTTAATATGTGTAACTCCCTTTATCCCAAAATAGTTGCCTCCTTGAGTTGGCACTGATATTGTGACTTGATTGAGCGCCCTTCAGCCTCATTTATTTGTCAAGCAACTCAGTAACTCCTTTACGATTATGCCAACCTCTTTTGAAGCTAAATGTATAGCTCATTACAGATAGAAGTTCCACCTCATTTCTTTCTCTATGAGGGAAGAGATAGATGATAAATATCTTACCCTTGACATCCCAAAACATGAACGATAACTATTTAAGAAATCTGTGATTGTTTTATAAGTAGTAGAAGAAGCTCGCATTATAACAGCTTTAAAGGTATTAAAATGTGACCAAATCAACTGGATGTTGATATGCAGTGTGCAGATTTAATAAAAAGAAACTTAGGCTCATTTAATTTTGAATATCAACATGTCCAATTTAGAGCAAAGTTATATTCTCTGTGTCTTTCTTCCATTTCCTTCGAGTTTTATAAATAAAGAATGATTCAATAATTAATAAGATCTAAACAAAATAAATAATGTGTTTCTTCCATTTCCTTTAACAAAATGTCATTCTTGATGTTTTACAGCTTACCTTTTCACGAGAACAAATAAGGAGGAGAAAACAGAGGGAGATGCGCCTGCAACTGGTGTTACTTCATCTCCTACATCAACTGCTATTTCAACTGCTGCAGTGAACAATGTACCAACATCGCCTCCTGCCACATCGGAGCCAGTGAAACAAATCCCCGTGGATCAGCAGATAGAGCTCTTCAAGTGGATATTGGAGGAAAACAAATGTGAAATTGTTGCACGTTATTACACCCTGGAGACTTATGACACAAATGTTGTCGATTTGCGTCGACTTGAGTGCTTAATAGAAAATAATTATTCAACATCCACATTCGTTAATAATGAGATTGTAACAACACGAGTATACTGCCAACTAATCTACATTGCGATCATTCAGAACACTTATCCACCCCTGAAATCAATGCCAACGTACTGACTCCTGAATGCCCATATTACTTACTTGGGCGAGAGATGTGCTAGCTAGTGTCTCAGTTGCTAGAGGTGTAATCAAGCTGAGTACTTGAGTCGATAAAAACTTGATTGCAAAACTCGAAGCTAGATCTAGACTTTATACTCAAACTCGAGTTTGATACTAGCTTCGAGCTCAACTGGACTTAGATCAGGTCGATTTATAGTAACTACATTATCTACATATGTGTATAAATTTCATTTAGAGTAAATTACATGTTTGGTCCCTGTGGTTTGTCCAAAATAACAACTTTCGTCCCCTGAAGTTTAAAGTTGCATTGGTAGTCTCTAAGTATGTAAACAAATAACACACATGGTCCCTATAGGTGAAATTTTCGCCTCCAAAGAATAACATGAATGGTCCCTGTAGGGACCAGGTGTGTTATTTGTTTACATACTTAGGGACTACCAATGCAACTTTAAACTTTGAGGGACGAAAGTTGTTATTTTGGACAAACCACAAGGACCAACCATGTAATTTACTCTTTCATTTAAGTTTAAGTGTTCTTGTTACATTTTTTTTTTCTTCCAGAAAAAGTAATTCATATTAGCACCAAAGGGCCTTTAGCCTATCTATAATTCAAGTTTCAATTGAAATATTTATGCGTGAATCTTCACGCGTTTGCTTGCTTGGTTTGATCAAACTCAATCTTACCCGACTAATAATTAGTCAATAAAAGGTGTTGTAAGTACGTAACATGACAAAAATTGTCAACCGTGGGTCAAACGAATAAAACCATACATCACTTTATACCCGATTTCGTTTTCAACGCTATAGATGATTTATATGATTATACGGGAAGAAGATGTGCCTCCAGAATTGGCGGTTACGTCTACAGTCTACTCCTACATCAACTGCCATCTCAACCACTTCATTGGGACATACCTATAACATCGTCTCTTGCATCCCTGAAGCCAGAGATCCCAATCCCTATGGAACAAAGATAGAGCTCTCAAATGTATATTAGAGGAGCAAAGGAAAGTGATACGATCCTCGAGAGAAAAAGAAAATTGACGGAGAAAAAGTTTTACTTAAACACTTCATCGAAAAGAAGTCCATCCCGTCTTTGTAATCCTTATATTTAAAATTTGGTAATTTAGAATGTAGTTTTTGTATTTGTTTGATGTCGTATAACTTGTGCAAAATGGATTGTTGAGGCTTTCAAGTTGATGTAATCATATTTATCGTCGTGAAACAATTCAGAAATGATATATATTCTACTTTCTACTCGCAAGTCTTCTGAAAAAACTCAACTCAACTAAAACTGCATCGATTGTTAGTTTCTCAATTGCTTGCTCAACTCGCTCACTCGTGCCCATCGACAATTCACAATTTCTTTTAAAAATCAAACAAAACAAAACTAACGAAACGCTTGTATTAACTTTTACGTTTATATCAAAGAAAAAAAGGAAACTTCTTTGAATATGTGAAAAAGAAAAAGACATATTTCTGTTCAAACATTTTCTAACAAATTGCTTTATAGATTTGTAAGATTTCAATTCGAACAATGTTGGTTCAGTTTTCATGTAGTGTAGAGTAGGGGTATTTGCATCCCACATTGCCCTCATGAACCAAATGACCAAGGTTGAGATCATTATAAAGTGAGATGCCAAACAATCCATGAAACACACATTTCTTGACTTATAACCAAAGTCATTGTTTTGATTTATATTTTGGTTGCAATTACTAGTTATAATATTTTCTTTTAATAAATTTCAAATCAAAGGTATTAATTTTATTTTTATTATAATTAATACTTTTGTTTAGATTTCATTGTTAAAGACATTGTAACTTGTTTTCAAAATTTAGTTGTAAGAGTATCTTTTAATGATTTGAATACCATTTAGTAAAACACTTGTGTTGTTCGCCTGTTCCTCTTTACACGTTTAGCTTAACTTTTGGTGGTGTGCATATCGCTTCTCCTAGAAATACTCATTCGACATCCACGGATAAAAAAAAGATACCAATGGGTTAAAGTTAAACTGTAAAAATAAAGTAGAAAAATGTCTTAATGAGCTGTTTATTTTACTTTTTAAACTTAATTTCGATAAGGTCACTTTGGTGAAGATTAATAATCATTTGAACATGTTAGTGGTAAACATTTTGGATATTTATAGAAAAGCTAACTATTGAAATACCGATTAGCGTTTTGTAGTTTAAGTCATGTGCTCAAATTTTGAGTTTGATTTACACTTTTGTATGAGACCTTAGCGTTTTGTAGTTTAAGTCATGTGCTCAAATTTTGAGTTTGATTTACACTTTTTTTGTATGAGACCGGACCATGTTAAAAACACCTCGTAGGTATATTGTCTGGTGAGTATAAGTATACAATTGTCATCCCGACTCATCCGTATTAGAGTGTATGAATGTCATCCCGACTCATCTATATTTGTGGTCCTTTTACGTGACTAAAAAAACGATATTTTATTAATCATTATTCATTAGTTTAGTTTACAGTAAAACCATCCGGTAAAACCATCCTATAAGTTCAATTGGGTGACTTGGATGCAAAATCCTATGAGTGCTATTATGTAAGTGTTTTCTTTCTAGCTTCTTGCTAGAAGTGTTCTTATAAAATTGCCGTTAAAAAATAAATAAATAAATAAATAAATAAATAAAAAAACTTATGTATTTTCTTTTATATTTCACTCGATGACAATGAGGATGAGGATTTAGTTGGAAGAGAGTGAAGATATTTGCGCCAAGAAAATGAGTTTTTTGAGGTTTCAAGCATATAAATAGATAGTGCTAGTTGGAGGTACAATAAAATAAATATACATATCCAAAAATTATACACTGGTTCATTTTATATTTTACACATGTTCATTGTAAACTTTTACCACATTCGTAGTTTGTCATGGAGTATTATTTTTTACATAACTTTGTTAAACAATAATTTACGGTCTCGTAATAAAATAAATATCGGACCCTTATCTAAATTTGTGTGTTACATTTGTAAGTACACTTTTATTGGACGGAGGAGTAATACCGTACAAAATACTCATATATGCGTAGGTCTTTAATTATAGTTTTCTACAAGAAATGATTCAATACTAAGGGCCCGTTTGGTTTGTAGAATGGTTTAGATTAGGATTTGGGGTTGATGGAAAAGTTGTAGATTAGAATTTGGATTTGGGTTTAAATTAAATGAGGAGAGAGAAAAAATAATATTTAATAATTAATATAATTAAATTGAAAAATATGTAAAAGATATTTTATAATTTATTTATTGTAATATTTTAATAATAAAAAATTAAAAAAAAGAGAGAGAGAGAGAAGTGTACCTTATATACAATATGTGGCTGAAAATGAAATATACCAAAAGAAATTTCCAAAACCCACGTAGTGGGTCTCCTTTTGCATTTTGGGTACGAGTCCCATGTTTTAGTCAGATGGAGATGCACCAAACAACATAATTTGGGCATCAACCCAATCCCCATCATGAAAAAACCCATAACAAACGGACCCTAAATGGTGAGTGAAATCCTCTTATTGTCAGGGTTTTGGGTTATGATCCGATCTTGACCCATTTTACTTTGAGAAAATTCCCAAACTAGTTATAAAAAAAAAAAAAAAAAAAAAAAAAAAAAAAAAAAAAAAAAAACTTGGGTGGTCCATGACTTGGTTACTAATGACATCTTTTTCTTATTTTGATCATGCTTGACTGCTAGACTTCACTAAATTTTTGACATGTATCATTCCGTTGTACCTTTTTAGGTACATAAAAGTACAATTTTCGTACCTTTTTTGTCATAGAGTCGAGCAATGAGAAAAGGGTGTCATTGGTTACCAAGTCATATACTTTGTACTAGTTCGAGAATTTTCTCTTTTACTATTTAGTGAATCTTCTTTATTACCTAGTCAAATACATTACTGTCTGGTTATAACTTTTTGACTTACTACCAAAGTAAGTGTTCACTTTGCATGATTCTTATTTCTTACAAATCAATACCAAAAACCATTACAATTTTGGACCACATGACACCCCCATGTGATTTATGAGTGAACTAGTCGATTATATACTAACAAAATATAATTTGATTCCTTTATGACACGATAATATATTTTGGCAATTTCTTACATACCCATGACCCCTTGCATTATTTTGTGTCCCTAGTGTGACTGGCTAGTTTTGGCACAAAATCGGTCAAAATGTACATACATCTCCTCATACTGAATAAAGGCAACAGGATTCTTAAAACCATTAACGTTTTACATTTATTAGATAAATGATTTTAGCATTATGTTTATGGATGATTTCTTTTGAAAATTAACAACAACAACACTCAATCCCGCCGGAGCGAGATATGGAGGAGGTGAGATGTAGACAATCACAACCCAAACTGAGGGTAAAGGGACTGCTTCCGGAAAGAGTCTAGACCCCAATATACGAGTATTACATCAGATTGACTATTCTAGTAAAGAGTCTAGACCGAAGGACAAGAAAGAAACCACAAACCCATATTTTATAAAATTGTGGTCAATGACTACATAGAAAACTGAAAGTACTGATATAAACTATACTGAAACCGAAGGACAAGATTTCACTAAATGGAAATAGAGTATCACATTTCAAATGCATATGACTGAAAAGCTCCCCAATTGCAACAAAAGTCAATTTTTAACTTCTTATCATTGGGAAATATACATAACTGGTATATAGATGAATGGGAACTAGCAAATATGCTAAAATAACATCAACACTGACATGACAATACAGACCAAACTATTATTAAACTTGCAATATCAACCAAACTGATTCTAAACTTGCAATACCATTGATCGCCCCTAAAACTTACATCTATGCTAGGACCGAAACAGGGACATCAAAATGTCAAAATCGAACAGACTAATGTAAAACCCGACCTATAAATCCACCAAACACATTATCACTAAGGGCAATCACCCAGTATAAAGCGTTCAAAAACCGACCAGGTGATACATTTTAACATCTGATTAGTGGCATATGATTGATTATTTGAAAGTGTAAATGAAGAAATATGTTACAGCTAAACAAGTGAGTAGTATGGGTGAGGAAATATCCAAGACAGAATAAATTATTGTTTGTAAAAAAGTTATGAAATGATTGAATAATACAAAACACTTAAAAAAAACATCATATATATGAAAAATTACATGAGGTGATGTAGTTATACGAAAACTAAGTAAATTACTACTAGATGGTTAATTAATTAATAAATAGTGAAACCCAGTAAGTAGAAAATAGGCAATTGTAATCCTTTATATCCAAGACAGAATAAATTATTGCTGCTGTTGTTGTAGTATTGCCACTGTACCTCTGCTGCTTATTCTTCAATTTCTTCTTGTTTTGAGATGTGTTTTTGGTGTTCGGATGAAAGGAAGAAAAGGGTGATAGATGACATTATATATGGCCAAAATGGTCATTTAACAGGAATAACGGGATTTGATGATATATAACGGGGAGTTGACTAACGGAAAACGGGTCAAGGGACGCATTTGGCCTAAAAAACATGACTTTTGTACGCCAGACGACTAAAATCAAAACTTAGGGTGCCTGGTGATGTTTTTGGACAAGTTTAGGGACCAACGGTGTATTTTTGTCTTGATTTTATTAAAGTGGACCAAAAACATATTGAAATAACAAGTCAAACAGCCTCATCACCAATCAAATCTCCACCTCGTTGCCCATTCTGCTTCGTCCAAAACCCATCACACGATGGCCAAAAATAAATAAATAAATAAAATAAAATAAAAAAAAAAAAAAAAAAAAAAAAAAAACACTGACTGATTCCACTCAACACCTGTCCTAAGCCCAAACGGCTCACCGGTCGGTCCCAAATCCACCGCCACTTCTCTCCACCGTCACGTGCTTAACAATCGTGTGGATTTGTGACCTTAGCACAAATCACCAACACAAAACAAACGTGATTAACAGGATTGATTTGAACGGTAGGGATGGTTATTTGTTTGGCGATTGAAGGAACGATTTGTGTAAAGTATATATGATGGAAATAAGGATATACGTGTTCCGGACCGCCGGCCGAAGCCGACGGCCGGAAAAGAAAATTTCAATTGGCGGCTGTTTTTTTTTTTTTTTTTTTTTTAGGATCGATTAATTGGCTGATACCATGTAATGTGATATAACGATTTGGTTTATTGCATTCCATAAATGAAGTGGTACAATATAAAGGATTACAAGAATATTATAGAGACGGGCTTGAGCCCCAATGACTAATACAGGCTAACACTTACGAGATTCAAACTTAAAACCTCTTACAATGCAAATCGTGTATATTTAATGTATGCATCATTAGTTTATTTTCAAATTCGATTTTGGTATGCTTTCAAGCTCAACTTGACTTATATTGGGTCGATTTTGAGTAGCTCATGAATACTTCACTCAACTCGGTTACTTTGTGCATCCTTGTTCAGTGACACGTCACATTTATGTTAATGAACAAATGGAAACTATTTTCGAATATATAAGAGCATTTTCTAATTCCGTCGGAGAAGAGTAAGCGAAAACTTTTTTCGGATATGGGAACGAAAAATAAAAATCTCCATTTTCGTATACATTAAAACGGTGTGATTCTTTTACTAGTATTAAAAAAAAACATTATTGGTCAAGTAAATAAAAATTCTATTAATACATACTCGTAACAAACAGTTCTAACAACTGAATAAATATCAATAACAAACGTCAAAAAACAACTTTCAAAGGATTCATCACAATCAGTAAATACTTCATTAGTCCATTCTCATTCAACTTCCGCTCTAACAAGATTGTAACAATACATGTAATTCGGCCAACACATCTAAACTGCAATCACTTGAAAGTCTTATCCAACCCACACACCAACGCTAACCGTCCCCCCTCGTTTTCCCTTTTCTTACATGACATATGTTTAGCGTCTTAGTGCCCAAGGGTGTAATCAAGTTAAGTCGGGTCAATATAATTTTAAGCTTGAGTTCGACTCAGTTGCAATACTTCAAGCATGCTCAATTGAGCCTTTATTTCCAAACTCTAAGTGTGGTTAAGCTTTACTTTCAAACTCAGGTTTGGTTTCTTAACCAATATATTATGAGCTTGGCCCGACTCGACTTTTCAAGGTAAATATTGACCGACTCGGTACATTGAGTTTGGCTTGTCTTGACTTTGCTTGGGTCATGGTTAGCCGAGTGAATATAGTTGCTAGTTTCTTTGATTTCATAAGTTTTTACAATAACGCTATAATTGAGATTAAGAATGGTATAAAAGAAATGTTGTTTGAATGCTCATGCAGCAATGGTTGTGTAACATTTCTAATTTATGGATTATCGATGTAGATTTTGTGCCTAGGGATCAAGTTCACAACTTAATATAAACTATCTCGTTTGTATGATCTAGTATAAGGGGGTATTTTAGGATTGCTTGTCACGTTTCAAAACCACTTTTTCAAAAAGTAAGTCCCTACCTACAGCCTCAAAACCACGTTTTGGAGGATGAAAAGCCAATTTGCAAACGCACACCCAAACACTTCAAAGTGATTATTTGCGGTTTGCAAATGAAATAAGCAGATAAGTGGGTTGCAAATAGGGGTGTTATTCGGATCGACCCGGTCGGGTTCGGGTCAATCTGGTCGGATCAATTCAGGTCAAGACTCAAGAAAAATATACTTGAACCCGACCTTGTTTAGAACTCGGGTTACTCGGGTTCGGGTCAACTCGGGTCGCGTCAATCGGGTCGGGTCAATTTGGTTTCGGTTTAACCCGAGTATTTTCGAATTGTAAAAGTGTTAGTTAAGTTTCTTGACTTATAAAAGTCATTATATTATATTATGGTTTATCTTTTTGTTTCAACAAGGTATTTGCGCCCGCCACAACGCAGCGGGTACTTTTGATCAATCGAATATGGATTAATCAGATTCTTGACATCACTGGAAAAGAATTTGAGCTGTAAGCATCAAGGTTAAACCTTTAGGAGGAGAGTGAACGGATGTCTTTGTGTGGTGGTGTTGGCCTTATAGTTTTAACAAAATTTAGGATAATTTTTAAAGTTATTTGATAGGTTAAGGACGCATTTTAAAAGTTCTTTTTACTTAAAAACTATATATACTAAACTTCAACATTTTTTATAAAACCGTGCATACGTAAAAAACATATCAATATTGGGCTTGTTCTGTTCGTTATCGAGAGGGCTTTTTGACAGTATTTTTTTTTTATTCAAGAAACCGCCCTTTTTTCGTTAGGTGGGGCTAAGATGCAACCGCCCTTTTTTCGTTTTTTAATTCATAAGCTTTTCTTATTTTATGGGTACATCAAACTACTAAGTAGGTCCTTTTTTTTTTTAATCGATAAACTATATTTAATGGCGAAATGAATTTTTTATCTATGCACGGAAACCTATTTCCCCACTACGCAGGTCCCTTTTTTTTTAATTGATACACTATATTTAATGGCGAAATGAATTTTTTATCTATGCGCGGAAACCTATTTCCCCTCCTATAGTATCTAGAGGGAATTACTGGTTATAATATTTATTAATTGAAAATAATTACATTATATCAATTTTATTTTATTAAAAATGCTTAAGAGTGGATTGGTAAAAATATCGGAGGTGTGCGTGAGCCTCGTTTAATAGTCCAGCTCCTGCCCTCTACCTAAGTTTATTTTTTGGTTGCAATTACTAGGTATAATATTTTAGTTACGATTTTTTTCATTTTTTTTTTAAATTTTATATTGAGAAAATTGACGGCTTCTCAAAAAATCATTTTTAGAAACATGGTAATTTGTACTAATATCTTAGTTATAAGAGTATCTTTTTTAGACAATTTGAATACCGTCTAATGAACTAGGCATAACTTTTAACAATAATTATTGTACCACCAAGTTTTGACAAAGAAAAACATGAGAATTGATATGATGTTCACTTTAGTGTTGAAGTCACCCTTGCATACATACCAAGAAAGGATGATCTATGTGATAGTGTGTTTCGTCTTGCTACAGTTTCTAGTTTGATAATAAACTACAAGTGTCCACAATGGAGTGTATGGTAATCATGTAAAAATGTAAAATAACACAAGTTTAATAAGCATGCGAGCTTAACGAATTGACAATCTTACAACCCGTAACCCGTTGATGGAAAACAAATGTGAAATTGTTGCACGTTATTACACCCCGGAGACTTATGACACAAATGTTGTCGATTTGCGTCGACTTGAGTGCTTAATAGAGTGCTAGCTAGTGTCTCAGTTCTTAGAGATGTAATCAAGCTAAGTTGAGTACTTGAGTCGATGAAAACTTGATTACAAAACTCGAAGCTAGATCTAGACTTTATATTCAAACTCGAGTTTGATATACTTTCGAGCTCAACTGGACTTAGATCAGGTCGATTTCTAGTAACTACATTATATACATATAGTTCAAGTCTCGATTGAAATATTTATGTGTAAATCTTCACGTGTTTGCATGCTTGGTTTGATCAAAACATGACAAAAATTGTCAACCGTCGACCAATAAAACCATACAGAACTTTATACCCCAATTATTTTTCGATGCTATAGATGATTTATATGATTACGGGAAAAGGTGCCTTGAGAAGTGGCAGTTACGTCTACTCATACAGTCCTACGTCAACTGCAATTTCAACCGCTTCATTAGGCCATACCTTAACATCGTCTCCTGCATCCTCGAAGCCAGAGATACCAATCCCTATGCACCAACAGATAGAGCCCTTCAACTGGATATTAGAGGAGAAAAGGAAAGGGAAGACAAATGATCCTCGACAGAAAAAATTGACAAAGATCCATCCCGTCTTTCTAATCATTGTATTGTAAAATTTGGCAATGTACATTTTGTTTATAATGTAGTTTTTGTATTTGTTTGATATTGTATAACCTGTGCAAAATGGATCGTTCAAGTTGATGTAATCATTGTTATCGTCGTTAAACAATGCGGAAATGATATATATTCTACTTTCTACTCACAAGTCTTCTGAAAAAACTCAACTCAACTAAAACCACATCGATTGTTACTTTCTCAATTGCTTGCTCGACTTGGTCACTCGTGTATCATTGACAATTCACATTTTCTCTTAAAGATCAAACAAAACAAAACTTTTTTTTTTCTTTCTTTTTTTTTTTTTTTTTTTTTTTTTGGAGCAAACTAAACAAAACTAACTAAACGTGTATATTAACTTTTACGTTTATATCAAAGAAAAAAAGGAAACTTCTTTGAATATGTGAGAACGAAAAAAGAAAAAGACATATTTTTGTTCAAACATTTTCTAACAAATTGCTTTATAGATTTGTAAGTTTTTTATTGGAACAATGTTGATTCAGTTTGTTTCAGTAGGTAGAGTAGGGGAATTTGCATCCCACAATCCACATCGCCTCATGAACTAAATGACCAAAGTGGAGATGATTATAAAATGAGATGCCAAAACAATTCATGAAATACATATTTCTTGACTTCTTATGAAAATGAAAGTCATTGTTATGGTTTAATCTTTGGTTGCAATTACAAGTTACAATATTTTATTAATGGATTTTGTTCAAAATTATCAATTTTACTTTATTATAATTGATAGTTCAGTTCAGAATTCATTCTCAAAAATATTGCAACTTGTTTACAAAATTTTAGATATAAGAGTATCTTTTGACGATTTGAATTGAATTCTTAAAAATATTGCAACTTGTTTTCAAAATTTTAGTTATAAGAGTATCTTTTGATGATTTGAATACCGTTTAGTAAAACACTTAAAACTCTGAAGTGAACGTGAGAGATATTGGCCCGAAGCTGGATAAATCGATCCCCATGGATGCGGAGCAGATAGAGATAAATAAACGGATGTTGGAGGAGAAGAAAAGATAAAACAATAGATCCTCAAGAGAAGAAGAAAATTGATGAAGAAAAGGCAATGCTTAAGGAATTAATCCGATCAAAGTCATCCCATATTTGTAATCATTGTATTGTAGAATTGGAACTGTACATTTCCTTTATAAAGGATCGCTGTGGTCAATTTGATGTTGTCTAACATGTGAAAAAAGGGATTGTTCGTGCTAGCAAGTTGATGTAATTTTTGTTGTCGTCATCAAATAGTGCGACAATGAAATGTGTTCTACTTTCTTTCAAGCCTATGCCCAATGTACAACAAAGTTTAGATTGTGTTACATAATTGCTCACAAAATGAACTTTTTTTATTCAAGCAGAATGATGTTGGCCTTGGCATATAAAAAAGAATTAAAAATAAATTATCTCTCAGGCTTTGTAGCAAAAACTACATAATAAGTTCTTTTCACATAGATTAAAACAAATATTACACCCTCAAGACTGTGACTTCATGTAAATACTCTAATTAGGGTGTGTATGGTTAAGAGAGTATGAAGGTTGAGAAATGAAAATAGCTTCATTTCTTTGTATTTTGATTTCCATATGGAGAGATAAGATTGGAATAAGTTTAACTTTATGAGATTGAGATAAAAAGCAGCTTTATATCAATTTTGAATTTTATTTATTTATTTATTTATTTTATGTTTTTGTATTTTGATACAAGTACTATGTAATTATGTACTGTTTTTTATTATTAGTAAAATTTAATCTTGTTGTTAAAATAAAGTTGAAAAACAGATAAAAGGAAGATATTAGTCATCTTACTATGTCTAAAAGGTCGGTTGTAGGTCTCGCAGGAGAAAGAAAATTGAGGTGGCAGAAAAAATGAGGGTCACTGAAGTCTTTCCACAACTCTCCATTTTTCCCGCTTTTGTGTAAAACTAGGCGAGTACCCGTGCGTAGCAATGGAGGTTCCGAGCGCAGACAAATAATGATATGCGATATTGTGGTAAATGTTTATATATAACGTTCAAAATAGAACGTGAAAAGATCAAATTGTAATTGCAAATGGTTGTATCATGCGATAATTCAACTCTAGCAAAAATTCTTAACATATATCAAACAATATATAAAAATATTTAGTGAGATTCAAAAATAAAGCATTACATCCCCACACGGAACATCCCCGCCGTAACGCGTCGGGCGCACTCCACCTCGTTGAACTTAAAACTCGATGCCTAGTTTCGATAAAAAGTCGACCGATTAATAATCTTGTATAGCTATATGTATGAACAATATGAACAAGTTATATGATTGGGTTTTTGCTCTAATATATATTTAACATCTTGTCACATATTTCAAAAAAAAAAGAAAATACTTTATATTTTCTATTTAAAAATTAATTATGGTTAACAATCCCAAAAATTTGAAAAATGTAAGATTTTTCAAAACATGTAATAATTTTACATAAAGTTTTGATAGTTTTTGGATATTTTCAAACACTTGAAACCTTTTATAAAGTTTGAAATTGTTTAAAAAAATCAAATTTAAAAAAAAAATCCTAATACAAAAATGTTTCTAATTTCAAAAAATTTTAAAATTTGATTACTTTCAACAAATTGTTGAATGTAAAATAAGTACATCTAAGTTTTCAACAACAACAACAACAAAAAAAACCCAATCCCGCCGGGGTAGGGTAAGGGGGAGGTAGAATGTATTAGTTTTGTGGATAAAAAGTATTGTATTATGACCTGTTGATATAAATAATAACTAAAAACGTTATTAATACTTTTCGATATCTCTACATTTTGATGATCACAAAATGTAAAATCATTAATCGCAAAAATTAGTACGTAAACAAGTATTTAGTTGTTAATATACATCTCAACAACTCAATCACTTAAGGTATTAATAAACAAAATGCCTAATGCATTTTATGATCAAAAAACATTTTCTTAAACACTAGATTTTTTATAAAATGTCACAAAATTTTATATCTTTTAGAAAATCATTTTTGGTATTAAATAAATATGTTTAAATCATTATAAATATAGGAATTCAAATTTTCAATCAAAAATGGCAAAAATGTTCTAGAAATACCTTTCCTAGTAAAAGAAAAAGATTCTAGCCGTTACAGGGGGCGGCCCCCTTAATTGCCTAGGCGGTCCCCTTAATTATTAAGGGGGTCGGCCCCGCTCCTTCAGCCGTAATCTTTTGCCTATAAATACTGGGCAATCCCTGGACTTTTTCCCCACCTTTTTGCACTTCAAACTTTCTGATCTAATTCTCCATTTCTATCTTCTAAAATCCTTTGATCATATAATCATAAGCTTTTGTTTCCATGTGGTTCAAGCTTCAACCATTCAAGTGCAAGAAAAGAATACCTCTAACCTTCAAGATTAGAAGTATTACAACTTTGTGTGACCCTCCCACTCAAGTTTTTAGTGTACAATTATTTGTATATCATTCATTCATTTGTGTATAAGTTGTGTAAACTAGGTAGATAGTTGTGAACATAAGTGTGGTATATAAGTAGCAAAGGTGTGAAGAAGTTAAGGTGTATTGGTAGTAAATGTGTGAAGAAGTAGTGTTGTGTAGTCGTGAAGAGGTTGTGAAGAAGTCGTGAAGAAGTAGTGAAGTAGTTGTGAAGAAGTCGTGAAATAAGTTGTGAAAAATTCATGAAGAAGTTGTGAAAGAAGTTGTGAAGATACTAGTGGTGTGAGATTAGTTCTAGCTAGGATTAAAACTCGACATCTAGCTTTGTGTTGTTAAATTGGTGTAAGTGAAAGTGTATAAGGTTTTCTCCGCAATAAGGGAGCTTGGTAACATAGTGAAGAGAACTATCGAGTTAGGTGCTCGGGGAGTGGAGTAGGGCAAAGAATGTGTTCTTGTAGCCGAACCACTATAAATCCTTTGTGTCGCGACTAGATCTTTCCATATCTTTACTCTCATTTCTTTACTTGTATTGTCTTTATTTACTTACATATAATTATTTATATTGTTCAAGAGTTGCATTCACATAAAGATCGAATCTAAGTTCTTAAAAGCATACAAAGATTTTCACAATAAACTAAAAAGACGTAAAACTATTCAACTCCCCTTCTAGTTTTCCACATGACCGGATTCGAACATGAGACTTCGGGATTGCACACATTACGTATAAGTTTCAATGTTTTAATAATTAATATATTAAGTTATGATTAATTATTAAATTCACAATAAATGACTAAAGAGCATTAGGTAATTAATAGAATTGACTAACGGTCGGTAAATGTCAACGGGATACGAAGAAAATGAAACAAGATAAGAGAAGGTTCTAGAAATCCTCTCTTGGGCTTGTTTATGGCCAAACAATGGAATCCTACATCAGAAACCATTGTAAATTTGATCTCAACCATAAGGGTATAAATACATCCCTATGTATTCATCCCTTGGTACACTTGATTTCAATAGAAGGCAAAAAAATCTTCTTTTCTCCTCTCTTGTTCATAGGTCTACGAGTGAAGCCCCAAGTAAAGGGATTTGCGAGTAACCTTGAACATTACAAAGTGTTTGGTAAATCTACTGTGATTCAAGAACCTAGCTTTTCTCATTGAAACGCTACTAATACGTGTGTACAAGAACGAAGGACTAACATACTTTTGTTATTGTATTTTACATTCGACTTTGGTGATTAGTCGAATTCCATAAACCCTAAATTAGGGTTTTACTTGTTCTTGATTCATTGATTTCTTGTTTTGCTAGAAATCACTAAGGTACGCATATCCTTTTAATTCGGTTAATTTATTACAAGTATTTGATTTTTACTTCCGCTGCATGCTTTGATGATGTTATGTGTTTATTTATATAATTGTTATGATTCATAAATTCCAACAGAATGTAGACAGATCCTACCCCTACCCCAGGATAAACCCGGGTGTAGAGAGACTGCTTTCAATGAGACCTCCGGCAAGTGCATGTGTGCCGGTGAGAGAGCGAAGAAAGCAAAGAAAGGAGAGCAAAAGAGAAAGAGTAATAAGCAAAAGCAGGCAAAAGAAAGCAAGCACACAAACAAAACAAAACAGGGAACCCGAAGAATGACAAAGAGGCAAACCTAAGGAAAAAGCTCAAACCGAGAAACGAACTGAGAAATCGATATCAAAACCGAAACCGAACCGAACAACTAGGTTCGGGTCATTTTTCGGGTTTCGAACCGAAAAAACCGAATCGAACTGAAACCGACAAAAACCAAAATAATATACAATACCGAAAATGATCTGTTCGGTCCGGTTTCAGTCGATTTATCGGTTCGGATCATTTTCGGGTGTATTTGCTCAGCCTTATCACCGAGGGTCAAGTAATTCTTTCCGCAACTCTCCATTTTTATCCTGCTTTTGTGTAAAATATTATTGTACAATATTTTAAAGTGGGGTATAAAAGGTTGGAGTCACGTGCAACTCATATTCCCCCAATTCATGCATTGCTTGTGAAACCCTAACACTCCCTCCCCTAATATTCACTTGTTACAAGCCTAATTTACTGTTCCGATCTCTGGTCACTCCTCGTCATCTCATGCTTACTTCCCATCTCATTTGTGTACACATTTCATTTGCTTCTCATCAATCTCTTTCCTTTTTATTTAATTAAAAAACCGATTTTACTTATGTTCTTTTTATATGTGTTATTCTTGTAAATGACTTGATTCTTTTTTATATTAATCTTTGTTGAATCGTAGTGATATGTATGTTTTGTAGTTTTACTCCACACTCTCGACTGTTTTGTTGAATTGTAGTTATGTTTGTTAATTATTTTTAAAATTAATGTTTGTTGAAGGGTAGTTGTATGACATGCATCGCGGTTTGTACATTTTAACTAAAACCTCATATTGTCACATCATAAGGGGGTTTTAATAACACATCACCCTATAATAATAGACACCTTTCATTACTCCTAGTACGGTTTTGAAATTTATTTCAGGTAGATATTATAAACGCGTTATGTATTATTGTTGTAGTTAAAGGGTAGTTACTAAGAAGGTGTATGTTATAATAATGTTTGTTGCTTTGTAATTTACTCTTCAATAAAAGTTGCTATTACTCGTACTATTTACTCGTAGACCAAAAAGTCAAAAAGTCTATTTTTTACGGTACAATAATGCAAAAAGTAGAACTCCATCATTAAAGATAACAAGCTGGAACCCACACGCTTGTTCACATGTTCAATATATACAAACAGAAACCGAACAGATTTATGTATATCACCCAAACACTCCTTCACTTCTTCCTGCAACAACCCACAAACCTTTTTTTTTTGTTCAGACAAACAAACAGATACATGGGTGCGAAGATGTCTTCAGTCAATCGTGACGACTTTGGTCACTTAAAAATCCCCCTTGCAGATGTTCTATCCGCCACCAACCACTTTGATGACAAAAATTTATTGGGAGAAGCTGAGTTTGGAAATGATTACTGGGGACAGCTCTTGTGGTCCGGTGAGTTGATTAAAATTGATGCTAAGAGGTTTAATAAAGAATGGTATGATGAAAATGAACAACATTTTTGGGCAGAGATTTCATCGCTTTCTTCTCTCAAGCATAAAAATCTTGTTTCATTAGTTGGGTTTTGTGATGAGAATGATGAAAAGATCATCATTACCAGGGGTAATAACAGGGGAAGTCTCAGCAACTATCTAAGTGACCCGATGCTCTTGACATGGGTGCGAAGATTGGAGATGTCTGTCGGTGTTGCACAAGCATTGAGCTACATTCATTATGACGAACCACGCGATTTTAGCGTAATACATCGAGGCATCAGCAGTGGCACAGTTTTATTAAATGATAAATGGGAGCCCAAGTTATCTCAATTTAAACTTTCCATGAAGATTGATGCATTTCAGAGGCATGATTCATTCTGTGTAGATAAAGTTTGGGATTTCGAGGGGTACACAGACCCAACATATTTAGATACAAAGAGTGCTAGCCAAAAGTCAGATATTTACTCCTTTGGGATAGTATTGTTTGAACTACTGTGTGGTAGGAAAGCAGTAATTGACGATCGAGATAATAAGTATCTGGCTCCCATGGCCATTACCCATTATAGACAGGAAAATCTCAATCAAATAATTGATCCGGGTCTACTGAAACAAATGGACCCGCAGTCATTCGACATCTTCGCGAAAACAGCATATGACTGCTTGAATGACCAACCATCGCAACGCCCAAATATAGATGAGATTGTCCCAAGACTAGAGAAAGTGTTGGAACTCGCACGACAAAACAGGCCTGTAAGACTTCTTTTCTCTGTTTCATCTTTCTATCACAATAATTAATATCCCTTTTATATTATGTCTTCCGTTGCTGGACCTCGCAGAATATTATTACCCCCAATATGCAATGCTATCAAAACTCATGTTAAGATATGACCATATTTGCGCTGTTATTTTTAGAAAAATGTGGCCTATCGAATTAGCAATTTGGTATAAAAACAAGAATATTTTGATTTTAAGTTTCGGCTGTGATAAAGTTGTATTAAAAGTGTATCACTTGAGACTGTTTTACTTTCAAAAATTCAACCTCAGAAAGTTTGGAATAGCTACTATTTTGACAATAATATCTTCAGGGGCAAAAGGTAATGTAAGATCCTCAAAATCAAACCGCAAAAGAACTTTATTGTAAAAAAATACTACTGGTATAAATGTTATATAGTTGGCTTTATGAAAAAAGTCAACCTATTGCATTTTAGAATGAAAAATATATCAATTCGTGAAGTTGAATTTTGCAATGCTAGCAATCTGTTCTCTAGATTCATCAAAAAAAGAGTGAAAGGCTCAAACACAAAGGGGAATTTGTATTTGATTACTAAGAAAAATCAAATACAGTATTATTTGCTAATAACTTACTTAGATATTTATTTTAAAAAAGAAAAAATACACACACACACACAACAAACTTTAGGGTTTAATTCAATTATCAATGGGCTTTATATAGATTAAAAAAAAGAGGATTAAAAGAAGTGTCGTTTGGTGGAAGTCACTTATATACATAATCATAATGATGATGCATCTCACATCCTTTTGTAACCCGACTTCTGTTTTTGTGATAGATACGCTCTTTGTCCAACCACCTTGCTCACCTAAGAATCCCCCTTGAAGATATAGAATCCGCCACCAATTACTTTAAAAATGCTGTTGGAGAAAGTGACTTTGGAAAGATATATAAGGGACAACTCTCGTGGTCAGGTGAGTTGATTAACATCCTTGCTCACAGGATATCTAATAAAGAATGGGATGATGAAAAAGAACAACAGTTTTGGACGGAGATTTCAATGCTATCTAGTCTCAAGCATAAGAATCTTGGTTCTATTGTTGGGTTTTGTAATGAAGTTGGTGCAGAGACCATCATTTACAAGGATTGTTCCAGGGGAAGGCTCAGATTCTATCTAAGTGACCCGGTGTTGTTGACATGGGTGAAAAGATTGGAGATATCTGTGGGTGTTGCGCATGCATTGAGCTACATACATTATGACGAGCCACGTGATTTTAGCGTTATACATCGAAACATCAGTAGTGAAACAGTACGATTGAATAATGACTGGGAACCCAAGTTATCAAATTTTCAGCATTCCATGAAGATTAAAGCATCTGAAAGAAACCATTCTTTCCATACTGATTCAGTTTGGTCTACGAAAGGGTATACATGCCCAACATATGGAGACACTAGCAATGTGAATCACAAGTCAGATATCTACTCCTTTGGAATGGTATTGTTTGAACTACTGTGTGGTAGGAAATCAGTAAGTGACGATCAAGATAATAAGTATCTGGCTCCCGTGGCCATTTTTCATTATATCGAGAAAACACTCGATGGTATAATTGTCCCGGATCTATGGAAACAAATGGATCCGCAGTCATTTGACATTTTCGCAGAAACAGCGTATAGTTGCTTGAATGAAGAACAATCGCAATGCCCAAATATAGATGAGATTGTCGCAAGACTTGAGAAAGCATTGGAACTACAAATGGCAGGCGAAAATAGGCCTGTAAGGCGTTTTTTATTCTCTTCAAATCTGCATATCATAATAACTATTTTATTCAGAAAACTTAATATTAATATTTAATAATGATAGTCTACTTATTACTGTATTTATGATGCTAAAGGAACACTCGGTAGTTGCAGCCGAAGTTGAAGGTACATCATCCGGTCAAGAGAAGGTAATTTTTCTTATTACACTTTTTGTAAGTCACTGATCGAAATTTCAAAAAAGAATTGAGATTCTCCTTATGTTGAAGGCTTGACGCCAATGATAGGCCACAATGTGTCTAAAGTTGGGGAAAATCACATTTGCCAGCTATTTTTCTAACATCTAGCTATTCTCGAGTGTAATACTCAAGATCCTCTTTTTTAAGTATCTTCCAACATTTTCTGCTCTTTGATAAATTTTTATACTGTAATTGAGTAATTTACCTCAGTTTAGTGTTTCACCCTGTGAGTTTGCACAAATGGTAATGGTGTCTTGTTCAATACATATAGGGCTCTGTGACCTCCGTCTTTAGAGGCGTTGAATCCCATATCAGCAAAAAGCCAATGACTTCTCTCAAAGATCTTTCTCATTCACACATCAGCTTTGAAGATATAAAATCCGCAACCAACGGTTTTGATCATGAAAATGTCATTAAAGATTTTGGGTTTGGACATATTTACAAAGGCCGTCTCCTGCGTTCCAAACAATTCATCGATATTATTGTGAAGTGTTTCCCTTCTAAATTTGTAGATGATAACAGAAAAACAATTTGGACGGAAATTTCAATGCTTTCTAGCCTCAAACATAAGAATCTGGTGTCTTTAATTGGGTTTCATGATGGGATCCATAAGTTTATCATATACAAGAAGGAGGCTAAAGGAAGTCTAGACAAATATCTAAAGGACCAGACCCTCAAATGGATGCAAAGGTTGAAGATATGTGTTGGTGTTGCAAATGCATTGAGTTACATCCATTACGATGTTGGACGTGATTTTAGTGTCATACATTGCAACATCAAGAGCTCGAAAATTCTACTAGATGACAAATGGGAACCCAAGTTATCTGGTTTTGAGCTTTCATTGAAAAATACTGTAGCTCGGAGGCAGCGTCTTCTTCTTACTCGTGATGTTGTTCAGAATGTATACCTAGACCCAAAATATAAAAGAACGGGGGGTGTGACCCACAAGTCAGATGTGTATTCGTTCGGTGTTGTATTATTCGAAATTTTGTGTGGAAGGAGTGCAGTTCTTCCAGATGAAGAGTTCGGAGAGGGGTTATTAAGTCAACTGGCCAAATCTCATTTAGATGATATGATTGATCCACATCTACGAGAACAGATGGACCCCGAAGCATACAAAATCTTCTCAGACACGGCATTTTACTGCATACAAGAGGAACGAGCAAAGCGTCCGCATATAGATCAGGTTGTCAATAGACTTGAGAAAGCTTTGCAACTCCAGTGGAAACGTGAAAATCCAGTTGACAGTACATCATCCAATCGTTTGAAGGTAATTAATTTCCCTAAACTTTTAATTTGAGGCCGATTACGAATTATCCTAATTAATAAACAAGAGTTACTAATATTATTAACTGTTGTTTTCTAGTTTAACGTATAACCACTATATCCTCATTATACGATTGTTTTGTACAAAAAGATGAGTAATAATGTAAAAAACTGTATGCATGTGATTTTGATTTTACAGTATTATCTTTTTTAACATTGTATTTTATATTTCATAAATTATAATAAATTATAACTAAAAATATTATATAAAACTAATTTTTTGTAATTTATGTGGTGAATATAAAAGTATGAAATAGTTTGTTACATAAAATTTTAGTAGTGGGTTCATTCTGAATGCATACAGAAGATCTTTTCAAGGATGTAACTCTTAAGAAAGTAATGATGTAATAAGCGTGTTCAGTTTTTCAAATTGAAAATATGTATTCAAAGTAAAAGTATTTTAGATTTTATTATACCATAATCATTTTTGTGAAATACTTGAATAGGCAATCATATTCGTGTTAACCATTTACAAAAGAATAAAGGTAAGATTATGCATTTTACGGGGAAGGAACAGGTATAGGTATGGTTTAAGGACTTAAAAAGATCGTACCCAAAAGCAGAGGGTTTTCTAAAGTCAACTTTAGTGGCATGACCCACTTTGTTTTTTCTATTTTTATTATGTTTTTGTCCCTTAGACAACCACTAATATAATGTTACTCTTTTCCTTTTTTCTAGAAACAGCAAAACAATTTTACAAAAGGCAACCAAGAAAACCAGTTACAACATAAAGATAAAAACCTTCAAAAGGGATGAAATCATTTTCCGACTAGTTAACTTTAAAAAAATGAACTGTTGCTTTTGAATGTTTTCATATTTTTTTTGGGTAAAGGGTTTTATACCCGGTGAATGATGTTTTCATATTTTCTAAATGTTACTTGTAATCAATTATTAAAACATTTTTTTTTTTTTTTTTTTTTTTTTTTTTTTTTTTTTTTTTACTACCATTAATGAAGTGATGCATGACTCTATAATGTTGCAGGAGAAGAACTTTGAACACTTGAAGATAGGACTAGATGTTATAAAGGAGGCTACCGAGAATTTTGACGACACACATTGCATTGGGTCAGGCGGATTTGGTAAAGTATACAAAGCAGATCTTGAACATTTTGATAGCAGTAATTCCTTGTTGATAGAAGGTGTGAATGAGTGTGATTTACCAAGAAAACGAAGCACGGTAGCCATAAAGCGCATTCACAATCAAGAAGGAGAACAAGGGTTCATTTCAGAAATTGAAACGCTAACTACTTGTAAGCATGATAACATAATCTCTCTTCTTGGCTTTTGTTATGAAGGTAAAGGTGCAATGATCCTGGTTTATGAGCATGCTTCTAAAGGAAGTCTTGCTGACTATTTGGGAAGTAGTGATAAAATGACTAATCTTACTTGGGTGCAACGTATAAAGATGTGTCTTGATATTGCACATGGTTTGAATTACATTCACAACAACACAGATCATGGCAAACAAAAGATGATACACCGTGACATGAAGAGCGATAACATTCTATTGGAAGATAACTGGAAGGCAAAGATTGCGGACTTTGGGCTCTCCAAATTCCACCCAGCAGATCAAGTGGCCAGCACTATCTATACCAATGTTGTAGGTACATATGTGTATTTGGATCCAGAATATCAGAAGGATCGTAGATTAAATAAGAAATCAGACATTTACTCGTTTGGAGTAGTGTTGCTTGAGATCTTAACCGGGAGGTTGGCCTATGATTCTTTATACACCAAGGTGAATGACAAGGGAATTGCACCTATTGCAAGAAATCATTTTGAAGAGGGAACAATAATGGATATTGTCGATCACAAGATAAAGGAGGAGACCGATGAACATGTCTTTTCTTTAAGTAAAGGACCTGATAAAGAGTCTTTGGACATTTTTTCAGAAATCGCATTTCGATGTGTCGCAGAAACTCAAGCGCAGCGTCCAACAATAGAAGTTGTCATTGAAGAACTCAGAAAAGCATTAAACTCTCAGGTAAGTCAATAATTTAAAAGACAACTTTTTAATTTCTTCATATTCTTGATAGTAAAATGTGACATATCATACATTATACTTTGTGTAAACAACATTTTCTCAAACTGTTACTCATTATACAACACTGTCCTAAGCAGGACTCACCCACAACCATTTGGTTGGGGAACATTCTCACACATGGGTTACCATTTGGACACAAGCCTTTGGATTAAGATCTTACTGTTTAAGTTTTTTATTAGTAGTTAAGTTTGGGATTTATTGTTTTGATCTTAAACTTTTATGTAAACATAATAATTTAAATTTATAAGGTGCTAATGAGTCGCCGGTAAACCTCCTCACTCTTTTCTTTAGTGTAGAAATTGCAACAACAAACCTTGATTTGCAACCATAACTTCGACATGAACTTGGAGACTGAAAAAATTTAAATTTTGATTTAACAGAATCCTGTATGGCAAGTAGTTTCAGTTTGTTTTTTACTTACTACATCGACTGACTGGTGATTCACAGGAGAACCACAAAGACAACCTCAAACTGTCACTTAAAGACATTAATTTGGCAACACAAAACTTCAGCCAAGACTATATCATTGGACAAGGAGATTTTGGGAAAGTTTATAAAGGAGTAGCCTCTCACACTCATGGACATAACATCTTTGCAGCAAAGCGCATGGATAGGAAGTCTGCTGAAAGAGAAGCTGAATTTATGACAGAACTGGAAATCCTTATGGAGTATAAACATGAAAATGTCATTGGTCTTGTAGGCTACTGTGATGAAGAGGATGAGAAAGTTATTGTTTACAAATATGCATCCAGAGGAAGTCTTGATAAGTACCTGAACGATAATAGTCTTACGTGGGTAATGCGGATTAAAATATGCATCGATATTGCAATCGGGTTGGAGTTCCTTCATGGAAAGGGTTCGGGTCCAGAAATGGTGATACATAGGGACATCAAAAGCAGCAACATACTACTGCTTGATGATTGGAAAGCAAAAATTACTGATTTTGGGCTCTCCTTTGTTTGTCCAACAAATCAGGATGCGGACTATGTCATCGACAATGTTACAGGCACAATTGGCTATCGTGATCCACTACACTCGAAAACAGGCTTCTTAACTAAAGAATCTGATATATTCTCACTGGGTGCGGTTTTATTTGACATATTGTGTGGGAAACTATCGTCCACAGAACTAGACGATGAGTATCTTTATTTACCCTTTTTGGCTAAACAACACTATCATGTCAGAAAACTTGATAAGTTAGTGTTTGAGGGTATCAAAGAACAAATTGTGCCACAATCATATACTACATTTACAAGGATTGCCCTTCAATGCTTACATCACAGGAGAGAAAGTCGGCCAACAGCAGGTGAAGTGATAATACAACTTAAGAAAGCATTGGAATTCCAAGTAAGTTTTTATAATAATTTCAAATTAAGCTACCATTTCTTTCACATACAGATCTAAAACTATATTTATGGATACTCAAATAGGTTGTGCACTTCTATTGTTCAAACAAGTGTTGTTGAACCATAAAACATGATAAATAAATTAAATGTCAAAACGAAAAAGACAACAAGTTTCCATGATCCAGAAAAAATGTGTTGTCTATGTTTAGTAGAAGGTCTTTAGTTGTTTCTTCAATGATAGAAATGTAAATGTATGAAATATGAGCTTATTAATTGTTTAATTAATGTACAGGAGGATTATGAGATATGGGAGTCGAAATTGCCTAAAGACTACAACGAAATAATCCAGATGTCAAAGTGCTCCGAAGATTATTCTAACATCAAGAAAGAGGATCTTTACAACATCTTTTCTAAAGGAATCCTCCTTCAACAGGACAAAGTGGTAATCAGTTCATTCTCAAATCAGTTCTATGTATCCTTTAGTTTATTAGGGATGAATTAAAATCACGCATGCATTTACAAAACATAACATTAGGTCTAACTTGTTTTTTTGTTGTATAACAGTTGCTGTCATTCGATGGTATTGGAGAAAGAAATGCAGTGTTTTCAGCGACAATGTTTTCCTACATAAACAGCTGTCCACATGAATGGAAGTCTCTTCCAGAATCAAGGTTATTTTTTCTACCTCTCTTGGTACATATACATTGTTGTTAGATGCATAAATTTCTGCTCTAATCTACAATCTAATATGATCAACAACTTTTAGGATAAGAAATATAAACAACTGAGTTTCATAAACAGATATAATACAAAATTGTTAAACTCAGAGAAGAGTAAATAGTAGATGCTTTGTAACTCGTACACGTTCAGTCCTACAACTTCTTGTATCTTTATATATCAACTCTAAAGTCTCTTCAAGCTTTAGTTTATTTATACGTTGAACCTTGATATTTACTGAAAATACACAAAAAACTTTATAAGTTTAAAACATAATAATTAGGTAAGAATGATCAAGCTTAAGGTTGCATGACATGTACTTTTTCGCTCATCAAAAGGAATGGAAATTCATTCTTCAAACAAAATTATATTTTTGATAGGAATTGGATTACATAGTGCCCATTTTGAAAAATCTGTATTATATGTCTTAAATGACTGTTCTTCCTATATAATACTAATTGAAGGGTGAATAACATAGGTAGAGCTACTTTAAAGTATGCATTTATGGAATTCATATATAAGATTTTAGACAAAGGTCAAGGGTTCAATCCTCACCCCTTGCAAGGCCGGAGGTCCTTTTCTACATTTGGTAGAACCGGAAGCAGCCTCTCTACCTTAAGTAGGGGTAAGGTTGTCTACATTTCAACCTCCCCCATACACCATGGAAGACGGTATTGGGACCCATAACCCGTGGAAGACGGTATTTGGAGTTACTTTACTTTTGTTATATATAAGATTTTAGTCTTCTTAACAGATTCTAACAGTCTCAGATTTTACATGTTGCTTGTAGTCGATATGTGTACTCTGTTGTATGTTGTTTGAGTTTTGAATTTAAGTCTTTTCCCAATTCCCAAAGAAATTGTTTTCTCGTTTATTTTGGTTTAGAGAAATACTAAATTCTAAAGTAGAAGTGTACATTCGGGGGAATAATGGTTATGACTGACTCGTAATTGAATATTTATAACATGTGCAGATTTGAGACAGTAGTGGAGATGTCAGATGTTTCCAATTTGAACATCGAAATTAAGACAGATACTCGATTATTATCTCCAAATGCTGTTTATGGGGTCTATTTACTCTTCAAACTCTCTGATTCAAGAAAAGTTTCAACTAAACCGATGTATGTTAATCTAAAGTATAGAGTGGGCTCCGAAAATCTACATGCATATTTTGCAAAACAGAGAGACGAAGAGTGGATGATGATCGAGTTGTACAGATTCTTAAATCAGAACGAAGATGTCATGTTTACGTTTCTAATAGAGAGCTTTTCGTCGCTCTATTGTGGAGATGGTGCGATTTATGTCGAAGGCATTGAATTTCTAGCAATTGACAAAGTGAGTTTAGAAATATAAGTTGGCTTGATTCTATATTCTTTTGTTTATATATAAAAATCATGTCTATGCTGCATATTTAACATGATTGTACACAGGTGAAACTTGAAGAAATTGGAAAGTTGAAGGATGTCTTGGAATCAAACTTCAATGTGGATCGCGTGCAACAATTGCCAACCAACTTTGAAGAAATATTTGAGATACACAGAAACTATGATGAGTTGTATTGGTTGGGCGAAGTAAACGGGAAGAAACTTCTTGTGGTTTCAGCAAAGGCAGCTCTATACAAATTTTCTAATGCGGATCTCTTTACATCAAAACCATCATCCCAGTCAAGGTTTGCTTTTTTGAACTAGATTTGGCACGTTTTCCTTTGAGCAGTAAACTTTCCTAATTGTATATTCACAATGTGCACATCTAATCTTATCCAAATATTTGAAAATGTTTTACAAAAGAAAATAAAAACTACTGCAGATTTTTTAATTTAAGGCCAATCTTCTTTATTGTCTAGTAAAATGCTGAAAATTTGTGTATAAATGGTTGACAAAAGTATCACATCTTGATTTGCCTTTTCGTGTCTTCAAAATTAACATTGTTTCTAGTATGTAATCATAATATGTATAGTACATGCAGATTTCAAGAGGTGATTGAGCTTTTGCCACAACAAGTATTCTATATTAATTGCACGATCAGAAGTCAAATGTTGTCGGCCGATACAGAATACACGTGTTATCTTGTATTCAAGCTTTCAGAAGAATGTCAGGGGCTTCATAATCCGGTGAAGGTACGAGATTTACTCCACCAAGTATACGAAGAGGCTGAATTTTTCTATTTTATTACCCCAAGCCCACCGAATATGAATGATATTACACGGGTTCCAAAACAAAGGGAAGATGGATGGATGGAGATTCAAGTGTGGAAATTTAACTCGGCTCATAGTTTCAAGAATGACTCTCTTTCTGTCTCTATGAAGTTTACAAGTCATGAAGGAACTATGTCTGGCCTCATCATATGTGGCCTTGAGTTTCGGCCAACGTTTATTACTACAAGCACGCTCAATTGAGCCTTTATTTTCAAACTCAAGTGTGGTTAAGCTTTACTTTGAAACTCAAGTTTGGTTTCTTAACCGATACATTATGAGCTTGGCCTGACTCGACTGTTCAAGGTAAATATTGACCGACTCGATATATTGAGTTTGGCTTGACTCAACTTTGTTGGGGTCATGGTTAGCTGAGTGAATTTTGTTGTTAGTTGCTTTGATCAAGTTCATAACGTAGTATAAACTACCTCATGTGTGTGATCTAGTAGTTTAAATTGCATTAAAGATTTGTAAGTTTTGTATTCGAACAATGTTGGTTCAGTTTGTTTTCATCAGTAGTGTAGAGTAGGGGTATTTGCATCCAACATTGCCCTCATCAACAAATTGACCAAGGTTGAGATGATTATGAAATGAGATGCCAAACAATCAATGAAAATCATATTTGTTGGCTTCTAACCGAAGTCATTGTTATGGTCTAGTGTTTTTGTTGCAATTACTAGTTATTAATCATAGAATCTACAAAAGATTAATTTTATTATATCAAATATAATTGACTTTTAGTGATTATTTGATTTTTAAAACATTGTAATTTGTATCCAACTTTAGTGAAAAGCTTATGATTTAATTGGTAAATTTCGAATCAGCTGAACCTAAATGAGTTTGAGGGTACTGCTCACTGTTACTTTTAACTAACACGCCCCGAGTGTGAGCCACATCTAATAGTCGAGCTCGAGCTTTATATATAACTAGACACCAGGTAAGTATATTCTCATATCAAGGACCATTTCAAGTTCTCAACTTGTTGCATGGGTCATGCTTCAACATCGTCTCATGTCATCTCGAAGCAAAAGAAACCGATCCCTCATTATCAATCGGAGTATATGAAATCGATATTGTTGGATAAATTGGAAGTGGATACAAAAGGTACTCTAGAGAAAAAGTAAATCGATAAAGAAAATTTTTTGCTCACACAATTCATTTGATCAAGGTTCATCCCGTCTTTGTAATCATTGTATTGAAATTTTGGATTGATACATCTTGTTTTTCTTGGTATAACTTGTGAAAATGATTATTTTAGCTTTCAAGTTGGTGTAATTGATGTTGTCATCATTAGATAATGCGGAAATGAAATGTGTTCTACTTTTTTCGAAGACTTTCACTATGTATGGATTGCGTTTCATATATGGATACTCAACTCACGAAAGAAACTGAGAAAATGTTTTTTTTTTTTTTGTTTTTTTTTTTTTAATATCTTTTTTCGAAGTCGAGAACACAAGCGACAACATTATTTCTCTTCTTTACTATCTGTAGCCGTATAACTTAGCCTGATAGCCCTATAGCTTGACACCACAACCTCCATCGAGTTATAAAGCCTCGCGTCAAATTTACCAACCGATTACAGGGTATTTCTTATTTATTTATTTTTTTGTGTTTTTTGCGTTTTATTGGGTTAAAGTGTGGGCCAGTAGTGTCTTATAACTTGAGTGGCCGAGAGAGAGTATCTTTATGTTAAGTTATAGATATTGAATTATTGTAGAAAAATGTAGAAGTAACATTATTTTTTCTTTAAAACAAGCCCTATGACTCATGGGCACCTAATGCTCTTAAAATAAATTAAATGCACATAAGCATTTTATATCCAAATCATGAATTAAATCCACATGGGCACTAAAAATCCAAATTAACAAATAAGTTTAAAAAAAGATGGTAATAGACGATTCAAAAATCAACACAGAATATGTCTAATCATGAGCACTTGAAATCCAAATTTTAGCATTGTGACATATTTAGTTTGACATCCTAATGTTGTCACAACAACATACAAGCATAACTAAAGCCACCTATTACATAGCACATAACCTCTATAACATACATAACACATACATGATGATCTTATCATAGGATGATGATGATGATGATGATGATGATGATGATAAGGATGAAGATGATGCTTTGATATGCTTACTAACATTGACTATATGATGATCAAACCCATTAACTTATTAACTTTAACCCATAATAAAATCACCTTATAATTACTATAACTTCTTATATAACTCATAACACCATTTACCCATCTTCCCCAAGTTAGGGTTCATAAACCCTAACCCTTAAATCACCAATTATACTCTAATTAGGATACTTACTTGGGTATGAACCATTGCTAGGGCTTCATCTACTTGAGAGAGAGAGAGAGAGAGAAAGAGAGAGAGAGAGAGAGAGAGAGAGAGAGAGAGAGAGAGAGAGAGAGAGAGAGAGTTCTTCACAAGCCAAAAAATAAAATTACTGGCACGTCGGTTTAGGCAGGAAAATTAGTTACACTTTCACATAGGTCTCCCGTGAAACCCTTAAGGCCTTAGTAACTAAGATAAATTGAGATCGTTCGTATTAACATGACCAGTAACGTTTCATTACAAATAAAAGAGCGAGGTCTAATGACTGACCAAGTTTTCTTTTTGATTGTGAGAAAATATTATCAGTCATATTCATATAAATTGAACAATTCAACTAGAAAAACATTATCAGTCATGTTTATATATCATTTTCAGAGTGTTTGTTTCGGCCTATATAACGGGCTTATGACTTATTTGGTTTTGAGATTATGTTTCATAAACTCACTTTTTGTTGCTTATTTTGAAACTTTTCGACTTATATAAGCTTATATAAGAACAAAAAAATGTTAAAAAGTTTTAAAATAAGTTATAAAAAAATGAACTTATGAAACATAAGCAATCAACCCATTATATAAGCCTAAACAAACACCCTTTTCTTGTTTTTAAAGTCATGTATGGACTCGTGTTCAATTATTCCAAAGAAAGCACTTGAAGAAACCGATCGATCGTGGTGACTTGTAACAAACAAACAGCTCAACAACAACAACATCTAAATAATCATCTTCATCAATGGCTCCTGAACATTCTTCTCCGGCCCCACCACCACCTCCACCGCCAAAGGGTCGCCGGTCCAAGTACATCTGGCCCTTCTCCTCGCCGCCAATTTCTCCATCGGAGGTACATTTCAATTTATAAAAACCCACTTTCCTTTCATACTAGTTCTAAGCTATATCCGCCCAAGACCCGGCAATATCCTGTCATGACCCGGCAATATCCGGCCATGACCCGGCTATATCCAGCCATAACCCGGCTGTTCCGGACAAGACCCGACTATATCCGGCCATGACCCAAGAATGTTAAACTCTACGCTAGTACTAGTTGTATGTGTCATTAGTTCTCTATAACAGTTGCATGTTTCTTTACTATACCACAACTTCAGCAAAATTATCGGTTGATCCTCGTAAGAGATCACTACTGCTAGGAAACATGATGGTCAAATCTTTTATCTACACGAATAGTTTGGGGGTTAAAGGCGACTAGTCAGAACCATGGTCCTGTAGCCGTTAAGTGAATTAAAACGAGTGTTAGAGTTTGAGTTTCAATGCTTGTTTTAGGGAGTGTTTGGCATGGTTAGCGTGATAAAAAGCTTGTTTGGCAACAAGCAGAAAAAACAAGCATTAAAATTGTAACGCTACCTTTTCTAAAACAAGCACTTTCTTTACCAAACCCTTTTATAATACAAACATTACTGCTATGGATAGTTTTGCAAACATAGTAACTTCTTGATATTTAGGTTCAAAATGGAATTAGGATGTCTGGTGTCTTATTTTGTATGTTTCAATGAAAGAACAATCAATCATGCTGTAGATTTTGGAAAGTTTGTTATCTAGTTCTAAGGTTGTTATTAGTTTTTTATTTTCATTTCATTTCATTGTCACTTGATAGAGAACACAGATATATGTTGGTCATATTACGTTATGGTTATACCTTCCTATTCGCCTCTAGACCTCTAGTACGATATCTGCAACTTCTTTTGGCATTTAAGTGACATTGTCTATCTTGACCACTTGTTCGTTATTGTCATTGTAAGATTATAGGTGTTTATTCATCCATTTCTTCGGTAAAAAACCGAGTAAGTTTTACCAAGATGACCGTGCGTTCGCGATTTTAGTTTATATGTGAAGGTGGTACAAGTGGACCTTAAATAAGTGATGCATGAGCCCTAGTGTGCAACAATCAAAATTTCCTTAGGTTATAGAGGATATAACTTCGTAGCTTTGTTTTTCCAGATCCCCTATTAATTGATTGCTTTTAATGTTAAGGGTTAATAAGTGTAACCCCAAAACATTGTCTAAGTGACATATAGACTCCTGTGATCCCAAAGTAGTTGCTCCTTGGCTTGGCACTGATATTATGACTTGATTAAGCTTTATGCTCTTCAGCCTCATTTATTTGTCAAACAAGTCATTAACTCCTTTATAATGATGCACAACCTCTTCGGAGCTAAATGTATAGCTCAGTGAAGATTATAGAAGTTCTACCTCATTTCTTTCTCTATGAGTAACAAGGGAAAAGATAGATGAGAAGTATCTTACCCTTGACATCCCAAAACATGACGGATTCCTAATTTAGGGAAATCTGTGATTTTTTTATAAGTAGTAGAAGAAGCTCGCATTTTAACAGCTTTTAATGTATCAAAATGTTCAAGTTAGACCAATCAATTGGATATCGATATGCAGTGTGCAGATTTAATTAGAAAAACTTGGGCTCATTTAATTTCACATATCAACATGTCCAATTTAGAGCAAACAACGGAACCCTGGATGTACATTTGTCAAAAAAGTTATATTCTCTTCATCTTCTTCCATTTCCTTCGAGTTTTATAAATAAAGAATGAATCAATAATTAATAAGATCTAAACAAAATAAATAATGTGTTTCTTCCATTTCCTTTAACAAAATATCATTCTTGATGTTTTATAGCTTACCTTTTCACGAGAACAAATGAGGAGAAAACAGAGGGAGATGCGCCTGCAACTGGTGTTACTTCATCTCCTACATCACCCGCTATTTCAACTGCTGCAGTGAACAATGTACCAACATCGCCTCCTGCCACATCGGAGCCAGTGAAACAAATCCCCGTAGATCAGCAGATAGAGCTCTTCAAGTGGATATTGGAGGAGAAAAGGAAAGTAAAGACAAAAGATCCTCAAGAGAAGAAGAAAATTGATGAAGAAAAAGCCTTACTCAAACAATTCATCCGATCAAAGTCCGTCCCATCTTTGTAATTACTGTACACATCTGGAATTGTACATACTTTGTGAAAATTGAAAATTTCGGGCTTTTAACAATATTATTGTACCACCAAGTTTTGACAAAAAGAAAAACATGAGAATTGATATGATGTTCACACTTTAGAGTTGCAGTCACACTTGCATACATAACAAGAAAGGATGGTCTATGTGATTGTGTGTTTCGTCTTGTTACAGTTTCTAGTATGATAGTAATAAACTACAAGTGTCCACAATGGAGAGTATGGTAATCATGTAAAACGTAAAATAACACAAGTTTAATAAGAAATGCGAGCTTAACGAATTGACAATCGTACGACCTGTAACCCGTTAATATATATTTTTTTGGCAGGAGTGAAACTCTATCTGAGTCATCTTTCGTGATTTGACAAGTAAACATCGGACTTCAAAAACGATCTCACAAGACCCAAAAAGCATGGTAAATCACTAGACTTCCACCATTCTAGATTGTACAGCTAAAGCGAATTTCCCAAAGAGTCTCAGCTCACGAGATTCAAACTTGAAACCTCTTAAAATGCAAAGTGTGTGTAATAAATGTATGCATCGTTAGTTTAATGTATCTTGACTTTGTCATTTTACATTATATTGTGCCTCAAATTTGGAAGCCTATCAGGTTGGCGGGTCTAGTAAACAGTCTAGACACATGTTCATGGTGGTTTGTTTATGTCGTTTTTGTTTGGAGCCACATTACAATACATGGTGTGCCTCAAATCAATGCCAACCGACTCCCTGAATGCCCCTATTACTTGGGCGAGAGATGTGCTAGCTAGTGTCTCGGTTCCTAGAGGTGTAATCAAGCTAAGTTGAGTACTCGAGTCGATAAAAACTTGATTACAAAACTCGAATCTAGATCTTGACTTTATATTCAAACTCAAGTTTGATATATATACTTTCGAGCTCAACTGGACTTAGATCAGGTCGATTTCTAGTAACTACATTATCTACATATAGTTCAAGTCTCAATTGAAATATTTATGTGTGAATCTTCACGCATTTGCTTGCTTGGTTTGATCAAACTCAATCTTACCTGACTTATAATTAGTCGATGTCACCAAAAAAGGTACGTAGGTAACATGACGAAAATTGTCAACCGTGGTTCAAACGATTTAGTAAAATCATACAACCTTTTATACCCCAATTATTTTTCGATGCTATAAATGATTTATATGATTACGGGAAGAGGTGCCTCCAGAAGTGGCAGTTATGTCTATTCCTAAGTCAAATGCCATCTCACCCGCTTCATTGGGCCATACCTTAACATCGTCTCTTGCATCCCCGAAGCCAGAGATACCAATCCCTATGGACCAAGAGATAGAGCTCTTCAAATGGATACTAGAGGAGAAAAGGAAAGTGAAGACAAATGATCCTCGAGAGAAAAAGAAAATTGACTAAGAAAAAGTTTTACTCAAACACTTCATCGAAAAAAAGTCCATCCCGTCTTTGTAATCCTTATATTGTAAATTTGGCAATGTACATTTTGTTTATAATGTAGGTTTTTTTTTTTTTTTTTTTTTTTTTTTTTTTTTTTTTTTTTTTTTTTTTTTTTTTTTTTTGATGTTGTATAACTTGTGCAAAATGGATTGTTGAGGCTTTCAAGTTGATGTAATCATAGTTATCGTCGTTAAACAATGCGGAAAATGATATATATTCTGCTTTCTACTCGCAAGTCTTCAGAAAAAACTCAACTCAACTAAAACCGCATTGATTGTTAGTTTCTCAATTGCTTGCTCAACTCGCTCAGTCGTGTATCATTGACAATTCACATTTTCTTTTATAGATCAAACAAAACAAAACTACCGAAACGCGTATATTAACTTTTACCTTTATATCAAAGAAAAAAGGAAACTTCTTTGAATATGTGAGAACGAAAAAGGAAAAAGACATATTTCTGTTCAAACATTTTCTAACAAATTGCTTTATAGAATTGTAAGTTTTCTATTCGAACAATGTTGGTTTAGTTTTCAACATTGCCCTCATGATCCAAATGACCAATGTGGAGATCATTATAAAATGTGATGCCACACAATCCATGAAACACATATTTCTTGACTTCTTGATTTCTTATCTAAGTCAGGTTTAATCTTTGGTTGCAATTACTAGTTATAATATTTTGTTAATGGAATTCAATTCAAAAGTATTAATTTTATTTTAATATAATTGATACTTTTTTGGTTCGATTTCATTAATAAAAACATTGTAACTTGTTTTCAAATTTTAGTTATAAGAGTATCTTTTGATGAAATGTGTTCTACTTTCTTCCAAGCCTATGTCCAATGTACAACAATGTTTAGATTGTGTTACATAATTGCTCACAAAATGAACTTTTCTGATTCAAGCAGAATGATGGTGTGTTTGACATATACAAAGGAATGATCTCTCAGACTTTGTAGCAAAAACTACATAATAAGTTCCTTTCATATAGAGTAAAACAAATATTACACCCTCAAGACTGACTTCATGTAAATACTCTATAGGTGTGTTTGGTTAAGAGAAATGAAGGCTGAGAAATGACAATAGCTTCATTTTTTTTTTTTTTTTTTTTTTTTTTTTTTTTGGTACGTTAAAGAAATACAAATGTGGAGAAATCTAAACTCTCGAGAATTTGTCTCTTTGTATTTTGATTTCCATCTCTATTGATCATATGGAGAGATAAGGTTGGAATAACTCTAAAAATTTATGAGATTGAGATAAAAGGTAAACTTTATATCATCTGTGATTTATTTTATTTTTTGTATGATTTTATATTTGATATGAGTACTATGTAATTATATGTAATTATGTAATGGTTTTTATTATTAGTGAAATTTAATTTTGTTGTTAAAAAAAAGTTAAAAAAAAAGATATTGGTCGTCTTGTTGTGTGTAAAAAGTCGGTTGTAAGTGTCGCAGGAGAGAGAAAACTGAGGTGACAGGAAAATGGGGTTGCTAAGGTTCACTTAATTCTTTCCACAACTGTCCATGTTTTCCCGCTTTTGGCTATGTTTGGCGACATGTAGCAGTAGCAGTAGCAGTAGCAGTAAGCAGTCAGCAGTAGCAATAGCAGTAAGCTATTTGTTTAAAAAATGTGTTTAGTAACGTAGCTGTAACTACAATTATAAAGTGTAAAATTACCAAAAAGGTCATATACACTTTAAAATAAAATAAATCTGGATAAATAAATGAGGGTATAAATGTAATTTCAGAAACCAAATGCTTGGAGCAACTCTGGAATGCTTCTTCAAGAAGCATTTAAATTAGAGCGGTAACATCATATTCAAACGCTTGTTAAGGTGTTGCTGATTCAATCGTTTTTAAGTATAGGTTTATATTTCCGAAGAAATGCTTAGGAAAGTATTTCCCCGGGTCGTGTCCCAACGCAGGTGTGAATGGAATTTCGAATTCCCGATTCGTGAAACGTGTCGTGAAAGTGGTAAAAAGTGATTTTGATTAGATTACACTAATGAATAAGTAAATGAAGCACAAATAATCACTTAAGCACGTATTTCAATTAATCAAACCAAAAACGTAACGTAAAATCGAAAACGTAAGCTTAAACGTAAAATAAACGTAAACGTACCAAAGAAAACGTAAATTTTAAGCTACACTACTCCTACGGACTTGAAAATAATTTTAAAAAGTTAAAAATGATAAAAGAAAATTTTGAGAAAAAGAAAAATATTTTTTTTTGACTTTTTATTTAATTTTTATAAATTAAAAACTAATTAACTAATTAAAAATTAAAAGAAAATGCAAATAAAGTGAGAAAAATGAAAATTAAATTTTAAAAATTATAAAATAACTAAAAAGTAATTTTAAAACTAAAAACTAATTTTTTTGGCTTTTTGTGTTATTTTTAGGAATTAGAAACTATTAAATCTAATTAAAAAGTAATAAAAATTCAAATTAAATTCAAAATAAATGGGAAAAATGCAAAATTAATTTCTAAAAATCTAAAATAACTGAAAATAAATTTCTAAAATATTTTTGGATTTTTCTAGGCTTTTTCTGATTTTTTTGGAATGTTTGGTAATTAAAAAGTATTAAAAATTGATTAAAAATGAAAATTAAATAAGAAAAATAGCAAATCAACTTCGAAAAATATGAAAAATTCAGGGAAATTCTAAAATAATATTCTAAACTTGGGAAAAATTTGAAAAGATGAAAATAAGCATTGGAAGTGCTTTTTGCTTAAGAACAGCTTATTGAAAATGCTTATTTATAAGCAACTTTGACCAAATCTTGACCCAAACTTAACCAAGTGTACTTTGATCAAGTTCATAACGTAGTATAAACTACCTCATGTGTGTGATCTAGTAGTTTAAATTGCATTAAAGATTTGTAAGTTTTGTATTCGAACAATGTTGGTTCAGTTTGTTTTCATTAGTAGTGTAGAGTAGGGGTATTTGCATCCCACATTGCCCTCATCAACAAAATGACCAAGGTTGAGATGATAATAAAATGAGATGCCAAACAATCAATGAAAATCATATTTGTTAGCTTCTAACAGAAGTCATTGTTATGGTTTAGTGTTTTTGTTGCAATTACTAGTATTAATCATAGAATCTACAAAAGATTAATTTTATTATATCAAATATAATTAATTTTTTGTGATTATTTGATTTTTAAAACATTGTAATTTGTATCTAATTTTAGTGAAAAGCTTATGATTGAATTGGTGAATTTCGAATGAGCTGAACCTAAACGAGTTTGAGTGTGACTGTGTGAGCACCATCTAATAGTCGAGCTCGAGCTTTATGTATAAAGATTGACAAGGTTTGCGAGCTTAAGCGATATAACTAGACACCAGGTAAGTATACTCTTATTATATGAAGGACCATTTTGTTGGAATTATTATATCATGACAATCATATAAAATAAACCAAACACATCAAGTGAGCATAGCGGAAGCAATTATAACAAGATCATATAACATGTAATTAATTAATCAATATTAAATAGTAAACGTACCTTTGTAATTCTAGCCCGAACAAGAATCAGTTGCAATCTTCAAATCAAGAACCCTAATTAGGGTTTATGTGGATTATAAGAATTACCCCTTACCTCTTTTGTAATTCAATCCAAGAATCAAACAATAATGTGTTTGAATCACGTTCTTGTACACACGTACTAATTCAAGAAAAAGTTTATGCAAGTAAATAAAACACAAAACTTGTTTGATCAATAAAATCAAATCCCTTATGGGATTAGTTTGATGGATCGACTAGAACAAAGAAGAGGAGAGAAAACACCAAGATGTGTGTTGTAACACCCCCAATTCATGGTTGCAGCGGAATTCAAACTGGGTGTTACTCGACGGCACAATAGTCACAATAATAGAAAACGAACTCCAATTGAGTCGTTTTAAAAGATTTATCATTCAAATTATATAAATATCAGAGATTACAAAATGAGGTCCCAATTGGTTCCATGTTTACAAATCACATTAAGTGAGTTTTTGAATGATAAGTAAATTTATAGCCCTCTTGAGTATCCGTGTCCTTCCGTGCCATCCTTGATCGTCATGAACCTGAAATACATGCTTGAGAGGTCAACACAAAGGTTGAGTGATATTCATAGAGTTTGTTAAATCGTTTGAACACAATATGTTGGTAGTGTGAGTTATAGGCTCACACCAATGTTTGGAAAACAAAACAGGTAGGCTACGTTATTATACGCCCGGAACAGTTATTATACACTAAGCTTATGACACCATAACGTTAACGTGTACCAATATCGATCGGCAGATTTATCCCGGTAGGTACTTTGCTAACATACCTAAATCTCAAATATTAATGCATTTGTTTGAACTTAGTCAATACAAATGGGATTCGTCAATCCCAATAGGCCTATTATTAATATTCGCGCTCACTATTGCTAGTGGCTAAATGGTTCATAATAAAGGATCTCGGTTTAGCAAGGTTGGTACTTAGTGATAATAAAACAATCAGGCAAGCATACAATTTAAAAACATTGTGCTCGGTTAAAATAGCATGTATTCCCCCCAAGGGTTTGTAAAACAATTAAGTAATGGAAAGTGGGGCTATGAACTCACCTTGAGTTGGATGATGTATAATGAGAATGATGGATATGCCGTAAGAACTTCTACGAGCAACCTAGAATAATTGTAGTAACTTAGGTTTGGAATAATGTCTAAGGAAACATAAACATGCCAATATATATATCTTGCATTTAGTCCATGATGTGGTATGATGTATATTGTATGTCTTTGAAAGAAAAGATTCATGAAACATGTATGTTTTATATATCGTTTACTACCGTTCGGGCCGACATAATTCAGAAGTCATGTTAGTAAGCGTTCGAGGAGCCAGGACACTTTAACTCGTAAATCCACAACTCATCTCGACGGCTTACATAATGAACTCCTCACATGAGGCTCCCTACTATTGTAGTAGTTGATAAAGTATATAGATATAAGTTTTGATCCGAAAAGTTACATGTCCGATATTTGAATAAACTTAGGAAAGTTTATTAGTACATGAAGATTGTTATTAGGGGTAGTTTCATAAGTCTTGAATGACCATTTTCTCTTGGTAATATCTCATGGTTTCCTTTTAGGTGAAGTAGATCCAAATTGCTTGTTCATGTTATCGCCTAATTCATTGTTTCATGTTTACGCCTATGTAAGTTGTTATGGTCATTTCGTCATGGCCTAGCCATGACCTTTAGTCCTTGTTTCAAGGTCATGAGACACAACCTTGGCTCTAGCCATGGTGGTGGTCTTGTTTATAGGTCATAATAACTCTTGTTCCTTTTAAAGTATAACCATAACTTAGTGACTTATTATATGTAAATAGCTGTTAAGAAATTGTGAAATATCTTACTCAGAAAGTGTTTTCAAGGCTCGAGCCTCTTTGTTCCTGAACGAAAACGTCGTTCCGGACAACTTTCGTGTTTTAACTTTTTGATGAATCGGACCAGAAGAGTGACTTTCAAAAAGTCAGAATGCGATTCAGTAAGGTTTAGGCAGTTTTGCCGGAAATCTTTGGTAACTTCAAATGGGCGTAACTTTTGACTCGTATACTCGTTTTAGGTGGTTCAAATTGCTATGGTTTCCTTGTTAAGTCCTCTACTGTAATATGTAATAATCCAATATCAAATTTTTACCATTTTGATCAGGTCTTACCAAGAAAGTCACTAGTTTGCTTGTTTTAGTAACTTGTTGTAACAATCAATTATAACAACATCTTTTACTCATTTTTATACACCATGGACATTCATACAAGACATAATATAGCAAGAATAACATGTAAATGATATGAACATGATTAATTAATAAGAAGCAAGTTAGGGTTTGGCTCACAACTTTTGGCTTTCAAAGATGAAAGGAAGTTAACATGTAAGGATAGGACTTTGATAGACTTGCTTCAACCCACTTCACTTCATGCAATCTTTCTACTCTTGTAATCTTGAAAGAGAGATGATGAAAATTGAGGTGACTTGAGTGGATTCAAACTCAAGAGAAATCACCAAAGTTTCTAAGGATTTGAAGTAGTTTTGATGAATCAAAACTAAACTAGGGTTTATGTATGGATATTGCACTTGATTTCTTGGATGGAACTTGAAGTAAATGAGCTAAGGATGAGATGATGGTGTTTTTTTTATGTGTGTGGGTCGTTGGAATGGCCAAGGAGGGGAAGAGAAGGCTTAAATAAGGTCTTGAGGAGGTTAGAACCTTGACTAGTCAACACTTGCTCACCAAGTTGAACACATGTTCACATCTTAAGGCCTAAAGCATGGGATTAAGCCACCTAGGGGCTGAATCCCCCCCCCCCCCTAAGTCGGTTTTCTGTAACACCCCCAATTCATGATGCAGCGGAATTCAACTTGGGTGTTACTCGACGGCACAACAGTCATAATAATAGAAAACGATCTCTAAACGAATCGTAAATAAAAGAGTTGTCATTCATATTATTCAAATATATCAAAGTTTACATAGTGAGGTCCCAAAATGTTGCATTGTTTCAAAACACATCAATATAAGGTCTATGATGTTTTTATAGAATGACATAATTGTTTATAGCCTTCTTCCTTCGGTACGTGCCCTTCCCGCTCCATTCTTGATTATCATGGACCTGAAATACATGCTTAAGAGGTCAACACAAAGGTTGAGTGAAATTCATAGAGTTTGTTTAACGGTTGAACACAATATGTTGGTAGTAATGAGTTAATTAGACTCATACTCATGTTAGAAAACAAAACAGTTATTATTATGTACTAAGCTCATGCAACCAATACGTTAACGGGTACCAATATCAATCGGCGGTTATGTTGCCCCGGTAAGTACTTTGCCGTCATACTTAATGTTCAAATATAGTGCATTCGTTTGAACTAATCTGCTCAAACAAATGGGATTCGTCAATCCCAATAGGCCTATTCACAATACTCGCGCTCACTAATACTAGTGATTAAATGGTTCATGATGGGGCCTAGGATTGGCAAGGTAGGTACTTAGTAATAATAAAACAATCAGGCAGCATACAGTTTCAAAGCATTGTGTTCGGTTTAAAAGTAGCATGTATTTCCCCCAAGGGTTTGTAAAACATTAAAGTAATGTAAGCGGGGCTATGAACTCACCTCAAGTATGATAGCAAATAATGAAGGTGATGATCGGATCGTGTAGGTTTTTACGAGCAACCTAGAATAGAATGTTGCGACTTAGGATTTGTGTAAAGAATATAACGGAGTGCCTATATATATGTTTTGCATTTAGTCCATGATGATGTATGATGTATATTTGTAAGTCTTTGAAAGAAAGATTTATGAACATGTAAGTTTTGGTATATCGTTTACTACCGTTCGGGCTAACATATTTCAGAAGTCATGTTAGTAAGCGTTCGAGGAGCCAGGACACTTTAACTCGTAAATCCACAACTCATCTCGACGGCTTACATAATGAACTCCTCACATGAAGCTCCCTACTATTGTAGTAGTTGATAAAGTATATAGATATAAGTTTTGATCCGAAAAAGTTACATGTCCGATATTTGTATAAACTTAGGAAAGTTTATAGTACATGAAGATTGTTATTAGGGGTAGTTTTATAAGTCTTGTGTGACCATTTGTCTTGGTAAAATCTCATGGTTTCCTTTTAGGTGAAATAGATACAAATTGCTTGTTCATGTTATCGCCAATTTCATTGTTTCATGTTTACGCCTTTGTAAGTTGGTTTGGTCATTTCGTCATGGCCTAGCCATGACCTTTGGTCCTTGTTCCATGGTCATGAGACACTACCTTGGTTCTAGCCATGGTGGTGGTCTTGGTTATAGGTCATAATACCTTTTATTCCTTTGAAAGTATGACAATAACTTAGTAACTTAAAATATGTAAATAGCTGTTAAGAAAACTGAGAAATATCTCACTCAGAAGGCGTTTTCAAGGCTTGAGCCTCTTTGTTCCTGAATGAAAACATGATTCTGGACAACTTTCGTGTTTTAACTTTTTCATGAATCGGACCAGAAAGGCCTATTTTTGCGTGTTTTAGGTTCTGTCACAGAAATCACAGAAACATTTAGGCAGATTTGCCGGAAATCTTTGGTAACTTCAAATCGCCATAACTTTTGACTCGTTTACTCTTTTTAGGTGGTTCAAATTGCTATGGTTTTCTTGTTAAGTCCTCTACTGTAATATGTAATAATCCAATATAAAATTTTTACCATTTTGATCAGGTTATACCAAGATATTCACTAGTTTGCTTGTTTTAGTAACTTGTTTCAATAAGTCATTACAACAACATCTTTTACTCATCATGATTCATCATGGACATAATTACAACACATAATATAGCAAGAATAACATATAAATGAGATGAACATGATAAATAAACAAGAAGCATGTTAGGTTTAGGCTTACAACTTTAGGCTTTCTAATTAAAGAAAGGAGTAACTAGTAAGGAAATGGACTTTGATTGACAAGCTTCAACCCTTTTCACTTCAAGCAACCTTTCTACTCTTAGTATTCTTGAAAGATAGATGATAAAGGTTGAGGTGTATTGAGTAGATTTAAACTCAAGAGAAAACACCAAGTATGTTAGGGTTTGGAAGATTTTTGGTAAGAAATAAGCTATCTAGGGTTTCTATACTTGAACTTCACTTGAACCTTGCAACAAATTAGAAAGAAATAAGCTAAGGAGAGAGTGTTGTGGTGTGTTTGATGGCCGGCCAAAGGAAGAGAGGGGAGGGAGTATATATAGGTCCATGAGGAGGTTTGTTTTCATAAGATATTTTAGCAAGAAAACACATGTATGCATCCTAGATCATCAAGCCATGAGATCAAGCCACCAAGGGTGTGACTCCCCCCCCTTGTGGCGGTTCACAAAGGGATAAGGGGGGAGGTGGCTTGGCTTGGTATTATCCTTGGTTAAAAGATGCATTTTGACTCCGGGAAATGCCAACCGTAAATGATTAGGCCTCAAAACGTAAAACCGGGTGTCGTAAAATTATGAAACTTTAAAGTATTGTTAGAAATGTTCATAAGTCCCATAATAAAATATAAAATGGGTGATAAGTTCCATTTGGGTGGTAAAACCTGCTAAAAGCTGGAAACACGGGTCTAAAACGCGTAATACGTAAAATGTACGAATATTGCGTAAAACTGAGAAAAGTAAAATGTTACTTTTCTAATATGCTAAAAATGATTTAAAATGATTTATAATGTCTAGACTGGGCTCAGTCTGGTGTCGGTTGGTGTTAAATGTCTTTTAGACATCAAACCGGAAGCCTAAAAATCACGCGATGACTTATAAAATCAAAGAATGATTTTTAGTCAATGGAGGAGGGAAAAATATGTTGACTTATTTAAATAAGTTGAAAGCTCAAATCATCTTAGAAATGCGGTGCAGGTAAAGGCTAGGGTTACGGCTGAGTAAAAACGCGTAAAACTGAATATTCCAGTTTTTCACGGCCGAAGTTTATTTGGGCCATGATTTTTCTCAGTCATGATTTATTCTCAAATAAATCATAAGTGTGTTAAACATTTTTCTGATGTGGGGTCACCTGACGGGATCAAATTTCGTTGTGCGTAGAATTTCTGATTGACGTTTTGCCCTAAAACGGGTAATTCTGTGTATTTCTTTAATAACTTTCACGAAACTGATCTGACGAATGTCAAACATTTAATTTGCCATGGAAATGATTTATCACTCGAGAATATGAAATAAAAATCAACTTTCGGGAAAATTTCTGAAAGAAATGAATAGTAACATGAATAGTAAAATTTCCCGAAAATAGAAATTAACCTGAATTTGCGAATTGTTACATTTGCCAACCTTGGGGAGCAAGGGTGGACTTTTGATGATATTATCCAAGTTATTGAGTTAGTTTTGGCTCCGTAAAATGCTAACCGTAAATGGTTAAGCCACGAAACGTAAAACCGGGTATCGTAAAAATACGAAACTTGGAAGAATGGTTAAACATGTCAAAATACTCCATAATAAAATATAAAATGAGTGGTAGGTTCCATTGGGGTGGTAAAACCCTGCTAAAAACTGGAAACACGGGTCTAAAACGCGTAATACGTAAAATGTACGAATATTGCGTAAAATTGAGAAAAGTAAAATGTTACTTTTCTAATATGATAAAAATGATTTAAAATGACTTATAATGTCTAGACTGGGCTCAGTCTAGTGTTGGTTGGTATTAAATGTCTTTTAGACATCAAACCGTAAGCCTAAAAATCACGAAATGACGTATAACATCAAGGGATGATTTTTGGTCAATGGAGGAGGGAAAATTATGTTGACTTTTTCTAATAATTTTGAAAACTCAAAATGTCTTAGAAACTCGTTTTGTGGTCTAACGGTTAATCGCCCATTCGGTTAAGCGTGCTCATGTGAAAGTAGTACCGACTTGGGTGACCTGCCGGGAAGTCTTTGGTCATGTTTTTCTCAGTCACAATTAATTCTCAAATAAATCATGAGGGTGTCAAACATTTTTCTGATGCGGGGTCACTTAACGCGGTCGAGTTTCGTTGTACGTAGAATTTCTGAATGACGTTTTACCCTAAAACGTGTAATTCCTTAATAACTTTCACGAAAATGATCTGACGAATGTCAAACATTTAATTTGTCATGGAAATGATTTATCACTCGAGAATATCAAATAAAAATCAACTTTCGGGAAAGTTTCGGGAAAAAATGAATAGTAAAAGTGAATAGTGAAATTTTCCGGGAATAGTAATTATCCTGAAAATGCGAATTGTTACATGTGTGTACAAGTTATGAGAAACAATGAATCTTGGGTTTGTATTTATACTAATGAATACTTGGAGCTCAAGGCACAAAGGAGGTGGAACTCCTTCTAGAACTTTATTGACCTTCCAATTATTCACAAGTATTACTTTCCTAATCTTCGTTAATAGGTCATTAGTCATTTATCATTAAATACTAATTACTATTATTAGTTTTGTGTTTATTAATAATTACTTATAACATTTATAAATAATTATTTCTTTTTCTCTTCATACGTATTGTGTGCAATCCCGTGATCTCGAGTTCGATCCTAACATACGACTACTAAAATAATGTCCATAATCTAACAGCTCCCACTTGGACATATTTTAATAGTGTAATCACGTCGGTTAGCGTCTTGCAGCACGCCGATGCCTCTAGTACGATCTCGAGTAAGGCTCCTGGAAAAACCTTTTAATGATTTCTCATTATTATTATCCTTTTGTTTCTAATACCATGTTAATAAGGATATGGATAAAAGTCATTCCTTAATTGACCATTCTGTTTCTCGTTGTTTGTGATTGAGTAAGATTACCAAATCTTCTGAACATATTCAGGGGAGATCTTGGGTGTGGCCACACATACATCTTACCAACCCTACGAGGGGCCCAACAATATTAAACTCCAAAAATAAATTTGAAGGAACAAATTCTATCTTGACTACAAGCAAAACCCACAAACTTTGTAACACTTCCGAAAACAACCCTTATGACTACCAGTTACGTATAGCGTTAAGTTGTTCCACAAAAATGTACTACATTCATGACACTTATCTTGCATCTCAAGTCTGAGGATAACTTCTCATGATTTACTTAATAACAAAATCCATAAAGTAACATCATGTAGTTGGGATAAGTCCTATATTCGGTATCATTGAATATCATCTGAAATGGCATGACTACGCATCAATATACTTTAAGTATATTATACCAACCTTCAGATTTGTCTTGATTTAATAATATTCCCATATTATTAACTGACAATGGACAATTTAGAATAACATTTATTCATGGATTAAACATACAAATATAGGACACAATATATTATAAATCAAACATACCATGTATTTAAATTTATTATAATAATTGTTTAACATCCCTTATCCAAATACTAAATAGATCAATGCATGATAACTCTTGTTGATGAATTATGTCTCAAGTAATGACGTTCATACTTGCAGACAAGACATAAATCATCCAACTTTGATCTATCGGAATTTTAAGAATACTTATTTCAAGAATTCAACTAGTGAAGTTCTTGTATGTACATACTCAACTATTTTGACAATGTCATATAATATTTCATAAAATGTGTGACATCCTTAACCACCAATTTATGATAATTAAACTTCCAAACATTTTAAAGTTTAAAGTATTCTTATTCTCTTAATGTATAATGCAACTATGCTTTTAGTAAGCATAACTAGTAATAGCCAAGGATGAAATCCTTACCATAACTAGTATTGAGTGTCATCTCAATTTTATTAGCATCATTGTATGCAAACAACAATATGCTATTAAAACTTTCCGTAAACCATAATATCTATTGTGTAATGTTTGATACCCTTTAAACTTTCAAGTTTGTTGGCTATGACAATTTTCACAACAATTGAAAAAATTGTTCATCTATAGAATTTGGAAGCTTTTCCAGATTTAGGATGTAATTCTATAATCAAACATATTCTTTTTAGAATATTACACAAGTTATCTAATAACTTTTTAATTAGATATTAATATTGCCAAATCATCTTGTAATCAAGCATGATACAACAAAACATGATGTACATGAAAAATCTATGAGTCATACTTAGATTTTATTCATGTCATACATATCTATTTAGACTTTCTAAATAATATATCATGTTATATTAGATTTATTTACCGCATATGTTTCGACAATAAACATTCATTCCAAGGTTGTATGTCTTATTTTCTAAATCTTTAAAGTTTCATTTCAAATTAAGACTTAACTTTTAACTTATATGGAATGTTACCTTTTATATGTTCTACAACATATATGATTTAAGAAATTAAACATAATACTCCCACTAGCTTTTAGGAATACTTAGAAATTATCTTATTTCAATTATAAATCAAAACATGAATTTAATAATTAAACATAAGAGTAATCTTCTAGATGCATGCATTTATCCATCCATGGATTATTGCACTTTGTACACTTCCAAAGATTTATTTGAATTCATAAACTCCTTTTGATTACTTATCGTCCTCGCTCAAGTAATCACTCAAGAAAGAGTTTTGATATTCAATTGTCAATGACAATCATAATCTTTATATATTTAATGTGTTTAGAATAGAATATTCAATCACAATTAATTGCTTAAGTGTGATTAATAATCTTGTCATAAAACATATATTAAATACGTGCACAATTTTGTCCATATGATTTCTATACAAAGATTTAAACCACAATGGTTATCTTATCTTTGAAGAAACTCATCCTCATTTCCTAGTCTAACTATTAAGATAAACCACATTTCTAAAAATGATTATCTTTATGGACAGCATCTTAATCATTCATATCATGTATACTTTACCCAATTTCATATTTGGTAATGTATCGTAGTGATTATCAGGTTTACAATAATCCTGTAAATCATAGCCCTCAGCATATTAATCAAATATCTGAGATATATTACTATTCTATGAATGATAATTCCATCATCTTGAGATTTAACATTTAACATTTAAATGTCAACCTTTATTATCATGTTGAAATTTAACATTCAAATGTCAAACTTCATCATGATATTTACTAGTGTATCTTAAAAGATTATGTATCTTGTAATTTTATCTTTTAAAGATCAAAACTCCCACTTGCTTTTAACAATTTAAAGACTATCTTTAAATTCTTAGCAAATAAAGCAACAATACAATGTTCTCTTTTGGGATATTACAAATACTTATTGACAGTTCCTAACTTTACTTTGTTAATAACCTCTTCGTAAGCAGTTAAACAAATTTAGAACTTCAATTTAAGACTTAATGTGATTCATCACATTCATCACATTCCATCATATGATAATGTCTTATTAATCTTCTATGTTGGAGTTTTATTAAATATGTCCAAGTCATACTCAACATTCTAACCTTGATAACTTTTGGAAGAAAAGAAATCATAGTTATCTTTAATCAAACAATATAACAAGAGTTTGATTTTCCTAACTGAACATACCATAAACATTTGATATTTCATTAGGATCAATATTGCAAGACAATCTAACAATATTTAAGATAACCATATTCGTTTTGACTTGTTTATTTACCAACTAATTCATTTTAATGGTATAATAATTTTCAAGCCTATTACATGCCTTATAACACAAGTACTTTTTACAAAGTTACTTCATGTCCATGTCTTTACAAGAAAAACATAAATTGTTATAATCCCACTATACGTTATAAGTCATTTAACAATTTAATAACTTCATGTATATGTCTTAATTAAAAGACACAACAAGATAACGTCTTACTTTATTATAAGTCTTGTAACAATTAAAAGACTTTATGTTTATATCTTTACAATGAAACATAAACATGTTTAACTAAAGTAATTATGAACACCATCTTTTGGTTTCAATAGTAATTTCAAGTTAATTTATTACTTCACAATAATGTAAATAACATAATTTCTTCATTTATTTATGTCATTCCAAGAACACATAAATATGCAGATTGAAGTAGCATTAGATTACTTAATTAATTTATGTCATTCCATGAATTCATAAATCTATAAATTAAAGTAGTCTTGATATCATATTGACACATGTTCTAATAGGTATCTAATTTAGAAACTGCAAATTCTCATAGTTCAATTACATCAGTTGATCTGCTAGTAATGAAAATATGAAATTCACCTTATTGTTGCAATCTAGTTAAGTTCTCACATAACATAAATTGTAACACCAAGTGTTTCTAGAATTAATATTAGAACATTATTCTCTTACCTTGTAGTCAAGAGAATCCATTAAATCATATCTTTATGAGTTGTTTCTTGCACACATTAAAGATAACATTTCTCCCACTTGTGCATGGAACAACCTTATATAGTTGATAAACAACACGCCATGCATCTGTTTATGTGATCAATATGATTGTGTCATAGATTTTAGCATAACAAGTAGATGTAGAACAACAATGTCTAGTAAGGAAACGTACAAGACTATCCTTAAAAAGTATGAGTGTCTACACTTGAAAAGTAATTATCTTTAGCTACCAAGATGTCAAAGCTTGTAACTCCCACTGAATTAAAGATCATTACAATAATTTCTTATTCAGTAATAAGTACACAATACTCCCACTGAATTTGAAAACATTTAAAATGTTTCATATCCAGTGAAAGAAAATAGTGTACTTTTAACTTTCCTACACCTTTAATTGTCCATACGTAACAATTGCTTATGCACTAAAAGTGTATTCTACTACGTAAATGATGGACTATCCACCAAATGCTTTTAACTTGAAAAATTGGGCATGCAATTTCTTTCTTAACAGGTCTACCATCCTACAATGTATGTAGCACCTTTAAAATAGTCAAAACAACTAGTTTGTCTTTAACCATTTTGCAGTAATTAGTCTAGCTTCTAATTATAATAACTCATAAAATGTCATACATAATTTCCTGTTAACCAAATATCATATTTGTTACTAAGAATTTGATCACCGAATGAGGATGATAAAATCCTTATGAAAAATGTATGCAATTTCCTTAACCATTAAAAATTTGCTATGAGTTATATTAGAATTTAGACATATCTAATATTCCTATTATCCTTTCTCATTCATGAAAAAGAATAGGACTGTGTCTCACTCTTCCTTCATCGAAAGGAGACTTCTTTTGTCTTTCAAGTAAATATTTCTTAATCAAACATTTGTTTGAAAACAGAACTAGATCAATTTACCAAAGCCCAAAGTGCGTTTACGGTTTGAACGTTGCATTAATACATTAAAACGAATTACAAAATTCAATTTCAGTATTTTCGATAATTAGATCTTTAAGAAAATAAAATACCCATTGGTAAATATTCATATAAACCATAGTATTTTCTTAAAGCTAGGATCCTAATTGACATAGTACCATTACATCAGTTGATCTGCTAGTAATGATAGTATTCAACAAGGTAATTGTCGTACAATAATTGCCAATATCATATTGCAATTCCTAGATTTATGGGATTTACAATCACAAAACTTTTGTAATGTAAGCATGTTTGATCCCCATCTTAATGCCTTGAGTCCAAGATCTCACTTACTACTCAATTTAAGTCGTCTAACTTAAAAACTGCAAACTCACAAATCCATCACATCAGTTGATCTGCTAGCAATGAATTTATGAAATTTACCTCTCCATTGCAATCTCGCCAAGTTCTCACATGACGTAAATTACAACTTCAAGTGTTCTTAATTAGATGACATTCAACTTAATTTTATAAGGGTATTAATATTTTGATGTGATCAAAATAATGTATGAAGAAGCATGCATACAACTTCATAACATTGGTTTTACAAAACTTTTTTTATTACCAATTTGCTTAAGAATAAAATAACAAAGTTTTGATTGAGGTATCGGGTTCACCAATTAAAGAATTACCATCAATTATCGTACACTATATCGTACTTTTGCATAAGCCCGAAAGCTTAGTGTTTCGGATAATCATTGTAGAATTGTGGATAATTCACCCTTAAGATGACATTGTACATGTAATGGTTGTTCGGTAAGTCTAATTTACACACAAACGAGCGTTAAGACAGAATGATGTCTCTCTAAAGCCACAATTTAATGCGAAGCCATCCTTATACCCATCTTATAGTGTGTAAACTTCGGTTGGGCCTAGTTAACCATTACGTACAAAAACATCAATCAACCAATCCTTTGAAATTTAAACTATTAAAAACCAAAACAATTTCGCCATTATTTAGTCCGTATTATTTTTCTATTCAAAAATTACCCTTTTCGTTTATAAACATGTCTAACACAATTAATAAACAAAAAACAAGTAATGTACAATAAAAAATAAAACAACTAAATAAACAAATATACATAATCATAACAATTAAATATGTATAAAACATGTAGCCACATGCAAATCTTATTCAATAGTCCTATTAATAAACAAATCTAGGTGTATAACGTATTAATTCAATTGAGGCTTTCTTCTTCTTGGAAAAAGAGCCACATACATCGATAAATTGATTGCGTAAGCCAAAATTAAATAAATACCACATAGCACATAATTGATTACTTAATATTGGAGTCTTCCCCAATTCGACATCTATTAATAAATATACATGTTTCGATATAACTTAACCATTAATAATATAAACAATTTAAACCATTTAAATTATCACACAATAAAAAATCCATGCAAATATGCACTTTTTCATGGATTTAGCTTAACAATTAACATATTGCACAAAGATCGTTTACTAAAACGCATAACAAATTACATGACATCTTAGGGTTTCTAATCATATTAAAAAAAACAAAAACCAAAACCTTAAAAACCCTTAAGGTCAATCGACCCAAAAAAAATTTAGGGTTAGGAATCTAACAAATAAACCCTAAAAACATGTAACTAAACGAATCAAGATCCAATTTTTATGCATTTCGATAATTAATTACACATTATAACGGCTCTAGATGCCACTGTTGGAATTATTATATCATGACAATCATATAAAATAAACCAAACACATCAAGTGAGCATAGCGGAAGCAATTATAACAAGATCATATAACATGTAATTAATTAATCAATATTAAATAGTAAACGTACCTTTGTGATTCTAGCCCGAACAAGAATCAGTTGCAATCTTCAAATCAAGAACCCTAATTAGGGTTTATGTGGATTATAAGAATTACCCCTTACCTCTTTTGTAATTCAATCCAAGAATCAAACAATAATGTGTTTGAATCACGTTCTTGTACACACGTACTAATTCAAGAAAAAGTTTATGCAAGTAAGTAAAACACAAAACTTGTTTGATCAATAAAATCAAATCCCTTATGGGATTAGTTTGATGGATCGACTAGAACAAAGAAGAGGAGAGAAAACACCAAGATGTGTGTGTACAAGTTATGAGAAACAATGAATCTTGGGTTTGTATTTATACTAATGAATACTTGGAGCTCAAGGCACAAAGGAGGTGGAACTCCTTCTAGAACTTTCTTGACCTTCCAATTATTCACAAGTATTACTTTCCTAATCTTCGTTAATAGGTCATTAGTCATTTATCATTAAATACTAATTACTATTATTAGTTTTGTGTTTATTAATAATTACTTATAACATTTATAAATAATTATTTCTTTTTCTCTTCATACGTATTGTGTGCAATCCCGTGATCTCGAGTTCGATCCTAACATACGACTACTAAAATAATGTCCATAATCTAACACATTTCAAGTTGTCAACTCGTTGTATGGGTCATGCATCAACATCGTCTCATGTCATCTCAAAGCAAAAGAAACCGATCCCCCATTATCTAACGGAGTATATGAAATCGATATTGTTGGATAAATGGGAAGTGGATACCAAAGGTACTCTAGAAAAAGAAAATCGATGAAGAAAAAATTTTGGTCACACAATTTATTCGATCAAGGTCCATCCCATCTTTGTAATCATTGTATTGTAATTTTGGAATGATACAACTTGTTTATATCGGATCAAGTTGGTGTAATTGATGTTGTCGTCATTAAATTATGCGGAAATGAAATGTGTTCTACTATTTTCGAAGAGTTTCATTATACGCTAATGTATGGATTACATTACATATATTGTTTACTCACGAGAGAAACTGAGAAAATGAATTAGCTTTTGTTCCTTTTTTTTTATTTTTTTATTTTTCGAAGTCGAGAACACAAACTACAAAACATAATATGTCTAACTCATGAGCACTTTAAATCCAAAATGGGCACTAAAAATCCAAATTAACAAATGAGTTTAAAAAAGATGGTAACAGACGAGTCAAAAATCAACACAGAATATGTCTAATCATGAGCACTTGAAATCCAAATTAAGCATTGTGACATATTTAGTTTGACATCCTAATGTTGTCACAAAAACATACAACATACAAGTTCAAATATTCTTTACTAACATTTTTGGGATGATCATAAAAAAAGTTCGTAAATGACATTATATCATAGTTAGACCGCATATATTCAAGACAAAAATACATCGTTGGTCCCTGTACTTTCCCAAAAGCATCGTCTGGGACCCTAAGTTTCTAAAATCGTCGCCATGCGTCCAAACATTAGGATTTTTAGGCCGAATGCATCCCTTGACCAGTTTGGTCTCGGTCAACGCTTATTTTTTGATATATTCGCAAAGGTATAATAGGCAAAACACATTTATAACTACACTTTAGTTAATAGAACAAGTGAACAAGAGTGATAGTTTAGGACCAACTAAGAACTTTGCTTCGCAACTTGAGCCTATCTTCTCTGAAATGCTAGTTATTATTCGCGCAATAACCAATTAACCTACTAACCAAACCCATTTACACACCATAATTACACAAACCCTTATCCAGACCATCACCGGTAAATCAAAAACCAAAACCAGACCCAACTAAAATTCCAAGAATACAATGTGTTTTGGAGATAATGTGATCAATGTTATGGAAGATTATATCAGCAACATGCCAGATAACATGATCACTAATATTATGAATCGCCTGCCACTAAAAGATGCGGTGAGGACATGTATTTTATCGAGAAGCTGGCGGTTTAAATGGACTTTGCTGACCGATGTCATAGTTGATGAGGATTTGTATTACTATTTAACAAATAACTTTGATGGGAGGCATATTAGTGGTCTTTAACTTCAGCTCAATGGTCTAATAAGAAGGTTTGTGTTCTCCGTAGAGCTCAAAACGTTGTTTCGACAAGACGACTTGAATTATGAAGACATTCATGAGTGGCTTTTGTTTTTGGCTCGGGTATGACTTGAATTATGAAGACATTCAAGGTGTTTGTTTCAACTTATATAACGGGCTTATGACTTATTTTGGTTTTGAGATTATGTTTCATAAGCTCACTTTGTGGCTTATTTTGAAACTTTTCGACTTATATAAGCTTATATAAGACAAAAAAAAAATGTCAAAAAGTTTCAAAATAAGTTATAAAAAGTGAACTTATGAAACATAATCCAAAACCAAATAAGCAATACGACAAAACACCTCTTTCTTCTTTTTAAAGTCATGTAGGGCAAATAATAAAAAAAGGTAATATACTTGTCACAATTTCATCGAATGGGTAGTGAACTAAAAAATTTAATTATGAGGTAAAAAAAGTTATAATTTTATTTTTAAGTGGATATGTTTTTACTTGGAGGCCCGGTACCCGGTTTCACCCTTCACAACTATACATCCACATCATTTCCCGCTTTTGTTCCTCGTACTATCACCACACGCTCTCCACACACTAACACACACACACACACACTCATCCACATCACAAGTTCTGTACTTGTTTTTATTAAACAAATCCTTACTTTTTTGGTTATATATTCCAGATAATCATACGCACATGTTGTACAAGATCCCCAAAAATAACTTCTGAAACCCTAATTGGTCCCCCACATTGAATACTTCCAATTGATAGCAGTTTCACATAATTGTTTATGTGAAAAGGTAATTCTTGTCATACATTTACTATTTTCTTACCCCAATTGTATTAAAATATTGATAAATTATATTTTCAGTTTATAGGGTTTCCAAAAATTAGGGTTTTTCTATATTTTAATTTTGTTTTACGTTTTTACAGGTGTGATGGATACACCAGAAGATGTTGTCTTCAAAATACACCATGGTGGTGTTTTCTTCTTTGATCCTCTCAGGTATGAACAAGGCCAAGTAACTATTATGAAAGCTTGCTCTACCAATAGGTTGAAGTTTAATGAATTGTGCAACATTTTAATGCTTAAGTTGCAAGAAAAAATTTGGGCTGTCTTTTGTTGCATACCTGAATTAAATATAGACGGGGGTGGGTTGAAGATAATTGAAAGGGATTCCGATCTGCAAGATGTGTATGATATGGCCAAAAAGCATGATTACTTACACTTGTATGTAGCCCATGAACCCCAACTCTTAGCTGAATACTATTATCACAACTTATGCTTAGAAGGTTCAGATGAGGAAGTAACGTCTGCTAGGAAAGAACATGAAATTAAAAAGAAACATGCTGGTAATATGTCTGTTGAGGAGCTCATTGCATGGGCTGAGGAAGAAGCAAAATCTCCTTATTTAAGGTCCCCCCCTAAGAAGTGTACACCTGTTAGAAATGGTTTTAAGGGCAAGGCTTTGTTTAAGGACACATATGATGAGTATGATACAGGATGTGTACTTCCATTGTATGAAGATGAAAATGAGGTGGGTCAGGAAGAACTTCTTGCTAACTCTAATGATTTGGATAATGTGGTTCAGTCTTTGCCCAAGGACAATGTAGTTGTTGATCAGGTTGACAATGTTGTTGAAGAACATATTGTTGATTACCATAGGAATGAGGTTGAACAAGATAGGCTCGATGACAACAGGGTAGACGTTGATGACCATAGTGTTCAAGATGAAGAAGCTAGTATTGATGCTCAAGTTCGTGCATGACAAAATACACTAAACAAAGGTAAGGGTGTAATGACTAAAGAGGAGATTCTTAACAGTAAGAAAAGAAAGAGTGCACCTAGGGGTAACGGTATCTCAATTAGAGACAATGATTGTCCTTTATCTTCAGACAGTGAGAGTGATGACTATGAAATGGCTGATCATTATGGCCAATATTCTTCTGATACTGAGAGTTTTGAATCAGAAAAATCTTTTGATTACGAGGATGAAGTAATTCAGCTTAGAAAAAGAAAGTTTGCCAAGAAAGAACAAATGGATGAATGTCAAGACACAGCAAAAACATAGTGAAAACCTAACTGCAACACAGGAATCACAAGTGGTTGGGACATCAAAACAAGTATCATCAAGGACTGGAAGAGGTGGATCATCTGCAACAAGAGGTGGAATCAATAGAAGAACCTTGACACAGTCAAGGTTTGCTGAACCACAAGCAACAGATCAACCAACCAGAGCTACTTCTGCTGAACCACAACCAAGGGTTGCAAGACCAAGAGCACAACAGCTTCCTCTCAGGATGAAGAGTCAAATAATTCTCCATAAGAGACTTTCTGCTCCAATTACTGATCCAGGATCAAGTATGGAGGATAAAATAGTCTTGGATTAAATTCCTTGACTATGTTAGCACATATTTTTTCCATCTTTAATTTGTGCTAAAACTTTTAACATGTATGATGTTAATTAGGATGTTAAAAAGTAAGAACTGATATAGTGCTGCACTTATGCCACTATTGTGCCCTATTTTGTCCACTGAAGGGCCTTGGTAAGTTAATGTAATTAGTTGATAAGAACCTGATATAGTGCTGCACTTGATGCCACTATAATTGCTAGCCTATTTTGTTCATGGTAAAGGCATAACCTCATGGATCAGGTATGTGTGTTCTGGATGTAACACATGTAAAGTGCTTATGCACAAACATTAGTTGTTATGAAAGAACACTGTTACTCTATTGAAGCCCTCTTCTTTATTCTTATTTGTAGTTGAATTAATCTTTCTTCTGGTCTTATATTTGTTAGCATATGCAGTTATAGTTTGCAAGTTTACTGATTGTAATATGATTTCATGACAAGTCTCGTGTAGAAACAATATTAACACAAAAGTAAAACTATTTCAATACCATCCACTTGAACACAAAATACAACTTTTTCATTACCATCCACATGAACACAAAATACCTTGAACATAAACTATATCCATTACATACCTTGAATTACATCCATTTCATACCTTGAATAGTTACTTTTTCAAATATACAACAATGAGAGACAAAATGAGCACAAACATCAAACCAAATAAAACCTTCAAAAGACTGTCATACACTATTGCTTTGGACTTGAAAGCATTAAGATCTTGGTAAATTAGTTCCATTGAAAGTTCATGAGTTGGCTGTTGCACTGTCATACCACCATGGTGTTGCAAGGTCAAATCAGCATACTGGTTGGATAGTTGCAGCTTCAAGTCTTTATTCTCATCATGTAGATTGAAGAATAGGTCTTTGTAATACTCACAAGGTAACTCATCATCAAGAAAACCATACACCTCACATTTCTAAACATCATTAACAACACAAAATCAGAAAACAAGAATGTGTAAACATTTGATAATAATATGGTAACTTACCCGTTTTGGGCAACTCTTGAATCTTCGACCTGGATTCGTTGGAGTCCAAGCAACTTGCTCATAAATGGGAATCTTACAATCACAATGCGTTTTTGCACGAATTTCTTCAGGAGAATAGAACCGTCGATTAGATCGAGATGATGAAGTAGATGAGCGCATAATTATTTTTATGAATTTGATAAGGTTGTATGATTTCAATTAGATATAAGGATTAGGGTTTATGTTTTTGGGTGAAGAAGAAAAGGGTAAAGTGTTTATTATTATAATTTTTTTTTGTATTAATAAAGAATAATTGCCTACATGGCATGGTGTGTAGGATGGTTACCTGCCAACATGGCATCAACCGGGTCTCCAAGTAAAAACATACCCACTTAAAAATAAAATTATAACTTTTTTTACCTCATAATTAAATTTTTTAGTTCACTACCCATTCGATGAAATTGTGGCAAGTATATTACTTTTTTTTATTATTTGCCCAAGTCATGTATGTAGTCGTGTTTAATTATTCCAAAGAAAGCACTTGAAGAAACCGATCGTGGTGACTTTTAACAAACAAACAGCTCAACAACAATTATCATCATCAATGGCTCCTGAATCTGCTTCTTCTCCGGCCCCACCACCACCGCCAAAGGGTCGCCGGTCCAAGCACATCTGGCCTCTTCTCCTCGCCATCAATTTCTCCATCGGAGGTACATTTCAATTAAAAAAAAAAAAAAAAAAAAAAAAAAAAAAAAAAAAAAAAAAAAAAAAACCCACTAACCTTTTTTTTTTTTTTTTTTTGTGTGCAATAAAACCACTAACCTTTCATACTAGTTCTAACCACTATCTCTGTTTCTAAGCTATATCCGCCCAATACCCGGCTCTTCCGGCCATGACCCGGATATATCCGGCCATGACCCGGCTGTTCCGGCCAACACCTGGCTTTATCCGGCCATGACCCGGCTTTATACCACAACTTCAGCAAAATTATCAGTTGATCCTCGTAAGAGATCACTACTGCTAGTAGGAAACATGATGGTCAAATCTTTTATCTACACCAATAGCTTGGGAGTTAAAGGTGACTAGTACGAACCATGTTCCTGTAGCCGTTAGCAGTAATTGTAATCAATGTTGTAAATATCGGTCTTGGCGGCCGATATATCAGTGATATATCGCTTATCGGTGGTCGACCGATACGATATTTCACTTATCGGTCAAAAAAATCGGTTTGGTCAAAATTGGTCAAAATCGGACCTTGGCGGTCAAAATCGGACCTTTGTCGACTCCACCTCCGGCGACTTTACCTCCGGCGCCTCCACCACAAGTAAGATATTTCTGGTAGGGACGGGGAGGATTGGATTTCCGGCGAAGATGGAGGACCATAAGCATCGGAGAAGATGATATAAAAGATGATCTTAAATAAAAGAAGGATTTAAGAATGAAAAAAAAATCACCGGATAAATGATCGGAAATAAGCATCGGAGAAGATGATATAAAAGATGATCTTTTGCATAAAAGGAGGATGAAGGGTTATGGCGTGTCAGATTCTTTTTTCTTTTTGGTGATATAAAAGATGATCTTTTGCATAAAAGTAAGATATGTCACGTGGGTTGTTGACTATTGGTTAGGTTAGGGTACTTCACTTTTTTATTTAGTGTACTTTGTATTTTCAGAATTTGTTGAACTAAATGTAGTTTTCAGAATAAGGTAAAGAGGATTTGGCTTCTCATAGTTTTTATATGTAATCAGTTTCATTAAATATGTTTAGCATTAATGTGTTTTTTATTAATAAAAAATTTAGTTTTAGTTAAATGTGTGGTTATTGACTTATTTTGTTAGGATATTACTAATATTTATTTTTTAAAAATAATTTTCTTTATAATTTATGGTCTCCGATATATCACTGATATATCGCCGCCATATCGGTCTTGGCGCTTGGCGGTGGTCGACCGCCGAGGTACCGCCGAGCGATATTTACAACACTGATTGTAATTAAATTATATTTGAGTAGTAATGTGTAAAGTGAATTAAAAGTAGTGTTCGAGTTTCAATGCTTGTTTTAGGGTGTGTTTGTCACGGTTAGCGTAATAAATAACAAGCATTAAAATTGTAATTTGTAACTCTGCCTTTTCTAAAACAAGCAGTTTCTTTACCAAACCCTTTTATAATACAAACATTACTGCTACGGCTAGTTTTGCAAACATAGTAACTTCTTTATATTTAGGTTCAAAATGGAATTAGGATGTCTGGTGTCTTATTTTGTATGTTTCAATGAAAGAACAATCAATCATGCTGTAGATTTGGGAAAGTTTGTTATCTAGTTCTAAGGTTGTTATTAGCTTTTGATTTTCATTTCATTTCATTGTCACTTGATACAGAACACAGATATATGTTGGTCATATTACGTTATGGTTATACCTTCCTATTCGGCTCTAGACCTCTAGTACGATATCTGCAAGTTCTTTTGGCATTTTAAGTGACGTTGTCTATCTTGACTACTTGTTAGTTATTGTCATTGTATGATTATAGGTGTATATTCATCCATTTCTTTGGTAAAAACCGAGTAAGTTTTACCAAGATGACTGTGCATTCACGATTTTAGTTTATATGTGAAGGTTGTGCAAGTGGACCTTAAATAAGTGATGCCTAAGCTTTTGATAGAACTTGAAGCGAAATTACTTGATTAAAAATAAGAACAATACAAATAGAAGCCCTATTCGAGAGGGGTGATCTCCCAGTACTAGGTATGAAACCTCACTGATAATAATAAAGAAAACTCTACCCTAGAAAAGTAAAGACTGACACTACTTAAACTAGAACAGTTGAGCAGTTTATTCCTCCCCTAATTCAGTGGGTTAACCCCCCACTATCTTGAGTTTTGAATGCTACTTTCCCTCCTAATTTCCCTCCACCTCTTTTCCCTCTATCCACTTGTAACTGGGCTTGACTTGACCCAACTTGACCCGACCCACTGTGAACCCGGTTTGTATCAGTACATCCGGCCCCAAGAGACGACTTGTCCTCAAGTCGGGTTAGAGGAAACTGAGTTGCTAGTCCATTATTGTCCAACTCCACTATTTCAGAAGTGAGGTGGCTAAATGTTGCAGACAGTTGGAGATTTGGGGGAAGTCCCTGTAAATTGTACTCCTTGCCATCTATAGTGAACTTCATGAACATCTCCTTCCAATTTGCTTGAACTGTGTTAAGTGTTGCTAACCATTGAATACCGAGTACCACATCGGCTCCCCCCAAGGCAAAAGGATAGAAGTTTTGTTTTACCTGCAAGTCAGAAACCTGCAACACAACATCGTTACAAATCCGGTTGCATCGGAGGACATCACCATTCCCAATTTGGACGCCAAAAGGAGAGATAAAGTGGGTGATGAGTTTCAGCTCACTGACTAACTTATCCGAAATGAAATTGTGTGTGGACCCGCTATTAATCAGAATTAGGACTTCAGCCGTGTCTAAAATGCCACGAAGTTTCATGGTTGTTAGAGAAGACTGACCGAATAGCGCATGGAGGCTGATCCTAGCCAATTCACTGGTCTTTTGGAGTTCATTTTCCGCTGCTCCTTCCCCCTCATCAGCAATCTCAAGAAATTTGAAAGTCCCCGTTTTACAACGATGTCCCGGACCATATTTATCCCCACATCGAAAGCATTCCTCGCGTATATACCTGCCTTGTTTTTCAACATCAGAAAGACGGCCTTCAGCAGTCGACGGCAACAAGCTGAAAGTTTCTGTTGGTTTCGAGGGTACCGGTTCTATTTTGGCTGAGGAAGGAAGACTTTTCCCAAATATCGTGTGAACAACCTTGGATTCGAACTCGATAGCGATACTCATAGCCTTGTAGACCGTTCTCGGTTTGTGGATTCTGACATCGGCTTTGAGATCATCTTTGAGACCGTTAAGGAATACCCCTAATAGGCAGTGTTCGGGCCAATTAGTAACCCGGGAGGACCGTTTGGCGAACTCTTGCCGGTACTTTTGTATTGTACCTGTTTGTTTGATGCTACACAAATGTTCATCGGGGTTTTGGAACTCGGCAGGACCGAAGTTCTTCTGGAGAGCATGAACCAAGTCTTCCCAATACTTAATATTTTGATCGGTAGAGAGCCATGAGTAGAGATCCAAGGCATCACCCTCTAGATGCATTGCTGCAACATCCACCCGTTCCTCCTCCGGCACGTTGTAATACCGGAAATATTTTTCTGCCTTGAGAATCCAACCGTGAGGGTCTCCATTACTGAAAGTGGGGAAATCAATTTTGTTATAAGGTCGATAGTGGCGCTGATTACCACGAGATGAACCTTCGTCTTCAAATCGGTTGAAACCGCCACTTGATTTATCCTTCTGTTTGGTTTGTTGCGCTTTGATCACAGCTACTTCTCGCTGCAGTAATTCCATAGATGATGTTATGGCTGCCAATTGAGCAGCCACTGGGTCTGGGTTGTTGGGGTTGGAATTGTTTGGATCTGAGTTACTACTGGTTTGAGGGGCCATTTGTGTTTCCCGGCATCGGACCCAATGATAGAACTTGAAGCGAAATTACTTGATTAAAAATAAGAACAATACAAATAGAAGCCCTATTCGAGAGGGGTGATCTCCCAGTACAAGGTATGAAACCTCACTGATAATAATAAAGAAAACTCTACCCTAGAAAAGTAAAGACTGACACTACTTAAACTAGAACAGTTGAGCAGTTTATTCCTCCCCTAATTCAGTGGGTTAACCCCCCACTATCTTTAGTTTTGAATGCTACTTTCCCTCCTAATTTCCCTCCACCTCTTTTCCCTCTATCCACTTGTAACTGGGCTTGACTAGACCTAACTTGACCCAACCCACTGTGAACCCGGTTTGTATCAGCTTTAGTGTGCAACAATCAAAATTTCCTTACATTATAGAATATATAACTTTGCAGCTTTGTTTTCCACATCCCCTATTAATAGATTGCTTTTAATAACCCGGATACATTGTCTAAGTGACATTATACTTGCTTGATCCCAAAATAGTTGCATCTTTGACTTGCGCTAATATTGTGACTTGATTAAGCTTTATGCTCTTCAGCCACATTTATTTGTCAAACAAGTCATTAACTCCTTTATAATAATGCACAGCCTCTTAGAAGTGAAATGTATAGCTCACTGCAGATTATAGAAGTTCCACCTCATTTCTTTCTCTGTGAGTAACAAGGGAAAAGATAGACGATAAATATCTTACCCTTGACATCCCAAAACATGACGGATTACTAATTTAGTAAATCTGTGATTTTTTTTATAAGCTTTAAAGGTATCAAAATGTTCAAGTTAGACCAAATCAACTGGATATAAATATGCAGTGTGCAGATTTAATTAGAAAAACTTGGGCTCATTTAATTTCGCATATCAACATGTCCGAGTTAGAGCAAAGCAACGGAGCCCTGGATGTACATTTGTCAAAAAAGTTATATTCTCTTCATCTTTCTTCCATTTCCTTCGAGTTTTATAAATACAGAATGATTCAATAATTAATAAGATCTAAACAAAATAAATAATGTGTTTCTTCCATTTCCTTTAACAAAATGTCTTTCTTGATGTTTTATAGCTTACCTTTTCACGAGAACAAATAAGGAGGAGAAAACAGAGGGAGATGCGCCTGCAACTGGTGTTACTTCATCTCCTACATCAACTGCTATTTCAACTGCTGCAGTGAACAATGTACCAACATCGCCTCCTGCCACAACGGAGCCAGTGAAACAAATCCCCGTGGATCAGCAGATAGAGCTCTTCAAGTGGATATTGGAGGAGAAAAGGAAAGTAAAGACAAAAGATCCTCAAGAGAAGAAGAAAATTGATGAAGAAAAAGCCTTACTCAAACAATTCATCCGAGCAAAGTCCGTCCCATCTTTGTAATCACTGTACACATCTGGAATTGTTTTTAAAGTCATGTAGTTGTGTTCAATTATTCCAAAGAAAGCACTTGAAGAAACCGATCGATCGTGGTGACTTGTAAAATATACAAATCATCATGGCCTGAATCTGCTTCTTCTCCGGCCCCATCATCACCACCACCACCGCCAAAGGGTCGCCGGTCTAAGTTCATCTGGCCTCTTCTCCTCGCCGCCAATTTCTCCATCGGAGGTACATTTCAATCAAAACCCACTTACCTTTCATACTAGTTCTAAGCAGTTTCTCTGTTTCCGGCAATATCCGGCCATGACCCGGCTATAACCCCGCTGTTCCGGACAAGACCCGGCAATATCCGTCTATAACCGGGTCTTTGCCGGAATAACCTGGTCTTGGCCGGTTATTTCCGGGACATGGCCGGATATATCCGGGCTTGGCCGGAAAAGCCGGGTCATGACCGGATATAGTCGGGTCTTTACCGGAATAACTAGGTCTTGGCTGGATATAGCCGGGTATTTGCCGAAATAACCGGGTCTTTGCCGGAAAATCCGGATCTTGGCCGGATATATCCGGGTCTTGTTCGTATGGTGGTTTAGAAAGATACAACTTTCAAATTATATTAAAAAAGCTTTTATAACCTCAAAATCTCATACATTATAAAAACTCGAAGCGTGACTAGTCATCTAATTTTTACGGTGATTAGTGTTGAAGTAACTAATACTTTGTAACTACATGTTTTTGAATGATGAAACATATGGTTCAGAAGTGCAAGTCAAGAATTACCAGGCAAAGAAAGATGCCAACCACTATAAGTTCACATGTTCCAATAATGTTAAACAGAAATCGAGTCTTGAACATACAACCACTGTATTACTGTCAAAGAACACACACTATTACTAGTTGATGTGTCATTAGTTCTCTATAACAGTTGCATGTTTCTTTACTGTACCATAACTTCAGCAAAATTATCAGTTGATCCTCGTAAGAGATCACTACTGCTAGGAAACATGATGTTCAAATCTTTTATCTACACGAATAGCTTGGGGGTTAAAGATGACTAGTAAGAACCATGGTCCCGTAGCCATTAGCAGTAATTGTAATTAAATTATACTTGAGTAGTAATGTGTAAAGTGAATTAAAAGTAGTGTTCGAGTTTCAATGCTTGTTTTAGGGTGTGTTTGTCACGGTTAGCGTGATAAATACACAAACATTAAAATTGTAATGCTACCTTTTCTAAAACAAGCAGTTTCTTTACCAAACACTTTTATAATACAAACATTACTGCTACGGCCAGTTTTGCAAACATAGTAACTTCTTCATATTTAGGTTCAAAATGGAATTAGGATGTCTGGTGTCTTGTTTTGTATGTTTCAATGAAAGAATAATCAATCATGCTGTATGTTTGGGAAAGTTTGTTATCTAGTTATAAGGTTGTTATTAGCTTTTGATTTGCATTTCATTTCATTGTCACTTGATAGAGAACATAGATATATGTTGTTTAAATGTTTATATTAAGCTATGGTTATACCTTCCTTTTCGGCTCTGGTACGATATCTGCAACTTCTTTTGGCATTTAAGTGACATTGTCTATCTTGACCACTTGTTCGTTATTGTCATTGTAAGATTATAAGTGTTTATTCATCCATTTCTTCGGTAAAAACCGAGTAAGTTTTACCAAGATGACTGTGCGTTCACGATTTTAGTTTATATGTGAAGGTGCTACAAGTGGACCTTAAATAAGTGATGCATGAGCCCTAGTGTGCAACAATCAAAATTTCCTTAGGTTATAGAAGATATAACTTCGTAGCTTTGTTTTTCCAGATCCCCTATTAATTGATTGCTTTTAATGTTAAGGGTTAATTAGTGTAACCCCAATACATTGTCTAAGTGACCAGTGTTGTAAAAATCGGCCATGGCGGCCGATATGGCGGCTCCATGGCGGATTTCGGTGGTCCACCGCCACGATATTTCCCATATCGGTCTAACTTGGTGTTTTTGGTCAAAATCTTTCAAAAATTGGTCAAAATCGGAGCTTGGCGGCGGTCGTTCAACTTCAGATCTAGGGGTTTTTTTTTCAGATTCACGCCGGTCAACGCCGTTTAACTTCAGATCTAGGTTTTATTTATTTTTTATTATTTTATTTTTTTTTTCCTATTCACTTCATATCTAGTGTTTTTTCAGATTCAGATCTAGGAATAGTGGTTTCCGCCATGGCGCCGCCAAGACCGATATGGCGGATTTCGGGGGTCGACCGCCACGGTACCGCCGAGCGATATTTACAACCTTGTAAGTGACATGTATACTCGTGTGATCCCAAAATAGTTGCTCCTTGACTTGGCACTGAACTGATACTGTGACTTGATTAAGCTTTACGCTCTTCAGCCGCATTTATTTGTCAAACAAGTCATCAACTCCTTTATAATAATGCACAACCTCTTTAAAGTGAAATGTATAGCTCACTGCAGATTATAGAAGTTCCACCTCATTTCTTTCTCTATGAGTAACAAGGGAAAAGATAGTTGATAAATATCTTACTCTTGACATCCCCGAAACATGATGGATTACTAATTTAGGAAATATGTGGTTTTTTTTTAAGTAGTAGAAGAAGCTCGCATTATAACAGCTTTAAAGGTATCAAAATGTTCAAGTTAGACCGTGCAGACCGTGCAGATTTAATTATAAAAAAATAATAATAAAAAAAATAATAATAATAAATAATAGTAATAATAATAATAATAATAATAATAATAATAATAATAATAATAATAATAATAATAATAATAATAATAACCCCTTAGGCTCATTTAATTTTGAATATCAACATGGCCGATTTAGAACAAAGCAACGGAGCCTTGGATGTACATTTGTCAAAAAAAAGTTTTATTGGCTTATCTTTCTTCCATTTCCTTCGAGTTTTATTAATAAAGAATGATTCAATAAGTAATAAGATCTAAACAAAATAAATAATGTTTTTCTTCCATTTCCTTTAACAAAATGTCCTTCTTAACGTTTTATAGCTTACATTTTCACGAGAACAAGTAAGGAGGAGAAAACAGAGGGAGATGCGCCTGCAACTGGTGTTACTTCATCTCCTACATCAACTGCTATTTCAACTGCTGCAGTGAACAATGTACCAACGTTGCCTCCTGCCACATTGGAGCCAGTGAAACAAATCCCCGTGTATCAGAAAAGGAACGTAAAGACAAAAGTTCCTCAAGAGAAGAAGAAAATTGATGAAGAAAAAGCCTTACTCAAACAATTCATCCGGTCAAAGTCAGTCCCATCATTGTAGTTACTGTACACATCTGGAATTGTACATACTTTGTGAAAATTGAAAATGGTAAATGTTTTATAAATTATTTTATTAACAAGGAAAATTTCATGTATATCCTTGAAAATTTCAAAAATTTCATATATATTCTTTTTACTAGTTTTTGATGCATAAAGTACAATGCATTTAATTTATTAATAAAACTGGGTTATCAATGTACTAATACGATTTTTGTAATTGTAGTCACACTAATTATCAATCAAAAAGTTTTTCTTTTAGTCCGACTCGTATCAAAACCTCTTTCAGCCATAACATGTGTTAAGCCGGTACACAACCCGCCTATTTGAACGCATTCTATATCATAAATATTTTTTACCCATTTTTTACGTCAACAATCTCCACTTTTTCTAGAGCAATGAAGGTGATGAATGTCAAATCAAGGGTAGATTACCGGGTGTGCACATGCTTCTGGTCACATTTTTTATTTTTTTTGGCTGAAGATGGTGTTGTTTGTTACAACGCGTTTTCGGTAAGCAATTACATTTGGTCTCACTAGAGTTAAAAGAACTTTATTAGCTTAGAATATTCATGTGTACATTAATACATGTACATACACGGTTCATATTTACCCATTTTACTTAGTTTGTCTTTACTCTGTTGAGATATTGTTTATCATATTCATACAAAATACTAGGGCTGAGCAAATCCACCCGAAAACCGATCCGAACTGACAAACTGACCGAAACCGGACCGACCTTATTCGGTTCGGTTTCGGTTTTGTATATTTTTTGTCGATTTCGGTTCGGTTTTGGTTCAATTCAGGTTTTGTCGGTTCGAAATAGCTAAATCGACCCGACCCGACCCAACCGAACGGAGTTATTTGGTTCGGTTTCGGTTTTCATATTTATTTCTCGGTTCGATTCTCAGTTCGACTTTTTTCCTTTGTCGGTTTTTGTAGAACCTTGTAAAAATTTCTTGTAATTATATCGTTAATAAAATAAATAATCTTTCGTTATCGTTACTAATTCCCATTTTCTCGGAAAAATTTGAATTTTTTTTCTTATTATATTATTTTGTCGTTATTACAAAATAATATAATTCACGAAATGACGGAATTAATCCTCGACACGTTATTCGAAACCTAAAATATTTCACTTAATCCTAATTATACTCCCTAAACTTAATTAATTTTCCTAATCACAATATTAATCCAAACGGGCCCTTAATCATTTTTCAGCCCAACACCACGTTCACTATTCATAAGCCCAAGACCAAAGCCCAATTTCCAAATTCTTATTTTTACCTAGTCGACTAGTTTCAAGCCTCCAAAACACCTCTCGTATTCACGATTCTTACACACGACACATATATATATTTACATCATCTCGTTTACCACCTAGCCAACTATTAGTGTGTCAAATTCCAAGTTCATTGGACGACGTTTGATACATTTTTAAGGGGCAAAGTGTTTGACGAAACTCCAAGTCAATCGATTCATAAATAATTCAAATCTTAACCGTTTTGATTCCCGTTTGTTCCTACGAGTTCCTAATAACATTTCTAACATATTTTCATGTTTAAATGTCATCTATGATCAGCTATAATCAAGTAGTACGAGATTATACAAATCGTGTATGAAATGAAATGGTTGTCGACATCTTGGTGATTCACCAAGGACATACACCATATTTTATGCACTCTCAATCCATATTATAACAATATAAATCATCCTAGAACCTAGGTTTACTGACAATGCATAGTTCTTATGGTTTCCTTGAAAATTTCACACTTACGTGTGATAAATTGACACCATATATAGAATACATGCATGCACCCGTTCCTCACAATTATCATACACCTTCAACTATTTCTTTCTTCCTAAAAACTATTCTTTAGAAGCCAGAAGTCTATTGCAATATCGTTTGGACGCAAGAAAAGGGTTATCGGGTTTGAGTGATACGTATAATCTTTGGGTTATATTCGAACGTGATTTATCCTTGTGTTCCATCCATCCCCTCTCGACTCTCTACCACCTAAAGGGTGTTGTAAGTTGTTTCAAGCTTATTTCCATTCACTTCACACGTTAAAAATAGTTCATGCACCTTCTTTATATTTTGTCGATCGTATATTACTTTACGTATTGTTTTCATGTATATATTGTCATATAGAACACAAACGTGGCTAGCCTCTATCTTGGAAGGCCTAGGAGTCACGTAGCACACATAATTCACATTAGTTTCAACGTTACATGCATCACATGAACCTATTTTGAACCATGCTCTATCGTATGAAAACTCATTTAAACACTTAGAAATATTTATAACTTTTTCATATATATAAACGTTACAAACTTGCTACAAAACACAGGTATATATTTAAATATCACGTAACAAGAGTACCATATTTATACACGACTCAATATACCACCTAGAAAACTACCACTTTCATTTATACAACTTGTAAAAATACTCACGTTTCGACACATAAATCGATTCATATTAAATCGGCATTCACAAGATTTTTAAATCCAAATTTAGTTAAGAAAACTAATATTTTTCGTTTGGGCTTATACTGAGCCCAATAAGAAGTAACGATCCATAAGCCCACTGGGCCCATATGAAACGTTTTTAGAATCATAAAAATAGCCCAAGGCCAGGCCCAAAACATTTTCCATGCCCTCGCTTCTAAAAATCTTAACGGGCCTTGAATTTGTTTCGTTAAAGGCCCATAAGCTAAAAAAATAAGCTTTTCATCAAATAAGCAGTTGAAATAAGCTTATTATTGACTTAATAAGCCACGGAAATTTTTAGAAAATTTTTACAAATCATTTTTGTAACTTTGGACTAAAAATGTAACGCGACGACACCTAGAAGGACTAAAAGTGTAAATATTGAAAAGTAAGGACTAAAACTGTAAAAACATAAACTTAAGGGTAAAAATTGATGAAAGTTAATATTCTAAGCCTAGTATTGATTATTGGACAATTAGAGGACTATAGTTGTAACTTATTTATAAAAAGGACTAACGGTGTAACGCAAACATCGTTAGAGTAAAAATGGTAAATTAGAAAAAGGACAAGGACTAAACATAATCTATTTAACATTCTTATTTATTTTCTATTTTCGTAAATTTATTTCGTATTGCATTTAAACTTTTATTTTTACTTATATATATTATTTAACGTAACGTTAATAATATATATAACGATATTTCAAAAGTTAATATTTTTACTTACGATTAAAAAGGTAAAACTTCGATGGATAATTTAAATAACATATTTTGGCATATCATGCATATCACAAGAATTACACTGCACATCACCTATTCGTCATAACGAATAATTATTATTCGTTATTCGTTCGTGTTTACCAAATAGTATTTGGTCAAGTTCTCAGACAAATCTATTTATCAGGTTATATTTCGAAGCCGTTATCATAAATTCGTCCGACTTTATTTTCTTTATTTCAGTATCAATCAAGGTGAGTCATAGCCTCACAATTACTTATTTTCAAACTCCGTGAGGGGGATACATGTTATAAATAGATCACAAGTAATTTTCTGTATGCTTCCTGACTTGATATATGCCTAAGTTAGCTATTGCCAAAAGACCCTTGATCATGAGCCATTAATCACTGTTATGTGAACGCGAATATAATGAATAGATCTATTTAAGGTTTGACAGCCTGTCCCATTAATACTTGACGGAATGCCATTATGCATGTGGTTAGTCGTATTAGTCGTGATAATTATATTTGAGTAAAAATAGGAATTGTCAAATCACCTATTACACGAGGGCAAAATTATCATTGACTTGATAAACACCTCTGTTTTTACGGTATTTGTTAACGTTTTGCGTGTCATGAGACTTAGAGCAATATATATACTGCAATATCAATTTTTAAACTGATTATATTTCCAATACAATCTTACTTGTGTATCAAAATGATTTCTAAATTCAAACTATATGATATCACTCAACATTTTTGTTGACTTTTAAACATGTATCTCAGGTATTTAGCAGGGGAAGCAAGCATGGAACGGGCGGAAAAACTTCAAAACTTATCTACTTTATTTCAATAATGGTGTAAAATAAAAGATGTTTGATTTAGTTTAAAACATCAAGGCTTTTATTATAATTCTCTGATAGGGACCTCTTGTATTTGATTTTTTTTATAAATGAACTTATGTTTAAAACGGCTCTTTCGAGCCGTTTTCTATCATTATGACTTCGATCCTCACCGTAACACCGTAATTACTATTCTGCTGCCACATTTCAAATTAGGGGGTGTTACAGATTGGCATCAGAGCCATAGTTATAGAGAACCAAATGTTTTCAAACATTGAACTATAACCACACTTTCAAATAAATTAAATTTACACCATATTATTTTCGCCCGCCGTGCCTGCTTGCTACTATACTCAGTAAGTTAATCATTAAGTTTATGATAATTTAATTTTGGTGTATTAAAATTTTACATTCTTTGATAATAATAAATTCTTATTCTGCACTATTTATGAATCATTACAGTATTATTTCAATATGAGTATATCAGACTCCGACTCTGATATTTCCGTCGCATCTGTTATGTCGCCTGTTTTTCGTTCTACCTTAGTACCTGACGCTGTTTCCCAAGAAACAGAACCATTCGAGCAAGACGGGATTGTAACAACGCCTGAAAATCCCGATGTTTTGATTTTACCAACACATATACCATTACCACGTCATGAATTTGATTCATATGCACCCGACCACCTATTCGATCTTTTTAGCCAAACCTATCCATATACTTTTCACCATAGAGAACAAATTCCTGAGGAAGATATACCCGCTTCCAGCCGACTTCGTATTTCCGATTCTACTCCTCTACTTTCACCATCATTACCATATCCTCCTGGTTTCACTCCCCCAGCTCATATCAATGAAACTGGCGAGAGTGCTAGGATGGAAATTACCTCTACTCTTTCACCTTCTGTAGTAGTGACGCGTTTGGAGCATCACGAAGAACATATAGACTCACTTCTTCAGATGATTGATTATTCATCATTTGACCATTCGGATACTATCCACAATACCTTACATAAACTTATAGCCAATAGGATAGAGTTGCAGCAGGGTTTAGCTCAGATACATTCAGATATCTCCGAGACACGTTCTTTCGCGATATCATTGCGAAGAGAGGGACATAACCGTACTTGGGAAGCCCAGCTTGCACACCGAAGAGCAGATACATTGGAAAACCTAGTAGGGGATATGCAGATTCAACACCATACCGAGATGCAGGATCTCCGAACTCAAATTTTAGAGATGGGAGGACATGTGGACGTACCTAATCATTAGAGGCAGTTAGTATTTGTATTAGTAATAAGGCATCTAAGCCTGCCGCATGTGGCAATTAATAAAGAATCTTGTATCGTTTTGTTATGAAAACTCAACTGATCAAGTTATTAATGTTATACTGTTGGTTGTGATATTACTATATACAAATGTTAATTTATGCTTATGGTTGTTCATGTGTATTAAAAATGCATCTTACATATCAGAATAATTATGATTGTTGTATCGAAATAAAAACTACATATGGTGCCCAATTATTGTTAGAACTCATAAATATTCATTTCCCTACTTCACAAGATCCTTTAAACAAAATTTTTGTTTAAAATTCTAAAGCTATATTTTTGTATTATTAATAGAAAAATGGAGCATGCAAGTAGCGAAAATTCCAACCCGGAAGTGATCATGACACCTACTGAGGTTCAAAGGATGATTGCTGAGGGTATATCTGCAGCTCGTGAAGCTGATCGTTTGAATAACATCAATGGAGCAAACCGTGAAGCTAATACATCTACTCCTCGTAATTGTACTTACAAGGACTTCATGACTTGCAAGCCAACTAATTTCAAAGGAATAGAAGGAGTTACTGAAATGGCCCATTGGTTTGAACATACTGAGACAGTCTTCAAGAGGAGTGGTTGTTCTGAAGATAGCAAAGTTACATTTGCTACAGGAACTCTTCAAGGAGAAGCACTATCGTGGTGGAATACTACCGCGAATGCTATGGGTCAGGATGAAGCTTTCAAACTTTCCTGGAATGAATTGAAGAATAAGATGCTGAAGAAGTATTGTCCCAGGACAGAGATCAGAAAACTAGAGGATAAATTTCATCAGCTAGTAGTAAGGTACAATGATCTGAAGACATACGACAGAAAGTTTCTGGAGTTGTCGGTGTTATGCCCAACAATAGTACCCGATGTTAAACAAGCATTGGAGAAATATGTGGAAGGATTGCCACTATCTATTGAAGGGGATGTTACCGCATCGAATCCACAAACAGTAGAAGAAGCTATGGGACTTGCACAGAGATTGTTGACCTGGGTGATCAAAAGAGGTTCTACCTCCGTGATCAATGAGCATAAGGGAAGTGCTGACAACCGTGGAAACAACAATAGCAACAACCGCAGCTACAATAACAACTACAGTGGTAACAGAAGCTACAACAACAACAATCAAAGCAGCAACCGCAACAGAGATCAACAACAGAACCGTAGTAATCATCATCAGCAACAGAATCGTCGACAAGAAGCTACCAGAGCTTATGCAGCAGTGCCTGCAGAAAGTAAAGGTTATGCCAGAACTCTACCCCCATGTAACAAGTACAACATGCATCATAACGGATCATGTAAGGCTACTTGTGGCAACTGCAGAAGAATTGGTCATATGACAAAGGACTGTCGACCAACTGGAGCCAACACACAACCGATAGCAGTAAAGTGCCATGGTTGTGGTGAAGTTGGACATTACAAAACTCACTGTCCGAAGAATGCCAATAATGTTGCCCGAGGAAGAGCATATGTACTCGGTGATGGAAACACAACTCAGAATTCTGATGTTGTTACGGGTACGTTCCTATTAAATCAACAAGATGCTAAGATATTATTTGATTCTGGAGCAGATAAAAGTTTTGCGTCTACTTCGTTTGCCGCAATTCTAAATATTACTCCTATAGAACTAGATACTATCTATGACATAGAATTAGCAGATGGAAATATCCTAAGTACCAATACCCTAATCAAAAATTGCACCTTAACTCTTCTAAGTAAATCTTTCCCTATCGATCTTAAGCCCATCCAATTGGGAAGTTTTGATGTCATCATTGGTATGGATTGGTTATTTACACACCGTGCCAGAATAATTTGTGAGAAAGTCATTCAAATACCACTCAACGGTGAAACCTTAATCATCCAAGGTGATAAACCTAAAACTTCGTTCAATATTATCTCGTACGCCAAGACGATGAAATACATAAGCAAAGGATGCCATGTATTCCAAATTCAAGTAACGGGAGGAGAAACAAAAGAAAAGAAGAAACAACTTGATGAAGTGCCAGTTGTAAAAGAATTTTATGATGTATTTCCTGAAGACTTTCCTGGAATTCCACCAACCCATCGAGTAGAATTTCGGATCGATTTAGTGCCTGGAGCAGCACCAGTTGCAAAAGCACCATATCGATTAGCACCCTCTGAAATGAAAGAATTATCTGAACAGTTGAAAGAACTATCAGATAAAGGATTCATCCAACCAAGCTCATCCCCTTGGGGAGCACCAATCCTATTCGTCAAAAAGAAAGATGGAACGTTCCGAATGTGTATCGATTACAGAGAGTTGAACAAACTCACGGTAAAGAATCGATATCCATTACCAAGGATCGACGATCTATTTGACCAATTACAAGGATCTAGTGTTTACTCAAAAATCGATCTAAGATCAGGATATCATCAATTAAGAGTCAGGGAAGAAGAAATTCCCAAGACAGCTTTTCGAACACGGTACGGACATTATGAATTTCAAGTAATGCCATTTGGTCTTACCAATGCACTAGCAGTGTTCATGGATTTAATGAACCGAGTGTGCAAGCCATACTTGGATAAATTCGTTATTGTGTTCATTGATGATATTTTAATCTATTCACGCAACAAAGAAGAGCATGCCGAACACTTAAGGATTATTTTGGAATTACTTAAGAGAGAAAAGTTGTACGCCAAGTTTTCCAAATGTGATTTTTGGATTTCTACCGTTTAATTTTTAGGCCATATCATCAACAACCAAGGTATCCATGTAGATCCCGCGAAGATAGAAGCAGTTAAAGGATGGACATCACCCACTGCTCCAACCGAAATTCGTCAATTTTTAGGTCTCGCCGGTTACTACCGGAGATTTATAGAAGGTTTCTCAAAGATTGCAAAACCTTTGACGGAACTCACCCAGAAAAACAAGAAGTATATCTGGGAAGAGAAGCAAGAGTCAGCATTTCAACTGTTGAAATAGAAGCTTTGTGAAGCACCAATATTAGCATTACCGGAAGGAAATGAGGACTTTGTCGTGTATTGTGACGCATCTCATCATGGTTTAGGTGCGGTACTAATGCAAAGAGACAAATTCATAGCTTATGCTTCGCGACAGCTAAAGAAGAATGAAGAAAATTATACCACTCATGATCTAGAATTAGGAGCAGTTGTTTTTGCTCTTAAGATATGGAGACATTACTTATACGGTACAAAGTGTACGGTTTTCACCGATCACAAGAGTCTTCAACATATACTGGATCAGAAGGAGCTGAACATGAGACAACGCAGATGGTTGGAATTACTCAACGACTACGACTGTGAAATTCGTTACCATCCTGGTAAAGCGAATGTAGTAGCCGACGCGTTGAGCAGAAAAGACAGAATTAAACCTCTTAGAGTTCGATCTCTAGGAATGACAATTCATTCGCCACTTCCAGCTCAAATCATCAAAGCTCAAACAGAAGCTCTACAAGAAGAAAACTGGCAATATGATAAAATTGACAGAAGGTCAAACCATGAAGATCAGGTTGACAGAATGCCAAATAATGAAAAAGAATTTGTGAGAAGAAATGATGGAATGTTATGTTTTAAAGAAAGATATTGGATTCCTCTCTTTGGAGGTATTCGAGACCTTATCATGCATGAATCTCATAAATCCAAATATTCTATTCATCCCGGTTCCAATAAGATGTATCAAGATCTTAAGAAGAATTATTGGTGGCCAAATATGAAAGCTGATATCGCAGAGTATGTTGGTAAATGTTTAACATGTTCTTGAGTAAAGGCAGAGACTCAGAAACCATCAGGATTACTCGTGCAACCAGGAATTCCGGTCTGGAAATGGGAACGAATTGATGAGGCGAAAAATGAACCACTTTTAGGGGGTCATTTAAGCCCGGAATTGAATTTATTTGATCAAATATTGCCCTAAATCATTCCTTTTGTGATTTTAGGTACTTTGGGAGTGAATTCTTGAAAAGGAAGCAATTCGGACATTTTTGGAGCATAAAAGTGAAGAAAACGCCAAAGACTTAATTTTCCATGCTGAGAACAGTACCTGACGGCGTCAAGAGGAAGATCCTGACGGCGTCAAGAGTAAAAACCATGACGACCCAGTGCAAACCTGACGGCATCACAACAAGGGCGTCAAGAGTTAAATTGGTGACGGCCTGCATAAGGTGATGATGCGTGGGAATCGCAACAGGCTTTACCTCTCGAGGGATCTCGAGAAGCTTACAACCCCCACTAGGCAGTGTACCTGATCGTTGTAGTATAGTATAGTGACAAGTACCGGGGGATTGATCGTTCAGCTTAGGAATAGTGTCGCTAGGATTAGAAAGCCTAAATACTAGTTCTAAAGGTGAGGGATGATTATTTTTTGTGTTTTTATATTTTTTAGAAAGCAAATAAAATCTCGGGTTTTGGAAGAGTGGGCGGAATTAGTTGCTATTCAGCTAACCCAAAACTAAGATGCAATCAAAATAAAATACTAAAAATGAAAGTAAACTAATTTATACTAAGGTTGTGAGCAGTAATTGGAGAAAATGTGTTTACTTAGATTTCACTACTCCTTAGATATCTTTTACACGTTAATTACTTGTTATAATTGCATGGATGACGGATCGTATTCCTTAATACCATTCATGGGGTGGCATACATAACTCCCCAATTCTATGAGCTCTTATCTCCTCCTACACCATGCCCAGCACAACTATAGGGATTGTAAACAGTGGCTCATGCATTAAATACAACCAATAAAGACCTAGTACGCCTCGGTTCATGTTTCTTAAGACGTTCAAGCATGTTACCATTTGGAGATCTGCCAGTTTTCTTAAGCCTAACATATAAAGCATTCATCCAAGACAAGAATAAACAAGTAATCAACACATAATCAATATCTAGGTTTCATTAGATCTAAGCAAACACAAAAGAGATCTAGCCTAGCATGATAGAATTAAGACAAGAACAAGATATAGACAACCAACACATAGACATATTGATTGAATTAGAAGAACACTTATCTTGATTAATCATGCAAGGTATCAAGGGGTTGGAACCCTTGAAAAACCTGTAAAGTTACACCAAAATCGTCTTTAGGGTTTCTCCCAAAACTTCTCTCAAAACTTCTCTCTCTAATGTGAAAAACTAGAAAACTATATATAGGAAAATAGGGATGACGGCGTCAAGAACAAGGGTGTGACGCCGTCATCTCGCCGCCAAATACTTCCTCGGACGGCCTTGATCTACTTCTGACGCCGTCAAGGCCTTGGCCATCACACAAATTACTCTTGACGCCCTGTGTGTGACGCCGTCATCAACTACGGATTTTAATTCTTGGGGTTTTGACGCCGTCAGGAAAACTCTTGACGCCTTCATGAACTCTCGGATTTTATTATTGAGGTTTGACGCCGTCAGGAAATTACTCTTGACGCCGTCACCTACTGTTCCCAGCATGGAAAATTGAGACTTTGCCGTTTTCTTCACTTTTATGCTCCAAAAATGTCCAAAATGGCTTCTTTTCCAGAATTCACTCTCCAAGTACCTAAAATCACAAAAGAAACGATTTAGGGCAATATTTGATCAAATAAATTCGGATTCGGGCTTAAATGACCCCCTAAAAACGGATCATTTTTCGCCTCATCAGGTGAATACATGACGGCGTCAGACCCTGATCTAGGCAGTCCGAGAAACTATTTGGCGGCGAGATGACGGCGTCAGACATTTGTTCTTGACGCCATCACCTATCAAAATCTATATATAGTTTTCTATTTTTCATTCATAAGGGAGGAACTTGTGTGGAGAAACTAGGGCCAAACTTTGTAAACCCTAGGTCATATTTTACAGTGTTTTCAAGGGTTTTCACCCCTTGAATCCTTTCATGTTCTATTGAGATAAGTCTTCTCTTAATTCAATCAATATGTCTATGTGTTGGTTGATTATATCTTGTGCTTGTCTTGATTTTAACATGCTAGGCTAGATCTATCTTGTGTTTGCTTGGATCTAATGAAACCTAGATGTTAATTATGTGTTGATTACTTGTTTATGGTTGTATTGGATGAATGATTTCAATGTTAGGCTTAAGAAAACTGGCAGATCTCCATTGTGTAACATGCTTGAACGTCTTAGGAAACATGAACCGATGTGTACTAGGTTTTATTAGTTGTATTTAATGCATGAGCAAATTCTAGTGATCCCATGTTAGGAGCTTCTTAGCCGGCTCGACATAGGAATGAAGTAGGCGCTCATAGGATTGGGGAAGTAAGTACGCCACCCCATGAATGATATTAAGGAATACAATACGTCATCCACGCAACTATAACAAGTAATTAACGTGTAAAAGATATCTAGGGAGTAGTGAAATCTAAGTAAACACAATTCTCCCACATATTGCTCACAACTTTAGTATAATTAGTTTTATTTTCATTTTTAGTATTTTATTTTGATTGCATCTTAGTATTGGGTTAGTTGACTAGCAACTAATTCTGCCAACTCCTTCAAACCCGATATTTTTAATTGCTTTCATAAAAATATAAAAATACAAAAAGAATCATCCCTCATCTCTAGACCTAGTCTTTAGGTTTTCTAATTCTAGCGACACTATTCCTAGCTGAACGATCAATCCCCCGGTACTTGTCATTATACTATACTGCATCGATCAGGTACACTGCCTGGTGGGGGTTGTAAGCTTCTCGAGATCCCTCGAGAGGTAAAGCCTGGTGCAATCCCTACGCATCAAGTTTTTGGCGCCGCAGCCCGGGGAATAGTTATTGTCTAGGTTAGAATCTCTTTTTATTAGGTCTACTTGCTAGATTCCTTTATAGTAAGATTTTATTTTTATTTTTAGGTTCTCTTTAGTCTATCTTATTTCTTCGTGTTTTTGTTCGTAACTCTTTACCATCCGACATCATGAAAGGCGGTAACATCCATGAACCCATCAACCCACCACAACAAAACCACCCACAAAACCTACCACAACCAATCCACCCACCTATAAGGTCCATCCGCTTGCAATCCAGCACCATTCGATTGGTGCAAGTCGGGTGTGCATTCTATAGATACTTTTTCAAAAACCCGGCCCAACACCTTGAGGACTACCTAAAAATTACCAATTCTATAGGATTAGGTGTTGATACTCAAGAAGGGGAACTCTTAGCCCTCTTTCAAATGGTTATGCCAACTCCCTGAAATATCCGTCTCCTCTTAGGACGATCTTGCTTCCTACTTCTTAACTAGATTCACCTTGCCCAAGGAAGTTATTTTGCAACATAACCAACTTAAAACAGAAAATGATAAAGTAAGAAAGGTCGATTAGATGAATAAAGGTGAAACCGAGCTAGGGAGTAACACTTGTAGGAAAGGGCCATGGGATGATTATAGAATATTTAGGAGCTCCACACCAACCCTTGAGGAATTGAGGTATCATAAGTTCCTTATAAAATGCCCTAGCCCCGCAAAGTACCGAAAACGCCCATGGATTAGGAAACATAATTCTATGAATCTTAAGGTCCCATGTATGATTGGTCATATGTTTAGAGAACACACTTATATCGATTTAAAGGCACCGATAAACATCATGTCTAGGCTTTATTATAATTGGATCATGAACGAAAAGTTGAAACCTAGGCGGGACCCGTACAACCCTAATCGCATGAGTAATTTTGTTGAGCGGGTTAGAGGGTTACATGTTTTCGTTGGGGATTTTGTTTATAGGTGCGACTTCATGATCTTAGAAGATGTTAGGGGAATTATTGATCAATCTTTGTGTCAGATTGTTTTAGGAGAACCTTTTGTCAAAACCTCTAAAATGACTTACAACCATGATGAGGGCACTATCACATTCGCAACCAAAGAGAAAAACATTAGATATAGGATGCCCCATAAAGAAGAGAGGTTTAGAGAAGTTGAGGATCTCGATGTTGACAACACCCCCGTGATTAAGATTGAGAGTGAGGAAGAGAGAAACATTGGAGGTTACAAAAAGAAAGAGATCTATTACTCGAAATGTTTAGCTTTAGGCCCCGAGTATAGGAAGGATGAGAAATTGGTTAAGATGTTTGAAACCGCATTCATTTTGCGGGATAGGAAAACGTAGTAACCCATGACCTTGAGTCTAGCTACAAGACTCGTAAATAAAGAAAAGCGCTTCTTGGGAGGCAACCCATGTTTTGTGTGATTTTTATTTTATTTGTTTGTTATTTGCTTCCGTATGCATGCTTTATTTTTATTGTTGGTAGATCATGTTTCAAAACTAAATAGTGGAAATACTTTACTTTGTTGTTTGGCTTAGTCTTAACTTCATCCAAAGGTATTTTTGCAAAAGATAAGTGTAAGGGGAAACCCCAAATATGTTTTTAAGAAACAAAACCCGATCATGATTCTCCACAATATTAAGTGAACATGTATATTCGTATTTGTTAGAGTCAAATGCTTGTATCGAGTCATAATGATGTTTTGCAGTATTTTCCAGGAAGTAGGACCAAGTTTTTCCAGAAATTTTCCGGAAACTTAACATAAGAATTTCTGCAGGTCACTTCTGACGGCGTCACGAGTTTACTCTTGACGGCGTCACGTGTAAAAATCTGGAAATTTTACCAAGTTTTGTTTTTCTAACGGAGTCTTAAAGTTTTTGTTGAATTATTAGTTTTATAATCTCCAGGAAATCTGCAAACATCATTCCACAAGCATTATATCTTATTTTGTTTTCTAGGTTTTATTAGCATATGTAGATTGCCGCTGATTTTATGCAAGGTTGCCTTGTCTGTTTTCTCAGGTTTTACAGGTTATGTATGACAAGAAGATGATTTATATTCTGGAAGGGAAGCTTTGATTGTTCATTTTCTTGGAGGAAGATCTAACCTGGCCACCTTATTATCCATACCGAGCGAATCAGGGGAGTATTTGATTTCATTTGTTTTACTTATTTCACTTTTACATTCCTTACTTGAACATTGGGGACAATGTTCATCCTAAGTGTAAGGGAAGGGTAAAATGATGATACCTCACAGATACACTTTCGCTTGAGTTTGTTTGTTTGATAGTAGATGTGTAATAAAACTATGAGAAATACTTGTTAGTGCAATTTTAGCGCCAAATTTAAATTTTTTTACAACATTTAGGAGTGAAACTTTACCCATAGCAAGCATCTCATGGATAGGAGATTGTATGACTAGCACAAAACCGTACTATTCAGAAAAATTTTCCACCCAAATATGTGAGGTTCGCCTTTAGATTTGATAGGAAAAGCATTTACTATTAGTGCTTATGAGTGTACCGGTAGCATTTAGATTCTAGAACTTGCGTTAGTGATGCATCCCGAGACCGCTAGTGAGACTACATTCGTGTAGTAGGATTTACTACATGATAAGAGGCATTAGGATCACCCTTGTGTTAAACCCGTATCATAATTACTTAACCATTTAAGTCATATTACTTGGCTAGTTAAGTCAACTAATTTTTCCCACACCATTAGCGTTGTACTCATTTTTAGTACATGAAACCCCTAGTACACCCCTCCGAGCCTATCTTTTCGTTTCTAACTTTAAGCATTTTACTTAAAGGAAGAATTTGTTACACCCCACTTAAATGTACACCCAAATCGCCTTAGCCTTCCGTGTATGCACTCATTTTTAGTGCATTATTGTTATTTGTTAAACCCTTAGTTAATTATCTAATTGATTACATGGTTGCTAAGTCGAGTCATATCCTTGTACATATTGTTTTGGGACGATTGGGACTCATGGGTAAAGTACTTATTTTATGGAGTAATGGGGAAGAACATCATATATTACCCCCATATGTGCGTTTATCTTAAAAGTACTCCAAGTGTTTTGATTTTCTTAATTCGAGTCATTAGATTAGTTTATTGTAAAGTATGTAAAAATTCAAGTGTAAGGGGAATTTTCATCCCCTATGATGTATTATTTTGCATGGTAGGGTAAGAGTGTATCTTAAAAAAAAAAAAAAAAAAAAATCGAAAAAATCAAAAAAATCGAGAAAAAGAAAAAAAATAGAAAAAGAAAAGAGAAAAAACATACGGACTACCATCCCGTTTCATTCTATGTTTATTTTATGTTTTTGTTATTTTTCATTTATTAGCTTAAGTCGAGTCTAGTCTTGGCTTAGCAACACCATATTGTACATGTAATTAACCAAGATTGTTAACTCGCCACCAGTAAAGACTGCCTATATCCAACAAAACCGTGTATTCCATATCCCTACACCTAACGTTACAACCCTTTGAAAGACCTCTTTGATAGTTTATCGTAGGTGCTTACGCCATGTGGTGGAGGTTTGATCCTTTCCTAAGCCTATGGTAATCTATTTTGCTATGACAGGTAGTGAGAGATGTTTTCCATTTCCATATTGTGATATTACTTTATTACACCCGAGAGATGTGAGTATCTAAACACTATTTGTGAGGTACTAGTGTATGACCTCCGTGCTTGTCTTTGGTCTTTAGTGGAACGATTATTTGTTGTGATTACTTTTATATTAGTGTTAAATGACCCCTAACTTGTATTTTGATTAGAATAAAAGCGCATTTGCTTGAGGACAAGCAAATCTCAAGTGTAAGGGTATATGATGAGGCGAAAAATGAACCACTTTTAGGGGGTCATTTAAGCCCGAAATTGAATTTATTTGATCAAATATTGCCCTAAATCGTTCCTTTTGTGATTTTAGGTACTTTGGGAGTGAATTCTGGAAAAGGAAGCAATTCAGACGTTCTTGGAGCATAAAAGTGAAGAAAACGCCAAAGACTTAATTTTCCATGCTGAGAACAGTACCTGACAGCGTCAAGAGGAAGATCCTGACGGCGTCAAGAGTAAAAACCATGACGACCCAGTGCAAACCTGATGGCATCACAACAAGGGCGTCAAGAGTTAAATTGGTGACGGCCTGCATAAGGTGAATACATGACGGCGTCAGACCCTGATCTAGGCAGTCCGAGAAACTATTTGGCGGCGAGATGACGGCGTCAGACATTTGTTATTGACATCGTCACCTATCAAAATCTATATATAGTTTTCTATTTTTCATTCATAAGGGAGGAACTTGTGTGGAGAAACTAGGGCCAAACTTTGTAAACCCTAGGTCATATTTTACAGTGTTTTCAAGGGTTTTCACCCCTTGAATCCTTTCATGTTCTATTGAGATAAGTCTTCTCTTAATTCAATCAATATGTCTATGTGTTGGTTGATTATATCTTGTGCTTGTCTTGATTTTAACATGCTAGGCTAGATCTATCTTGTGTTTGCTTGGATCTAATGAAACCTAGATGTTAATTATGTGTTGATTACTTGTTTATGGTTGTATTAGATGAATGATTTCAATGTTAGGCTTAAGAAAACTGGCAGATCTCCATTGTGTAACATGCTTGAACGTCTTAGGAAACATGAACCGATGTGTACTAGGTTTTATTGGTTGTACTTAATGCATGAGCAAATTCTAGTGATCTCATGTTAGGAGCTTCTTAGCCGGCTCGACATAGGAGTGAAGTAGGCGCTCATAGGATTGGGGAAGTAAGTACGCCACCCCATGAATGGTATTAAGGAATACAATCCGTCATCCACGCAACTATAACAAGTAATTAACGTGTAAAAGATATCTAGGGAGTAGTGAAATCTAAGTAAACACAATTCTCCCACATATTGCTCACAACTTTAGTATAATTAGTTTTATTTTCATTTTTAGTATTTTATTTTGATTGCATCTTAGTATTGGGTTAGTTGACTAGCAACTAATTCCGCCAACTCCTTCAAACCCGAGATTTTTAATTGCTTTCATAAAAATATAAAAATACAAAAAGAATCATCCCTCATCTCTAGACCTAGTCTTTAGGTTTTCTAATTCTAGCGACACTATTCCTAGCTGAACGATCAATCCCCCGGTACTTGTCATTATACTATACTACAACGATCAGGTACACTGCCTGGTGGGGGTTGTAAGCTTCTCGAGATCCCTCGAGAGGTTAAGGCTGGTGCAATCCCTACGCATCACGAATCACCATGGATTTTATTACCAAATTACCAAGGACTTCGACCGGATTAGACACAATCTGGGTTATCATCGATCGATTAACCAAGTCTGCACATTTTCTACCTATCAAGGAGACTGACGAGATGGAAACACTCGCTCAGTTGTATTTTAAGGAAATTGTGATTAGACATGGAGTTCCGATATCCATTATTTCTGATAGGGATAGCCGATTCACCTCAAGATTTTGGGAGTCTCTACAGAAATCTCTGGGTACTCGTTTAGATATGAGCACCGCTTATCATCCGCAAACCGATGGACAAAGTGAAAGAACAATCCAAACCTTGGAAGATATGCTCCGAGCATGTGTAATTGATTTCGGAAAAGGTTGGGATAAACACTTGCCATTAGTTGAATTCTCTTACAATAACAGCTATCATGCCAGCATAAAGGCTGCACCTTTTGAGGCACTCTACGGAAGGAAGTGCAGATCACCAGTCTGTTGGACAGAAGTTGGTGATATGCAACTCACCGGACCAGAGCTAATACATGACACTACCGAGAAGATATTCCAAATCAAGCAACGCTTGCAAGCTGCTCGTGACAGACAGAAGAGTTATGCTGATGTCAGGAGAAAGCCTATGGAATTTCAAGTAGGAGACAGAGTCATGTTGAAAGTTTCTCCCTGGAAGGGAATGATCCGTTTTGGAAGACGTGGAAAGTTAAATCCAAGGTACATTGGACCTTTCAAAATTCTGGAGAGAATTGGTTCAATTGCATATAAGTTAGAACTTCCGAAAGAACTCAGTAGGGTACATCAAACGTTTCACGTATCACAACTCAAGAAATGTTTGTCTGACGAAACTCTCGTCATTCCACTAAATGAGATTAGATTGGATGACAAACTAGTGTTCACAGAAGAGCCTGTGGAAATAATGGATAGAGAAATAAAACAACTCAAACAGAATCGTATCCCCATTGTAAAGGTTAGATGGGACTCAAAGCGAGGACCAACTCACACATGGGAAAGAGAAGATAGATTCCGAGAGAAATATCCACATTTATTTTCATAGAACACACTTGTTAGATTTCTTAAAATCGAATTTCGGGACGAAATTCAGAATGACAAGTGGGTACTGTAGAACCTTGTAAAAATTTCTTGTAATTATATCGTTAATAAAATAAATAATCTTTCGTTATCGTTACTAATTCCCATTTTCTCGGAAAAATTTGAAATTTTTTTCTTATTATATTATTTTGTCGTTATTACAAAATAATATAATTCACGAAATGACGGAATTAATCCTCGACACGTTATTCGAAACCTAAAATATTTCACTTAATCCTAATTATACTCCCTAAACTTAATTAATTTTCCTAATCACAATATTAATCCAAACGGGCCTTTAATCATTTTTAAGCCCAACACCACATTCACTATTCATAAGCCCAAGACCAAAGCCCAATTTCCAAATTCTTATTTTTACCTAGTCGACTAGTTTCAAGCCTCCAAAATACCTCGCGTATTCACGATTCTTACACACGACACATATATATTTTTACATCATCTCGTTTACCACCTAGCCAACTATTAGTGTGTCAAATCCCAAGTTCATTGGACGACGTTTGATACGTTTTTAAGGGGCAAAGTGTTTGACGAAACTCCAAGTCAATCGATTCATAAATAATTCAAATCTTAACCGTTTTGATTCCCGTTTGTTCCTACGAGTTCCTAATAACATTTCTAACATATTTTCATGTTTAAATGTCATTTATGATCAGCTATAATCAAGTAGTACGAGATTATACAAATCGTGTATGAAATGAAATGGTTGTCGACATCTTGGTGATTCACCAAGGACATACACCATATTTTATGCACTCTCAATCCATATTATAACAATATAAATCATCCTAGAACCTAGGTTTACTGACAATGCATAGTTCTTATGGTTTCCTTGAAAATTTCACACTTACGTGTGATAAATTAAACCCATATATAGAATACATGCATGCACCCGTTCCTCACAATTATCATACACCTTCAACTATTTCTTTCTTCCTAAAAACTATTCTTTAGAAGCCAGAAGTCGATTGCAATATCGTTTGGACGCAAGAAAAGGGTTATCGAGTTTGAGTGATACGTATAATCTTTGGGTTATATTCGAACGTGATTTATCCTTGTGTTCCATCCATCCCCTCTCGACTCTATACCACCTAAAGGGTGTTGTAAGTTGTTTCAAGCTTATTTCCATTCACTTCACACGTTAAAAATAATTCATGCACATTGTTTATATTTTGTCTATCGTATATTACTTTACGTATTGTTTTCATGTATATATTGTCATATATAACACAAACGTGGCTTGCCTCTATCTTGGAAGGCCTAGGAGTCACGTAGCACACATAATTCACATTAGTTTCAACGTTACATGCATCACATGAAGCTATTTTGAACCATGCTCTATCGTATGAAAACTCATTTAAACACTTAGAAATATTTATAACTTTTTCATATATATAAACGTTGAAAACTTGCTACAAAACACACGTATATCTTTAAATATCACGTAACAAGAGTACCATATTTATACACGACTCAATAGACCACCTAGAAAACTACCACTTTCATTTATACAACTTGTAAAAATACTCACGTTTCGACACATAAATTGATTCATTTTAAATCGGCATTCACAAGATTTTTAAATCCAAATTTAGTTAAGAAAATTAATATTTTTCGTTTGGGCTTATACTGAGCCCAATAAGAAGTAACGATCCATAAGCCCACTGGGCCCATATGAAACGTTTTTAGAATCATAAAAATAGCCCAAGGCCAGGCCCAAAACATTTTCCATGCCCTCGCCTCTAAAAATCTTAACATTCCTTGAATTTGTTTCGTTAAAGGCCCATAAGCTAAAAAAAATAAGCTTTTCATCAAATAAGCAGTTGAAATAAGCTTATTATTGACTTAATAAGCCACGGAAAATTTTAGAAAATTTTTACAAATCATTTTTGTAACTTTGGACTAAAAATGTAACGCGACGACACCTAGAAGGACTAAAAGTGTAAATATTGAAAAGTAAGGACTAAAACTGTAAAAACAGAAACTTAAGGGTAAAAATTGATGAAAGTTAATATTCTAAGCCTAGTATTGATTATTGGACAATTAGAGGACTATATTCGTAACTTATTTATAAAAAGGACTAACGGTGTAACGCAAACATCGTTAGAGTAAAAATGGTAAAATTGGAAAAAGGACAAGGACTAAACATAATCTATTTAACATTCTTATTTATTTTCTATTTTCGTAAATTTATTTCGTATTGCATTTAAACTTTTATTTTTACTTATATATATTATTTAACGTAACGTTAATAATTTATATAACGATATTTCAAAAGTTAATATTTTTACTTACGATTAAAAAGGTAAAACTTCGATGGATAATTTAAATAACATATTTTGTCATATCATGCATATCACAAGAATGATACCACTTGTTGATCCCAGTTGAGCTTAAACGATCTTATATAGAAGTTAACTTGATTGAACACTTAAGCTAATATGCGGAATGTAAAAGCTTAACTTAAGAAGAATAATGATTCTATTTCAACACTTCAATATTATTAATACGAGCACTCAACAATGCTAGGGTTTTACAACCTTGAAGTGAATAATAACACATATTGTGGAGTTTGTTAGACTCCTTGGACTGTTTTGAGCACTAGGGTTCAACAATAACATAGACAATATGCAGCGGAATAATAAGAACATATGTTATTGACACAAGGTTTTTCCATCATCATGTTCACTACAACTAATCTAGGCGTCTACAATAAGACTACGCCTAGACACACACACACCTTTGCTAGTCGACTACATTATGGAAGACTTAATTATAAAAAACATGTACCCTTAATCTCTTTATATAATAGAGAATTAGGGTTTACAAAAGACTACGAAGGACTAAATATAAAATCTTCTTTATCAAGCAAGTCCTTCTTGTTTCAATCTTCATCTTTTGTAGAATTCCAGCTTTGCATTATAGTCCATTTGTTTCATTCTTTTATCTATTTTGTCACATCAAATCAAGAATCCCAACAATCTTCCCCTATTTGATGATGACAAAACAAACAAAGTCGTGTACGAACTTCCCTAGACGAAGTAGAGAAGTTGAGATGTATGCATCTCCCTGAATGAAACAATTATGTCTTCCCCTTAATCCATGCCATGCCACTCCAAAATCTTGTGGAGTTTGTTAGACTCCTTGGACCGTTTTGAGCACTTGGGTTCAACAATAACATAGACAATATGCAGCGGAATAATAAGAACATATGTTATTGACACAAGGTTTTTCCATCATCATGTTCACTACAACTAATCTAGGCGTCTACAATAAGACTACGCCTAGACACACACACACCTTTGCTAGTCGACTACATTATGGAAGACTTAATTATAACATACGACCTGTATCCTCTTTATATATTAGAGGATTAGGTTTACAAAGAATATTTCTAAATAATAAAAAGATCCGTAGTAATCTTTTTCTTGAATTTGAAGTTTCATCCTTTGTCACATTAAGTCCCTCTTGTTTTCATTCTTTTATTTATTTTGTCACATCAAATCAAGAATCCCAACAATCTTCCCCTATTTGATGATGACAAAACAAACAAACAAAGTCGTGTACGAACTTCCCTAGGCGAAGTAGAGAAGTTGAGATGTATGCATCTCCCTGAATGAAACAATTATGTCTTCCCCTTAATCCATGCCATGCCACTCCAAAATCTCTTCCCCTTTTTGTTATCAACAAATAGGGAACGTATGCAATATGATCTTCCCCTTGAGTGGTGCATGTAGATGAACTGATTAAACATATCATAATATGCTTCCCCTGAAATCAATGTGTTAACCATCTTCATGATTCTTCAAATCTGTAGACTCTTATGTAATGATCACTGATGAAGAAAACTAAGTATAACGAACTTGATGAAGAAGTTGAATAACCCAAACTTGTGTCTTATGTCTTGTACTAACCACGTGACTCCAAACTTATACCAAAAACTGAATATATAAGTAGACCTCAATCTCTTGACAAAATCCTCATCTTCAATGAGACACTGAGCACAATAACGTAACTCCTTTAAGTGATAGCCAATGTGTGCATAGAGCATCATAAGAAAAATCACACATTGCTAGATTCATCAAGCTGTTGTCACCACCGTATAAAACAAACAAGTTACCTCCTGCTAAAAGGTATGATAAGAACACAAACCTGTGAAACTCAACTACAACATCAACTAAGTGATAATTAACCTTCTTCGTAATCAATTAATTAAATAAGAACGAGCCTTTAATCTTTAAAGAACATAAACCAAAATCTTCTTGTGTGTGTAAATCAACTCCATCCAATAAACGCAGCAGTAGAATCAAACCTATAACCAACAGCAGTTTTATACCCAAGCAGCAGAATACTAAAGCTAGCAGCAGAATGAATGTTGTAGCAGCAGTATCAAGCAGCAGGAACAATAAAGCTAGCAGCAGAGTTTTTAACCTTTAAGCGCAGCAGCAGAAACATTCATAGAAGTAGCAGCAGAGTAAAAATATACGTAGCAGCAGTATAATATGATGAGCAGAATCTTACAACGAGCAGTAGTTTCCAATAATGCTAGCTGTAGAAACTTTACGAGAACAACATACTACGAATAGTGATTAGGGTTTAGTGAATAACGCGACTTTTTCAATCACAATCATAGTCGTCTATTTTTATTTTTATTTTTTTTTAAGTATAAAGACAACACTTCAAAGTGTCGCGAAAACCCTAAAATCACAAAAAATCACTCATACACCTCCACAACTGCTTTCCTTCAAGAATTATAAACACCAAACATCGTATAACCAACTTCTATGATGAATTTATGCAATAGAAACCAAAATCAAAGAAGTTGATATAAAGAAAACCCTAAAAATCGAATTACAAACCCTTTATCTGCAGCAGTTTTCGACACACCAGAACTTCCACATAAAAGCTCAGATTGAAGATCCCTCCGGTGGAAATCTTCCTTGATATATAGAGAAGCTCCAGTAAAAATTTTAGCCCAATCCAACGGTTAACGAAGGAGATATCGCCGTTTGAAAACTGACCTGCAGAAAGTTACGAAAATTGAAACCAAATTCGATTTTCTTCTTCATTCTTCGACTAAAAACCTTGTCAATCCCTAGGTAACGAGCTCCCCAAGCTCTGATACCAATTGTGGAGTTTGTTAGACTCCTTGGACCGTTTTGAGCACTAGGGTTCAACAATAACATAGACAATATGCAGCGGAATAATAAGAACATATGTTATTGACACAAGGTTTTTCCATCATCATGTTCACTACAACTAATCTAGGCGTCTACAATAAGACTACGCCTAGACACACACACACCTTTGCTAGTCGACTACATTATAGAAGACTTAATTATAACATACGACCTGTATCCTCTTTATATATTAGAGGATTAGGTTTACAAAGAATATTTCTAAATAATAAAAAGATCCGTAGTAATCTTTTTCTTGCATTTGAAGTTTCATCCTTTGTCACATTAAGTCCCTCTTGTTTTCATTCTTTTATTTATTTTGTCACATCAAATCAAGAATCCCAACACACTGCACATCACCTATTCGTCATAACGAATAATTATTATTCGTTATTCGTTCATATTTACCAAATAGTATTTGGTCAAGTTCTCAGACAAATCTATTTATCAGGTTATATTTCGAAGCCGTTATCATAAATTCGTCTGACTTTATTTTCTTCATTTCAGTATCAATCAAGGTGAGTCATAGCCTCAGAATTACTTATTTTCAAACTCCGTGAGGGGGATACATGTTATAAATAGATCACAAGTAATTTTCTGTATGCTTCCTGACTTGATATATGCCTAAGTTAGCTATTGCCAAAAGACCCTTGATCATGAGCCATTAATCACTGTTATGTGAACGCGAATATAATGAATAGATCTATTTAAGGTTTGACAGCCTGTCCCATTAATACTTGACGGAATGCCATTATGCATGTGGTTAGTCATATTAGTCGCGATAATTATATTTGAGTAAAAATAGGAATTGGCAAATCACCTATTACACGAGGGCAAAATTATCATTGACTTGATAAACACCTCCGTTTTTACGGTATTTGTTAACGTTTTGCGTGTCATGAGACTTAGAGCAATATATATACTGCAATATCAATTTTTAAACTGATTGTATTTCCAATACAATCTTACTTGTGTATCAAAATGATTTCTAAATTCAAACTCTATGATATCACTCAACATTTTTGTTGACTTTTAAACATGTATCTCAGGTATTTAGCAGGGGAAGCAAGCATGGAACTGGCGAAAAAACTTCAAAACTTATCTACTTTATTTCAATAATGGTGTAAAATAAAAGATGTTTGATTTAGTTTAAAACATCAAGGCTTTTATTATAATGCTCTGATAGGGACCTCTTGTATTTGAATTTTTTTATAAATGAACTTATGTTTAAAACGTCTCTTTCGAGCCGTTTTCTATCATTATGACTTCGATCCTCACCGTAACACCCTAATTACTATTCCGCTGCCACATTTCAAATTAGGGGGTGTTACAGTTTTCGGGTCGGTCGGTTTTTGTCGGTTCGAGTCGAGTTTGACCCGATTCCCACCCCTACAAAATACCTTAGGCTAGGTGCAACGGGTGTGAAAGGTCACCCTCCACCTCACCTCCTCACCATGCACACAATTGTCGTCACCATTCACACGCGTGAGCATGGGAGAAAAAGAGGAGTGAGTGGTGATAGTGGTAACCACTCGATACCCGTGCAAGTTTTTTTTTTTTTTTTTTTTTTTTTTTTTTTTTTTTTAATATGATTTATGAATGCGTGTGAGATATTTTGTGGGGTATCTTTTAAAGGTGAGTGGAGTGGTGACCATTGTATGTGAAAAATGAGGGGAATGGCGATGTGCTAAATGGTGATATGATGTTGAGGTGAAAGGTGAGAAAAGTGATAATGTGTTAAATAATAATGTAATGCTGAGGTGAAAAATGAGAAAGTGGTGACCATCGCACGTCGTCTTATAGTATTTAGACACCTTTTATTACTACTAATATTGTTTTGAAATTTATTTATAGTAGAAATTCCTAAACGTGTTATGTATTATCGTTCATGTGCATATATAATGATGTTTGTTAGTGTTGATACAAAAGTTGGGCGTTCCTAGTTTGGGCTCTTGCTCTTGTACCAATTAGCTCTTAATGCTTGAAACCTGCGCACTAAGAAAGTAAAAAAACACCGTTAGGCTTATCGTGGGATTGTCTCCCACGATTATCCTCCGGCGTGAGAGTAAGTAATAGGTTTGGGGTTATATTAAAGAGTTAGGGTTTCGTGTATCATACCTTTAATGAGAATTATGTCATTCTATATATAGGTGCAGAATCCTTGTAGGTTTCGTGCTCCTTACTCTTCGCACGCGTGGTGCTTATCCGGTCCAAGGATCTTTATCCGTAAATAGATGATCCGTTATCTAGACCATAAATAGTTTGGTTGGGCTTGGGCCTACGTGAGCCCAACCTATTGTTAATGCGGCCCAAATCATTGTTATGATAGCCTACTCGTGGTGGGTTTGGGCTTTAGTAATGTTTATCATTTGGGCTCGCGGCCCAAATATAGACTATACGTCATCATGCCCCCCCCCCCCAGTCTAGTGGGTGCTACTCGTAGTTGCGTGCGCTAGACTAGTAATATTAGTGGCAAACGTGGCGGGAAAGGTTCAAATATTCACCGCCCTGATTTGGAACCATGTATCTAGTCCCAAAAGATATCAATGATACCTCGGGAAATGGGGAGCGTGTCCACGTGTATATCGGGAAGTGGGAAAAAGTGCATGTTCCTCCTCGTCTTCTAGCCACACGATTATGTTAGTGGATTCCACGTGGCTAGCTTCTAGGGTTTTTGTAACCTTATATAAGTCATCGCCTCCCATTTTACTGAGATCATCACAGTAAAAACCTACTTCCGCCATTTTCAAACTTTTCCAAAGCTTCGTTTAAGAGATCAACTGTTTTATTAGGTAACCGCGAATACGCGCCTTAGCTAATATTGTTATTCCTTAGAAATGGTTCGTCAATTAGAAGAGTTCCCATCTGAAATAGGCGAGGATGAACTTCGTCAGTTCTCCTTGGATTACTTCATTCCCCTAGATGTGAATCCGGAAGTACCGGAGGCAAACGCGTGTATCGCGGATTTCCCTGAGGGAAAAATAGGGTTATATACGCGCTTTTTTGAGTATGCGAACCAGCGCATACCCATATCCTTATTCTTGAGCAATGTGCTCAACTTCTACCGTCTTCACATTTCCCAGCTGCACTGTATAGGTGCGGCGAAAGTATCAAATTTTGAAATAAACTGTCGTTTACTTGCCGTCAACCCAACCATTAACCTATTCCGTGCGTTTTACTGCACAAAGTGGTCGCATGGGTGGGTGTCTTTCGCGAAGCGCTCTGGGCGCCTTCAAGGTTATACAGAGAAGGTGGATTCCCTTAGGGATTGGAGGGAGAAATTTTTCTGGGTAGATGATATAGTGTTTCCCTCGCCGTTTGAGTTTTATACTCAAGGGACGCCGCCAAGGGATGAGTGCCCTTTACCCGATTCGTATAGCGCGGAGGATGCGGATACGATTGATGCCAACCGCATCCCCATTAACTGCTACCCTGAGGAGTTTTTGGTTCACATGGGGCTAAGTCGCAACTATTTCCATGGTTCTGACGAGGTTCCAACATTCCTTGATGAGAGCGGCCGGGGTGGGTGCTCGTCCTTTTTTTTCCTTCGCTTCAATAATGTAAGTGCTCCTTTATATGTAATTTCAATTACTAAGTTGTTTTTTCTTATTTGTTCATGTGTCGCGCAGAAATGGATTTGTTTGCCGTGGTTAAGCTTGAGAAGCCAAAGCAAGTGACGGTGGGTGTGCGCCCTCTTAGGGACAATGAGGAGCCAATTTTGGAAGCTACTGCGGGGCACACGACGGTGTTGGCGCAAGATGGTCATCAGGATTCTCCTTCCGCTGCTGCACTTGTGACTCCTGTGCAGAGCGTTCCTCCTACTGGGGAGCCGTCTCCCGTGACAGAGGAAGTGCATTCTGAGTCCTCTAACAGTGTAGAGGTCCTGGAGCCTGAGGGAAGTGCGCAAGGTGTGAAGCGGAAGGGAGAATCTGATGGCGCTGGTACTTCCAAGAGGAGGCAACATCTTATCACGAATGAAGAGTCATCCGCAGCAGATGACACATCCGCTACTGGCGCGGATAAGGAGATTTCAAAGTCTTCTCCTTTTTTGTAAGTGATGATCATATTTCTTTTGTACTACTTGTCATAATATGCTCTGACCTTCTTCTTTTGCTTGTAGTGACCATGCTGTAGAGGGTGATGCGGCATTTGTTGAAAACGTGGTCCCCCCTCAGGATGCGAACGTGGAGGACACGGTGAAGGTAGCTGAGGAGGTGTCTGCGCAGCAGTTGATGGAGGAGCTAGCTGCTACTGCTGAGCGTCAGACTGAGTTGGTCGCTCAGTTGAAGACGCGGTATGTTGGGGAGGGCAGCAGTCTCTCACAGAAGGACGAGGAGATTGCCATGCTCAGGGCGCAGTTAGCTGATCCGCGAGCAGAGGTGGAGTCTGTCAAGGCGCATGCTGAGAAGGTTACTGATGAGAAGTTGACCGTGATGGCTGAGCTACAGCATGAGCGCGAGGAGCTGCATTAGTTTAGGTCGAACTTAACCTGGGGGATAAGGTATCTGGAGGAGAAGAAGGCTGAGCACTTCGGCCATATTGAGGACCTTCGCGCCCAAGTTCAGAATGCCTTGAGGGTGCAGGAGGACAAGCTGCGCAGGCTGAGTATAGAATACGATGAGGAGTTGTATCCTCATCTTATGTCTACGATCGCTGAGCGCAGGTCGGTGTTGTCTATTCCGCAATTATTACTATTATATGTATTAATGCTCTTTTTCCATACTAATGTCTCCGTTTGTTGGTTGTGTAGGTGGTTGATCAGCCATGGCTTGCGCCTAGCTGCTATGGGCACGTTGGAGTCCCCGGAGGTGTTGGAGGCCTTTGGGAAGGTTATAGAGTGCGCCGTGGAGTGTGGCAGGGCGCAGGCTGTGGAGGAACTCCATGAGGCCAAGATGCTGACAGTGTCGCTGATATGTGTCTTTTTGCACATATCTTTTCGTCCAATTTTCGAGTCAAAACGATCAAAAACACTTCAAAATGGTCAAATAACATCACAACTATCCTTGGAGTATGTTTTTGTGTGTTTCAGTTTCAGGTATAAAGGATTGAAAACAGACGAAAAACAAGCAAAATATGAAGAGTTGTCAAAATCAGTCCCTGAACTTTCAAAATTTGACAAAATTAGTCCCTATGCATTTATTTCGGAAAAAAAAAATCAACAAAGGTCTTTTGGAAATCATAAGTTGTCATTATTAGTCATTTGGTGAAAAGTTTCAAAAGTTTACAGTTTGGTCCCTCAAAGTTGCAAAGTTGTCAAAAATGGTCCTCAGATGCTTTATTTTGGAAATATTTCACCAGAGGTCCTTGTGGAATTACAGCTTGTCAAGTATTACCCTTGGTGATACTTTGGAGATGTGACAGTTTCAGACCCTTCAGTTTCAGTAATTTCAGATTTGGTCCTTGTGCTTGTTTAATACAAAACCAAACGGACCAATTATTATTATAACCCAAACAAACAAACCCCACCCCTTTTAACCCTAAGCCCAACACCCTTATATCTCCCTAATCCAAAACCCCCTGGCCCATTTCCCCCATCAGCCCAACACTCAAATCCTAATACGTTTAATAAAACGTACCCTCCCCTCTGACCTGGTCAAACACAGAAACCTATCTTCTCCACCCCTGCTCTCTACTAACTGCCAAACACCTCCTCAAAAGCACCATGTCTCCTTCCCCAAGAAAGAATCACGAGATACCAGTTGGCTTCACATGTTGCCACTGCCACGATGGCAATCTACCTACTTTGGGCGCCAAAACAAATTGAAGGATGAGATCAAGTGTTCTATAATTGGACGGGTGAGATTTATTTAAGAAAGCATAAGACAGAAGCACAGGAGTGAGATGGAAACCCTAGTTCTAATTTCATATAAATAGAATCTTGTAAGCCTTCAAAAGGCAGTAGATGATAATAGGTTTTAGTGGGTAGTTTAAGAGTAGTTTTAGTTTTAGTCTAATCTTTTCATTGTTCTTTTTAAAACCTTCAGTATTGTAATTTGTTTGTTCTAGTTTAATCTCAAAGTTTTTTTTACTATCTTAAAAAGATTTTTTTGTATGCTTTCTAGCCTATTCTACTGCTTTGTTTCTAGTTCGTTAGTACTTATTTAGTTTATATGATTATTCAATCTTCATCTTTGCAAGTTTGTATGCCTTTCACTTTCAAAAAAATCCACCAGTTCACACTCCTTATTTTTTTTAACTGTCATAAACTAGAAACTAGGATAGATAAGTATTGTGGTTTATTTAGTTGTATTCTGTAAGTTAATTCGAGTTGCAAATAGGTTATACCAGTTTCTTAGGAATTGTAGTGACTCTCATGGTCAATTTCACCTTGTTGATCCACTACATAAGCCCATATCAGTCCCTATTCAATTCTCATTTTACTTGTGTTTTAGTTAGATTTAGGTTTAGCTTTTGGCTGCACTACTAGTTTATAGGGTGTACTTTTTATTCTTCAGCTTAACTATAGGTTTCGAGCTTATTTGATTGGCTTAAGTTGTCATACAACTTACTGTGTATGCCCTGCACCTGTTGTGGATCAGCCCATTTGATCCAACTTCTAGGGGTGTTAGATTTAGATTTAAGTTTGGATTTTGGTTGTTATTATTGGTGTGTAGTATAGGCTTCATCTTGTTCCAGCTTATAGTTGATTTTAGAGCTTTTTGAGTGGCTCATTGTGGGCTGCAAAACACCCCACACAGTCCTGCTGCATCTGTCCCAAACAGCCCACTTCCACTTAATTTTTAGCAAAATAGTGTAGGATTTAGGTTGTGAAATTGATTAGGATAATTGCTTGTAGTATGTATTTCACCCTTTTTAACTTATTTTAGGTACTAGTGCTTATTTGAGCACTTTTCCTGACCATTTTGGCCTGCTGCAACACCCCCGAGACAGCATCCTTGCTGTCATTTAACTTTGTTTTTATTCTAATTTCCAGCATTCATTAGTAGCTTAAATTTTGTGGTGTTCGTTCCTATGTACTATGTCCGAGCTTAGCTTTAATAGTTTGCGGCTTATTTGCCTTTGCTTGTTCATTTGCTCAGCTTAGCCTTAGCTTGAAATACCTGATCGAGGCTGTTTGGTTTGTTTGCACAACTCAGGTTGTGAACCTTGGCTTCTGCTATCTGATGAGCATAAGCTCCATTTTATCAGCTTGTTATTAAATTTTAGAAATAGATATTCATTAAAAAAAAGTTTGTCAATATCAGTTGTTTGCATTTTCCAAAAGAAAATCACAAAAAGATAATAGTTGCAAAAATTTGGAGTGCCTAAGGAATCGACCCTGTGACCTCTTGGTCCACTCAGCACTCCCACACGACCACCCTAAACCATCTGGTCTATCCCTTGTTTCTTGTTAGGGTGAAGTTTGTTTGAATTTATAGTGGTAATTATCTGTTTAAGCTTATTATAATTCAGCACTTATTGTTGCTTAATAACTGCTTATTTGTAAATGCTTTTTCCATTTTTTTATTTTCCATAGCTACTTTTTAGTGTATTAAACTTTCCTAAAAATTTTCATAATTTTCTAAATAGTTTTACTATTTTTCTAGGATTTATTTTACTATTTTAGTTTTTAAATTATTATAAAAAATACAAAAGTCCAAAAAAATATTTTTTCTTTTTCCAAAAATTTTCCATCATCATTAGAATCGTAGAAAAATTAATTTCATGCCCGTAGGACTAGTGTAACATTAAAATCACGTTTTATCTTGCGCACTCGCGTTTTTATTAAATTAACTTTTACGTTTTTATGTTGGCTTACGTTTTAGGATTTCCCAAATTCCCTATCATGTTTCCCGTAGTCTTTTAAGTAGATTTTATGTTTTATTTTTATTTCCTTGTTTAAATTCATGTTTTAGTTACGTTTATTTTATCTTTCGTACGTTATTTGCAATTTAGCGTAATTCAACAATACCAAATAATCTCTCAACCATTCCTTACAAGCATTTTAATCTCGAATCTCACACGATATTGCCCATTCACACCTCGTTGGGACACGACTCGGGTAATCACTTACCCGGTATCACATATATATATATTGTATTCACGAGTTTTCGCAAGTCTTCCTTTTCCTAAAGGTTGATTAGTGAATTCCACTCACGTCTACCTTGTATATTTTGATACGCACTCAAAAATGCAATGTCAAAATGGCGCCGCTGCCGGGGAGGTTGTGTTGCGACAATATCGTTACGATTTTAACGATTAGTGACTTGTAGAACCTTCGTCAAGAAGTTATCGCTTTAAAAAAAATTATATAAAACACAAAAATATTTTCCTTTTCTTTTGTATATATATCTATCATATAAAAAAATTCAAAAACATTTTCCGTTTTTCTTGTTAAATAAAATAAACATAAAAAACAACCGCCGAGAACCAAGACAGAACACCTACCAACTGGGGTGTGAACATTAATAAGTTCCCAAACAAAAGACTAAAACTTGCCATTGTATCCTTGTGAATTGGTGTACCTTTTTCAAAGAAGCCATTTACATTGTGATTATTGGTTTAAGTTCACAATTGTCTTTTTAAGTTGGTCTCGTTTTAATTAATGTGTTTTTCGAAAAAAACTCAAAAATATTCTTCTTTACCTTCCATCCGTTTGATTCTACTTTCTTTTACCCTTCTCATGTATAATTCTTATGGCGTCTCCCGGCTACACGTGTTTTCACTGTAAAAGCCCGATTGAGAATGGCTATCGTTGTTTCCGGTGTATTTGTGAGAAGTGTGGAAATAATTGTAGTAACAGCTTTTGCACTACGTGCAATTTGTTCATACATCCAAATTCTCTCGATGATTCACTGAATTCTTCCAACTACCCATCACTGCCTGAGATACGCGCTATTAATGACAAACCATCAAGAATTGATCCTAACCTTTCAGGATTTCCGGTTAAAGGTTTGTCAAGTAAACGTACAGAGCATAGAGCAGTGACTAAAAAGAACGACTTGCCTAATCTTCACATTTATCAAGAACAAAAACCAGAGACCATAACGGAAGTGGTGGAAATTCCTAGCTCTCAGAGCACACCACTTGTCCCACCTCTGACTTTTATTCCTTGTGTCGGTTGTGGTGAGCCGCTTTTCGGGTTGCCATGTCGTTGGTGTACATGTGAACGATGTGGTAATGATATTCAAAACAGAAGTTGTTTGTTTTGTGGTTCGAGTAATTCATTCGCTTACGATTTTAATACAAGCTTTTGCAATGAGCCACAAAATAATTTCATTTCATATGAGCATAATCCGTGTTATCAAAATTGCAATGCCGAATCGTTTCAAAATGCACCAACTTCACAACAATACGGTTGTGAGTATTGTGGAGGTCCGCATTTTAGCACCGATTGTCAAACTAGGAATCTTTTTCCTTGTGACAACAATTATCACGACCAACCTCCACAATACCAAACTTTTGAAACACAACCTCAACCATTTCCACAAGAACTTTTGCTAAATGTTTTAAATACTTTAAATGACCTTAAGGATTTGGTTAACAAACCTGCTCCGGAAGAACCTCGTCCAAAGTCTTACAAAGAAATACTAGCTGAAGAAGCAGAAGAAGCAGCTAGAGTAAGATTTCGAATGCGTAAAACTATCATCTACGATGACGATGACGATAGTGATGATGAAGATACCCTTGATATTCGTCAAGGCTCATCAAATTCATCAGTTGTGGTTCCTTCCATGAAAAATCAGGGAGAAAATAATGTGACGAAGTCACTAGCCGTTGATCAAATGGAACTTGAAGAATCCATAACTGCTAGTACTTCTCAACTCCCTCAGTCTGTTGTTATCACACCCGAAGTTCACACTCACTCTCTAAACATGGGGGATGAGCATCTTAGCATTGTTCCTGATAAGGAATCGGACGAATTCATAAAGTCTAGTGCTGAGAACCTTGTCCCAATCCCAGGAGAGTCACAGGGAACTTTTGATCATTTGTGTGATTTTCCTTCCCCTCTTGAGTGTCCAAAAGATCAATTTGAGACTTTCTCCGATTTTAACGATGATTATACATCTTATGGAGACATTGAATATGTTGAGGCTTCACTTCCGCATTCTAATGTTGATCCTCTTCTTGAGGAGTTCGCCGATGAACTCACTCACATCAATCCACTTCCATCGGGAATTGATGATGGTCTCTTTGATTTCGAAGCCGATCTGGGAGAAATTGAAAATCTCTTATATCACGATCATTCACTCAATTCTTATCCCAACAGTCCAATAGAGAATGTTAATCACCTTGTTCCTAAAGCATTCAAAACAACTTTCACTAATCCTCTGTTTGAATTCGAATCTGAATTCACTTTGATTTCTGATAACCCAATCTTTGGTACTCAGATCGAGGATAGTGATGAGTCCACTGTGATTGATTCTCTTCACGAGGAGTTCTCTGGTGAACTTTCTCATATCATATCTCCACCGGAGTATGATAACTTCCATTTTGATCATGACACACCCGGGATATGTCTTGATCATGTGAGCTTAAATGATGAGATTCATAATCTAGAAATTATGGATTCTCCCGTGGGTGATGACGAGTTAATCATGATTTTCATCATGAGTTTCTTTCTTTTCTTTGCCTATCCCGTGACGTCCTCTCTTCTTCACTCCTTCGGGACTGAAGACACTATCTTTGACCCCGGCATTTCCATGTATCATTCTTTTGATCCAGGGTCTATATATCTCATCGGTGTGGAACTTTCACGTGCTTCAAATGTTTGTCCAAACATCTTGAATGAAAGTCCGATGGAAATTATCTCTTCCACATCCTGCTTCCCCAAGAACCAATGAATTCGGGGTCGAGTCAAGCTAGCGACTCGATAAATAAAAACAGTAGCATGTACTTAGGGTTTTCACCCTAAAGTGTGGGGGAGTCACCCCTGCTGTGGTTTCCAATAAAGTGAAAAACAAAATGGTGTTTCCACATTTAGCTTGTAATGTTGCCCTTTTACGTTCAAAGAGTCGGCATAATAGCCGGGACTTTGAATATTGAGGACAATATTCAATTCTAAGTGTGGGGGGGGGGGGGGTATTCTAGCGAATTTGATCACATTTTACCATCTAGTACCCCCGTTTTTGGCAAAAATTTTAAAAATTTTTTCACTTGAGTTTCAAAATTTTTCTGGTTATCAGTCCGCCATGTCTAAACGACAAAAGGATTGGCTAATCCAGGAGCAAACGGCTCTTGGTAAAGATATTTCAAATCCGTTGATGGCTGACAGTTTGCCCAAAATTGTATGGTATCTCAACTCGCCATATCCTAAAAAGTGAAAGAGTTTGCTAGCCCGCAAGATTATGTCTTGTGGTAAAGGCAGTGGAAAACCATAATTGGTAATCAACTCACCAAGATGTTGACTGTGTCTATCAAGAGTTGGCTAGTCCAGAAGCAAACGGCTTCTGGTAAAGACAAATCAAATCCGTTGACAGCTGGTGGTTTGCTCAAAATCACATGGTTATCAGATGGACCATAGTTCTTACTTGAATCGAAACATTTGGCTACTCCAGAAGTAATGGCTTTTGGTAAAGAGATTTCAAATCCATTAAATTTTCAAAAAAAATTGCTAGGGACTAGCAATTGCTTAGTGTGGGGGATTTGATATGTGTCTTTTTGCACATATCTTTTCGTCCAATTTTCGAGTCAAAACGATCAAAAACACTTCAAAATGGTCAAATAACATCACAACTATCCTTGGAGTATGTTTTTGTGTGTTTCAGGTATAAAGGATTGAAAACAGACGAAAAACAAGCAAAATATGAAGAGTTGTCAAAATCAGTCCCTAAACTTTCAAAATTTGACAAAATTAGTCCCTATGCATTTATTTCGGAAAAAAAAATCAACAAAGGTCTTTTGGAAATCATAAGTTGTCATTATTAGTCATTTGGTGAAAAGTTTCAAAAGTTTACAGTTTGGTCCCTCAAAGTTGCAAAGTTGTCAAAAATGGTCCTCAGATGCTTTATTTTGGAAATATTTCACCAGAGGTCCTTGTGGAATTACAGCTTGTCAAGTATTACCCTTGGTGATACTTTGGAGATGTGACAGTTTCAGACCCTTCAGTTTCAGTAATTTCGTATTTGGTCCTTGTGCTTCTTTAATACAAAACCAAACGGACCAATTATTATTATAACCCAAACAAACAAACCCCACCCCTTTTAACCCTAAGCCCAACACCCTTATATCTCCCTAATCCAAAACCCCCTGGCCCATTTCCCCCATCAGCCCAACACTCAAATCCTAATACGTTTAATAAAACGTACCCTCCCCTCTGACCTGGTCAAACACAGAAACCTATCTTCTCCACCCCTGCTCTCTACTAACTGCCAAACACCTCCTCAAAAGCACCATGTCTCCTTCCCCAAGAAAGAATCACAAGATACCAGTTGGCTTCACATGTTGCCACTGCCACGATGGCAATCTACCTACTTTGGGCGCCAAAACAAATTGAAGGATGAGATCAAGTGTTCTATAATTGGACGGGTGAGATTTATTTAAGAAAGCATAAGACAGAAGCACAGGAGTGAGATGGAAACCCTAGTTCTAATTTCATATAAATAGAATCTTGTAAGCCTTCAAAAGGCAGTAGATGATAATAGGTTTTAGTGGGTAGTTTAAGAGTAGTTTTAGTTTTAGTCTAATCTTTTCATTGTTCTTTTTAAAACCTTCAGTATTGTAATTTGTTTGTTCTAGTTTAATCTTAAAGTTTTTTTTACTATCTTAAAAAGATTTTTTTGTATGCTTTCTAGCCTATTCTACTGCTTTGTTTCTAGTTCGTGTAGGATCATAGTTTTATGTTGATTGTGTGATTCGGGAGGTCGGGTTTGGTGGAAGAAGAAGAAAGCCATAGTTAGAGAGAGAAGGAAAACTATGTGATTTTATTGATAATATGAAAAGTGAAAAACACACACACAAATCTCACCCTCCTAGTGAAGTCTAGGAGGGTATAAATAGGCCAACACATGTCTAACTATTACAATATTACGCTTCTAGTCCATGTGTTTGTTCATAACAAGATAGCTAATGTAATCCCGTAAATGTCGTTCCATTTACGTGTTAGGATCAAAAACTTTGATCCCAACAATCTTCCCCCAATGGGGCGACATAAGGGATTACTTACAACATTTCCTACAAGTACAAATAAGAATAAAGAAAGGTTTTCATAAGCTCTTCAAATGCTGAGGATGACTACAGTTGACGCTCTTTGTCTTCATCTTGTACCTCGGCTTGAAAAACTTTATCTTCACTTGTAGGCAAATGATGTAATATGCATGAAATGGATTAACTTCCCCCCAATTCATGCTGCATGTCTTTAGCGGCTTCTTCGTACACTTCTTTTTGGCGAAGTTTCTGAATCAGCTTCCCCCCAAGCTGACAACCGTCTTCAGCAGATTCGAAACATTGATGTAGTTAACAAGTCTTCTAACTTTTGAAGTCTTGAGTACGCAGCGGATTTTGTAGATGACACAGTAAACCACACCAAGCAAATCTGACTTGTACACCAAAATCAATGCGGAAGTTCCGTTCGGGGGTAACATGCAAGAAATCAGCAAGATCTTCTCACATATGCAGGCTACTTCACACTTCACAACCCGCAAGAGTAGAAACGATTACACCAAAGTCACAAAATTTAACCACTGATCATCTCTGCGGACGTCTCTCCGGTAGTAATAAAATTGTAAGCTCGATCACGTGAGTCTATTATGCGTCCCTGATGTGCACATTTCTTCCCCCTAATTGCAGAACCTCGTGGAAAATGAGTGTTTTCGCAAAGAAGGCAAGAAAAGGGTAAGAAAGCAAAGAACACCCACTCTATCTTCCCCCACGATGTCTTCGCGGAATCGGAAGCATACACACTATGTTTACGATGGAAAACGGAGGCAGCGTAACCCCATACGTCTAACTAACCGATTATGTGTGAAGTATTAAAAAATAGCCAGTGAGAATCAACTGCTGATAAGCAACTCTACTCTTTGATACTCCTCTCAACTAACTCTTTACCGACCCCATTATCATTCTGTCGGCTCTTTGTAGTGACTACTGATGGAGAAAATTCAATATTATGAACTTGAGAGCGAAGTAAAATAACCCGAACTTGTGACTTAAACTTGCACTAATGTATGACAAAGAGCGGTGTAGAGAGTTCGCACCCCATCGAATCCCTAAGTACTCTATACTCATCAACCAACCAACCATCAAGTATAAGTCGTACATCACCTCTTGACTATCCACAACTTCGTGTGACACTGAGCACTACAACGTAACTCCTTAAAGTGATAGTTATTTTGTGGTAATAGAAAGAGAGAATCACAAAAATAACTAGATATCTAAGTCTTCGTCATTTTAAAGGTTAAAAGCTCGAACAAGGATCTCGAAGAATCTTCATCCAACCAACCCCGATATCTTCAGATACTAAGTACACACGCCCGTGAAATCCCACTTCAATCTCAAATAAATAATAAAGAATTATCGCCGTAGTCACATCTTACGGTTAAACGCCCATATCTAGCCTTTTGACGGTTTAAGTGAACTTGATAATGGTTTCCCGATCTTGTCAAAAAATGTAACCCCGTGAAAATTTGTAATAACCAAAATACTACTCTTTTGCCAAAGTATGGTACCAAAAATGCATACAATGTATTAAGAAATACATTCCATAATATTGTATAATTTTTAAGCTCAATCTTTGCAATTTTCGGATAAAACATTTCAAGCCCAAGCTATGCAATTAATCTCACAACCCAACTTGTATGATATTTAATTATCAGCCCAAAAAAAACGGATCAAGCCTGGTACTTTGACAAACCCCGATCCAAATACACTCCTAATTATACCGGTATTTAAAAAATACCTCACAACCCTAATATCTCTCACTCCTAATCTCACGCCCCTTTTTTTTTTTTTTTTGACTCCACATACCAAACACAGTAACAAGTAAATTTATCATTTCCCTATCTCTTGTATAGCAGTCATACCATCAAGCTTCAAACCAATCTCAATCTCTTCACAATCTCTATCACCAATCAATCTTTAATCATATCACACAAGTCTACCAACACAAACGCAAGCAGTCCCAAACCTTAAACTATGTCTACGTTTGTTGCACAATCCGAATCAAGAACTCGTTCATAATGATTCATGATCCTTTGAAGGGTTACGGGTAGGTTCTATGTACATTTTTGTTTTCGAGTTGTCTTTTAAATTTTAACGATCGAAAGGACAAATGGAAACCTTATGGTTTTATGTTTGATCCTTTTAAGATTCGAATAGTGATTGAAGCCAAGCTTCATAGAGATCAATGATGGTAATGTTCTTTTCACGAAAATCTTTTCAGATTTAAATTAAAGAAAGAACAAAATTGAGATCGGTTTGTTGAAGGAGTATGACTGTGAGGAGGATGGGAGGAGGCTGTATTGATTGTTGTTATGTAGTCGAAGGGTTGAGGATAGAATGAGCTGGTGTCGGTTGTGTTGCTGATGTCATAGATTTGCATTTTAGTTTTGGTCAACGTCTGGGTCTGTGGTCAACTTTTTATACATTTTCGAAAAACTTTATAGCATATCGAGAATAATCAACTTGTCGAGAACATGATTTTCGAGAACCCTTAGTTATTGAGAACACAGTGTTATCGAGAATATGATTTCGATAAATTGGGTATTGTTATCTCGAAAACTACTTATGTTCTCGAAAACAAGTACATATCGAGGACTTCTTATACAAGAAGTTCCGACCAGATTCCGGCGATGTTCCGACATGTTATATCCCAGTTACCGATGAGTTTTCAGACTAGTTTGTAGGCAACAAATTTGACCATATTGACCATAATTCTGACCCGTAAATTTTGACCACTTTTAAACCATAATTTGACCATCAAACTTCACGGGTTATGGAACCAAAACATATGTGAGTTGAACATAAAAAAAACTTATCTTGGACAAACAAAAATGTCAAAAGACAAGATTTTTATGTTTTTCTTGTGAAACTGGATATAAAAGTAGACTGTTTTGGACCATTTGATAGAAACAAAATCTGAGATAAAACTATTGAACCACAATAGATGATGAAAGTTTGGCATAAAACAGCTTCATAACAGATCCGAACCACAAAAAAAATACGACTTTTGACAAGATAATACCACAAATGAACAAATATGCAACCTTGGCTCCGATGCCACTTGTAGGATCATAGTTTTATGTTGATTGTGTGATTCGGGAGGTCGGGTTTGGTGGAAGAAGAAGAAAGCCATAGTTAGAGAGAGAGAGTAGAGAGAGAAGGAAAACTATGTGATTTTATTGATAATATGAAAAGTGAAAAACACACACACAAATCTCACCCTCCTAGTGAAGTCTAGGAGGGTATAAATAGGCCAACACATGTCTAACTATTACAATATTACGCTTCTAGTCCATGTGTTTGTTCATAACAAGATAGCTAATGTAATCCCGTAAATGTCGTTCCATTTACGTGTTAGGATCAAAAACTTTGATCCCAACAGTTCGTTAGTACTTATTTAGTTTATATGATTATTCAATCTTCATCTTTGCAAGTTTGTATGCCTTTCACTTTCAAAAAAATCCACCAGTTCACACTCCTTATTTTTTTTAACTGTCATAAACTAGAAACTAGGATAGATAAGTATTGTGGTTTATTTAGTTGTATTCTGTAAGTTAATTCGAGTTGCAAATAGGTTATACCAGTTTCTTAGGAATTGTAGTGTCTCTCATGGTCAATTTCACCTTGTTGATCCACTACATAAGCCCATATCAGTCCCTTTTCAATTCTCATTTTACTTGTGTTTTAGTTAGATTTAGGTTTAGATTTTGGCTGCACTAATATTTTATAGGGTGTACTTTTTATTCTTCAGCTTAACTATAGGTTTCGAGCTTATTTGATTGGCTTAAGTTGCCATACAACTTACTGTGTATGCCCTGCACCTGTTGTGGATCAGCCCATTTGATCCAACTTCTAGGGGTGTTAGATTTAGATTTAAGTTTGGATTTTGGTTGTTATTATTGGTGTGTAGTATAGGCTTCATCTTATTCCAGCTTATAGTTGATTTTAGAGCTTTTTGAGTAGCTCATTGTGGGCTGCAAAACACCCCACACAGTCCTGCTGCATCAGTCCCAAACAGCCCACTTCCACTTAATTTTTAGCAAAATAGTGTAGGATTTAGGTTGTGAAATTGATTAGGACAATTGCTTGTAGTATGTATTTCACCCTTTTTAACTTATTTTAGGTACTAGTGCTTATTTGAGCACTTTTCCTGACCATTTTGGCCTGCTGCAACACCCCCGAGACAGCATCCTTGCTGTCATCTAACTTTTTTTTTATTCTAGTTTCCAGCATTCATTAGTAGCTTAAATTTCATGGTGTTCGGTCCTATGTACTATGTCCGAGCTTAGCTTTAATAGTTTGCGGCTTATTTGCCTTTGCTTGTTCATTTGCTCAGCTTAGCCTTAGCTTGAAATACCTCATCGAGGCTGTTTGGTTTGTTTGCACAACTCAGGTTGTGAACCTTGGCTTCTGCTATCTGATGAGCATAAGCTCCATTTTATCAGCTTGTTATTAAATTTTAGAAATAGATATTCATTAAAAAAGTTTGTCAATATCAGTTGTTTGCATTTTCCAAAAGAAAATCACAAAAAGATAATAGTTGCAAAAATTTGGAGTGCCTAAGGAATCGAACCTGTGACCTCTTGGTCCACTCAGCACTCCCACACGACCACCCCTAACCATCTGGTCTGTCCCTTGTTTCTTGTTAGGGTGTAGTTTGTTTAGAATTTATAGTGGTAATTATCTGTTTAAGCTTATTATAATTCAGCACTTATTGTTGCTTAATAACTGCTTATTTGTAAATGCTTTTTCCATTTTTTTTATTTTCCATAGCTACTTTTTAGTGTATTAAACTTTCCTAAAAATTTTCATAATTTTCTAAATAGTTTTACTATTTTTCTAGGATTTATTTTTCTATTTTAGTTTTTAAATTATTATAAAAAATACAAAAGTCCAAAAAAATATTTTTTCTTTTTCCAAAAATTTTCCATCATCATTAGAATCGTAGAAAAATTAATTTCATGCCCGTAGGACTAGTGTAGCATTAAATTCACGTTTTATCTTGCGCACTCGCGTTTTTATTAAATTAACTTTTACGTTTTTATGTAGGCTTACGTTTTAGGATTTCCCAAATTCACTATCATGTTTTCCGTAGTCTTTTAAGTAGATTTTATGTTTTATTTTTATTTCCTTGTTTAAATTCATGTTTTAGTTACGTTTATTTTATCTTTCATACGTTATTTGCAATTTAGCGTAATTCAACAATACCAAATAATCTCTCAACCATTCCTTACAAGCATTTTAATCTCGAATCTCACAGATATTGCCCATTCACACCTCGTTGGGACACGACCCGGGTAATCACTTACCCGGTATCACATATATATATATATATATATATATTGTATTCACGAGTTTTCGCAAGTCTTCCTTTTCCTAAAACTTGATTAGTGAATTCCACTTACGTCTTCCTTGTATATTTTGATACGCACTCAAAAATGCAATGTCAAAATGGCGCCGATGCCGGGGAGGTTGTGTTGCGACAATATCGTTACAATTTTAACGATTAGTGACTTGTAGAACCTTCGTCAAGAAGTTATCGCTTTAAAATATATATATATATATATATAAAACACAAAAATATTTTCCTTTTCTTTTGTATATATATATCTATCATATAAAAAAATACAAAAACATTTTCCGTTTTTCTTGTTAAATAAAATAAACATAAAAAACAACCGCCGAGAACCAAGGCAGAACACCTACCAACTGGGGGTGTGAACATTAATAAATTCCCAAACGAAAGACTAAAACTTGCCATTGTATCCTTGTGAATTGGTGTACCTTTTTCAAAGAAGCCATTTACATTGTGATTATTGGTTTAAGTTCACAATTGTCTTTTTAAGTTGGTCTCGTTTTAATTGATGTGTTTTTCGAAAAAACCCAAAAATATTCTTCTTTACCTTCCATCCGTTTGATTCTACTTTCTTTTACCCTTCTCATGTATAATTCTTATGGCGTCTCCCGGCTACACGTGTTTTCACTGTAAAAGCCCGATTGAGAATGGCTATCGTTGTTTCCGGTGTATTTGTGAGAAGTGTGGAAATAATTGTAGTAACAGCTTTTGCACTACGTGCAATTTGTTCATACATCCAAATTCTCTTGATGATTCACCGAATTCTTCCAACTACCCATCACTGCCTGAGATACGCGCTATTAATGACAAACCATCAAGAATTGATCCTAACCTTTCAGGATTTATGGTTAAAGGTTTGTCAAGCAAACGTACAGAGCATAGAGCAGTGACTGAAAAGAACGACTTGCCAAATCTTCACGTTTATCAAGAACAAAAATCAGATGGAGGCGCAGTTAGCGTGGCGACCGTGTCACCTAGGGATGCATTGCTTTTAAGGAAACTCCAAGAGGTTGGGAGCTCTGCTGACCAAGAGAGTAGCCCTGATCGCTGTCATAGTATGTAGATATAGACTTTTGTAACTTGTAAATGTATGGTTTCGTATAAATAACAACTTGCATCTTTTTTTTTTGTGTGCTATGTTACTTGTACTTAGATTGTTGTCCTTTGTGTAAAAGATCAACTAAGAGTCAAATTGAACCGTAACAAACTCATATTAAGTGCGTGACAAATTATAAGTATTAAGATAGACTTACATTATTTTGCAAAGACTTTTATCAAATGACCCAGAGTCTTGGCTCGTTAATTGCTAAGCATGTACGGTGTACGTGATATTGCGCATCCTTCGTGGAATGCGCATGGAAACTTACTTCAACGTCTTGAAGGTAAGGCGCTTAGCAAGGATGCGTGATCCAATGTTGATGGGTTTGCAACCCTCTTACTCAACGAGTTAGTTAGTAGGTTTACTCATCCTTTCTGCAATCGTGGGTCTTAATAAGTGCATGCACGCCATGTAGGCAAAATATAAAATAACAATATTGAAACATAATAGAAATCTACGCAATAAAGTGAAGTGTGTTATGGAGTTAGCTAGAAACCATAACGTTTTATTGTAACACCCCCAAAATCATCACGTCAGCGGAAGACTTAAAATGTCAGCGGAAGACTTTTTGGGTGTTACTTCGAGGATCTTTGTCACAATCATAGAAAACGACACAAAAGTGACGCTTTAAAGTTTAATCCATTCAAAATACCAAATATTCGAGACATCAAGATGTTTCATAATTTAAACAACAAGTTTATTTGAAATATGTCAAAAATGTTTATTTAAGCCCATGCCGGGTTACAAGCCCACTCCGTGCCTTCAAGTTCCTTCTTGTTTAGTTACCTGAGATAAACACATGCTAAAAGTGTCAACACAAAGGTTGGTGAGTTCATAGAGTTTATAGTTTTAATTATTAATTAGAAAATGAGTGATTTCCTTATCAATTCAAAAATAGTTCGTTGGTTTGCCCTTCACTGGGTCAACATCCAAAATAGTAATTGGTTTATAAATCCATTTAACACGAGATTCGATATTTGGGCCACGTTGTTGCGTCCATAACATAAACAGTTTACGGGGAACCGTATTTAAACAGTTGAAACTGTATCCGAATAGTTTGCGGGGAACCGTATTTAAACAGTTGAAACTGTATCCAAACAGTGTGTGGAGAACCGTATTTAAACAGTTGAAACCGTATTTAAACAGTTTGTTCCATAATTCCAAATATCGATAGTAAAATCGTTAGAAAAGTTGTTACACATGCATCTCTTCCAAAGAGTTTATAAAACAGTTAAACGATAGAAAGTGTAGCTATGAACTTATAGTAATATGTAAATAGTTAACGAGAACTTGTAAAAGTATAAAACAATAGTTAAGCATGTATCTCCCCCAAAAACGTTTATAAATCATTGTAAAACAAGTAAGAGTAGGGGCTATGACTCACCTTAGTAGTACGGTAGACAGAGTATAAGTAATGTCAGAAGTGAAGATGGAATTGACTTCAAGAGATAACAGTGGGCACTACATGCATGAGTGTCGAGGTAAACCCAAGAGGAAAAAAAATCCCAAGGTCTTTGTGCACTTCCTTGTTCTCCTCCTTTCTCGACAGTGAATGATAGACAACGTGAAACCCGAAGCGGCTAAGACTTAACCCGTTACATACGAGAAATAAGGAGAGACTTTTTAGGACTTGGAGATCAACCCACGCCTTGCTGTTCTTTCTTTCTCACATGACAGGAGGTAGGAAAAGTGTGGTAGCATCTGTGTTTTGTGTTGTGATAGTGAGATGTGAAAAGGTGATGGTGTAAGGTTCGGTTAAGTGTTCAACTAGGAATCCAAGATCAGTTACTAGCTTCCATAACCATGCTTCTCCTCTACCATGGCTCGACTAGAAATACTACAGGTTTGTATGTGATGTGAGTTGTAGTATGAATGTCGATTTGCATGAGCCTATAAGTACTCAATCTAGAATGCGACAAGTGGTAGGATAGAATGTACGATGCTCCTGGATTGGGCCATAATGGAGGTGGCGTTTAGGATTGCACATGGTGTCCCCTAGGTTATACCTAAGGTAGTATTAAGCGATGGAGGGTGTGAATGAGCTGCTATATTACATATCACCTCCAACCATGACCAAATGAGATCGTATAAGCAAAATGGACAAGAGAATGTGTAAGAATCGTGTATGAATATTCCTGACAAGTTACTTAGACATTAGAGTTAGTTTGTAATCATTGGGGAGCAAAGGAGGTGGGAGGTGGTGTGTAAGAGCTGCATATGGGTTTCGTAGGTCATCCTTGGGGTAGAAACAAGTGAGGGAGGGTGAAGGTGTGAGTTATAGGTTATAGTTGAGGGAGGTCTACTTGGGTCAGGTTGTATTTTATAGATAACAGCCACGATTTACATTTTTGGTTCAAAATCTCGCGAGTCTAGACGTAAAACATTATTTCAGACAACTTTCGTGTTTTACACTTTTCCTGGTTCGGACCAGAAGGGCCTTAAAATTGGGATTTAAATACGTTACAGAAAGTTGGTGGTTTATTAGAATTCATATGAATTGTTATTGGAACAAAGTTATTATTTGTGAGGTGCCTTAACTTGATTAATATTCTAGTATCATAATTATATTTGAAGGTGGATAACAATTGTCATTCATGTTTCTTAGAGGTCAAATATTATTAGCGAGTACACATGGGAATTTTTGTAGGCTCGGGATTTATTTAAATTGTATTTGTTAATTATTGAAACGTATACTTATTAAGTATCAATGTTTTAAGTTATGTATGGTATCTAGGTTATTAAGGTTTAGGTGTAAATGTCGTTTCAAGGTAAGGGTGAATAACGTTGTAATTGACAAAGTATATATAAAAAAAAAAATTGTTATGGGTAAAAATGGTTAATTTATGTTGTAATAATGTGTTGATCGTAGGAAAATTTTACGGGATGTTATATTTATTAATACTTGCAAGTTTTAAAAGACAATTTCTAAGAAAGAAAAGAAAATTCAAAGACAAACATTTATTGGGCACGTACTAAAGTGCAAAGTTGTCTGTTTGTGGGCCGTAGCCTTTCCTAAAGATAGCATCTCTTTAGATTGCAGATATTCCAAGTGCGTGCCAACTCGTGGCCTTCCATATCGCGCAGCTTGTATGCACCATTCCGTAGTGCATTCGTGCCCTCATAGGGTCCTTCCCATTTGGGTCCGAGCTTGCCCGTGTCTTCTGCGTGGCTTGCATCATTAGCGCGGTATACGAAGTCTCCTGGCCTGAAAGAAGTGTGTTTGACCTTTTCATCGTAATACTTCTTCATCTTTGCTTTAGCCTTCGCTTCGCGTATAGCTGCACGTTCACGCCTTTCTTCCAGCAAGTCCAAGTCTATACGCCGCTCCTCGTCATTTGTTGCGACGTTTATTTCCGTTGTACGTATAGTTGGCATTCCAATTTCGGCTGGTATAACGGCTTCTGTTCCATAGACAAGAGAAAATGGTGTGTCTCCGGTACTGGTTTTGATTGTGGTGCGGTGCGCCCATAAAACATGTGACAATTCGTCCACCCATTTTCCTTTGTGTCTGTCAAGGCGCGTTTTTATCCCTTCGCCTAGACTACGATTCGCGCGTTCAACCAAGCCATTGGTTTGTGGGTGTTTCACTGAAGCGAAGTGTTGTGTGATGTTCAATTGTGTGCACCAATCTTTGAATGGGTTATCACAGAATTGTTTTCCGTTGTCTGAAATGATTTCCCCAGGTAGTCTGAAGCGACACACAATGTTATCCCATACGAAGCGTTTTACCTGGTTGCCAGTGATGCTCACCACTGCTTTTTCCTCAATCCATTTGGTGAAGTAGTCTATGGCTACAATGAGGAATTTTAGCCCTCCCGCTGCAACTGGGAAAGGGCCTGCGATGTCGATGCCCGATTTATAGAATGGCCATTGTGAGGTGATGGGGGTTAACTCTTGTTGTGGTCGGCGCGGTATTGGCCTGTGGACTTGGCAATTACTGCATTTCTTTATCATATCCCGCGCGTCGCGGTGCATAGTAGGCCAATAATATCCTGATCGCAGGGCGCGCGCCACTATGGACCGTGGTCCCGAGTGCATGCTACATGATCCGGCGTGAATTTCTCGGAGTACATAGTCTGCTTGAAGAGGTCCAACACATCGGAGCCAAGGTTGTAAGAATGAACGTCGATATAGGATGCCATCTCGTAGTTCAAATCTCTGCGCTGTGCGCCACACCCTTCGAGCGTCCTTCTGATCTTGTGGTAAGATTCCTTTGCTTATAAATTCAATGATAGGTGTCATCCACGTGGGATCCTGTTCTTCTATCACCGTGGATACTTCCATCTCCAAGATTGATTTATTTTTTAGAGTTTCTACCAATACCTATTTTGATAGGTGCGCAAAGCTTGTAGATGCAATCTTGCTAAGCGCATCAGCTTTCCTGTTGTCTCCTCTAGGTACTTGTTTGATTGTGAACCTATCAAAGCTCTGAATTAAAGACTAGGTATTTTCAAGGTATTGGATCATGTGTTCATCCTTGGCTTTATATTCACCTAGCACATTGATGCGTAGGGATTGCACCAGGCTTTACCTCTCGAGGGATCTCGAGAAGCTTACAACCCCCACCAGGCAGTGTACCTGATCGTTGTAGTATAGTATAGTGACAAGTACCGGGGATTGATCGTTCAGCTAGGTATAGTGTCGCTAGGATTAGAAAACCTAAAGACTAGGTCTAGAGATGAGGGATGATTCTTTTTGTATTTTTTAGTTTTTATAAAAGCAAATAAAAATCTCGGTTTTGAAGGAGTTGGGCGGAATTAGTTGCTATTCAACTAACCCAATTACTAAGATGCAATCAAAATAAAATACTAAAAATGAAAATAAACTAAATTAAGATAGTGGTGTGAGCAATATATGGGAGAATTGTGTTTACTTAGATTTCACTACTCCCTAAACATCTTTTACAGGTTAATTACTTGTTACAGTTGCGTGGATGACGGATTGTATTCCTTAACACCATTCATGGGGTGGCGTACTTACTTCCCCAATCCTATAAGCTCCTACTTCACTCCTATGTCGAGCCGGCTAAGAAGCTCCTAACATGGGATCACTAGAATTCGCTCATGCATTAAATACAATCATAAAAACCTAGTACACATCGGTTCATATTTCTTAAGACGTTCAAGCATGTTACACAATGGAGATCTGCCAGTTTTCTTAAGCCTAACATTGAAATCATTCATCCATTACAACTATAAACAAGCAATCAACCTATAATTAACATCTAGGTTTCATTACATCTAAGCAAACACATGAAAGATCTAGCCTAGCATGTTGAAATCAAGAGAAGCATAAGATATATTCAAACAACACATAGACATATTGAATGAATTGAAAGAGGACTTATCTCAATTGAACATGAAAGGTCTCAAGGGGTGAAAACCCTTGAAAATACTGTTACAAACGACCTAGGGTTTATTAGGTTTGACCCTAGTATTCTCCACACAAGTTCCTCTCTTAATGAATGAAAAATAGAAAAGTATATATAGATTTTGTGAGGTGACGGCGTCAAGAGCAAATGTCTGACGCCGTCATCTCGCCGCCAAATAAATTCTCGGACTGCCTAGATCTGGGTTTGACGCCGTCACGTGTACTCCTTTTGCAGGCCGTCACCAAAATTACTCTTGACGCCCTTCTCTTGACTCCTTCAGGTTTTCTCTGGGTCGTCATGGATTTTACCCCTGACGCCGTCACAATTTTCCTCTTGACGCCGTCAGGTACTGTTCTCAGCATGGAAAATTAAGTCTTTGCCGTTTTCTTCACTTTTATGCTCCAAAAACGTCCAAAATGCTTCCTTTTCCAGAATTCACTCCCAAAGTATCTAAAATCACAAAAGGAACGATTTAGGGCAATATTTGATCAAATAAATTCAATTCCGGGCTTAAATGACCCACTAAAAACGGTTCATTTTTCGCCTCATCATATACCCTTACACTTGAGATTTGCTTGTCCTCAAGCAAATGCGCTTTTATTCTAATCAAAATACAAGTTAGGGGTCATTTAACACTAATATAAAAGTAATTAAAACAAATAATCATTCCACTAAAGACCAAAGACAAGCACGGAGGTCATACACTAGCACCTCACAAATAGTGTTTAGATACTCACATCTCTCGGGTGTAATAAAGTAATATCACAATATGGAAATGAAAAACATCTCTCACTACCTGTCATAGCAAAATAGATTACCATAGGCTTGGGAAAGGATCAAACCTCCACCACATGGTGTAAGCACCTAGGATAAACTATCAAAGAGGTCTTTTAAAGGGTTGTAACGTTAGGTGTAGGGATATGGAATACACGGTTTTGTTGGATATAGGCAGTCTTTACTGGTGGCGAGTTAACAATCTTGGTTAATTACATGTACAATATGGCGTTGCTAAGCCAAGACTAGACTTGACTTGAGCTAATAAATCAAAAATAACAAAAACATAAAATGAACATAGAATGAAAAGGGATGGTAGTCCGTATGTTTTTCTCTTTTCTTTTTCTTTTTTTTTTTTTTTTTTTTTTTTGCAAAAACTCTTACCCTACCATCCAAAAAAAATACATCATAGGGAATGAAAATTCCCCTTACACTTGAATTTTTACATACTTTACAATAAATTAATCTAATGACTCGAATTAAGAAAATCAAAACACTTGGAGTACTTTTAAGATTAACGTACATATGGGGGTAATAATATGATGTTCTTCCCCATTACTCCATAACATTAGTACTTTACCCATGAGTCCCAATCGTCCCAAAACAATATGTACAAGGATATGACTCGACTTAGCAACCATGTAATCAATTAGATAATTAACTAAGGGTTTGACAAATAACAATAATGCACTAAAGATGAGTGCATACACGGAAGTCTAAGGCGATTTGGTTGTACATTTAAGTGGGGTGTAACAAATTCTTCCTTTAAGTAAGATGCTTAAAGTTAGAAACGAAAAGATAGGCTCGGAGGGGTGTACTAGGGGTTTCGTGTACTAAAAATGAGTACAACGCTAATGGTGTGGGAAAAATTAGTTGACTTAACTAGCCAAGTAATATGAGATAAATGGTCAAGTAATTATGATACGGGTTTAACACAAGGGTGATCCTAATGCCTCTTATCATGTAGTAAATCCTACTACACGAATGTAGTCTCACTAGCGGTCTCGGGATGCATCATTAACACAAGTTCTAGAATCTAAATGCTACCGGTACACTCATAAGCACTAATAGTAAATGCTTTTCCTATCAAATCTAAAGGCGAACCTCACATATTTGGGTGGAAAATTTTTCTGAATAGTACGGTTTTGTGTTATTCATACAATCTCCTATCCATGAGACGCTTGTTATGGCTAAAGTTTCACTCCTAAATGTTGTAAAAAATTTTAAATTTGGCGCTAAAATTACACTAACAAGTATTTCTCATAGTTTTATTACACATCTACCCTCAAACAAACAAACTCAAGTGAAAGTGTATCTGTAAGGTATCATCATTTTACCCTCCCCTTACACTTAGGATGAACATTGTCCCCAATGTTCAAGTAAAGAATGTAAAAGTGAAATAAGTAAAAAGAATGAAATCAAATACTCCCCTGATTCGCTCGGTATGGATAATAAGGTGGCCAGGTTAGATCTTCCTCCAAGAAAATGAACAATCAAAGCTTCCCTTCCAGAATATAAATCATCTTCTTGTCATACATAACCTGTGAAACCTGAGAAAACAGACAAGGCAACCTCGCGTAAAATCGGCGGCAATCTATATATGCTAACAAATCCTAAAAAACAAAATAAGATATAATAATGCTTGTGGAATGATGTTTGCAGATTTCCTGGAGATTATTAAACTAATGATTCAACAATAATTTAAGACTCCGTTAGAAAAACAAAACTGGTAAAATTTCCAGAATTTTACACGTGACGCCATCAAAAGTAAACTCGTGACGCCGTCAGAAGTGATCTGCAGAAATTCTTATGTTAAGTTTCCGGAAAATTTCTGGAAAAACTTCATCCTACTTCCTGGAAAATCCTGCAAAACATCATTATGACTCGATACAAGCATTTGACTCTAACAAATATGAATATACATGTTCACTTAATATTGTGGAGAATCATGATCAATTTTTTGTTTCTTTAAAACATATTTGGGGTTTCCCCTTACACTTATCTTTTGCCAAATACCTTTGGATTAAGTTAAGACTAGGCCAAACAACAAAATAAAGTATTTTCACTATTTTAGTTTTGAAACATGATCTACCAACAATAAAAATAAAGCATGCATACGGAAGCAAATAACAATCAAATAAAAATAAAAATCACACAAAGCATGGGTTGCCTCCCAAGAAGCGCTTTTCTTTATTTACGAGTCTTGTAGCTAGACTCAAGGTCATGGGTTACTACGTGACCTCATCTCTTGAGATGATGTACCCCATGTAGTTGCGGTCATTACTATTGTGGTGGTGGTGTCTCAATCTGTCGATACTTGCAATCACCTCTCCTCCTACTTTACTTCTCAAGTTAGCCATCCCATCTTGGCTTATGCTTTCAATTGTGAAAGGCCCATACCACCAGGGACTCGGTTTATCGGGAGGTATCGTTATCTCCAAGTGTCTTAAGAGTACTGAGTTCCCTTCCTCGAATGGTACATGGCTCCTCGTTGGTCGACTGTGTTCGAACTCGATATGAACTTCATTGCTTTTGCTTCTTTCATGTTTAGCCTCCTTGTAGCTTTTGATTCTTGCCTCCCATGCAAGTATTTTCTCCTGAACATGAATAGGTGACGAGTCAATGTTGTTTTTGAGCTTCCCCCCCCCCCTCAAACTCTCTTGCCTATATTGCGGGGTCATGGGGAAGCTAATCTTTCTTTTTCCTGATTTAAGCTCAATCTTCCTACTTTCATACTTAATGACAGCTCTTGCGGTGGTGAGGAATGGTGCCCCAAGGATTATTGGCATGCATCCATCTCCCTTATCATCAATGATCATAAAATCAACGGGATACATGAATCCTGCGACATTGACCAACACATCTTCTGCGATTCCTAGGGGGTATACGTAAGAGTGTCCAGCGAAGGACAGCCTAACACGAGTGGGGGTTGGCATTTTTTACGTTAGTTGGGTGTAGATAGTCAGGGGCATAAGATTCACTTCCGATCCTTGGTCGGCGAAGGCGTTTAGATATTTCAAATTCCCGATGCTGGCCGGTATCTCAAAGTTCCCACACGCCATCTGCTTAGTAGCCACTTTTTATACCAACAGTTTCTCGAATATCGGTCCTCCAGGTAATGTATCATAATCATCTTTTCCCTCTTCCTCCTTCTCAGAACCCTGTTTGGAAGATTGGTTACGCCTGTCACCCTTTATCCAATTTGTTATAGTGTTTTCGTTTATATCATGTTTCCGGTAGTAACTTAAGGATTGGGATTTTGGCGGCTCTTCTACGGTTTGTTCAGTAGGGGTTTCTACCTTCTCATTATCCGTGTGGACAATTGTGACAGAATTAACAAATCGGGTAGTGGGGATGACGCTTTCTTTCCTTAGTAACATCCTTTCGGGGGTTCTCTGGTTGGCATACTCTTCCATCAGGCTCATCATCTCATTCATTTTCTCTTGCATCTCCTCTTTTTGTTTATAAACTGCTTCCTCGAATCTAGCAAGCCGATCTGAATGAGTTGCCATGTATTCTCTCATTCTGGCTTCAAATTCCGGGCTAAGTTTCTCGGGAGGGGAATAAGGTAGGGCATAGTTTTGAAAAGTCTCATCATTCTCTCTAGAGGGTGACTCTGATAACGGCGTTGAAGTCATTTTCAAGACAGAATTGACAGTAGCCCGTCTAGGACTTAAGGGTCTCTTTTGCCTTTCCTCAAAATAGTCAACTTTTGCCTCAAGTTTGCATAGGAGTTCATCGGAGATTTGGTTAGTCCCTTCAGGTGTCGAGATTGCGTTGATGGCCACTTTTATAGTATGATTAAACTCCCATATCTCTTGATTATCGGCGGCAAGCTCTTCAATAATTGCCCAAGACTCCTCGGCGTCCTTATCACGCAATCTACCTCCCGCGGCCCTATCGATTGTACGTTTAGTGTGATAGTCGACATGATCGTAGAAAATCTGAACTAATAACCAAAGGTTTATACCATGATGAGGGACTTTACGGAGGAGATCCTTGAAACGAGCCCATGCTTCGTAGAAAGTTTCACGCTGATGTTGTTCAAACAACAAAATGTCATTTCTAAGCATCGCAGTCTTCCCCGGTGGGAAGAATTGGGCTAGGAAGCGAGTGGTGAGATCATCCCATTAGGCGATGGATCCCGCGGGTAAACGCTCAAGCCATTGACTAGCTAGATCACATAGAGAGAATTGGAATAGGCGTAATCGGGTTGACTCTCTAGTTGTAGCATCAAGGTCTATAGAATCTACGATTTTAAGAAAGTCCTTGAGATGTTGATTTGGATCTTCGGAACGAAGTCCATGAAATGCACACCCGCTTTGCACTAACCGGATTGTAACACCCCCAAAATTTGATACAGCGGAAGACTCAACAAGCTTTCGGGGTGCTACGGGGATTGGTATCCAACACAAAACATAATAGAACGAGATAAAGTAAACATAATAAAAACGCAACCAAAACGGGGTTTTAAAGTTTACATTTATCCCAACATCATTCAGAGTCAGGCCCAAAATAACATAACAGTAGGTCCATAGTTAATAATCAGAGTTTAGAAAAATAGATCCATGAACCAAGAGCCTTAGCCAAGCCTTCCATTCCAAGCATCCATAACATCACTTAATTACCTGAGAAAACGTGCTAAAAGTCAGCTTTCGCTGGTGAGATCATAGGTTTAAATTCATCTAACAATATAGTGGACATATACGCAAAACGCTTGCTAGCTAGACTAAGGATTCACTAAAGGCCTGCGGATACCCTCCGCTCCAATTCTAACACACGGATACCCTCCGTTCTAACATAGATATTCGGGTAACCCCCGCAATATCATAAATACTCGGATAACCTCCGAAGTATTAATAACCTATAGGTGCACACTACAGTATCTAAATAAGCCAACCTTGAATAGTACACACGAAACCGTGTGACTAAAGCTGACAATTCACCAATAACCAAATAAGCCAACCTTGAATAGTACACACAAAATATATGTGACTAAAGCTGACAATACATCCTAGTCCATACGCATAGCAAGTTTTAGAAAGAATATAGAAGCGATAATAGTCCACAGAAAATAATTTGCACGTTTCTCACCCCAAGTATTGAAAACATAGTTCAAGAGTAAAAGTGGGGCTATGACTCACCTCAAGTCCAGAAAATAGCAAGAAGAAGTCGGTAGAAATAAGATGTATAGTAACTCACAAAACAGCAACTACGGACTCGGCACGACCTAACAATATCAACTCGTTCAGAAATCATTTCCTCAAATTCAACATATTCCCAAACCCGGACGTAATCCGTTTTATTTTCCGAAAATCTATTTCGTATTAGTTTGGTGTATTTACGTTTGGTATCCATACGGGTGGTGGGTCGACACAAAACAAACCAAAAAGGTCACGCAAAGAATAATAAAATAAACTATAGATCTAATATTAGCCCAATATATTATTTAAATAAATCGCCAAAGTTTATTAAATCCGTCGATTTGATAATCCTCGTATTTATTTACGTAACATACCGTTCCAAGATTACACCCAATCCTAAAGCACATAGCACATAAATACTATATAGTATATATCATAGTTTAATAAATTCCTTATATACATCGTCAACTTGGCCAGATTTCCCGATATATATACGCAATTTATTACCCTTTACATATACCACAACCTATGGGCGTCGTAGGATACGATGCCCATTAATATATTCATTTCATATAGCCAAATAACCCGGTTCAACCCTACGGTTAAGTGGTTATTTAGTTATAGAAAACGTTTATATTAATCGTCATATATCCGTGACAACACGAAAGTCACAAATAAAACTTACCTGAACTCGAGTGACTACGACTCCGCATAACTCGATAAGTTCACTCGTTATATATATAAAATGACATTTTATTTAATATTCAATAGTTTGTCGAGAGTTTCTCGTTTTATAACACATTTTTATAATAATAATACGTTCAATAATATTACGCCACTTTCGTAGCCTAATATATATCTAGTCGTATTATTTATAATATGACTCGTGATTATTATTATTATTAATATACGCGCTTATATAATTATATATCCGTTATTCACGTCTATATATTCATATAAACGTTTATATTATCAATAATTATTATTACGAGTTTTATTACTTATGTTTTATTTGTAAATAGTTATCGAGTCATACGAAATGGTCACATGTCCGAGTCATGACTCTCGGCTCATTGTCCAAGTCCAAAGTAATAAGCAAATGTCATAAATATCAATACATCTCCGTCCAACACAATCCCAATCCACGTGCTACAACAATAGGGTCCGACTACGGCACCCGACTAACCTATCTCCGTCAATCTAAGTGACCGTCTCACAATCCGTCCCCAATAACACATTTCGTCAACACTTCACAATATCAATATCCCATAACCAATGTCGAACCAAGTTAACAATTAAGAAACAAAATAATCAAGGTCACGCTCGGGTTGGTTTACCAAGCCAAACCCAAGCCCACACGACTCGACTGAGTCATGGTAAACACCACGAGCCAAGAGGCTCGAACCAAGTATCAAGGGTCACAAGAAATGGCTCCAAGGAGCACTCTAAAAAAATACCCATTCGACCCATAAGGGTCTCGGCAATAACAACAACAATACGGCTTCGAGCCGCGACTCCAATGAGTCGAACCAATATTCCAACGAGAGCAAGAATACAAGAGTCATAGTATCAAGACTCAAAGAACAAGTAATCGAGCACCATGGCTCGGATCTAACACCAAGCCGTGAGTCTACGACTCACGGTTCAATCGAACCATCAAGGAGAACACCAAACCCGGATACCAAACCATCTTTCTTATATCAAAAACATCATTTTCTAACAAATAAATTCGATTCCCATGAAAAACATCCGTGTAGCCACGGATTTAATACCAAATCGTGGCACCCAAAAACCAAAATCGATCATACTCACCTCCTAGAACCTCCAATCGAATAGATCTAGTAAAAACAACAAAGTTGGGTCGGATTTAATAAGATTTCGAGGTGTTAAAGTGGGTTATATGGTGCGTATAATATACCAAAAGGAAGAGAAAAGAATAAGGAATAAAGTGGTGGTGTTTGTTTGGTGGTGTGGCCGGCGTAGTGGTGGTGGTGGCCGGAAATAATGATCGGCGGCTAGGGTTTAGAGGGGGAAGAGAGAGAGAGAGAAATGGTGAGGATGAGGGTGATGTTGTGTGTTTGTGTGTGGTATACCCACAAAGACGATTTTTGTAGTTTACTTACACACAAAAAAATTTATTTTCTTTTTAAAAGAAAAATAATAATAATAGTAATAATAACAATATTACTAATAATATGAGTGGGTAAATAATGGGTAAGTGTAAAACATACGGCCCGAAACCCGAACTCATTTCAAACTTTCAATATCTCCCAAAAACATCCCGTAAATAATTAAATATAATCGGACTCGTAAAACGAATCATAAAATTTTTCGTTAGGTAAACCTAGTGCCAGAGTCAACGTAGTACCAGTGAGAATTTAAGAATACATCACCGAGCATAATATCAAAATGAATTATTAAAATAATTCACGAATTCCATAACGTCATTAAATATAATTATCCATAAAAATAGGTCTTACAAGTTCGTTGTGAATAAAAATTCCAAATAAAAATTATAACGAACTTTAACGTAATGCGGGTTTTCAAAATAACTCCCTAAATTTCCGGTTGTCACATCCTCCCAGTCTCAGAAGAAACCCGTCCCGGGTTTCACTCGGAACAATCCATCTACGAAGCGAAAAGCTTCGGATATCTCTTCCGGAACTCGTCCTCACGTTCCCACGTAAATTCTGGTCCGTGTCGGGAATTCCAACGAACCTTGACGAGCGGAATGCGACTTCGCTTGAGTCGTTTAACTTCACGATCTAAAATCTCAATTGGTTCTTCCACGAAATTCAATTTCTCATCAACACGAATATCCTTCATTGGAATGATAGGCATCTCATCAGAAAGACATTTCTTCAAATTACTAACGTGAAACACGTCGTGAACTTTACTCAGTTCATGTGGTAATTCCAACCTATAAGCTACGGGCCCAATTCTTTCTAAGATAAGAAATGGTCCAATGTAGCGTGGGTTGAGTTTTCCACGTTTCCCGAAACGTATCACACCCTTCCAAGGCGAGACTTTCAGCATCACTTTGTCTCCAACCTGGAACTCTAGGGGTTTACGTCTCTGATCGGCGTAACTTTTCTGCCTATCTCGGGCTGCTTGTAACCGATCACGAATCTGAGCTACTTTCTCTGTAGTTTCCAAGATAAGTTCAGGGCCTGTGAGTTGGCTATCTCCAACTTCTGCCCAACCAATAGGCGAACGACACTTTCTGCCATACAAAGCTTCGAATGGTGCAGCTTTAAGACTTGTGTGGTAGCTATTATTATAGGAGAATTCCGCAAGGGGCAAGTACTTCTCCCAGCCTTTACCAAAGTCTATGATGCATGCACGAAGCATATCCTCTAACGTCTGAATGGTCCTCTCACTTTGACCATCGGTTTGGGGATGATACGCAGTACTCATATCAAGTCTCGTCCCCAAGGCCGTTTGAAGTGATCGCCACAAAGCTGATGTAAAACGGCTATCGCGATCCGAAATAATAGATATCGGGACTCCATGACGAGAAATAATTTCCTTCACGTACAACCTCGCAAGTTTATCAACACTATCATCTTCACTAATTGCTGGGAAATGAGCAGACTTTGTCAGACGATCCACAATTACCCAGATAGCGTCACAACCGCTAGTTGTCCTCGGTAATTTGGTAATGAAGTCCATTGTAATCCGCTCCCATTTCCAGACTGGAAGTTCTGGTTGCGTTAGTAATCCTGACGGTCTCTGATGTTCGGCTTTAACCTTAGAACATGTCAAGCACGTACTAACGTACGATGCTATATCTGCCTTCATGTTTGGCCACCAATATAACTTCTTAAGATCTTGATACATTTTGTCAGATCCCGGATGAATAGAGTACCTTGACTTATACGACTCATGCATAATTAACTCCCGAATTCCTCCATATAAAGGTACCCAAATCCGATCTCCAAAACATAGTAATCCATCCGAACGCTTAACAAATCCTTTCTCATTCTCAGCCATCCCAAAAATACTCTCAGCAGATCGGTTTTCTGCTTTCAACGCTTCCGTTTGAGCTTCAAGTATTTGAGATGGTAATGGCGATACGATAGTCATTCCCAATGACCTAACTCGTAATGGTGGTATTCTTTCCTTTCGACTAAGAGCATCAGCAACAACGTTTGTCTTACCAGGATGGTAGCGAATTTTACAATCATAATCGCTTAGCAACTCAATCTAACGCCGCTATCTCATGTTAAGCTCTTTTTGATTCAAAATGTGTTGCAGACTTTTATGGTCAGTGAACACAACACACTTTATTCCATACAAGTAATGTCTCCATATCCTTAAGGCGAAAACCACAGCACCTAACTCCAAATCATGGGTGGTGTAGTTTTTCTCATGCTTTTTGAGCTGTCGGGAAGCATAAGCTATCACCTTCTCTCGTTGCATTAACACGGCTCCCAATCCTTTATGTGAGGCGTCACAATAGACGACGAAATCCTCGTTACCTTCAGGTAATGCTAAGATAGGAGCACTACACAACATCTTCTTAAGCAATTGAAATGCTTCCCCTTCTTTGTCTCCCCATTCATACGTAACATTCTTTTGAGTCAATTTGGTTAATGGTTTAGCTATCTTCGAAAATCCCTCAATGAATCTTCGGTAATAACCAGCTAAACCCAAAAATTGACGAACTTCGGTTGGGGTCGTAGGTGCAGCCCAATCTTTTATTTGCCTCAATTTTAGCAGGATCCACATGGACTCCTTGCCTATCAATTACATGACCCGAAAATTGTACCGTCAGAATCCAAAATTCACATTTGGAAAACTTGGCATAGAGTTTCTCCTTTCTGAGCAATTCTAAGATAAGTCTTAGATGCTCCTCATGCTCCTTCTCACTCTTCGAATAAATCAGAATGTCATCGATGAACACAATCACAAACTTATCTAAGTAAGGCTTACACACCCGATTCATGAGATCCATGAATATCGCCGGTGCGTTAGTCAACCCAAACGGCATCACCTGAAACTCGTAATGCCCGTAACGGGTTCTGAAAGCCGTTTTCGGAATATCTTCCTCGCGAACTCGAAGTTGATGATATCCCGATCTCAAATCGATCTTCGAATACACACTCGATCCTTGAAGTTGATCGAACAAGTCATCGATCCTAGGTAACGGGTATCTATTCTTCACCGTTAACTTGTTCAACTCTCGGTAGTCAATGCACATACGAAACGATCCATCCTTCTTTTTCACGAATAAGACTGGGGCTCCCCAAGGTGAAGAACTTGGTCTTATGAATCCTTTTTCGGCTAACTCCGCTAATTGTTTTGACAACTCTTCTCACTCGGTAGGTGCAAGACGATAAGGCGCTCGTGCTACAGGTGCAGCACCAGGTATCAACTCAATCTGAAACTCCACTTGTCTAGTCGGCGGGATTCCCGGCAAATCATCGGGAAACACATCAGGAAAATCACGAACTATAGGCTCATCTCCGATGCACCTTTCCTTTCTCTTCATCCCTCCTTTCTCAGAAATTTGAGCTAAGAAAAGGTAACATCCCTTCTCCATTAGCTTTGGTAACTTAGTGCAAGAAATAACTGCTAATCGGGATGGGCTCCTAGAATCCTTCCGATCTCCTAATATATTTAGGATTTCCTTTCCGTATGGTACACGCACGATCTTCTCGTCGCAAAGTATGTGAGCACGATACTTCGACAACCAATCCATACCAATGATGACATCGAAACTTCCTAACGTGACGGGTAGAAGATCTATGTTGAAAGGGTGGTTCAAGAAATTTAACGTGCAACCACGAATGATGGTATTAATCCTTTCTATATTCCCGTTTGCTAACTCAATATCATATCCAATTCCTAAGGCCATCGGGGGTTTCTCTAGTAAGGGTGCAAACGTAGTGGACACAAAACTCCTATCGGCACCAGTATCAAATAGTATGGAAGCATAACGATTATTGAGAAGGAACGTACCAGTAACGACGTTCGGATCTTCTCCTCTCTCGTTCCCGAGTGCATACACTCTTCCCTGAGCAGCTCCAGCTTCCACATGTTGGTCCCCATTATCTTGTCGTCCACGGTTTCCTCCAGTTCCACGGTTTCCATGATTGTACCCATTACCACCCGAGCCTTGATTTCCACGGTTCCACGATTCTCTACACTCATTCCTATAGTGTCCTTTCTTTCCACACCCATAACAAGTAACATCTGCCTTGTTTCTCATCTTAGGAGCAGCCTGAACCATAGCAAGAGGTCGAGCCCTACAGTCCTTAGATGTGTGTCCTTTCTTTGAGCAGTTCTGGCATTTCACACTACACCATCCAGTATGATGCTGGTGGCAACGACCACACTTGGGTGCATCACCGTTCTGATTCTTCTTATCTCTATTCCCAATAGCATAAGCCTTAGCTTGTCTCTTGCTTCGGTGATCATTACCCTTAGAGTGTTGGTCTCTCTTTCTCTTTCCATTCTTCTCCTTATCAGCTCCTTCTAATTCCAACGAATCCATAAGTTGTTGAGCAATAGTGATTGCCTCATGGATGTTTGCAGGCCTAGCAGAAATCACATCATTCCTTGTAGCTACAGGCAACCCATCAGTATACCTCTCGATCTTTTGAGTCTCGGTTTTCACCATAGCTGGGCAAAGCAAGGCTAACTCCTGGTAACGACGATTGTAAGTCGTCATATCATTACCTTTCACCTTGTGGTTCCAAAACTCAATCTCAAGCTTCTTGACCTCATTCCTTGGGCAATAAGTCTGAATCAGCAAAGACTTAAATTGCTCCCAAGTCATGGCATAAGCTACATCACTCCCAACTGAATTTCGGTAATTGTTCCACCAAGTTAAAGCTTCATCCTTGAAAGTAAAAGAAGCAAACTTTACCTTCGCATTCTCCGCATAACCATTGACATTGAACACTGACTCAGTCTTCTCAATCCATCTGACTAAGTAAACCACTCCTTCAGTTCCACCAAACTCAATGGGTCCACAAATCTTGAACTCCTTGTATTGACATCCATTAGCACGAACAGGTGGAAAAGTTCCAGCAGAATTGTTGGAATGATTTGACTCAGCTAGTAGTTCAGCAACTCTTTGCTCCACAAGTTGATTGATCATTGCTTGATCCACAGTAGGTGCATTAAGTGGAACATGATCATTGTCTCCCTGAACATCAACATTTTGATTCCCGTTGTTGCGGTTAGTAGTGTCCAGGTTGTCAGGAGTAGGGGTTTCAACATTTCGAGTAGGTCGGCGTCCTCGACGACCAGGGGTAGTCACTGCAGGACCAGTTCTGGTAGCTCTAATAGGGTTTCGTCATGGGGCCATTGATCTGTAACATCATACAAGTTCATGAGTCTCCAATAGAACTTATCAATATACTCAACAAAACAATTCAACGAAGCCAAGTCATGGAAAGAATAGCAACAATACACCATGAAACATCAATAAAACGGATAGGGACTCAATTTCCATAACACTCAAAATCACATAATACCATATACTAATAACCATCAACCATACAATAGCGATCTAACATCGTTCCAACTACTGGATAACACAAAACGTACTAATCGTTCCCAAAAAGACGAATACTGAACAAAATACATCAAAATATGATAACTAGCTTTTCTAACCGAACACTCCTCGGTTAAGAAAGCAACAAGATAACATAGCTCAAACGTCTAGCCACGCTGCTGGCGGAGGCTCCTCAACTCCTGCCTCAAGCCATCAAGATCCCTCCATAACGATCCTAGCTCCACACTATGAGTGTCTCGGTCTCTCTTGAGGTCAGCCACCTCCTTCTCTAGCTCGGCATTCCTTTGCCATAGCTTGCGGTCGGCCTATCGAGCAGTAACAAAACCTCGCTGCAAACTATCGATATGCTCATGAACCTCCATCAAAACTCTCCTCATCTCAGTAACTCTCCTCTCAGCCATAACCATGTCAACCCTCAACTGCCCAATGAACTCAACAGTCACCCTATCAATCCGCTCAGACATACGTGCAACTCTCTCACCAAGCTCATTAATCTGAGCCCATAACCTACCAATCTCACCTAACTCTGCATGCTCAGCAGAAACCTCAAAAGATGCATACGATGCCACTGGGCTACCAGGTGGTGAATCTAACAGAAACGGATGATCAGGTGAGACAGGCTCAATCGGATGTACAGGTGAATCAGGCTCCTCAGCCTGAGCTGGTGGTACTAACACATCATCATCATCAGGCATCTCATCCTCCTGAGGGTCATCCTCCTCCTCAGGGTCATTATCATCACCCTGCTCAGCCTCCTGAGGGTCATCCTCCTCCTCAGGGTCATCAGCCTCATCCTCACCCTCGTACTCCTCCTCATCCTCATCGGAAGAGTACCTCATCAATCGCCGTCTCCTAATAGGTGAACCATGTGGAGATGTGGTAGGTGATCTAGGATGACGACGCAATGATGTGGGTGGCGCCTCAGACAGAAGAGAGTGAGCATCAATCTGTAAAGGTGATGGAGTAGGGCGTACCGACATGTGTGCCGTAGCTCGGTGGGCAAAGCGTGGGGCCACACGAGCCAAAGCTTGATGAAGAGTAAGCTGCCTCGATGTACCAGGGAGCCCTAAAGAAGATGAGGGTCCCTGCGTAGATGCAGCAGGTGGTGCTGAAGTAGAAGTTGTCTGCAGCACAGTAGCTGAAAGCATGGCCATCTGGTAAGGATCATCAGATGCCATAGTGAACTGTGCAGGTAAAACCGGTGCAGTAAGAATATCCTCGACAACATCGGGCATATGGGAGGCCATGGTCTGTGACAACGGCGTAGGGTAGGTGTAAGTGTTTCAAAACAACTAAATCACAACTCAAGATACCGTACCAAAAATCCTCATCAAATAATTCAAACATATAATCTTAATAAAGAGTTTCAAACACCGCATTACTAAAATGTTTATAAAACATTTAGACCATATAATTCCTCGAAACGCCATCTTATACTAAATCCATAAACCTCAAATCATCTCAAGAAATCCCAAATCTAACAATCATCTCAAATATCTCATAATACCTCGAATAATAGAAGATGCTTCGGCTTGGCGGGCTGGCGGGCAGTGGTCAAGGATCATTTTCTATAAAAATTCGGTTCTAGTTTAGGCGTTTATTTACCTAGTTCTCTATAACCTTGGCTCTGATACCAATCTGTAACACCCCCAAAATTTGATACAGCGGAAGACTCAACAAGCTTTCGGGGTGCTACGGGGATTGGTATCCAACACAAAACATAATAGAACGAGATAAAGTAAACATAATAAAAATGCAACCAAAACGGGGTTTTAAAGTTTACATTTATCCCAACATCATTCAGAGTCAGGCCCAAAATAACATAACAGTAGGTCCATAGTTAATAATCAGAGTTTAGAAAAATAGATCCATGAACCAAGAGCCTTAGCCAAGCCTTCCATTCCAAGCATCCATAACATCACTTAATTACCTGAGAAAACGTGCTAAAAGTCAGCTTTCGCTGGTGAGATCATAGGTTTAAATTCATCTAACAATATAGTGGACATATACGCAAAACGCTTGCTAGCTAGACTAAGGATTCACTAAAGGCCTGCGGATACCCTCCGCTCCAATTCTAACACACGGATACCCTCCGTTCTAACATAGATATTCGGGTAACCCCCGCAATATCATAAATACTCGGATAACCTCCGAAGTATTAATAACCTATAGGTGCACACTACAGTATCTAAATAAGCCAACCTTGAATAGTACACACGAAACCGTGTGACTAAAGCTGACAATTCACCAATAACCAAATAAGCCAACCTTGAATAGTACACACAAAATATATGTGACTAAAGCTGACAATACATCCTAGTCCATACGCATAGCAAGTTTTAGAAAGAATATAGAAGCGATAATAGTCCACAGAAAATAATTTGCACGTTTCTCACCCCAAGTATTGAAAACATAGTTCAAGAGTAAAAGTGGGGCTATGACTCACCTCAAGTCCATAAAATAGCAAGAAGAAGTCGGTAGCAATGAGATGTGTAGTAACTCACAAAACAGCAACTACGGACTCGGCACGACCTAACAATATCAACTCGTTCAGAAATCATTTCCTCAAATTCAACATATTCCCAAACCCGGACGTAATCCGTTTTATTTTCCGAAAATCCATTTCGTATTAGTTTGGTGTATTTACGTTTGGTATCCATACGGGTGGTGGGTCGACACAAAACAAACCAAAAAGGTCACGCAAAGAATAATAAAATAAACTATAGATCTAATATTAGCCCAATATATTATTTAAATAAATCGCCGAAGTTTATTAAATCCGTCGATTTGATAATCATCGTATTTATTTACGTAACATACCGTTCCAAGATTACACCCAATCCTAAAGCACATAGCACATAAATACTATATAGTATATATTGTAGTTTAATAAATTCCTTATATACATCGTCAACTTGGCCAGATTTCCCGATATATATATACGCAATTTATTACCCTTTACATATAACACAACCTATGGGCGTCGTAGGATACGATGCCCATTAATATATTCATTTCATATAGCCAAATAACCCGGTTCAACCCTACGGTTAAGTGGTTATTTAGTTATAGAAAACTTTTATATTAATCGTCATATATCCGTGACAACACGAAAGTCACAAATAAAACTTACCTGAACTCGAGTGACTACGACTCCGCATAACTCGATAAGTTCACTCGTTATATATATAAAATGACATTTTATTTAATATTCAATAGTTTGTCGAGAGTTTCTCGTTTTATAACACAATTTTATAATAATAATATGTTCAATAATATTACGCCACTTTCGTAGCCTAATATATATCTAGTCGTATTATTTATAATATGACTCGTGATTATTATTATTATTAATATACGCGCTTATATAATTATATATCCGTTATTCACGTCTATATATTCATATAAACGTTTATATTATCAATAATTATTATTACGAGTTTTATTACTTATGTTTTATTTGTAAATAGTTATCGAGTCATACGAAATGGTCACATGTCCGAGTCATGACTCTCGGCTCATTGTCCAAGTCCAAAGTAATAACCAAATGTCATAAATATCGATACATCTCCGTCCAACACAATCCCAATCCACGTGCTACAACAATAGGGTCCGACTACGGCACCCGACTAACCTATCTCCGTCAATCTAAGTGACCGTCTCACAATCCGTCCCCAATAACACATTTCGTCAACACTTCACAATATCAATATCCCATAACCAATGTCGAACCAAGTTAACAATTAAGAAACAAAATAATCAAGGTCACGCTCGGGTTGGTTTACCAAGCCAAACCCAAGCCCACACGACTCGACTGAGTCGTGGTAAACACCACGAGCCAAGAGGCTCGAACCAAGTATCAAGGGTCACAAGAAATGGCTCCAAGGAGCACTCTAAAAAAATACCCATTCGACCCATAAGGGTCTCGGCAATAACAACAACAATACGGCTTCGAGCCGCGACTCCAATGAGTCGAACCAATATTCCAACGAGAGCAAGAATACAAGAGTCATAGTATCAAGACTCAAAGAACAAGTAATCGAGCACCATGGCTCGGATCTAACACCAAGCCATGAGTCTACGACTCACGGTTCAATCGAACCATCAAGGAGAACACCAAACCCGGATACCAAACCATCTTTCTTATATCAAAAACATCATTTTCTAACAAATAAATTCGATTCCCATGAAAAACATCCGTGTAGCCACGGATTTAATACCAAATCGTGGCACCCAAAAACCAAAATCGATCATACTCACCTCCTAGAACCTCCAATCGAATAGATCTAGTAAAAACAACAAAGTTGGGTCGGATTTAATAAGATTTCGAGGTGTTAAAGTGGGTTATATGGTGCGTATAATATACCAAAAGGAAGAGAAAAGAATAAGGAATAAAGTGGTGGTGTTTGTTTGGTGGTGTGGCCGGCGTAGTGGTGGTGGTGGCCGGGAATAATGATCGGCCGCTAGGGTTTAGAGGGGGAAGAGAGAGAGAGAGAAATGGTGAGGATGAGGGTGATGTTGTGTGTTTGTGTGTGGTATACCCACAAAGACGATTTTTGTAGTTTACTTACACAAAAAAAAATTATTTTCTTTTTAAAAGAAAAATAATAATAATAGTAATAATAACAATATTACTAATAATATGAGTGGGTAAATAATGGGTAAGTGTAAAACATACGGCCCGAAACCCGAACTCATTTCAAACTTTCAATATCTCCCAAAAACATCCCGTAAATAATTAAATATAATCGGACTCGTAAAACGAATCATAAAATTTTCCGTTAGGTAAACCTAGTGCCAGAGTCAACGTAGTACCAGTGAGAATTTAAGAATACATCACCGAGCATAATATCAAAATGAATTATTAAAATAATTCACGAATTCCATAACGTCATTAAATATAATTATCCATAAAAATAGGTCTTACAAGTTCGTTGTGAATAAAAATTCCAAATAAAAATTATAACGAACTTTAACGTAATGTGGGTTTTCAAAATAACTCCCTAAATTGCCGGTTGTCACACGGATGGTGTCGGATCGCAAGGGAGACACATTGGCTCCTTGGGTGAGCTCAATGGTGTTTCGGTAGCCTTGGTGGTTAGGTCGGGAATACTTTCCTAGGGTTCGGGGCCTAAGAGGTTGGTTAGCTAGTGGTGGGTTTTGTGGGTGGTCTTGTTGTGGTGGGATGATGGGTTCAAAGATGTTACCATCGTCCATGATGTCGGATGGCGAAGAGTTACGAAAAAAAACACGAAGAAATAAGATAGACTAAAGAGAACCTAAAAATAAAAATAAGATGTTACTAGAAAGGAATCTAGCAGGTAGACCTAATAAAAAGAAATTCTAACCAAGACAATAACTATTCCCTGGGCTGCGGCACCAAAAACTTGATGCGTAGGGATTGAGCCAGGCTTTACCTCTCGAGGGATCTCGAAAAGCTTACAACCCCCACCAGGCAGTGTACCTGATCGTTGTAGTATAGTATAGTGACAAGTACCGGGGGATTGATCGTTCAGCTAGGAATAGTGTCCCTAGGATTAGAAAACCTAAAGACTAGGTCTAGAGATGAGGGATGATTCTTTTTGTATTTTTTAGTTTTTATAAAAGCAAATAAAAATCTCGGTTTTGAAGGAGTTGGGCGGAATTAGTTGCTATTCAACTAACCCAATTACTAAGATGCAATCAAAATAAAATACTAAAAATGAAAATAAACTAAATTAAGATAGTGGTGTGAGCAATATATGGGAGAATTGTGTTTACTTAGATTTCACTACTCCCTAGATATCTTTTACAGGTTAATTACTTGTTACAGTTGCATGGATGACGGATTGTATTCCTTAATACCATTCATGGGGTGGCGTACTTACTTCCCCAATCCTATAAGCTCTTACTTCACTCCTATGTCGAGCCGCCTAAGAAGCTCCTAACATGGGATTACTAGAATTCGCTCATGCATTAAATACAATCATAAAAACCTAGTACACATCGGTTCATGTTTCTTAAGACGTACAAGCATGTTACACAATGGAGATCTGCCAGTTTTCTTAAGCCTAACATTGAAATCATTCATCCATTACAACTATAAACAAGCAATCAACCTATAATTAACATCTAGGTTTCATTACATCTAAGCAAACACATGAAAGATCTAGCCTAGCATGTTGAAATCAAGACAAGCATAAGATATATTCAAACAACACATAGACATATTGAATAAATTGAAAGAGGACTTATCTCAATTGAACATGAAAGGTTTCAAGGGGTGAAAACCCTTGAAAATACTGTTACAAACGACATAGGGTTTATTAGGTTCGACCCTAGTATTCTCCACACAAGTTCCTCTCTTAATGAATGAAAAATAGAAAAGTATATATAGATTTTGTGAGGTGACGGCGTCAAGAGCAAATGTCTGACGCCGTCATCTCGCCGCCAAATAAATTCTCGGACTACCTAGATCTGGGTTTGACGCCGTCACGTGTACTCCTTTTGCAGGCCGTCACCAAAATTACTCTTGACGCCCTTCTCTTGACGCCTTCAAGTTTTCTCTGGGTCGTCATGGATTTTACCCCTGACGCCGTCACAATTTTCCTCTTGACGCCGTCAGGTACTATTCTCAGCATGGAAAATTAAGTCTTTGCCGTTTTCTTCACTTTTATGCTCCAAAAATGTCCAAAATGCTTCCTTTTCCAGAATTCACTCCCAAAGTACCTAAAATCACAAAAGGAACGATTTAGGGCAATATTTGATCAAATAAATTCAATTCCGGGCTTAAATGACCCCCTAAAAACGGTTCATTTTTCGCCTCATCACACATGGTTAGCTACTAGCCTGGAATCCACATTTGCCTTCAGGTTGTGTACACCCATTTGAATTGCAATACACAGTCTAGCGAGTAGGGCTTCGTATTCTGCCTCATTGTTTGTGGCTATGAATTCGAAGCGCAGTGCGTAGGTGAATTCCATCCCCTCTGGATTAGTAAGGATAAGGCCTGCGCCTGATCCATCCACGCATGAGGATCCGTCTGTGAATAGAACCCATGGTTCTTGTAACTTTGTCTTGCCTGTTGAAGGTGGGGTATCGGTATCTGGCTTTTCAACAATAAAGTCGGCTAATATCTGCCCCTTGATTGCAGTGTGTGGTCTATACGAGATGTTATACTCACTCAACAACACACTCCACTTTTGTAGTCGTCCTGATGCGTCAGGTTTAGAGATAACTTGTTTGATGGGCTGGTCCGTGATCACAGCTACTGGGTGCGCCTGAAAGTATCTGCGCAGTCGTTTAGCTGCAAATACTAGTGCTAGGACCAGCTTTTCCATAGCGTTGTAGTTAGTCTCTGTCTTTTTGAGTGCCTTGCTTACAAAGTATATGGGCATTTGAACGGAGTTCCTATCTGTCAATAGTACTGCGCTGACTGCTCCATGGGTTGCAGATAAGTACATGATCAACTCTTCCCCTGGTCGCGGTGCGACAAGTTTGGGAAGTGATGCTAGATGCTGTTTTAGTTGTTGGAAGGCTTCCTCTGCCTCCTCAGTCCAACGAAAGTCTCCCTTTTTTTGTGCACTTCGTGAGTGTTTTGAAGAGAGGGAGTGATTTGTCTGCTGACTTGGATAAAAAACAATTTAGCCCAGCTAGCTTTCCATTTAATGACTGAACTTCTTTCAATGTGCGCGGTGAGGGAAGATCGATGACAGCTTTTGTCTTTTCTGGGCAAGGCTTGATGCCGTCAGGTTCTATTAAATACCCAAGGAACATGCCTTCAGTCGCGCCAAAGGTTCTATTAAAGTTTTTCTTGAGATTTAACTTCATGTTTATTTTTTCCAATGTTTTGAACGTCTCCTCAATGTCGCGCACCAATTCTTCCTCCGTGTGGCTCTTTATAACGAGGTCATCAACATAAACTTCCAGGTTGCGGCCTACTTGCTTCTCAAATTCTGTGTCCACCAATCGCTGGTATGTTGCTCCCGCGTTCTTTAGACCAAAGGGCATTTTTGTATAGCAAAAGACCCCTTGACTTGTGTGGAAGGCTGTTTTCTCTTCATCTTCTTCAGCCATCTGGATTTGATGGTATCCTTTGTACGCATCTAGGAAGCATTTAAAGGGATATCCACACAGAGATTCTACTTTCGAGTCTATCTCTGGCAGTGGGTAGCAGTCCTGTGGACATGCTTTATTGAGGTCAGTGAAGTTCACGCACATCCTCCAACTTCCATCACTTTTCTTTACCATGACTGGATTAGAGAGCCAGTCGTAATAGTAAACTTCGCGCATAATACCTGCGTCTACAAGTTTGTGTACTTCCTCCAGAATGGCTTTTGCGCGATCTGGAGCCTGGCCGCCCTTTTTCTGTCATATTGGAGGATATCCTTGTCGGATTTGTAGCTTGTGCTCCGTAATAGAGCGTGGCACCCCAGTCATATGCTTTGGTTCCCATGCGAAGATGTTTAGGTTACTTTGCAGGAGTGCGCACACAGCTGCTCTGCCTTTGTCAGACAGTGACCCTCCAATTGATACTTGCTGATCTGGGTAATCTGGGTGAATGGCGACCTTTAAGTTTGGTATTTTTTCTGCGCGTTGTTCTGGGAGATTCTCCACTTCACTGGCTACTGTGTTGCACTCTTTTGGTCATACAGTAGTATTGTAGAGGGTGAGAATGCCTCCTTCTACTGGGAATTTGAGCATCCCATGGGCTGTGGATGGTACGGCGCGCATGGATGATATTCCTGGCCTCCCGATGATGATGTTATATGGTGAGGGGGATTTGATTACCATAAAGTTCATCCAAGCTTCTGTGGAGTGCTACTCGTTACCTATGATCACGAGTAGGCGTAATTGCCCCATGGGCCATATCTTTTCTCCTGTGAATCCTGTCAGCGATGTTGTGGTTGGGAGCAGCTGACTTTGTATCTCTGGTCGTAGCCTTTTAAAGCAATGTTCGTACATGATATCTGCGGATGCCACCCCATCTACATACATACGGTGGATATCATGACCCCCTGTGTGTATTTCAATGGTGAGTGGTTCCATTACTGCGTTGTCCGCAGCGAAAGTTGGGAAGGAGATTTCATTCTTAGAGGAGAACTTTTGGCTGACTTTTTGCCTTGTTTTTCGCTGCCATGATTGTATCATGTATATTGTATCAGCCTTGTCTTTGGTTGTTTCCTTCTTGCCTCCATTCTTTGGTTTTTCTTTCCCTTCCTTTATGTTTTTAACGAGGTGGTCCATTCTACCTTCCTTCACCAGTTTGTCAATCAATTGTCGTAGTTGGACGCACTCATTGGTAGTGTGGCCCTTTTGTCCATGGTATTCGCAGTATCCATTCCCCACACGCCGGTCCTATGGGGTGCGCATTGGTGGGGGCTTCGGGAAGTTTGCGCCCTCTGTTACGAATATCTCCCTTGGTGTTTTCGTGAGGGGGGTATATTTGTCGTTTTCTCGTCCACTTCCCTGGCCGCGATAGCCCTTGTTGCGGCTGCTACCCTGGTCATTGGATTGTCTCGTAGGCTGTTCTTGTTGCCTATAACTTGAGTAGCCTTTTTTACTATCTGCGGCTGCTGCTTCTCCTTGGATGAAGGACCTTGTGCGCTTCATTAGCTCATCAAAGGTTTGGGGCACCTTATCATTTAATTTCTTAATAAGATCTGGGTTATTTATCCCATTCATGAACCCCGAGATTTGTAGCACTTCAGGACACGCCTTGACGTGTATGCATTCGTCCTTAAAGCGCTCCATGTAAGCGCTTGTTGATTCCCCTTGGCGCTGTTTTACTCTGGCCAATTCAACAGGGTTCTTGGCGCACTTCTTTCTCTGAGTGAAATTTAAGCGGAATGCTTTTCACAGTTCTTCGAACCCGTTTATGCTTCTTCGTGGAAGCTTACTAAATCAGGTCCGTGATAACGCTCAAAATTAACATGTTTTTAGTCGCGTTATTGTTTGTTTTATGCATGGAAATTGGTCATATTTGTATATATTTGTTACTTAATCGGGGAAAAGTGTTTATGCATGCAAATATAGCCAAAAGCAGGTAAAAATGATTAAAAGATGAATAAATGAAGTGATCATGTACATTTGGAGAGTTTCAAGAAGATCAAGAAAGAAAGAAACGTCACATGGACAAAAGGATTTGATAAAGACAAGTTTTCTACACATATTTATCAAGGAAATATCAAGTTCTAATGGATAAAGTCATGCCACGAAGAAAAACAATACATGCAACATAAAACGACAAAGAAAAGACAAAAGTATAATTTCCAGACAATGTCCAACTGATCGGATGCAACCCGCATCTGATTCGGTTGGAATGTGCCAAAAGAATGACCATCCGATCGGATGGAGAGAAACCGATCGGATGGAGGTGACTGAAGTTACAAGTTTTGCTTTTATGGACGTATTTACTACCCATAATCATGTGTGACTGATCATTTCTGCTTAATAACTCTAGAGGGACGTTTTTACTTGGAGGATAAGTGTTATTATGCTATATAATGAATACTTAGGGTCTAGAATTACTTGTACCACCAAATATCTAACTTAGTATTACACCAAATATTGTTAGTTCATCTTATATTGCCTGAAAGTTTACTAAGTGTTGTGAAAACGTCCAGAACGTGTTGAGTTAGAGTCTCAAGCATTGGTTCCAGTTTGGAGTTGTTTACTTACGTTAGTGAGCAATTGGAGGAGTGTGGTTGCTATAGTTCCACAAGTTTATTCATTGTAATTCTCAAGCTAGGTACACCTTGATATTTATAACGAACAATTGTTACTTTGAGTTTTATGAAAGTTTTCTTATTTACTTGTGTTTTAATATGATTGCTATGAAGTAATTTGTGATATACTTGTGTATATGATGTGATTGGTTAATGGAGTATTCTTTTATGAAAAAGGTGATGCATGAAAACATATCTATTTTATGAGTTTGTTGAAGTAACATCTAATCTTGCGTAATTTGTTGGTAAAAACAATCTTTGGAAAAATAGGTCCGAAAGGAATTTCAACTTGTTTTTATTCCAAAACATTAGTGCACGAATTAGTATGGAATAGGATGCTTGACAACCATCTTATTTACTTGTTAAAATGGATTTGAGAAGATTTCATCACGAAAAAGGACCGAAAGGATTCGTAGGAATTCATAAGAAAATAATTGATTTTCAAAGCAACCATGTGATTATAGAATTGTCATACTCATTTGATATGTCCGAAAGGAGTCATTTAGGTGATAGAATTCTTAGTGGTAGTTAAAACATGACATACATCATAGATTGTATAACTACTCATTTTTAGTTGCGCATCATAACAAGTTTTACATCAAACTTTGTACTTAAATTGTCATGATACTCCTAATTACCAATCAAGGAATTATACACAAGTATATGCTTAGATTTTATTGAATTTCTTTTAAATTAATATTTACATAAATTTGGATTGACAACCCTTATTTAACAAACGTTTTTCTTATTACTAAAACAACCAAATCCCTTGGGACGATCTCGACTTACCCACCTTTATTACATCGGACGAGTATACTTGCTCGTTTGTGCTAAATAATAATCGGATAATTCATGTTTATAAATTTTAAAACTTGTACTAATAAAACGCACATCAAGTTTTTGGCGCCGCTGCCGGGGATTTGATTAATTTTCTTAGTTTTTAGTAATAAAATTGTTTGTAATTTGTGAATTTTTAAAGTTTTTAGTAGTAAAAAGTAAAAAAAAAGTTGGTTTTTAGCCAACCGAATCGGATGGATGTCCATCCGATCGGTTGGTGGTCTCGGTAAAATTTTTAGGATTCTGTTTTTCTTATTTAATGTCCATTTTTCTGTTTTTAGTTAATTAGTTTTAATGATTATATGATTAATGTTAGTTATTATTAGTTATAAGATGTCATTATGAGTCATTTTAATGTTTTTAGTAGTTTTAATTATAGTTAATGTTTTAGAAGTTTAAAGAACACCTTAGTTAATGCTTTTAAAGTCCTTAATATTATCATTACTGTTTTATTAAATTTTAGTCTTTTTATTAAAAAAAATAGTTTCAGAAAACTCCAACCGAATCGGTTGCGGGTTCCAACCGATCGGTTGGAGGTGGTAATTTGTGCCATCCGATCGGATGGATGTCCATCCGAACAGATGGAGGTCTCGGTAAAAATTTTAACATTTTTATTTTTTAGTTTATTTTCAATTCTAAGTGTTTTAGTTTATTAATTTACTTGTTCTTATTTCATATTAAGAGTTATTTGCTTACAACTAACCCTCATGCTAATGATTTGGATGTTTTTGTTGATGGTTATGTTATAGTTAGTAATTGCTTAAGTTGAAATGGAGAGTTTAAGTCATATTTCAGCATACTTGAAAGATTTGGAGGATATGTTCAAGGATTCCGGTGATTCCTTGGAAAAGTTGGAAAGCATGTTGGAAAAGGCTAAGTTGGATTTAAAAGGAGAAGAGGTTGTTGGAGATAATGTGTCTTACTTGCCACATGAAATGTGTTACCCAAAGAAGGAAAAGGAAAGGAAAGTTTTTGTTTTCACAAGAGCACCACCTAAGGAATTTGATGCTCCACACATGAGGTATTCTACACCTTGTGCGGTGGAAGGTGTTAAAGCGTGGGATGCGGAATTGAATATGGAATATGGAGACAATTACATTTCGGAAGAAGTACTTGACAAGCTTGGTTTTGTTAGGCTTGACTATGGAAGTTATGGAAGAAAGGAAGTGAAAGGAGTTAGAGTGAATATTCATGGTCACATCTTCAAAGTTGATTTTGTGGTTTTGGAATATACTAATGCCGATGAACCGGAGGTTATCTTTGGTAGAGATTTTCTTGTGACTCCCAAGTGTACATTGGATTTCGCACTTGGGGAGTTACGAATTAACATAAGTGATTTGGAAGAAGGAAAGAGTGTGAATGAAATGCTTGTTGATGTTTGTGAAGGAATGGAAGAGATGAAGGAAGGAATGGATGAAATTTGTAAGATGGGCAAGGCTAACCGAAACAAAACACCATTGAACAAATTAACCCAACCCTCCACCCAAAAAGAAAAAGAAAACAAATCATCATCATCAACATCCAAAACTCCACCAAATTCACCAAAAAGTAGCAAACCTTTAACCAAAGAGCAAAAACAAGCTATCTTGGAGAATCTTGAAGCAAAAATTAGTGAATTGATGGAAAACAAACCGGTCATTGAGGTGTTAAGAAATTACATGGATTATAGGAAGAAATTAGATGGAGTTATGTTAGCGAAGTCAAAATTGGAGGATAATAGTTTTGATAAAGTAGAGGAGAGAAGGATAATTGAGAATGGGCTCCCAAAGAAAATGAATGATCCCGGTAATTTTGTTTTGCCAATTAAAATTAATGGGACAACTCCTTTATATGCATTAGCCGATACGGGCTCAAGTGTGAGTATTATGCCTTATCCATTGTATCACAAGTTAGGATTAAGAGACCCTACACCTAACAATTCTAAACTCACTATGGCGGATAATTCTAAGGCAAAAGCAATGGGGGAAGTAAGAAATGTGAGAGTTCAAATTGGTTACCAAGCGTTCTTGGCGGATTTTCTTGTGTTGGATGTTGCGGTTGATAAGGAACTACCTTTGTTGTTAGGTAGACCATTCTTAAGAACATGTGGAGCTATAATAGATATGGGAAGATGTACCATAACAATTGATGATAGAATTCTTAAGAATACTTACTATCCAAATCCTAGAGGGGGTAGTAATGGGTACTTTAATGATAATGAGTTGAGGAAGTGTCGAGTGAGGATGGAGAGAGAGATATGGGATGCTTTTAGTTTTAGAAAAGCATTGGATAGGAATAACAAGACTTTGGGACCTTGGACCGAACCAAGTATGGGGGAGCAATCAGGAGCTTATGCGGAAGCACCATCACAACCTCAAATGGGAAGTTTTCCGGGGAATACTCAAAGTGGTTTTGATTCAGGATGGGGTGATTGGAACCGAGAGTTAAATGCTATTGAGTGTAGGGAAGTTTGGAAAGATTCAATGCTAATGAGGAATAATTACAACTTTGATTATTCCATGCCTATGATCCAACATTTGGCACAAGATGCCAATTATGAGGTACCTCCCTATAACCCACCAAATGTTCCACCATACCCGTTACCATATTCTCCATATCCTGGACCATACCCCTACCCTTATCCTGGTTATTCACCATTTCCCGAGCCATACCCTCCATACGGTAGACTTCCCGAGTATGGTAGTTCAGGTGTCAATGTGGGTGGATCAAGTTTTAATCCTGGAGGATCGAGTTATGATGTTGGAGGTTCGTCATCAAGAGTTGGAAAGAAGAAGCGACGAGTGGATGATGAAGACGTTGATGAGGAAGATGAGGATGAAGAGGAAAGCGAGGATGAGTTCATTCGTTCCGATGTGAGTTATTGATGGTGACGTGTGATCATATGGTTTATGGTTTGGTTTAAAAACAATTATGTGTCGAATGATTTCTATTTCCACTACCTTTAACTATTTCTGTTAGGATTTATAACGTAACTTAATTTTCTATTTATTTCGTTTAGATATTTTTGTTTGTGTTTGTTTGGTTGTTTCGTATATTTTGCAGTTTTCTTGCAGGGGTTTTGTTACGGAAGCATATAGTTGATCAACGTTTAGAGTCGATAAACTCATTTGCTTATTATGATCAAATATGCATATTGTGTATTTAACTCCGGTATTTTCTAAATTTTTCCATTTCCTTTACTTTGAAGTTATTCTTTTTATTACATTGAGGACAATGCAAAACTTAAGTGTGGGGGAGGGAAGAAAATAGAAAAATTGCATAATTTTTAATTTTTTTTTTTTTTTTAGAGTCGTGAACTTTAGTAACTAGAAGTAGTTCGCCCTTCATATTTTAGTTAAAATAAGGTTGATTCAATGGTAAAAAATAATGATATTTTTGGAGAATAAATTCAGTTTTAAAGAGCAATTCGTCTCGGAATTGATAACATTTGCTAGCACAATTTTATACCCTTATTACTATAAATTGTGAGGATTAGTTTTTTTATGTGAATAGTGTTTCTCATGCTATTTATATATTTCATTATGAGTGTGCCGGTGGTTGTGTTATTTCTAGAACTTGTACTTGTTATGCATTACGGTTAAATCATTTTCGAATGATAAGGATACATTCATATGATAAGAGGCAAACTTAGGAATAAAACCAAATGGCCATCCGTTTATAAAACAAATTTTTGCTAACCACATCGGTTAGTTATCCTCGTATTTGAAACCCATTTGTTAGCGTTCATCTTTAGCGCTAGATACCCCTAGTTTCACCCTCTGAGCCAATCATTTTCATTTTGTTACATCCAGAAAAATACAAAAATATTTTACACTTTAAACCTTAGCCTAACCCTTTGTCAAAGTCTAAATGGTGGGTTGCTAGTTGCTTGGTATGTTGGATTGTTTTTTATGATTATTAGTTAGCCACACTTCACTAATCATGTGTGTGCCATTCCAACAAGATGAAGGAGACGTCTTTCTTATTTGTATTTTTTTTTTTTTTTTGGTATATACTTATGCGAAGTGTGGGGGAGATGTGATGTAAAAAAAATAAAAAAATAAAAAATAAAAAAAATAAGTCATCGTAACTATAAGGTGACAATTATAGCAAATGTGCTATATTATTATGAGATGAATAAAGAAAGTTATGTGATATGTTGTTAGCCAATGTGCTAAGTATGAAGAATATTTTTATGGTGAATCGATGTGTCGATATGTGAAAGTTTGAAGAAGAGATGATTGTAACTATTATCATTTATCGGGTTTGTGGTTTGTTCGTGATTAGCAACTATGGGACTTAGACTTTGATTTTATTTTTCTTTAAAACCAATTTCATAAATATTCCCATGCCTTATCCTTACCTTTTTTACTTAGTGTAATTATTTGCACGAAGGTTTTATTTACCCTTAGCCTAAACGTTACAACCCGAATAAAGACCTCTTTGATGAATTATTCCATCGTTTTAATACTTGTACAAGCCTATGGTAAGAAACATAAATCATGACTGAGAAATGAGTGATCTATTAATCATGACACATATGGAGTGATGAGTGAATTTCAAATTATTTTCGTGAGGTGCTTAGAATTGTTATCAAGCTCTTTATTTACTTGATTGAGTTCAAATAAGATATTTGCACTATTGCCATTGAATTCAATTTTCTTTTGATTAAGAATTGCTCGAGGGCGAGCTAAGCTCAAGCGTGGGGGATTTGATAACGCTCAAAATTAACATGTTTTTAGTCGCGTTATTGTTTGTTTTATGCATGGAAATTGGTCATATTTGTATATATTTGTTACTTAATCGTGGAAAAGTGTTTATGCATGCAAATATAGCCAAAAGCAGGTAAAAATGATTAAAAAATGAAGAAATGAAGTGATCATGTACATTTGGAGAGTTTCAAGAAGATCAAGAAAGAAAGAAACGTCACATGGACAAAAGGATTTGATAAAGACAAGTTTTCTACACATATTTATCAAAGAAATATCAAGTTCTAATGGATAAAGTCATGCCACGAAGAAAAACAATGCATGCAACGTAAAACGACAAAGAAAAGACAAAAGTATAATTTCCAGACAGTGTCCAACCGATCGGATGCAACCCGCATCCGATTCGGTTGGAATGTGCCAAAAGAATGACCATCCGATCGGATGGAGAGAAACCGATCGGATGGAGGTGACTGAAGTTACAAGTTTTGCATTTATGGATGTATTTACTACCCATAATCATGTGTGACTGGTCATTTCTGCTTAATAACTCTAGAGGGACATTTTTACTTGGAGGATAAGTGTTATTATGCTATATAATGAATACTTAGGGTCTAGAATTACTTGTATCACCAAATATCTAACTTAGTATTACACCAAATATTTTTAGTTCATCTTATATTGCCTGAAAGTTTACTAAGTGTTGTGAAAACGTCCAGAACGTGTTGAGTTAGAGTCTCAAGCATTGGTTCGAGTTTGGAGTTGTTTACTTACGTTAGTAAGCAATTAGAGGAGTGTGGTTGCTATAGTTCCACAAGTTTATTCATTGTAATTCTCAAGCTAGGTACACCTTGATATTTATAATGAACAATTGTTACATTGAGTTTTATGAAAGTTTTCTTATTTACTTGTGTTTTAATATGATTGCTATGAAGTAATTTGTGATATACTTGTGTATATGATATGATTGGTTAATGGAGTATTCTTTTATGAAAAAGGTGATGCATGAAAACATATCTATTTTATGAGTTTGTTGAAGTAACATCTAATCTTGCTTAATTTGTTGGTAAAAACAATCTTTGGAAAAATAGGTCCGAAAGGAATTTCCACTTGTTTTTATTCCAAAACATTAGTGCACGAATTAGTATGGAATAGGATGCTTGACAACCATCTTATTTACTTGTTAAAATGGATTTGAGAAGATTTCATCACGAAAAGGGACCGAAAGGATTCGTAGGAATTCATAAGAAAAGAATTGATTTTCAAAACAACCATGTGATTATAGAATTGTCATACTCATTTGATATGTCCGAAAGGAGTCATTTAGGTGATAGAATTCTTAGTGGTAGTTAAAACATGACATACATCATAGATTGTATAACTACTCATTTTTAGTTGCGCATCATAACAAGTTTTACACCAAACTTAGTACTTAAATTGTCATGTTACTCCTAATTACCAATCAAGGAATTATACACAAGTATATGCTTAGTTTTTATTGAGTTTCTTTTAAATTAATATTTACATAAATTTGGATTGACAACCCTTATTTAACAAACGTTTTTCTTATTACTAAAACTACCAAATCCTTTGGGACGATCTCGACTTACCCACCTTTATTACATCGGACGAGTATACTTGCTCGTATGTGCTAAATAATAATCGGATAATTCGTGTTTATAAATTTTAAAACTTGTACTAATAAAACGCACATCAGTCCGCGCATTCCCTACTAAGGTGGAGTTAAACATATGACACCACACAGGCTGTGGCCAATTTTCGATGGTAGCAGCAGATTCGAAAATTTTTAGGTGATCATCAGGGTCACCTGTTCCATCATATGTTTTCACATTGGCGGCCATGCGGCTTTTCTTATCATCTGAGTAGTCACTAATCCGCCGTGTGAATGCATCAATCTTTTGGCGGTGCCAAGGAAGAGATATGTCTTCGTCTTCTTCCTCACGACGTCTTCCTTTGGACTTCCAGTGTCCTGTCTCTTTATCCTCGTTGTCCGTGGAGTCACTAGAGGAGAAGTTATCTCTTTTGCGGCGTTTGCGCCGGTTTTTCTCAGAGGAAGAGCTTGAGGGGCTTTCACTTGGGGAAGTTCGCCTTCCTAACCTGTCGTGAATTCTTCTGCTCCCCGACCTGGAGGAGCCTTCACTTGGTGAATGTTGACGTCCAAGTCTATCCTGCATCCTTCGACTGCCAAGTCTGGAGTGAACATTAGTGCGCCTCTCGCCATCTTCGTATTCCTCCGAGTATTGTGAGTCAGAGGCTGTACCAAGTCTATCATGGATATTGGTACGTCTTTCATTATTTTCGTGCCCCCCTCTTTGGTAGCGCGGTGGTGATGTTTCGCGTTCGGGACCAAAGTTGAGCCGGGCTTGCAGGCTCATACTTGACCTTTTCCTTGCTTCTTCTTGCATGAGGGCGGTTAAGGTTTCGTAATTTTGGGATACAAAATTACTTAACGTTAAATCAGGCGCGTCCTCATCCGCTGCAAGGATTTCTGCCTCAACATTAGGCGCCCTATCTCGGTTGGGTGCGCCAGGTGGCACAGTGTTGTCCACTATAGGTGCCGTTTGATAGGGAGTATTGAAGAGGGTGCGCTAAAGTTCTTCAATGCTTGGGACCACCGTGGTGGCTTGAGTAGTCCTTGTAGGCAATTCTACCGCTGGGAGGGGTAGGGTTGGTCCTGTTTCTTGGTGACCAGGCGCACTGGTTGTTCCAGAGGCCTGCCTAGAGGTCGAGTCTTGAGGGTTCTTCCTCTGGGGGTCACGTGTTTTTTCCAACTGCGGAGTCCGCTGGCTTGAGTTTTTATTCTTCGTCATTCTAGTTCTTAGTTCTTAGTGTAGGGTCCCACGGATGGCGCCACTTGTTGATACAAAAGTTGGGCGTTCCTAGTTTGGGCTCCTACTCTCGTACCAATTAGCTCTTAATGCTTGAAACATGCGCACTAAGAAAGTAAACAAACACCGTTAGGCTTATCGTGGGATTGTCTCCCATGATTATCCTCCGGCGTGAGAGTAAATAATCGGTTTGGGGTTATATTAAAGAGTTAGGGTTTCGTGTATCGTAACTTTAATGAGAATTATGTCATTCTATATATAGGTGCAGAATCCTTGTAGGTTTCGTGCTCCTTACTCTTCGCACGCGTAGTGCTTATCCGGTCCAAGGATCTTTATCCGTAAATAGAAGATCCGTTATCTAGACCATAAATAGTTTGGATGGGCTTGGGCCTACGTGAGCCCAACCTATTGTTAATGCGGCCCAAATCATTGTTATGATAGCCCACTCGTGGTGGGTTTGGGCTTTAGTAATATTTATCATTTGGGCTCGCGGCCCAAATATAGACTATACGTCATCAGTTAGCATGTTTGTTGCTTTGTACTCCCTCCGTCCCATAATAGTTGTCACTTTAATTTTTTTTTAGTTTTTTTTGTTCAACTTTGACTATTAATATTTTTATTTGTGTTATATAATATTTGATGAAAATTATACCAATAGAAAATGTATTTAAAACACAATTCCTTCATATATTTTTCAGCAAGTATTATATAACACAAATAAAAATATTTATGATTAAAGTTGAATAAAAAGCGAACAATTATTATAAAACGGAGATAATAATATATTATATTGGGGATTTACTATTGAAACTGTGAATTTATTAAATAAAAGTTGCTATTAGGCGTAAACAAAAAAGTAAAAGGTATATTCTATATATATAACACTAGTTATAATTCGCGTGCACGCACGGGGTTTTGATATAATGTTTTTTTTTCTTATTTGAGTTCTTTTGTAATTTTTTGTCAATATATATATTTAATAATTAATGTTTTGTTGTCGAAACTACAAAAAATAACTATATAATAAAAATATCACATAATGCAACAGGATTTAGACATGAATTGTAGGTCTTAATATTTTTGTAAATACACATTTTCACATTGGAAACAACGTGCACTTTCTTTTACAAACTTAGCACCCATTTATCAACTTTACCAAAAATACTAAAAACAATCATGTTACCAAGATCATATCATAACACGAGAAATAATTCAGTAAAAAAAAACTAAAATAAAGAATAAATAAAATTTTTAGCCACAGATTTCAAATACGAGGGAGAATTTTAAAAGGAGATGCATCTATTTTTGTTGGTGCATCTAAAATGTGTAATTGTAGTTTCTTCTTATCTTCTCATTTTAATTTTTGTTCTTATTTGATCCTAACTCATCATAACATCACCACTTAATTTTTGACTATTACAATTATACTCTCGTTATGAATAAAAACTATCCCACTTGAAAAAAGTTTGAACAAAATATGTCTTAATATGTGACATTCAAATATATGGAAAAAGCACAACAAAAGATACCCTTTTGTCTTTAAGTTCAACAACATGAATTTCATCCTCATTGTCTTCCACATACCTAACATGAATTAAACTCTCATTATTAAGAATTTTGAAACAAAATAACTAATAAACTACATAAAAAATTAATGATAAATGTTAACTCTATCATTCATATCACTTAACTATTTACAAAAAAGAACCTTCTGTTCCTTGACCATTTTTTTTAGTAAGATATGGTAGTTGAGCCATCCATCTATTTGCCACACATACGAAAAACTGAAAGACTGTAATTAGCAGACAAGATCAAAACATATAAAGCATCATTTTACTTGACCATTAAATTTTGTACGGAATTTCTTTTATCCAGGTATACTAAGATCGCAGAGATGCATATGAGAAATAATGTACAAAAGTCAAAACATACAAAACTAAATTGAAGCTATTTTTACTTTTCAACTTCATCCCACTATGAATAATTTTGCTTGTGTGGGAAGGGATCCGGTAAGAAGAAAAACTAAAATAAGAAGAATAAGAAGGATTTCTAGCCACATATTTCAAATAAAGTGGAGAAAATTAAAGGGAGATGCATCTATTTTTGTAGGTGCATCTCAAATGTGTGGTTGTGGTTTCTTCTTACCCTTCTCATTTTAATTTTTCTTCTTATTTGATCCTAACTCGTCAGAGATAATTCGATAATTTTCAAGTGTTGACACATCAGCTACACGTTAACAAAATTATTCACAATGAAGAATCCTATAGAACACCCAAAAAATATGTAGTTGATTAGAATCAACATTAGCTACTTACATGAGAATCCTACAATGGCTAATGCTTTTGACATTTAAAGGGAAAAGCCATAAAGTGCGTTATTCATTAAGTATTAAGGTTCGATGAAAAAAACTTGCCTCCATAGATGTAGCATTTTATAATATGATGGTGCAATATACGACCTACATTCAAAGATCAAACAAAATTAGTCATTCAAACATCCAAACACAACAACGGTCACTATTAAAAGCCATAAAATCAGTTTAATATGAAATACGCAAAATGAGTAAGACTTGCGTGAAGTTCTTAACATCTTCTTGTACTGTGCAAAGTAGTGCTAAAACCCACCTTGAGATCTTATAGAGGACTAACCCTGCAGGAATAAGTGAAAATGAATTAGGACATAGCTGAAGATATGGCCCTTCTTTCCATCACAAAAATCTAAAAATGGATCATTAAACTTATACCCAACATATTTGAATTTGATCTTGTTAGGAATATTAGATACTTATAAGCATCCCCAGCATAATTAATTTTTAGTGCTTCTACGAAAAACCAAAAGCCTAACCTTCCCATTATTATTAATTAGTTTCGAACAACAACGTGTGACAAAATTAAACCAATAACGATATAATCATAGCACCAACATAACTATTGTACAAATTATCAAACCATCCATCGGTCCCTGTTACTATCACATCTCCCGGAGCAACACGAATCGAAAATACCTGCATCATTATTGCTTCTACGAAATTTAAAATTGAGTTTATAATGTAACTTGGTAGCATAATAAGAACATACAGTATATGGTTAGATATCAAACAAATAGGATGGTTCTTAACAAACCTGGCCGGAGCTTTGGCAAATCACTATTACTTCCATTCTCCAGTTTGTATGTGAAATTAAAATCATGCTGTTGTGCAGGTGATTTGAAAACAGTACATCCATCTCTAACTATCATGAAAATGTTATCACCCAAGTTAATGGCATTTAGTCCCTGTAAAAGGAGGACATAAGTTGCTAAAAAAATCAAAGAGCTCTATTGGGTAATAATAATAACAACAAAAACAACAATCATGAGTATGTGTCATTATATTATGGTAAACATGTTAGCTCACCATATACATAAACATGTCAGCTCACCACATACATAAATTGTTCCACATTTATCGGTACCTGGTTTGTGAGCGCAATAATGCAAGTTGTAGATCACCCGAATAGATAATTGGCTTCTCAAACCTATCATTATCAAAAATAAATAAATAAATAATAAAAATCTTTAGCTAAAGCCTAAAGTTAACTCGTGATGAAGAAGAGGATTTGCCGGCCATCATTCTTCTGGCAACACTGCCGTGGTTGAAGTTGAAGCTTGAAGTTTTTTTAAAGCTACGGTTTTGGTGCGTATACGAACACCAAGAACTGATGATTGTGAGCCATCTATCATTGAAATTTTGGTTTCAAAATCATTAGTTTTAATTTAGGGTTTTGGGAGAAGAGTTTCGGGTTGTGAGAAAAAAGGGTTGTGTGTATTCTTGAATCTTTAGTTTAAGTCTTTAAGATGTGACCTCCGCACTTTTTTTTATAAATTTTTATAATTAGTCCAAAACTATCAAAATAGGGCTATCAAGGACATGTGGTATGGTTGAATTTTTTTTTCTACATCTAATTGGCAAACGTTTTTCTTTTAATTATGCCTAAATTTGGAAATATTTTAACTTTTCTTTATTAAACATCTAAATAACAAAATTAATCATAATTCAGTTATTTCCTAATAAGGTATGGTTTGATTTTTTTGAAATGAAAAAGTCCCCACTAGGGGTTTTGTTTTATTATATAAAAGATTACACAATGGACTGAAATCCGAAGCATCAATAAACTATATTTTTAATTTTATATACATAACATGAACATAGTAAAATATTCATACGACATTAAAATATTACTAAATTTACCCAATAATGTAATGGACCGATGATACGTGGGAATCGCACCAGGCTTTACCTCTCAAGGGATCTTGAGAAGCTTACAACCCCCACCAGGCAGTGTACCTGATCGTTGTAGTATAGTATAGTGACAAGTACCGGGAAATTGATCGTTCAGCTTAGGAATAGTGTCGCTAGGATTAGAAAGCCTAAATACTAGTTCTAAAGGTGAGGGATGATTATTTTTGTATTTTTATATTTTATGAAAAGCAAGTAAAAATCTCGGGTTTGAAGGATTTGGGCAGAATTAGTTGCTAATCAACTAACCCAATACTAAAGATGCAATCAAAATAAAATACTAGAAATGAAAATAAACTAAATTATACTAAAGTTGTGAGCAATAAGTGGAGAAAATGTGTTTACTTAGATTTCACTACTCCCTAGACATCTTTTACACGTTAATTACTTGTTATAATTGTATGGATGACGGATCGTATTCCTTAATACCATTCATGGGGTGGCACACTTAACTCCCCAATTCTATGAGCTCTTATCTCCTCCTACACCATGCCCAGCACAACTATAGGGATTGTAAACAGTGGCTCATGCATTAAATACAACCAATAAAGACCTAGTGCGCGTCGGTTCATGTTTCTTAAGACGTTCAAGCATGTTACCAATTGGAGATCTGCCAGTTTTCTTAAGCCTAACATATAAATCATTCATCCAAGACAAGTATAAACAAGTAATCAACACATAATTAACATCTAGGTTTCATTAGATCCAAGCAAACACAAGATAGATCTAGCCTAGCATGATGGAATTAAGACAAGAACAAGATATAGACAACCAACACATAGACATATTGATTGAATTAAAAGAACACTTATCTCAATTACACATGAAAGGTATCAAGGGCTTGGAACCCTTGAAAAACCTGTAAAATTCGCACCAAAATCGTACTTAGGGTTTCTCCAAAACTTCTCTCTTTTTAATGTGAAAATTAGAAAACTATATATAGGAAAAGGGGTCTGACGGCGTCAAGACCAACCTTGTGACGCCGTCACCTCGCCGCCAAAACTATTCTCGGACTGCCTTGATCTACATTTGACGCCGTCAAGACTTAATCATTTCCAGGCCGTCATGACTTTTACTCTTGACGCCCTACCTTCGTGACGCCGTCAAATCTGTACTGGATCGTCATGGAATTTTGCTCTTGACGCCGTCAGGGAGTTACTCTTGACGCCGTCACCTACTGTTCCCAGCATGGAAAATTAAGACTTTGGCGTTTTCTTCACTTTTATGCTCCAAAAACGTCCGAATTGCTTCCTTTTCCAGATTTCACTCCCAAAGTACCTAAAATCACAAAAGGAACGATTTAGGGCAATATTTGATCAAATAAATTCGAATTCGGGCTTAAATGACCCCCTAAAAACGGATCATTTTTCGCCTCATCATATACCCTTACACTTGAGATTTGCTTGTCCTCAAGCAAATGCGCTTTTCTTCTACTCAAAAGACAAGTTAGGGGTCATTTAACACTAATATAAAAGTAATTACAACAAATAATCGTTCCACTAAAGACCAATAGACAAGCACGGAGGTCATACACTAGCACCTCACAAATAGTGTTTAGATACTCACATCTCTCGTGTGTAATAAAGTGTAAATTACAATATGGAAACGGAAGATATCTCTCACTACCTGTCATAGCAAAATAGATTTACCATAGGCTTGGGAAAGGATCAAACCTCCACCACATGGCGTAAGCACCTAGGATAAACTATCAAAGAGGTCTTTTAAAGGGTTGTAACGTTAGGTGTAGGGATATGAAATACACGGTTTTGTTGGATAAAGGAAGTTTTACTGGTGGCGAGTTAACAATCTTGGTTAATTACATGTACAATATGGCGTTGCTAAGCCAAGACTAGACTCGACTTAAGCTAATAAATGAAAAATAACAAAAATATAAAATGAACATAGAATAAAAAGGGATGGTAGTCCGTATGTTTTTTTCTCTTTTCCTTTTTCTATTTTTTTTTTCTTTTTCTTAATTTTTTCGATTTTTTTTTTTTTTTTTTTTTTTTTTTTTTTTGCATATACTCTTGCCCTACCATCCAAAATAATACATCATAGGGAATGAATATTCCCCTTACACTTGAATCTTTACATACTTTACATTAAACTAATCTAATGACTCGGATTAGGAAAATCAAAACACTTGGAGCACTGTTAAGATTAACGTACATATGGGGGTAATAATATGATGTTCTTCCCCATTACTCCATACAATAAGTACTTTACCCATGAGTCCCAATCGTCCCAAAACAATATGTACAAGGATATGACTCGACTTAGCAACCATGTAATCAATTAGAAAGTTAACTTAGGGTTTAACAAATAACAATAATGCACTAAAAATGAGCGCATACACGGAAGGCTAAGGCGATTTGGTTGTACATTTAAGTGGGGTGTAACAAATTCTTCCTTTAAGTAAAATTCTTAAAGTTAGAAACGAAAAGATAGGCTCGGAGGGGTGTACTAGGGGTTTCGTGTACTAAAAATGAGTACAACGCTAAGGGTGTAGGAAAATTTAGTTGACTTAACTAGCCAAGTAATATGACTTAAATGGTCAAGTAATTATGATACGGGTTTAACACAAGGGTAATCATAATGCCTCTTATCATGTAGTAAATCCTACCACACGAATGTAGTCTCACTAGCGGTCTCGGGATGCATCACTAACGCAAGTTCTAGAATCTAAATGCTACCGGTACACTCATAAGCACTAATAGTAAATGCTTTTCCTATCAAATCTAAAGGCGAACCTCACATACTTGGGTGGAAAATTTTTCTGAATATACGGTTATGTGCTAGTCATACAATCTCCTATCCATGAGACGCTTGCTATGGCTAAAGTTTCACTCCTAAATGTTGTAAAAAATTTTAAATTTGGCGCTAAAATTGCACTAACAAGTATTTCTCATAGTTTTATTACACATCTACCATTAAACAAAACAAACTCAAGCGAAAGTGCATATGTAAGGTATCATCTTTTTACCCTCCCCTTACACTTAAGATGAACATTGTCCCCAATATTCAAGTAAAGAATGTAAAAGTGAAAAAGTTAAAAAGAATGAAATCAAATACTCCCCTGATTCGCTCGGTATGGATAATAGGGTGGCCAGGTTAAATCTTCCTTCAAGAAAATGAACAATCAAAGCTTCCCTTCCAGAATGTAAATCATCTTCTTGTCATACATAACCTGTAAAACCTGATAAAATAGACAAGACAACCTCGCGTAAAATCGGCGGCATCCTATATAAGTTACTAAATCCTAGAAAACAAGATAAGATATAATGCTTGTGGAATGAAGTTTGCAAATCTCCTGGAGATTATAAAACTTAATAATTCACAAAAACCGTAAGACTCCGTTAGAAAAACAAAACTGGTAAAATTTCCAGATTTTTACACTTGACGCCGTCAGAAGTGACCTGCAGAAATTCTTATGTTAAGTTTCCAGAAAATTTCTGGAAAAACTTGGTCTCACTTCCTGGAAAATCCTGCAAAACTTCATTATGACTCAGTACAAGCATTTGACACTAACAAGTACTAATACACATGTCCATTTATTATTGTTGTGGTTCATGCTCAATTTCGTTCTTGTAAACAAATTTAGATCTCCCTTACACTTATCTTTTGCGAAATACCTTTATATGCAATTAAGACGAAGTTAAAAACAAAATAAAGCATTTTCACAATTTACTTTGAAACATGAACCACAAACAATAAAAGTAAAACATGCATACGGAAACAAATAAAATCAAACAAACAAACAAACAAACAAATAAAAACACACAAAATATGGGTTGCCTCCCAAGAAGCGCTTGTTTTTGTTCGAGTCACGAGCCTGACTCTACCCTTATTTAACGGAAATAGGGGAGGTTTTCCCTACACTTTGAATTAAGTGCGGGTGGAAGTAACGATACACACCCTTAGGGTGTGAATATGCCACGTGAGGTGAAGGGGGTGAGTGAATGGCTTCCTTCATCCTAAAACTACCCGGATAATATTGGTTGATGGGTGGGTCGGTTCCTCTTTTGTCTCCTAGAAATATATCTAAGGATGGAAAGGTATGTAAAGATTGAGGTTCCGGTTCATCAACACTAGGAAATTCCCTAGAACTAGGAGTAAGGTTATCACTACAAGTGTTCAAACCTATATCCTCAAGTGGTGCCTGGTCCAAGGGTTCTACCTCCATCGGAATTCCTAAAGTTTCTTCTACTTCTTCCGGGTAAGTCACGGGCGGTGTGTGTGCCTCAAATGATGGTTGAGTATTTTGTGGGCTTATGTAATTTACCTCATCATTCTATGTGTTAATATCACCTATATCCTCAACATGTGTTTTATTATAATCTAGCCCTAACATTCTCCCAAGTATCTCACGTGCTTCTCTAGGCATCTCAACTTCTATGTCCGAATCATAAGGATCATCTTCAATATTCTAACTGCTATATACAAATTGCCCAAGAGATTCATCATCTGTTTCTTGAGATTCATCATCATCGATCATAAAACCTAGGTCTTTTTGATCAATGTGATCATGCTCGGCTAAATCCTCCTCAATTGTTTTCTTAGGTAGTGATAATAGCAAACCTAGTGCTTCATCCAACTTATGATTTGTTGCAATGGCTCTCTCCGTAATTCCTTGGCAAACTAGGTCGCATTTCCTATTGGCCTCACTAAAACTAGATCTTAAACATGGAGGTTGTTCATAAGAATCTATCCTAGGTGAAGGCTCATATGATTCATAGGTGTCTCTAAATGAGGTATTTTGAAATCTTTGGTGTGTTAGCCGCTCAACCCTATCTTGTAATCTTAGAAGTCTAAGTGTAAAGTCCATTTGAAGCAAATTACAAACAAAATCACAAAGAAAAGATAGACTACGAGAAATCTAAAAATAAAAATAAAATCTTACTAGAAAGGAATCTAGCAAGTAGACCTAATAAAAAGAAATTCTAACCTAGACAATAACTATTCCCCGGGCTGCGGCGCCAAAAACTTGATACGTGGGAATCGCACCAGGCTTTACCTCTCAAGGGATCTTGAGAAGCTTACAATCCCCACCAGGCAGTGTACCTGATTGTTGTAGTATAGTATAGTGACAAGTACCGGGGGATTGATCGTTCAGCTTAGGAATAGTGTCGCTAGGATTAGAAAGCCTAAATACTAGTTCTAAAGGTGAGGGATGATTATTTTTGTATTTTTATATTTTATGAAAAGCAAGTAAAAATCTCGGGTTTGAAGGATTTGGGCGGAATTAGTTGCTAATCAACTAACCCAATACTAAAGATGCAATCAAAATAAAATACTAGAAATGAAAATAAACTAAATTATACTAAAGTTGTGAGCAATAAGTGGAGAAAATGTGTTTACTTAGATTTCACTACTCCCTAGACATCTTTTACACGTTAATTACTTGTTATAATTGTATGGATGACGGATCGTATTCCTTAATACCATTCATGGGGTGGCACACTTAACTCCCCAATTCTATGAGCTCTTATCTCCTCCTACACCATGCCCAGCACAACTATAGGGATTGTAAACAGTGGCTCATGCATTAAATACAACCAATAAAGACCTAGTGCGCGTCGGTTCATGTTTCTTAAGACGTTCAAGCATGTTACCAATTGGAGATCTGCCAGTTTTCTTAAGCCTAACATATAAATCATTCATCCAAGACAAGTATAAACAAGTAATCAACACATAATTAACATCTAGGTTTCATTAGATCCAAGCAAACACAAGATAGATCTAGCCTAGCATGATGGAATTAAGACAAGAACAAGATATAGACAACCAACACATAGACATATTGATTGAATTAAAAGAACACTTATCTCAATTACACATGAAAGGTATCAAGGGCTTGGAACCCTTGAAAAACCTGTAAAATTCGCACCAAAATTGTACTTAGGGTTTCTCCAAAACTTCTCTCTTTTTAATGTGAAAATTAGAAAACTATATATAGGAAAAGGGGTCTGACGGCGTCAAGACCAACCTTGTGACGCCGTCACCTCGCCGCCAAAACTATTCTCGGACTGCCTTGATCTACATTTGACGCCGTCAAGACTTAATCATTTCCAGGCCGTCATGACTTTTACTCTTGACGCCCTACCTTCGTGACGCCGTCAAATCTGTAATGGATCGTCATGGAATTTTGCTCTTGACGCCGTCAGGGAGTTACTCTTGACGCCGTCACCTACTGTTCCCAGCATGGAAAATTAAGACTTTGGCGTTTTCTTCACTTTTATGCTCCAAAAACGTCCGAATTGCTTCTTTTTCCAGATTTCACTCCCAAAGTACCTAAAATCACAAAAGGAACGATTTAGGGCAATATTTGATCAAATAAATTCAAATTCGGGCTTAAATGACCCCCTAAAAACGGATCATTTTTCGCCTCATCAACAGAGTTAAAAAAAAATTACAAAACACACCTTGAACTTTTTAATATTTAAGGCTTTTTTATATAACAAACTTTATTTGCCAAATATTTAACAGATATCTACCGGTTTCTTGAATAAAAAAAATACTGGCAAAAAGGCCTCTCGATAACGAACAAAATAAGCCCAATATTGATATGCTTTTGAACCATATACGGTTTTATAAAAAATGTTGAAGTTTAATATACATATATATAGTTTCTAAATAAAAGCACTTTCAAAATGCACCCTAAAGTGGCAAAAAGGCCTCTCGATAACGAACAAAATAAGCCCAATATTGATATGCTTTTGAAGTATATACGGTTTTATAAAAAATGTTGAAGTTTAATATACATATATATAGTTTCTAAATAAAAGCACTTTCAAAATGCACTCTTAAGTTATCAAATAACTTTAAAATTATCCTAAATTTTTTTAAAACTATAACGGTCAAAATTAGGCCCGACACAACACACTGGTGCCCGACACAACATCCATTCCAAAAAAAGATATCGTACGACAACTACAAATATAACTTCACACAACATTTGTTCAAACAAATACAACACGTGTCAGCAAAAAACATACCACGATCTTACAACGAGAAGGCCTACCTAATTCTGTATTGTAACACCCCCTAATTTGAAATGCGGCAGCGGAATAGTAATTAGGGTGTTACGGTGAGGATCGAAGTCATAATGATAGAAAACGGCTCGAAAGAGACGTTTTAAAACATAATTTCATTTATAAAAATTCAAAATACAAGAGGTCCTTATCAGAGTATTATAAAAGTCTTGACGTTTTGAACTAAATCAAACATCATTTAGTTTACACCATTATTGAAATAAAGAAAACATGTTTTGAAGATTTTTGCCGCCAGTTCCATGCTTGCTTCCTCTGCTAAAAACCTGAGATACATGCTTAAAAGTCAACAAAATTGTTGAGTGAAATCATAGAGTTTAAATTTAATAATCATTTTGATACACAAGCAAGATTATATTGGAAAATACAATCAGTTTGAAAATATTGATATTGCAGTTCATATATTGCTCTAAGTCTCATGACACGCAAACGTTAACAAATACCGTAAAAACGGAGGTGTTTATCAAATCAATGATAAATTTGCCCTCGTGTAATAGGTGATTTACCAGTTCCTATTTTTACTCAAATACGACTAATACGACTAACTACATGCATAATAGCATTCCGTCAAGTATTAATGGGACAGGCTGTCAAACCTTAAATAGATCTATTCATTATATTCGCGTTCACCTCAGTGATTAATGGCTCATGAATAAGGATCTTTTGGCAATAGCTAACTTAGGCATATATCAGTCAGGAAGCATACAGAAAAATACTTGCGATCTATTTGTAACATGTATCCCCCTCACGGAGTTTTGAAAATAAGTAAATGTGAGGCTATGACTCACCTTGATTGATACTAAAAACGAAGAAAATAAAGTCGGACGAATTTATGAAAACGGCTTCGAAACACAACCTGATAAATAAATTTATCTAAGAACTTGACCAAATACTATTCGGTAATTACGAAGAAATAACGAATATTACATATTCGTTATGACGAATAAGTGATGTGCAGTGTAATTCTTGTGATATGCATGATATGACAAAATATGATTTTTAAATTATCCATCGAAGTTTTTCCTTTTTAATCGTAAGTAAAATATTAACTTTTTAAATATCGTTATATATATTATTAACGTTACGTTAAATAATATATATATAAATAAAATAAAGTTTAAACGTAATATGAAATAAATTGACGAAAATAGAAAATAAATAAAAATGATAAATAAGTTACGTTTAGTCTTTGTCTCCTTTTCCAATTTTACCATTTTTACACTAACGATACTTGCGTTGCACCGTTACTCCTTTTTATATATTTTTCAACTAGTCCTCTACTTTGTCCAATAATCAATACTAACCTTAGAATATTAATTTTTATCACATTTTACCCTTATATTTCTGTATTTACAGGTTTAGTCCTTTCTTTTCAATATTTACACATTTAGTCCCTCTAGGTGTCGTCGCGTTACATTTTTAGTCTAATTTTGCAAAAATAATTATAAAACTTTTCTAAAAATTTCCGAAGCTTGTTTAGTAAGTAACAAGCTTATTTTAACTGCTTATTTATTCAAAAGCTTATTTTTTAGCTTATGGGCTTTGAACGATTTAAACTAAGGCCCGTTAAGAGTTTTGGAGGCGAGGGCATGGAAAAAGTTTTGGGCGTGGCTTTGGGTCATTTTTATGATTCTAAAAACATTTCATATGGGCCCAGTGGGCTTACGGATTTTAAATGCTTAATGAGCTTGAATTGAGCCCAAATCGACAAACATAAGGTTTTATTATAATTTTTGGTTTGAAAAATCCGGTTGATGTCAATTCAAAATGGATCGAGTAGGATGTCAAAACGCGATTATTTTTACAAGTCGTGTATATGAAAATGTTAGTTTTCTAGGTGGTCTATGGCGTCGTGAAATAATATAGTACCTTTGTTAAATGAAATTTTAAGTTATACGAGTGGTTTGTAGCATGGTTGAAACGATTTATATTTTGAAAACTTAGAAATTTTACTAAGTGTTATACTAAATTTCATACGATGGATGTAATTTGAAATGGATGCGTGAAATGCTTGTAACTTTATAACTAACGTGAATTATGTGTGCTACGTGACTCCTAGGCCTTCCAAGATAGAGGCTAGTCACGTTTCGTGTACTAAAAATAAATATGTGCGTGTAATATATATGTAAAGTCTATACGTTCGAAACAAATTTAACATGTGCATGACAATAATCTAACGTGTGAATTGGAATAGAAACGAACAAGAAAGACTTACAAACACCTTAGAGGTGATCAAGAGTCGAGTGTGATAGAATGGAACACAAGAAAATCACGTTTCACTATATAACCCAAACGTTATATATAAATATCAACCCGATTTCCTTTCCTTGCTTCCAATAATATACCAATCGATTCCCTGGTCTTGTAAGTGTATTTTGAAGGACGAATTAACTAAGTGAAAGAGTGTGTGAATGAATAAGAGCAAGTGCATGCATGTAGTTTATATATTACTTGAATATATAACACGTTAGTAAGAAAATTTCCATGAGAACTCTTTGTATACTATAGCATGTCAGTAACTAGCTCTTAGGTGAAATTTTATATTGATTTAGAAAGGCTTGTGAGAGCACAAAAGAAGGAAGGTGTTGGGGTGATTCATGCCTATGTCGACCATATGATTTTCCATATATACGATTTACCAAATCGTACACTACTTATTTATACATGATCATCTTTAACATTTGAGCATAGAATCATCTCAGGAATATTATTAGGAACGATTAGAAACAAACGGGATTCAAAACAGTTAAGTTTTAAATATATTGTAAATCGATTTGGGTTTGTACAAGTCAAATACTTTGCCTCTTAAAAACGTATCAAAACTCAACGTATGGACGTGAGAATTGACACACTAATAGTTGGCTAGTAGGTTAATGAGATGAGAAAATAAAATACGTAGGTCGTGTGTAAGATTTAGAAATAAACGAGGTGTTTTGGGGAGGGTTTGAACTTGGTCGATCGGATCAAAATATAAGAAATGGATTTTGGGCTTTGTTTCGTGGGCTTAGGAATAGTAACTGAGGTTGTGGGCCGAAATAATTAAGGGTCCGTTTGGCTAATTTAGTGATTAGGGAATTTTAATTATATTTACTAAATATAATTAGGATTAGGATTTAGGTTTAGGATTAAATGAAAAGTTTAGGTTTCGTGTAACGTGTCGAGGATTAATTCCGTCATTTCGTGAATTATATTATTTTGTGAAAATCGCCAAAATAATATAATAAGAAAAATTTCAAATTTTTCCGAGAAAATGGGAATTAGAAACGATAACGAAGGATTATTTATTTATTAATGATTTAATTACAAGAAATTTTTACAGGGTTCTACAGTACCCACTTGTCATTCTGAATTTCGTCCCGAAATTCAATTTTAAGAAATCTAACAAGTGCGTTCTATGAAAATAAGTGTGGATATTTCTCACGGAATCTATCTTCTCTTTCCCATGTGTAATTCGGTCCTCGCTTAGAGTCCCATCTAACTTTCACAATGGGGATACGATTCTGTTTGAGTTGTTTTATCTCTCTATCCATTATTTCCACAGGCTCTTCTGTGAACACTAGTTTGTCGTCCAATCTAATCTCTTTTAGTGGAATGACGAGAGTTTCGTCTAACAAACATTTCTTGATTTGTGATACGTGAAACGTAGGATGTACCCTACTGAGTTCTTCCGGAAGTTCTAACTTATAAGCAACTGAACCAATTCTCTCCAGAATTTTGAAAGGTCCAATGTACCTCGGATTTAACTTTTCACGTCTTCCAAAGCGAATCATTCCTTTCCAAGGCGAAACCTTCAACATGACTTTGTCTCCTACTTGAAATTCCATTGGCTTTCTCCTGACATCAGCATAACTCTTCTGTCTGTCACGAGCAGCTTGCAAGCGTTGCTTGATTTGGAATATCTTCTCAGTAGTATCATGTATTAGCTCTAGTCCGGTGAGTTGCATATCACCAACTTCTGTCCAACAGACTGGTGATCTGCACTTCCTTCTGTACAGTGCCTCAAAAGGTGCAGCCTTTATGCTGGCATGATAGCTGTTATTGTACGAGAATTCAACTAATGGCAAGTGTCTATCCCAACCTTTCCGAAATCAATCACACATGCTCGGAGCATGTCTTCCAAGGTTTGGATTGTTCTCTCACTTTGTCCATCGGTTTGCGGATGATAAGCGGTGCTCATATCTAACCTAGTACCAAGAGATTTCTGTAGCGATTCCCAAAATCTTGAGGTGAATCGGCTATCTCTATCAGAAATAATAGATATTGGTACCCCATGTCTAATCACAATTTCCTTAAAATACAACTGAGCGAGTGTTTCCATCTCGTCAGTTTCTTTGATTGTTAGAAAATGTGCAGACTTGGTTAATCGATCGATGATAACCCAGATTGTGTCTAATCCGGTCGAAGTCTTTGGTAATTTGGTAATAAAATCCATCGTGATTCATTCCCATTTCCAGACCGGAATTTTTGGTTGCACGAGTAATCCTGATGGTTTCTGAGTTTCTGCCTTTACTCTAGAACATGTTAAACATTTACCAACATACTCGGCGATATCAGCTTTCATATTTGGCTACCAATAATTCTTCTTCATATCTTGGTACATCTTATTGGAACCGGGATGAATAGAATATTTGGATTTATGAGATTCATGCATGATAAGGTCTCGAATACCTCCAAAGAGAGGAATCCAATATCTTTCCTTAAAACATAACATTCCATCATTTCTTCTCACAAATTCTTTTTCATTATTTGGCATTCTGTCAACCTGATCTTCCAGGTTTGACCTTCTGTCAATTTTCTCATATTGCCGGTTTTCTTCTTGTAGAGCTTCTGCTTGAGCTTTGATGATTTGAGCTGGAAGTGGCGAATGAATTGTCATTCCTAGAGATCGAACTCTAAGAGGTTTAATTCTATCTTTTCTACTCAACGCATCGGCTACTACATTCACTTTACCAAGGTGGTAACGAATTTCACAGTCGTAATCGTTGAGTAATTCTACCCATCTTCTTTGTCTCATGTTCAGCTCCTTCTGATCTAGTATATGCTGTAGACTCTTGTGATCGGTGAAAACCGTACACTTTGTACTATATAGGTAATGTCTCCATATCTTAAGAGCAAAAACTACTGCTCCTAATTCTAGATCATGAGTGGTGTAATTTTCTTCATTCTTCTTTAGCTGTCGTGAAGCATAGGCTATAACTTTGTCTCTTTGCATTAGTACCGCACCTAATCCATGATGAGATGCGTCACAATACACTACAAAGTCCTCATTGCCTTCCGGTAATGCTAATATTGGTGCTTCACAAAGCTTCTGTTTTAGCAGTTGAAATGCTGACTCTTGCTTCTCTTCCCAGATATACTTCTTGTTCTTCTGGGTTAGTTCCGTCAATGGTTTTGCAATCTTTGAAAAACCTTCTATAAATCTCCGGTAATAACCAGCGAGACCTAAGAATTGACGAATCTTGGTTGGGGTGGTGGGTGACGTCCAACCTTTAACTGCTTCTATCTTCGCGGGATCTACGTGGATACCTTTGTTGTTGATGATATGGCCTAAAAATTGAACGGTAGAAATCCAAAAATCACATTTGCAAAACTTGGCGTACAACTTTTCTTTCTTAAGTAACTCCAAAATAGTCCTTAAGTGTTCTGCATGCTCTTCTTTATTGCGCGAATAGATTAAAATATCATCAATGAACACAATAACGAATTTATCCAAGTATGGCTTGCATACTCGGTTCATTAAATCCATGAATACAGCTGGTGCATTGGTAAGACCAAATGGCATCACCTGAAATTCATAATGTCCGTATCGTGTTCGAAAATCTGTCTTGGGAATGTCCTCTTCCCTAACTCTTAATTGATGATATCCTGATCTTAGATCGATTTTTGAGTAAACACTTGATCCTTGTAATTGGTCAAATAGATCGTCGATCCTTGGCAATGGATATCGATTCTTCACCGTGAGTTTGTTCAACTCTCTGTAATCGATACACATTCGGAACGTTCCATCTTTCTTTTTGACGAATAGGATTGGTGCTCCCCAAGGGGATGAACTTGGTTGAATGAAACCTTTATCTGATAGTTCTTTTAACTGTTCAGATAATTCTTTCATTTCGGAGGGTGCTAATCGATATGGTGCTGCTCCAGACACTAAATCGATGCGGAATTCTACTTGACGAGTTGGTGGGATTCCAGGTAAGTCTTCGGGAAATACATCAGAAAATTCTTTTACAACTGGCACTTCATCAAGTTGTTTCTTCTTTTCTTTTGTTTCTCCTCCCGTTACTTGGATTTGAAATACATGGCATCCTTTGCTTATGTATTTCATCGTCTTGGCGTACGAAATAATATTGAAAGAAGTTTTAGGTTTATCACCTTGGATGATTAAGGTTTCACCGTCGAATGGAATTTGAATGACTTTCTCGTCACAAATTATTCGGGCACGATGTTTAGATAACCAATCCATACCAATGATGACATCAAAACTTCCTAATTGGATGGGCATAAGATCGATAGGAAAAGATTTATTTAGAAGGGTTAAGGTGCAGTTTTCGATTAGGGTATTGGTACTTAGAATATTTCCATCTGCTAATTCTATTTCATAGATAGTATCTAATTCTACTGGAGTAATATTTAGAATTGCGGCAAACGAAGTAGACACAAAACTTTTATCTGCTCCTGAATCAAATAATATCTTAGCATCTTGTTGATTTAATAGGAACGTACCAGTAACAACATCAGAATTCTGCGTTGTGTTCCCATCACCAAGTACATACGCTCTTCCTTGGGCAACATTATTGGTAATTTTTGGACATTGAGTTCTGTAATGTCCGACTTCTCCACAACCATGGCACTTTACTGCTATCGGTTGTGTGTTGGCTCCAGTCGCTCGACAGTCCCTTGTCATATGACCAATTCTTCTACAGTTGCCACAAGCAGCCTTACATGCTCCAGTATGATGCATGTTGCACTTGTTACATGGGGGTAGAGTTCCAGCATAACCTTTACTTTCTGCAGGCACTGCTGCATAAGCTTTGGTAGCTTCTTGTCGACGATTCTGTTGCTGATGATGATTACTACGGTTCTGCTGTTGATCTCTGTTGCGGTTGCTGCTTTGATTGTTGTTGTTGTTGTAGCTCCGGTTACCACTATAACTGTTGTTGTAGCTGCGGTTGTTGCTATTGTTATTCCCACGGTTGTCAGCACTTCTCTTATGCTCATTGATCACAGAGGTAGAACCTCTTTTGATCACCCGGGTTAACAATCTCTGTGCAAGCCCCATAGCTTCTTCTACTGTCTTTGGATTCGATGAGGTAACATCCCCTTCAATGGATGGTGGCAGTCCCTCCACATATTTCTCCAATGCTTGTTCAACATCGGGTACTATAGTTGGGCACAACACCGACAACTCCAGAAACTTTCTGTCGTATGTCTTCAGGTCATTGTACCTTACTACTAGCTGATGAAATTCATCCTCTAGCTTCCTTATCTCTGTCCTTGGACAATACTTCTTAAGCATTTTATTTTTCAACTCATTCCACGAAAGTTTGAAAGCTTCATCTGGACCCATAGCATTCGCAGTAGTGTTCCACCACGATAGTGCTTCTCCTTGAAGAGTTCCTGTAGCAAAGGTAACTTTGCTATTCTCAGAACAACCACTCCTCTTGAAGACTGTCTCAGTATGCTCAAACCAATGGGCCATTTCAGTCACTCCTTCAATTCCTTTGAAGTTTGTTGGCTTGCAAGTCATGAAATCCTTGTAAGTACAATTACGTGGAGTAACTGTATTAGATTCACGATTTGCACCATTGGTATTATTCAAACGATCCGCTTCACGAGCTGCAGATATTCCCTCAGCAATCATTCTTTGAACCTCAGTGGGGGTCATGATCACTTCCGGGTTGGAGTTTTCGCTACTTGCATGCTCTATTTTTCTATTGATAATACAAAAATATAGCATTTAGAATTTTAAACAACAACTTGTTTAAAGGTTCTTGTGAAGTAGGGAAATGAATATTTATGAGTCTTAACAATAATTGGGCACCATATGTAGTTTTTAATTCGATACAACAGTCATAATCATTCCGATATGTTAGATGCATTTATAAGACACTTTTGGTTTTCTAGCACCTGATGATGTATTCTTCCTAAACAGAGTTCAGCGGGTCATGCACTCTAATGTGATGACTCCTAGATCCATGAACGTAGTTTTTCAGCGGATTAGCTTTGCAATCCAAAAAGGGCTGGCGGCGCAGCTTGTTGCCCGTTTGCCTTCAGTTGCTTTATGTTAAACTACTTAATCTATAATTGAAATACAAGATTATTAAATGCCACATGCGGCAGGCTTATATGCCTTATAAATAATACAAATACTAACTGCCTCTAATGATTAGGTATGTCCACATGTCCTCCCATATCTAAGATCTGAGTTCGGAGCTTCTGCATCTCGGTATGATGTTGAATCTGCATATCTCCTACGAGGTTTTCCAATGTATCCGCTCTTCGGTGTGCAAGCTGGGCTTCCCAAGTACGGTATTGTCCCTCTCTTCGCAATGATATTGCGAAAGAACGTGTCTCAGAGATATCCGAATGTATCTGAGCTAACCCCTGTTGCAACTCTATCCTATTGGCTATAAGGTTATGTAAGGTGTTGTGGATAGTATCTGAATGATCGAATGATGAATAATCAATCATTTGAAGAAGTGAGTCTATCTGATCTTCGTGATGCTCCAATCGCGTCACTACTACAGAAGGTGAAAGGGTAGAGGGAATTTCCATCCTAGCACTCTCGCCAATTTCATTGATATGAGCTGGGGGAGTAAAACCAGGCGGATAGGGTAATGATGGTGAAAGTGTAGGAATAGAATCAGAAATACGAAGACGGCTGGATGTAGGTATATCTTCCTCAGGGATTTGTTCTCTTGGGTGAAAAGTATACGGGTAAGTTTGGCTAAAAAGATTGAGTAGATGATCGGGTGCATATGAATTGAATTCATGACGTGGTAATGGTGTCGGTAAAACAAAAACATCGGGATTTTCAGGCGTTGTAGTAATTTCGTCTTGCTCAAAGGGTTCTGTTTCTTGGGAAACAGCGTCAGGTACAAAAGTAGAACGATAAACAGGCGAAGTAACGGACGCGACGGAAATATCAGAGTCGGAGTCGAACATACTCATATTAAAACAATACTGTTACAATTCATAAATAGCGCAGAATAAGAATTTATTATCATCAAAGAATACAAAATTTTAACATATCAAAATCAAAATATCATAGCTTAATGATTAACTTACGGAGTACGGTAGCAAGCAGGCACGGCGGGCAAAAATTTATATGATGTAAATTTAATTTATTTGAAAGTGTGGTTATAGTTCAATGTTTGAAAACATTTGGTTCTCTATAACTATGTCTCTAATGCCAATCTGTAACACCCCCTAATTTGAAATGCGGCAGCAGAATAGTAATTAGGGTGTTACGGTGAGGATCGAAGTCATAATGATAGAAAACGACTCGAAAGAGACGTTTTAAAACATAATTTCATTTATAAAAATTCAAAATACAAGAGGTCCTTATCAGAGTATTATAAAAGTCTTGATGTTTTGAACCAAATCAAACATCATTTAGTTTACACCATTATTGAAATAAAGAACACATGTTTTGAAGATTTTTGCCGCCAGTTCCATGCTTGCTTCCCCTGCTAAAAACCTGAGATACATGCTTAAAAGTCAACAAAATTGTTGAGTGAAATCATAGAGTTTGAATTTAATAATCATTTTGATACACAAGCAAGATTATATTGGAAAATACAATCAGTTTGAAAATATTGATATTGCAGTTCATATATTGCTCTAAGTCTCATGACACGCAAACGTTAACAAATACCGTAAAAACGGAGGTGTTTATCAAATCAATGATAAATTTGCCCTCGTGTAATAGGTGATTTGCCAGTTCCTATTTTTACTCAAATATAATTATCACGACTAATACGACTAACTACATGCATAATGGCATTCCGTCAAGTATTAATGGGACAGGCTGTCAAACCTTAAATAGATCTATTCATTATATTCGCGTTCACCTCAGTGATTAATGGCTCATGAATAAGGGTCTTTTGGCAATAGCTAACTTAGGCATATATCAGTCAGGAAGCATACAGAAAAATACTTGCGATCTATTTGTAACATGTATCCCCCTCACGGAGTTTTGAAAATAAGTAAATGTGAGGCTATGACTCACCTTGATTGATACTGAAAACGAAGAAAATAAAGTCGGACGAATTTATGAAAACGGCTTCGAAACACAACCTGATAAATAAATTTATCTAAGAACGTGACCAAATACTATTCGGTAATTACGAAGAAATAACGAATATTACATATTCGTTATGACGAATAAGTGATGTGCAGTGTAATTCTTGTGATATGCATGATATGACAAAATATGATTTTTAAATTATCCATCGAAGTTTTTCCTTTTTAATCGTAAGTAAAATATTAACTTTTTAAATATCGTTATATATATTATTAACGTTACGTTAAATAATATATATATAAATAAAATAAAGTTTAAACGTAATATGAAATAAATTGACGAAAATAGAAAATAAATAAGAATGATAAATAAGTTACGTTTAGTCTTTGTCTCCTTTTCCAATTTTACCATTTTTACACTAACGATACTTGCGTTACACCGTTAGTCCTTTTTATATATTTTTCAACTATAGTCCTCTACTTTGTCCAATAATCAATACTAACCTTAGAATATTAATTTTTATCACATTTTACCCTTACATTTCTGTATTTACAGGTTTAGTCCTTTCTTTTCAATATTTACACATTTAGTCCCTCTAGGTGTCGTCGCGTTACATTTTTAGTCCAATTTTGCAAAAATAATTATAAAACTTTTCTAAAAATTTTCGAAGCTTGTTTAGTAAGTAACAAGCTTATTTTAACTGCTTATTTATTCAAAAGCTTATTTTTTAGCTTATGGGCTTTGAACGGTTTAAACTAAGGCCCGTTAAGAGTTTTGGAGGCGAGGGCATGGAAAAAGTTTTGGGCGTGGCTTTGGGTCATTTTTATGATTTTAAAAACATTTCATATGGGCCCAGTGGGCTTACGGATTTTAAATGCTTAATGGGCTTGAATTGAGCCCAAATCGACAAACATAAGGTTTTATTATAATTTTTGGTTTGAAAAATCCGGTTGATGTCAATTCAAAATGGATCGAGTAGGATGTCAAAACGCGATTATTTTTACAAGTCGTGTATATGAAAATGTTAGTTTTCTAGGTGGTCTATGGCGTCGTGAAATAATATAGTACCTTTGTTAAATGAAATTTTAAGTTATACGAGTGATTTGTAGCATAGTTGAAACGATTTATATTTTGAAAACTTAGAAATTTTACTAAGTGTTATACTAAATTTCATACGATGGATGTAATTTGAAATGGATGCGTGAAATGCTTGTAACTTTATAACTAACGTGAATTATGTGTGCTACGTGACTCCTAGGCCTTCCAAGATAGAGGCTAGTCACGTTTCGTGTACTAAAAATAAATATGTACGTGTAATATATATGTAAAGTCTATACATTCGAAACAAATTAAACATGGTGCATGACAATAATCTAACGTGTGAATTGGAATAGAAACGAACAAGAAAGACTTACAAACACCTTAGAGGTGATCAAGAGTCGAGTGTGATAGAATGGAACACAAGAAAATCACGTTTCACTATATAACCCAAACGTTATATATAAATATCAACCCGATTTCCTTTCCTTGCTTCCAATAATATACCAATCGATTCCCTGGTCTATTAAGTGTATTTTGAAGGACGAATTAACTAAGTGAAAGAGTGTGTGAATGAATAAGAGCAAGTGCATGCATGTAGTTTATATATTACTTGAATATATAACACGTTAGTAAGAAAATTTCCATGAGAACTCTTCGTATACTATAGCATGTCAGTAACTAGCTCTTAGGTGAAATTTTATATTGATTTAGAAAGGTTTGTGAGAGCACAAAAGAAGGAAGGTGTTGGGGTGATTCATGCCTATGTCGACCATATGATTTTCCATATATACGATTTACGAAATCGTACACTACTTATTTATACATGATCATCTTTAACATTTGAGCATAGAATCATCTCAGGAATATTATTAGGAACGATTAGAAACAAACGGGATTCAAAACGGTTAAGTTTTGAATATATTGTAAATCGATTTGGGTTTGTACAAGTCAAATACTTTGCCTCTTAAAAACGTATCAAAACTCAACGTATGGACGTGAGAATTGACACACTAATAGTTGGCTAGTAGGTTAATGAGATGAGAAAATAAAATACGTAGGTCGTGTGTAAGATTTAGAAATAAACGAGGTGTTTTGGGGAGGGTTTGAACTTGGTCGATCGGATGAAAATATAAGAAATGGATTTTGGGCTTTGTTTCGTGGGCTTAGGAATAGTAACTGAGGTTGTGGGCCGAAATAATTAAGGGTCCGTTTGGCTAATTTAGTGATTAGAGAATTTTAATTATATTTACTAAATATAATTAGGATTAGGATTTAGGTTTAGGATTAAATGAAAAGTTTAGGTTTCGTGTAACGTGTCGAGGATTAATTCCGTCATTTCGTGAATTATATTATTTTGTGAAAATCGCCAAAATAATATAATAAGAAAAATTTCAAATTTTTCCGAGAAAATGGGAATTAGAAACGATAACGAATGATTATTTATTTATTAATGATTTAATTACAAGAAATTTTTACAGGGTTCTACATGTATCGTTAAGTTCAATCAGTATAACAGCTTGTTGTAAACCTAACGTATTACAATACAAACTTTTGTAAATACCCCGCCGCAATACTGCCACTCATTCTTTACAAAAATGCAAAAATTACAACTCTACCAAAAAAGTAAAAAGGATATTCATTAAAATAATGCAAAAAGTAGAACTCCACCAATAAAGTTAGAGTAAATTGCATAAATTATCCTTAAAGTTTGGTCAAATTGCATATTTCATCCAAAATGTACGAAAGAGTAAGAATAGTTCATGTGGGGAAACCTTAGGTGCAAGTATCGTCCATGTGGGAAACCTTAGGTGCAAGTATCGTCATTGTGGAGACAATACTTGCACTAAAGGTTTCCTCACATGGATGATCCTTGTACTTTCGTAACGTTTGAGACGAAATATACAATTTGGCCAAATTTTAAGGACGATTTATCCAATTTACTCTTAAAGTTAAAGATAGCAATTGTTCACATCTTCAATATAAAAACACAAACCAAACAGATTTATGTATATCACCCAAATTTCGCATGTTAGACCAATCAACAACAAATTTAACATATTAAACTCATCAATTATAGATTTTGATACTTTAAAGCATGAAATCGATCGAAAATGTTGTTGTAGAACATCTCATCGCGCAGCACGAGTTCTCGGCTAGTACCTTATTATAGTAGACACCTTCCATTACTACTGGTACTGTTTTGAAATTTATTTCTGGATATTATTAAACCCGTCATGTATTATTGTTCGTAGTTGGTCAGAATAGTCGGTGAGAAGTTGCACATAACAATGATGTTTGTTGCTTTGTACGAGTAATTTATTACACTAATCGAACTTTGAAATACTCAAAGGGAAGTTTCCTATACGCTATAGGCAAAAAGTCAAAAAGCCATTTGTCTTTAAAATAATGGAAAAAAATGAAAATAGATCTATACCAACCCAGACAGTTATTGAACAATTTAAAATAATGCAAAAAAAATGAAAATAGATCTCCACCAACCCACACACAGTTGTTCACATTATTGAACAATTTAAAATAATGCAAAAAAATAAAAATAGATCTCCACCAACCCACACACTACTTGTTCACATCTTCATCAATATATACAAACACAAATCGAACCGACTTATGTATATCACCCAAACACTACTTCACTTCTTCCTGTAACAACCCACAAACCCTTTTTTTTTTGTTCAGATAAACAAACATGATGATGTCTTCAGTCAATCATGATGGCCTTGCTCACTTAAAAATCCCCCTTGTAGATGTTCTATCCGCAACCGACAACTTTGATGACAAAAATATCCTTGTAGGTGATGATTTTGGAAATGTTTACGTGGGACAGCTCTTGTGGTCCGGTGAGTTGATTAAAATTGATGCTCAGAGGTTTAATAAAGAATGGTCTGGTGAAATTGAACAAGAGTTTTGGATGGAGATTTCCATGCTTTCTACTCTCAAGCATAAAAATGTGGTTTCATTAGTTGGGTTTTGTGATGAGAATGATGAGAAAATCATAATTACCAGGCATGAGATCAACGGAAGTCTCAGCCAATTTCTAAGTGACCCGATTTCGTTGACATGGGTGCGTAGATTGGAGATATCTGTGGGTGTTGCGCATGCATTGAGCTACATTCATTATGACGAGCCACACGATTTTAGCGTTATACATGGAGGCATCAGCAGTGCCACAGTTTTATTAAATGATAAATGGGAGCCCAAGTTATCTGAATTCAGATTTTCCATGAAGATTGAAGCATCTCAGAGGCATCATTCATTCCATGTTGATGAAGATTGGGATATGGACGGTTATACAGACCCAACATATTTAGAGACAAAGAGTTTGAGCCACAAGTCAGATATTTACTCCTTTGGGATAGTATTGTTTGAACTACTTTGTGGTAGGGAATCAGTAATCGACGATCAAGATAATAAGTATCTGGCTCCCATGGCCATTGCCCATTATAGAGAGGAAAAGCTCAATCAAATAATTGATCCGGGTCTACTGAAACAAATGGACCCGCAGTCATTCGAGATTTTCGCGAAAACAGCATATGACTGCTTGAATGACGAACCATCGCAACGCCCAAATATAGATGAGATTGTCCCAAGTTTAGAGAAAGTGTTGGAGCTCGCACGCCAAAACACGCCTGTAAGACTTCTTTTTTCTGTTTCATCTTTTTATCACAATAATTAATAGCCCTTTGACATTATGTCTTTCGTTGCTGGACCTCACTGAATGTGGCAGGCGTTTGGCCTATTGAATTAGCAATTTGGTGTAGAAACAGATTATTTTGATTAGTTGAATTAGCAATGTGACACCAAAAGAAACATATATAGGATATGACTTTATTGTAAAAAAAAATATTACTGGTGTAAATGTTATATAGTTTGGCTTCATGAAAAAGTCAACCTATTGCATTTTAGACTGAAAATTATATCAATTCGTGAAGTTGAATTTTGCAATGCTAACACTCTGTTCTCTAGATTCATAGAAAAAAAAAAGAGTGAAGGACTCAAATACAAAGAGAAATTTATAGTTGATTGCTAAGAAAAATCAAATACAGTATTATTTGATAATTCAATTATCAATGGGCTTTATAGATTAAAAAAAGAGGATTAAAAGAAGGGACGTTTGGTGGAAGTCACTTATATACATAATAATGATGTTGCATCTCACATCCTTTTGTAACCTAAACTCTGTTTTTGTGATAGATACGCTCTCCGCCCGACCACCTTGCTCACCTAAGAATCCCCTTTGAAGATATAGAATCCGCCACCAACTACTTTAAAAATGCTGTTGGAGAAAGTGAATTTGGAAAGATGTATGACGGACAACTCTCGTGGTCAGGTGAGTTGATTAACATCGAGGCTCATAGGATATCTAATGAAGAATGGGATGATGAAAAAGAACAACAGTTTTGGACAGAGATTTCGATGCTATCTAGTCTCAAGCATAAGAATCTTCGTTCTATTGTTGGGTTTTGTAATAAAGTTGGCGCAGAAACCATCATTTACAAGGATGAGCCCAGGGGAAGGCTCAAACTCTATCTAAGTGACCCGGTGTTGTTGACATGGGTGAAAAGACTGGAGATATCTGTGGGTGTTGCGCATGCATTGAGCCACATACATTACGACGAGCCACGCGATTTTAGCGTTATACATCAAAACATCAGTAGTGAAACAGTACGATTGAATAATGACTGGGAACCCAAGTTATCAGATTTTCAGCATTCCATGAAGATTAAAGCATCCGAAAGAAACCATTCTTTCCATACTGATTCAGCTTGGTCTACAAAAGGGTATACATGCCCAACATATGCACACACTAGCAATGTGAATCACAAGTCAGATATCTACTCCTTTGGAATGTTATTGTTTGAACTACTATGTGGTAGGAAATCAGTAAGTGACGGTCAAGATAATAAGTATCTGGCTCCAATGGCCATTTTTCATCATATCGAGAAGACACTCGATGGTATAATTGACCTGGATCTATTGAAACAAATGGATCCACAATCATTTGACATCTTCGCGAAAACAGCATATGACTGCTTGAATGAAGAACAATTGCAACGCCCAAATATAGATGAGATTGTCGCAAGACTTGAGAAAGCATTGGAACTCCAAATGGCAGGCGAAAATAGGCCTGTAAGGCGTTTTTTTCTCTCTTCAAATCTGTATATCATAATAACTATTCTATTCAGAATGACTTATTATTAATAATTAATAATGATAGTCTACTTATTACTGTATTTATGATGCTAAAGGAACACTCGGTAGTTGCTGCCGAAGTTGAAGGTGCATCATCCAGTCAAGAGAAGGTAATTTTACTTATAACACTTTTTGTAAGTAACTGATCCAAATTTCAAAAAGAATTGATATTCTCCTTCTGTTGAAGGCGTGAAGCCAATGATAGGCCACAATGTGTCTAAAGTTATTAGGGAAAAATCACATTTTACTTATTACTGTATTTATGATGCTAAAGGAACACTCGGTAGTTGCTGCCGAAGTTGAAGGTGCATCATTCAGTCAAGAGAAGGTAATTTTTCTTATAACACTTTTTGTAAGTAACTGATCCAAATTTCAAAAAGAATTGATATTCTCCTTCTGTTGAAGGCGTGAAGCCAATGATAGGCCACAATGTGTCTAAAGTTATTAGGGAAAAATCACATTTGCCAGCTATTTTTCTAACATCTAGCTATTCTCTAGTGTAATAGACAAGACCCTCTTTTTAAAGTAGTCCGTATCTCCGAACATTTTTGTTCTTTGATAAATGTTTATAATTGAGTAATTTGCCTCAGTTTAGTGTTTCACCCTGTGAATTTGCACAAATGGTAATGGTGTCTTGTTTGATACATATAGGGCTCAGTGACCTCCGTCTTCAGAGGCGTTGAATCCCATACCAGCAAAAAGACAATGTCTTCCCTCAAAGATCTTTCACATTTACGCCTCAGCTATGAAGATATAAAATCCGCAACTAACGGTTTTGATCATGAAAATTTCATTAAAGATTTTGAGTTTGGATGGATTTACAAAGGCCGTCTCTTGCGTTCCGAAAAGTTCATCGATATTATTGTGAAGTATTTCTCTTCTGAATTTGTAGATGATAAGAGAAAAACAATATGGACGGAGATTTCAATGCTTTCTAGTCTCAAACATAAGAATCTGGTGTCTTTTATTGGGTTTTATGAGGGCCAAAATAAGTATATCGTATACAAGAAGGAGGCTAACGGAAGTCTAGACAGTTATCTAAAGGACCAGACCCTCAAATGGATGCAAAGGTTGAAGATATGTGTTGGTGTTGCAAATGCATTGAGTTACATCCATTACGATGTTGGACGTGATTTTAGTGTCATACATTGCAACATCAAGAGCTCGAAAATTCTACTAGATGACAAATGGGAACCCAAGTTATCTGGTTTTGAGCTTTCGTTGAAAAATACAGTAGCTCGTAGGCAGCGTCTTATTCTTACTCGTGATGTTGTTAAGAATGTATACCTAGACCCAAAATATAAAAGAACCGGGGGTGTGACCCACAAGTCAGATGTGTATTCGTTCGGTGTTGTATTATTTGAAGTCTTGTGTGGAAGGAGTGCAGTTCTTCCAGATGAAGAGTTGGGAGAGGGGTTATTAAGTCAACTGGCCAAGTCTCATTTAGATGATATGATTGATCCACATTTACGAGAACAGATGGACCCCGAAGCATACAAAATCTTCGCAGAGACAGCATTTTACTGCATACAAGAGGAACGAGCAAAGCGTCCGCATATAGATCAGGTTGTCACTAGACTTGAGAAAGCTTTGCAACTCCAGTGGAAACATGAAAATCCAATTGACAATACATCATCCAATCGTTTGAAGGTAATTAATTTCCCTAAACTTTTAATTTGAGGCCGATTACGAATTATCCTAATTAATAAACAAGAGTTACTAATATTATTAACTGTTGTTTTCTAGTTTAACGTATAACCACTATATCCTCATTATACACGATTGTTTTGTACAAAAAGATGAGTAATAATGTAAAAAACTGTATGCATGTGATTTTGATTTTACATTATTATCTTTTTTAACATTGTATTTTATATTGCGTAGATTATAAATTATAACTAAAAATATTATATAAAATTTTTTTGTAATTTATGTGGTGAATATAAAAGTATGAAATAGTTTGTTACATAAAATTTTAATAGTGGGTTCATTCTGAATGCATACAGAAGATCTTTTCAAGGATGTAACTCTTAAGAAAGTAATGATGTAATAAGCGTGTTCAGTTTTTCAAATTGAAAATATGTATTCAAAGTAAAAGTATTTTAAATTTATTATACCATAATCATTTTTGTGAAATACTTGAATAGGCAATCATATTTGTGTTTACCATTTACAAAAGAATAAAGGTAAGATTATGCATTTTACGGGGAAGGAACAGGTATAGGTATGGTTTAAGGACTTAAAATGATCGTACCCTAAAGCAGAGGGTTTTCTAAAGTCAACAATCTTTTAGTGGCATGACTCCTCTTTGTCTTTTCTATTTTTATTATGTTTTTGTCCCTTAGACAACCACTAATATAATGTTACTCTTTTCCTTTTTTCTAGAAACAGCAAAACAATTTTACAAAAGGCAACCAAGAAAACCAGTAACAAAAAGATAAAAACCTTCAAGAGGGATGAAATCATTTTCCGACTAGTTAACTTGAAAAAATGAAGTGTTGCTTTTGAATGTTTTCATATTTTCTAAATGTTACTCATAATCAATTATTATTTTTTTTTTTCTTACTAGCATTAATGAGGTGATGCATGACTCTATAATGTTGCAGGAGAAGAACTTTGAACACTTGAAGATTGGACTAGATGTTATAAAGGAGGCTACCAAGAATTTTGACGATTCACATTGCATTGGGTCAGGCGGATTCGGTAATGTATACAAAGCAGATCTTGAACATTTCGATAGCAGTAATTCCTCGTCGATAGAAGGTGTGAATAAGTGTGATTTACCAAGAAAGCGAAGCACGGTAGCCATAAAGCGCATTCACAATTCAAAAGGAGAAGAAGGGTTCATTTCAGAAATTGAAACTCTAACTACTTGTAAGCATGATAACATAATCTCTCTTCTTGGCTTTTGTTATGAAGGTAACGGTGCAATGATCCTGGTTTATGAGCATGCTTCGAAAGGTAGTCTTGAAAGCTATTTGGGAAGCAGTGATAGAATGACTAATCTTAATTGGGTGCAACGTCTAAATATATGTCTTGATATTGCACATGGTTTGAAATACATTCACAACAACACAGATCATGGCAAACAAAAGATGATACATCGTGATATCAAGAGCGATAATATTCTGTTGGGAGATAATTGGAAGGCAAAGATTGCAGATTTTGGGCTCTCCAAATTCCACCCAGCAGATCAAGTGGCCAGCACTATCTATACCAATAGGATTGCAGGTACATATATGTATTTGGATCCAGAATATGAGAAGGATGGTAGATTAAATAAGAAATCAGACATTTACTCGTTTGGAGTAGTGTTGCTTGAGATCTTGACTGGGAGTTTGGCCTATGATTCTATATACACCAATGTGAATGACAAGGGAATTGCACCCATTGCAAGAGATCATTTTGAAAAAGGAACAATAAGGGAAATTGTTGATCACAAGATAAAGGAGGAGACCGATGAACATGTCTTTTCTTTAAGTAAAGGACCCGATAAAGAGTCTTTGGACATCTTTTTAAAGATCACATTTCGATGTGTCGCAGAAACTCAAGCGCAACGTCCAACAATAGAAGTTGTCATCCAAGAACTCAAAAAAGCGTTAAACTCTCAGGTAAGTAAATAATTTAAAAGACAACTTATTAATTTCTTCATATTCTTGATAGTAAAATGTGACATATGATACATTATACTTTTTGTAAACAACATTTTCTCAAACTGTTACTCATTATTAGATCTTTTTTTAAGGGTATCTAACTATCTCACTATATACTACAACAAATTAATCTCACAATGTTCAAAGTAGGACTCATCCACAACCATTTGGTTGGGGAACATTCTCACATGTGGGGTACCATTTGCACACAAGCCTTTGGTACTCAACTAAGATCTTACTGTTTAAGTTTTTTCTTAGTAGTTACATTTTGGGATTTATTGTTTTGACCTTAAACTTTTATGTAAACATAATAATTTAAATTTATAACGTGCTAATGAGTCGCCGGTAAACCTCCTCACTCTTTTCTTCCATGTATATATATATTTTTTTCTTTAGTGCAACAACCAACCTTGATTTGCAACCATAACTTTGATATGAACTTGGAGACTGAAAAAACTTAAATTTTGATTTAACATAATCCTGTATGGCAAGTAGTTTCAGTTTGTTTTTGACTTACTACATCGACTGACTGTCTGATGATTCATAGGAGAACCACAAAGACGACCTCAAACTGTCACTTAAAGACATAAAGTTGGCGACACAAAACTTCAGCCAAGACAATATCATTGGACAAGGAGATTTTGGGAAAGTATATAAAGGAGTAGCTACTCACACTCATGGACGTAACATCTTTGCTGCAAAGCGCTTGGATAGGAAGTCTGCTGAAGGAGAAGCTGAATTTATGACAGAACTGGAAATCCTTATGGAGTATAAACATGAAAATGTCATTGGTCTTGTAGGCTACTGTGATGAAGAGGATGAGAAAATTATTGTTTACGAGTATGCATCGAGAGGAAGTCTTGATAAGTACTTGGACAATGATAGTCTTACGTGGGTAATGCGGCTAAAAATATGCATCAATATTGCAATCGGGTTGGAGTTCCTTCATGGAAAGGGTTCAAGTCCAGAAATGGTGATACATAGGGACATCAAAAGCAGCAACATACTACTGCTTGATGATTGGAAAGCAAAAATTACTGATTTTGGGCTTTCCTTAGTTTGTCCAACAAAGCAGGATGCGGGCTATGTCGTCGATAATGTTATAGGCACAATTGGCTATCGTGACCCACTACACTTGAAAACAGGCTTCTTAACTAAAGAATCTGATATATTCTCACTGGGTGCGGTTTTAGTTGACATATTGTGTGGGAAACTATCGTCCATAGAACTAGATGATGAGTATCTTTATTTACCCTTTTTGGCTAAACACCACTATCATATCAGAAAACTTGATAAGTTGGTGTTTGAGGGTATCAAAGAACAAATTGTGCCACAGTCATATACTACATTTACAAGGATTGCCCTTCAATGCTTACATCACAGGAGAGAAAGACGGCCAACAGTAGGTGAAGTGATAATACAACTTAAGAAAGCATTGGAATACCAAGTAAGTTTATATAATTATTTCAAATTAGGCTACCATTTCTTTCACATACAGATCTAAAACTATATCACTCAAAACAAAAAATAAATCAAATGTACAAACAAAAAAGACAACAAGTTTCCATGATCCAGAAAAAATGTGTTGTCTATGTTTAGTAGAAGGTCTTTAGTTGTTTCTTCAATGATAGGAATGTAAATGTATGAAATATGAGCTTATTAATTGTTTGATTAATGTTCAGGAGGATTATGAGATATGGGAGTCGAAATTGCCTAAAGACTACAACGAAATAATCCAGATGTCAAAGTGCTCCGAAGATTATTCTACCATTAAGAAAGAGGATCTTTACAACATCTTTTCTAAAGGAATCCTCCTTCAACAGGACAAAGTGGTAATCAGTTCATTCTCAAATCTCAGTTATATTTTTGTGCATCCTGTGTTCTACGTATCCTTTAGTTTATTAGGGATGAATTAAAATCACGCATGCATTTACAAAACATAACATTGGGTCTAACTTGTTTTTTTTGTTGTACAACGACAGCTGCTGTCATTCGATGGTGTTGGAGAAAGAAATGCAGTGGTTTCAGCAACAATGTTTTCCTACAAAAACAGCTGTCCACATAAGTGGAAATCTGTTCCAGAAACAAGGTTATTCTCTCTACCTCTCTTGGTACATATACATTTCTGCTCTAATCTACAATCTAATATGATCAACAACTTTTAGGATAAGAAATATAAACAACTGAGTTTCATAAACAGATAGTAGATGCTTCGTAACTTGTACAGGTTACGTCCTACGACGTCTTATATCTTTATATATGTTGAACCTTGATATTTACTGAAAATACACAAAAAAAACTTTATATTTTTTTAGGAATTGGATTACATAGTGCCCATTTTGGAGAAAAAAAAAAAAAAAAAAAAAAAAAAAAAAAACTGTATTTTATGTTAACTTAAAGGGCAAATTACCTGAAAATGTATTTAACTTGCCACTTTTTACCATTGTATGTAGCATTATATTTTTTTTCCCAATCTGTCAATGAACTTGCAAAATTCGTTCATTGCGTGTAGCGGTGACCTACTTGACCTGCTGGGGCAGGTTAAACTAACGATCGTTAGGTTTATCATTGCAATGTTAGTCCTTTAGACTAACGATTGTTTATCATGGCTACATACAATGACAAAAAGTAACAAGTTATATGACTTTTATTATTTTTCAAATTTATGTACGTTTTTTACACATTTTTGCACACATTTTTATACACGTTTTTATGCATGTTTTTATACGGATTTTTATACACACATTTGTATACACGTTTTTATGCACGTTTTTATACACACGTTTTTATGCACAGTTTTACACACGTTTTTAAAATATTTCAATACATACATTTTTATATGTTTTCGTCTGATTTTTTACGTTTTCGGTTTTTTTATGTTTTCACACGTTTTTGACAATTTTTTTACGTTTTCGTCCATTTTTGTTATGTTTTCGTCCGTTTTTATACGTTTTCGCCCTTTTTTTACGTTTTTAAAATGTAAAAAAACATAAAAGAAAAAAATACGAAAATGTAAAAAAAAACGAACAAAAACGTAAAAAAGGGCGTAAACGTAAAAAAACGGATGAAAACGTAAACAAAACGGGTGAAAACGTAAAAAGACAGACGAAAACGTAAAAAACTGACAAAAACGTTAAAAAAGGGCGAAAACGTAAAAAAACAGACGAAAACGTGAAAAACTAACGAAAACGTAATAAAACGGGCGAAAACGTAAAAAAACTGACGAAAACATAAAAAACCGAGCGAAAATGTAAAAGAAATTGGGCAAAAACGTAAAAAAAAAACGAACGAAAATGTAAAAAGTTGTCGAAAACGTAAAAAAAACGTGTGAAAACATTAAAAAAAACGAAAACGTAAAAAAACAGACAAAAACGTATAAAAATGTATGTATTGAAATATTTGAAAAACGTGTGAAACCGTGCATACAAACGTGTGTATAAAAACGTGCATAAAACCGTGTATACAAATGTGTGTATAAAAATTCGTATAAAAACATGCATAAAAACTTGTGTATAAACGTGTATAAAAATGTGTATAAAAACGTGTATAAAAATGTGTGCAAAAACATGTAAAAAACGTATATAAATTTTAAAAATAATAAAAGTCATCTAACTTGTTACTTTTTGTCATTGTATGTAGCCATGATAAACGATCGTTAGTCTAAAAGACTAATGTTGCAATGATAAACCTAACGATCGTTAGTTTAACCTGCCCCAACAGGTCAAACAGGTCACCACTACACGCAATGAACGGATTTTGCAAGTTCATTGACATATTGGGAAAAAAGAAAGAATGCTACACACAATGGTAAAAAGTGATAAGTTAAATACATTTTCAGGTAATTTGCCCTAACTTAAATGACTGTTGTTCCTATATTACTAATTAAAGGGTGAATAACATGAGTAGAGCTACTTTAAAGTATGCGTTTATGGAATTCATATATTAGATTTGGAATCTGGGGTGTTATGTATGATATATACATGTTGCTTGTAGTCGATATGTACTCTGTTGCTTGATTTTGTATTTATTTTTCATTCAAAACGTGGTTGAGGTATGCCCTGTTTTGGGCCCTCTGTTTGCACGGCCATGATTCATGAATCATAGTTAATTATTTATATATTTATTGATACAATAAGTTTCAGTTTTGAATTTAAGTCTTTTCCTAATTCCCAAAGAAATTGTTTTCTCAATTTTTTTAGTTTAAAGAAATACTAAATTCTAAAGTAGAAGTGTACGTCCGGGGGAATAATGGTTATGACTGACTCGGACTTGAATATTTATAACATGTGCAGATTCGAGTCAGTAGTGGAGATGTCAGATGTTTCCAATTTGAACATCGAAATTAAGACAGATACTCGATTATTATCTCCGGATGCTGTTTACGGGGTCTATTTACTCTTCAAATTCTGTGATTCAAGAAAAGTTTCAACTAAACCGATGTATGTTAATTTAAAGTATAGAGTGGGCTCCGAAAATATACATGCATATTTTGCAAAACAGAGAGACGAAGAGTGGCTGATGATCGAGTTGTACAGATTCTTAAATCAGAATGAAGATGTCATGTTTACGTTTCTAATAGAGAGCTTTTCGTCGTTCTATTGTGGAGATGGTGCGATTTATGTCGAAGGCATTGAATTTCTAGCAATTGACAAAGTGAGTTTAGAAATATCCCTTGGCTCCATTCTATATTATTTTGTTTATATATAAAAATCATGTCTATGCTGCATATTTAACACGATTGTACACAGGTGAAACATGTAGAAATCGGAAAGTTGAAGGATGTCTTGGAATCAAACTTCAATGTGGATCGCGTGCAACAATTGCCAACTAACTTTGAAGAAATATTTGAGATACACAGAAACTATGATGAGTTGTTTTGGTTGGGCGAAGTAAACGGGAGGAAACTTCTTGTGGTTTCAGCAAAGGCAGCTCTATACAAATTTTCTAATGCGGATCTCTTTGCTTCAAAACCATCATCCCAGTCAAGGTTTGCTTATTGAACAAGATTTGGCATATTCACATTGTTTCTAGCATGTAATCATAATATATATCGTACATGCAGATTTCAAGAGGTGATTGAGCTTTTGCCACAACAAGTATTCTATATTAATTGCACGATTAGAAGTCAAATGTTGTCGGCCGATACAGAATACACGTGTTATCTTGTATTCAAGCTTTCAAAAGAATGTCAGGGGCTGCGTACTCCGGTGAAGGTACGAGATCTACTCCACCAAGTAAACGAAGAGGCTGAAATTTTCTATTTTATTACCCCAAGCCCACTGAATATAAATGATATCACACGGGTTCCAAAACAAAGGGAAGATGGATGGATGGAGATTCAAGTGTGGAAATTTAACTCGACTCATAATTTCGAGGATGACTCTCTTTCTATCAATATGAAGTTTACAAGTCATGAAGGAACTATGTCTGGCCTCATCATATGTGGCCTTGAGTTTCGGCCAACGTTTATTACTACAAGCACGCTCAATTGAGCCTTTATTTTCAAACTCAAGTGTGGTTAAGCTTTGCTTTGAAACTCAAGTTTGGTTTCTTAACGGATACATTATGAGCTTGACCCGACTCGACTGTTCAAGGTAAATATTGACCGACTCGATATATTGAGTTTGGCTTGACTTAACTTTGTTGGGGTCATGGTTAGCTGAGTGAATTTTGTTGTTAGCTGCTTTGATTTAATTAGTTTTTAAATGGTATAAAAGAAATGTTGTTTGAATGCTCATGCAGCAATGCCTGTGTAACATTTCTACTTTATGGATTATCGATGTAGATTTTGAGCCTAGTGATCAAGTTCATAACGTAGTATAAACTGTGATCTAGTTTAAATTGCATTATAGATTTTCATCAGTAGTGTAGAGTGGTATTTGCATCTCATGAACAAAATGATAAGGTGGAGATGATTATAAAATGAGATGCCAAACAATCCATGAAAATCATATTTATAGGCTTCTAACCGAAGTCATTGTTATAATATTTATAAATCACAGAATCTACAAAAGATTAATTTTATTATATATCAAATAAAATTTATTTTTTTGTGATTGTTTGATTTTTAAAACATTGTAATTTGTATCTAATTTTAGTTAAAAGCTTATGATTTAATTGGTAAATTTCGAATAAGTTGAATGTTTGTGGGTATGTTTGGCACGAAGCGATGTGGAGCTTTTTGCATCGGTGAGTAATGAGCATTTTGATTTTTAGTAGTCGTTTGTCAAAAGAGCGGTGAGCTTTGCTATTTTTAAGAAATGCTCATTTTCCTATGCTTCCTTAAAAAGCGGTGAGCTGAGAAATGCTACTTTTAACAAACACACCCTGAACCCCATCTAATAGTCGAGCTCGAGCTTTATATATAAAGATCGACAAGCTTTGCGAGCCTAAGCTATATAACTAGAAACCAGGTAAGTATATTCTCATATCAACGACCGTTTCAAGTTCTCAACTCGTTGTGTGGGTCATGCATCAACATCGTCTCATGTCATCTCGAAGCAAAAGAAACCGATCCCCCATTATCAACTGAGTATATGAAATCGATATTGTTGGATAAATTGGAAGTGGATACAAAAGTAAATCGATGAAGAAGAAATTTTGTTCACACAATTTATTCGATCAAGGTTCATCCCGTCTTTGTAAGCATTGTATTGTAATTTTGGATTGATACATCTTGTTTTTATCGGTATAACTTGTGAAAATGATCATTTTAGCTTTCAAGTTGGTGTAATTGATGTTGTCGTCATTAAATTATGCGTAAATGAAATGTGTTCTACTATTTTCGAAGAGTTTCATTATACGCTAATGTATGGATTGCGTTTCATATATAGTTTACTCACGAGAGAACACAAACTACAACATTATTTTTCATTTCTTTTTCTTCCTAAGTCGAGAACACAAACTACAACATTATTTTCTCTTTTTTTACCTATATTTTCTCTCTCATAAATCTAAATCAATGAACACTCGATATGACAAATTATAAGGCAAATTATAGCCCAATAACTTAGCCGGTTAGCCCTATAGCTTGACACCACAACCTCCATCGAGTTATAAGGTCTCGCGTCAAATTTACCAACCGAGTTACATGGTATTTCTTATTTATTTTTTGTGTTCTATTTTTGTTTTATTGGGTTAAAGTGTGGGTGAGTAGGTGTCTTATAACTTGAGTGGCCGAGAGGTTAAGTTATAGATACTGAATTATTGGAGAAAAATGTTGAAATGACATCATTTTTTGCTATAAAATGAGCATTATGACTCATGTGCACCCAATGCTCTTAAAATAAATTAAATGCACATAAGCATTTTATATCCAAATCATGAATTAAATCCACGTGGGCACTAAAAAGCCAAATTAACAAATAAGTTCAAACAACGTTGGTAATAGACGAGTCAAAAATCAACACATAATATGTCTAACTCATGAGCACTTTAAATCCAAATTAAGCAATGTGACATATTGGTTTGACATCCTAATGTTGTTACAACAACATACAAGTTCAAATATTCTTTACTAAACATTTTTGGGATGATCATGAAAAAAGTTCGTAAACAATGACAGTATATCGTAGTTAGATCACATATATTCAAATCAAAGACTTGCATTTCTTGAATAATTTGACCATAAAAAACATCATTCATTTACATAATATCTATAATCATGTGTAGGGGTGTCATTCGGGTTGACCCGGTCGGGTTCGGGTCAACTCGGGTCGTGTCAACTCGGGTCAAGCCTCCAAAAAACATACCCGAACCCGACCTTGTTTAGTCTCGGGTCAATTCGGGTTCGGGTCAATTCGGGTCGGGTCAACTCGGGTTCGGGTCTGACCATTTTTTTTATTTTATTATTATTATTATTATTTTTTTTAATAAGAAATCTGATTCACTCGGTTTGTATTTTAATAATGAATATAAAGTTTTACCATAACACATGACTATCCATTATTCCATTCTTAAAAGATATAGTGAATTAGTGAGTAGCAGATCACATCTTTGATTGGTTTATATAGTTCTCAACGTTATTTTGTTCCTTTGTTGCAAATATTCGTCACAGTTATTCATTCTATAACTTTTATACACCAAAAAATAGTATTCTTGCCAAAAAAAGAGTACACCTATAACTTTAATTTGTAAATGATATGCATAAAGTTTGAAACGTCAGTCTTGTTCTTTAGAAGTTAGGTGCATTTTTTTTTATTTTTTTTATGTAAATGTATGATGAACTTACATTACATATTTACATGGGCTTGACTTTGGAACGTTTCTCTACATGGTCCTTTTAATAAAAGAAAAGCCTACAAAGTTTACATTAAAAAAAAAAAAAAAAAAAAAAAAAAAAAAAAAAAAAAAAAAAAATCAAACTCGGGTCAATTCGGGTTGACCCGAACCCGAGCAAGAGATATATATTAAACCCGAACCCGACCTTGTTTAGAACTCGGGTCAATTCGGGTTGACCCGATTGACCCGAATATGATTTTTTACCCGAGTTGACCCGACCCGAGTTGACCCGAACCCGGTCGGGTTCGGGTCGGATTTTATGACACCCCTAGTCGCAGCCACAAACAACAGTTGTATTAGCTGGACTTTAAAGTGGTGTCAACACTATCACATGCATGCTACGTGTCATTCCCTTCTTTGCACTAAAAGAAAGTAAAAAAAAAAATACTTTGCACAATATTGATATGCTAAGTCTTAAATTAAGTTGTTTGAAAAAAAATACTTAGTTTAGTCTCTTAATTGCAACCTAAGTTTTTTGGACATTCCCAATAAAAAGAAACAAAGATTTAGACCTACTACTAAAAAAAAAAAAAAAAAAAAAAAAAAAAAAAAAAAAAAAAAGCATCCCTATATTCCATCTTGGTCATAAGGGGGTTGGCAGCACTCCCCTCACCTTAAATCCCTTCACTCACAAACAACCTATCCCCTTATGCCACATCACCCTCCCACTTTTTTCTTCACTCACTCTCTTTTTGTTGGCATCACACCCCTCACCCTTCACTCACTTCCCTTCACTCCTCCAACGTTCGAATTTCAAACCAAATCCATGCAGTAAACCTTCCCGTGAATGACCCTCCCCGTGCGGTGGGAGAGCACCGGCGGCGGTGTTCCCGCACGGGAGCCACCCCCCACCGTGCCTCCCCGCACCCACTGCCAAGGCCCTAAGAGTTTACGGAACATGCGTTATTGCGGTTTATCTTCTTTTTTTTTTTTTTTTTATATTTTTTACAAAACAAACTACCAAAACTACCCCAATTCCTATTCAATTACAATATTCGACATAAATATATTCATTTACGAAAACCTACACATCGAGCAAACTATGGTGGCGAGGAGGGTGTTTTTCGCTACGTGTATTGTCTTCTAGCAAAATGAAATGGATGAATAAATAGCGGCGAGGAGGGTGTTTCTCGCTATGTATATTGTATAGCGGTTTTTGAACACCTTACTACTAACTTTACTACTAGACCACCCACGAGTAGGGGTGTCATTCGGGTTGACCCGGTCGGGTTCGGGTCAACTCGGGTCGGGTCAACTCGGGTCAAGCCTCCAAAAAACATACCCGAACCCGACCTTGTTTAGTCTCAGGTCAATTCGGGTTCGGGTCAATTCGGGTCGGGTCAACTCGGGTTCGGGTCTGGCCATTTTTTTTTATTTTTTTTATTTTTTTATTTTTTTTTAATAAGAAATCTGATTCACTCGGTTTGTATTTTAATAATGAATATAAAGTTTTACCATAACACATGACTATCCATTATTCCATTCTTAAAAGATATAGTGAATTAGTGAGTAGCAGATCACATCTTTGATTGGTTTATATAGTTCTCAACGTTATTTTGTTCCTTTGTTGCAAATATTCGTCACAGTTATTCATTCTATAACTTTTATACACCAAAAAATAGTATTCTTGCCAAAAAAAGAGTACACCTATAACTTTAATTTGTAAATGATATGCATAAAGTTTGAAACGTCGGTCTTGTTCTTTAGAAGTTAGGTGCATTTTTTTTTTATTTTTTTTATGTAAATGTATGATGAACTTACATTACATATTTACATGGGCTTGACTTTGGAACGTTTCTCTACATGTCCTTTTAATAAAAGAAAAGCCTACAAAGTTTACATTAAAAAAAAAAAAAAAAAAAAAAAAAAAAAAAAAAAAATCAAACTCGGGTCAATTCGGGTTGACCCGAACCCGACCTTGTTTAGAACTCGGGTCAATTCGGGTTGACCCGATTGACCCGAATATGATTTTTGACCCGAGTTGACCCGAACCCGGTCGGGTTCGGGTCGGGTTTTATAACACCCCTAGTCGCAGCCACAAACAACAGTTGTATTAGCTGGACTTTAAAGTGGTGTCAACACTATCACATGCATGCTACGTGTCATTCCCTTCTTTGCACTAAAAGAAAGTAAAAAAAAAATACTTTGCACAATATTGATATGCTAAGTCTTAAATTAAGTTGTTTGAAAAAAAATACTTAGTTTAGTCTCTTAATTGCAACCTAAGTTTTTTGGACATTCCCAATAAAAAGAAACAAAGATTTAGACCTGAAAAAAAAAAAAAAAAAAAAAAAAAAAAAAAAAAAAAAAAAAAGCAACCGTATATTCCATCTTGGTTATAAGGGGGTTGGCAGCACTCCCCTCACCTTAAATTCCTTCACTCACAAACAACCTATCCCCTTATGCCACATCACCCTCCCACTTTTTTCTTCACTCACTCTCTTTTTGTTGGCATCACACCCCTCACCTTTCACTCACTTCCCTTCACTCCTCCAACGTTCGAATTTCAAACCAAATCCATGCGGTAAACCTTCCCGTGAATGACCCTCCCCGTGCGGTGGGAGAGCACCGGCGGCGGTGTTCCCGCACGGGAGCCACCCCCCACCGTGCCTCCCCGCACCCACTGCCAAGGCCCTAAGAGTTTACGGAACATGCGTTATTGCGGTTTATCTTCTTTCTTTTTTTTCTTTTTTTTTTTTTTATATATTTTTTACAAAACAAACTACCAAAAGCTACCCCAATTCCTATTCAATTACAATATTCGACATAAATATATTCATTTACGAAAACCTACACATCGAGCAAACTATGGTGGCGAGGAGGGTGTTTTTCGCTACGTGTATTGTCTTCTAGCAAAATGAAATGGATTAATAAATAGCGGCGAGGAGGGTGTTTCTCGCTACGTATATTGTATAGCGGTTTTTGAACACCTTACTACTAACTTTACTACTAGACCACCCACGAGTAGGGGTGTCATTCGGGTTGACCCGGTCGGGTTCGGGTCAACTCGGGTCGGGTCAACTCGGGTCAAGCCTCCAAAAAACATACCCGAACCCGACCTTGTTTAGTCTCGGGTCAATTCGGGTTCGGGTCAATTCGGGTCGGGTCAACTCGGGTTCGGGTCTGGCCATTTTTTTTTTTTTTTTTTTTTTTTTTTTTTTAATAAGAAATCTGATTCACTCGGTTTGTATTTTAATAATGAATATAAAGTTTTACCATAACACATGACTATCCATTATTCCATTCTTAAAAGATATAGTGAATTAGTGAGTAGCAGATCACATCTTTGATTGGTTTATATAGTTCTCAACGTTATTTTGTTCCTTTGTTGCAAATATTCGTCACAGTTATTCATTCTATAACTTTTATACACCAAAAAATAGTATTCTTGCCAAAAAGATAGTACACCTATAACTTTAATTTGTAAATGATATGCATAAAGTTTGAAACGTCAGTCTTGTTCTTTAGAAGTTAGGTGCATTTTTTTTTATTTTTTTTATGTAAATGTATGATGAACTTACATTACATATTTATATGGGCTTGACTTTGGAACGTTTCTCTACATGGTCCTTTTAATAAAAGAAAAGCCTACAAAGTTTACATTAAAAAAAAAAAAAAAAAAAAAAAAAAAAAAAAAAAAAATCAAACTCGGGTCAATTCGGGTTGACCCGAACCCGAGCAAGAGATATATATTAAACCCGAACCCGACCTTGTTTAGAACTCGGGTCAATTCGGGTTGACCCGAATATGATTTTTGACCCGAGTTGACCCGACCCGAGTTGACCCGAACCCGGTCAGGTTCGGGTCGGGTTTTATGACACCCCTAGTCGCAGCCACAAACAACAGTTGTATTAGCTGGACTTTAAAGTGGTGTCAACACTATCACATGCATGCTACGTGTCATTCCCTTCTTTGCACTAAAAGAAAGTAAAAAAAAAAATACTTTGCACAATATTGATATGCTAAGTCCTAAATTAAGTTGTTTGAAAAAAAATACTTAGTTTAGTCTCTTAATTGCAACCTAAGTTTTTTGGACATTCCCAATAAAAAGAAACAAAGATTTAGACCTACTAAAAAAAAAAAAAAAAAAAAAAAAAAAAAAAAAAAAAAAAAAAAGCATCCGTATATTCCATCTTGGTCATAAGGGGGTTGGCAGCACTCCCCTCACCTTAAATCCCTTCACTCACAAACAACCTATTCCCTTATGCCATATCACCCTCCCACTTTTTTCTTCACTCACTCTCTTTTTGTTGGCATCACACCCCTCACCCTTCACTCACTTCCCTTCACTCCTCCAACGTTCGAATTTCAAACCAAATCCATGCGGTAAACCTTCCCGTGAATGACCCTCCCCGTGCGGTGGGAGAGCACCGGCGGCGGTGTTCCCGCACGGGAGCCACCCCCCACCGTGCCTCCCCGCACCCACTGCCAAGGCCCTAAGAGTTTACGGAACATGCGTTATTGAGGTTTATTTTTTTTCTTTTTCTTTTTTTTTTTTTTTTTTTTTTTTTATATATTTTTTACAAAACAAACTACAAAAGCTACCCCAATTCCTATTCAATTACAATATTCGACATAAATATATTCATTTACGAAAACCTACACATCGAGCAAACTATGGTGGCGAGGAGGGTGTTTTTCGCTACGTGTATTGTCTTCTAGCAAAATGAAATGGATGAATAAATAGCGGCGAGGAGGGTGTTTCTCGCTATGTATATTGTATAGCGGTTTTTGAACACCTTACTACTAACTTTACTACTAGACCACCCACGAGTAGGGGTGTCATTCGGGTTGACCCGGTCGGGTTCGGGTCAACTCGGGTCGGGTCAACTCGGGTCAAGCCTCCAAAAAACATACCCGAACCCGACCTTGTTTAGTCTCGGGTCAATTCGGGTCGGGTCAACTCGGGTTCGGGTCTGGCCATTTTTTTTTATTTTTTATTTTTTATTTTTTTTTAATAAGAAATCTGATTCACTCGGTTTGTATTTTAATAATGAATATAAAGTTTTACCATAACACATGACTATCCATTATTCCATTCTTAAAAGATATAGTGAATTAGTGAGTAGCAGATCACATCTTTGATTGGTTTATATAGTTCTCAACGTTATTTTGTTCCTTTGTTGCAAATATTCGTCACAGTTATTCATTCTATAACTTTTATACACCAAAAAATAGTATTCTTGCCAAAAAAAGAGTACACCTATAACTTTAATTTGTAAATGATATGCATAAAGTTTGAAACGTCAGTCTTGTTCTTTAGAAGTTAGGTGCATTTTTTTTTATTTTTTTTATGTAAATGTATGATGAACTTACATTACATATTTACATGGGCTTGACTTTGGAACGTTTCTCTACATGGTCCTTTTAATAAAAGAAAAGCCTACAAAGTTTACATTAAAAAAAAAAAAAAAAAAAAAAAAAAAAAAAAAAAAAATCAAACTCGCGTCAATTCGGGTTGACCCGAACCCGAGCAAGAGATATATATTAAACCCGAACCCGACCTTGTTTAGAACTCGGGTCAATTCGGGTTGACCCGATTGACCCTAATATGATTTTTGACCCGAGTTGACCCGACCCGAGTTGACCCGAACCCGGTCAGGTTCGGGTCGGGTTTTATGACACCCCTAGTCGCAGCCACAAACAACAGTTGTATTAGCTGGACTTTAAAGTGGTGTCAACACTATCACATGCATGCTACGTGTCATTCCCTTCTTTGCACTAAAAGAAAGTAAAAAAAAAATACTTTGCACAATATTGATATGCTAAGTCTTAAATTAAGTTGTTTGAAAAAAAATACTTAGTTTAGTCTCTTAATTGCAACCTAAGTTTTTTGGACATTCCCAATAAAAAGAAACAAAGATTTAGACCTACAAAAAAAAAAAAAAAAAAAAAAAAAAAAAAAAAAAAAAAAGGCATCCCTATATTCCATCTTGGTCATAAGGGGGTTGGCAGCACTCCCCTCACCTTAAATCCCTTCACTCACAAACAACCTATCCCCTTATGCCACATCACCCTCCCACTTTTTTCTTCACTCACTCTCTTTTTGTTGGCATCACACCCCTCACCCTTCACTCACTTCCCTTCACTCCTCCAACGTTCGAATTTCAAACCAATTCCATTCGGTAAACCTTCCCGTGAATGACCCTCCCCGTGCGGTGGGAGAGCACCGGCGGCGGTGTTCCCGCACGGGAGCCACCCCCCACCGTGCCTCCCCGCACCCACTGCCAAGGCCCTAAGAGTTTACGGAACATGCGTTATTGCGGTTTATCTTTTTTTTTTTTTTTTTTTTTTTTTTTTTTAATTTTTTTATATTTTTTACAAAACAAACTACCAAAAGCTACCCCAATTCCTATTCAATTACAATATTCGACATAAATATATTCATTTACGAAAACCTACACATCGAGCAAACTAGGGTGGCGAGGAGGGTGTTTTTCGCTACGTATATTGTCTTCTAGCAAAATGAAATGGATGAATAAATAGCGGCGAGGAGGGTGTTTCTCGCTATGTATATTGTATAGCGGTTTTTGAACACCTTACTACTAACTTTACTACTAGACCACCCACGAGTAGGGGTGTCATTCGGGTTGACCCGGTCGGGTTCGGGTCAACTCGGGTCGGGTCAACTCAGGTCAAGCCTCCAAAAAACATACCCGAACCCGACCTTGTTTAGTCTCGGGTCAATTCGGGTTCGGGTCAATTCGGGTCGGGTCAACTCGGGTTCGGGTCTGGCCATTTTTTTTTAATAAGAAATCTGATTCACTCGGTTTGTATTTTAATAATGAATATAAAGTTTTACCATAACACATGACTATCCATTATTCCATTCTTAAAAGATATAGTGAATTAGTGAGTAGCAGATCACATCTTTGATTGGTTTATATAGTTCTCAACGTTATTTTGTTCCTTTGTTGCAAATATTCGTCACAGTTATTCATTCTATAACTTTTATACACCAAAAAATAGTATTCTTGCCAAAAAAAGAGTACACCTATAACTTTAATTTGTAAATGATATGCATAAAGTTTGAAACGTCAGTCTTGTTCTTTAGAAGTTAGGTGCATTTCTTTTTATTTTTTTTATGTAAATGTATGATGAACTTACATTACATATTTACATGGGCTTGACTTTGGAACGTTTCTCTACATGGTCCTTTTAATAAAAGAAAAGCCTACAAAGTTTACATTAAAAAAAAAAAAAAAAAAAAAAAAAAAAAATCAAACTCGGGTCAATTCGGGTTGACCCGAACCCGAGCAAGAGATATATATTAAACCCGAACCCGACCTTGTTTAGAACTCGGGTCAATTCGGGTTGACCCGATTGACCCGAATTTGATTTTTGACCCGAGTTGACCCGACCCGAGTTGACCCGAACCCGGTCAGGTTCGGGTCGGGTTTTATGACACCCCTAGTCGCAGCCACAAACAACAGTTGTATTAGCTGGACTTTAAAGTGGTGTCAACACTATCACATGCATGCTACGTGTCATTCCCTTCTTTGCACTAAAAGAAAGTAAAAAAAAAAAAAATACTTTGCACAATATTGATATGCTAAGTCTTAAATTAAGTTGTTTGAAAAAAAATACTTAGTTTAGTCTCTTAATTGCAACCTAAGTTTTTTGGACATTCCCAATAAAAAGTAACAAAGATTTAGACCTACTAAAAAAAAAAAAAAAAAAAAAAAAAAAAAAAAAAAAAAAAAGCATCCTTATATTCCATCTTGGTCATAAGGGGGTTGGCAGCACTCCCCTCACCTTAAATCCCTTCACTCACAAACAACCTATCCCCTTATGCCACATCACCCTCCCACTTTTTTCTTCACTCACTCTCTTTTTGTTGGCATCACACCCCTCACCCTTCACTCACTTCCCTTCACTCCTCCAACGTTCGAATTTCAAACCAAATCCATGCGGTAAACCTTCTCGTGAATCACCCTCCCCGTGCGGTGGGAGTGCACCGGCGGCGGTGTTCCCGCACGGGAGCCACCCCCCACCGTGCCTCCCCGCACCCACTGCCAAGGCCCTAAGAGTTTACGGAACATGCGTTATTGCGGTTTATCTTTTTTTTTTTTTTTTTTTTTTTTTTTTTTTTTTTTTTATATATTTTTTACAAAACAAACTACCAAAAGCTACCCCAATTCCTATTCAATTACAATATTCGACATAAATATATTCATTTACGAAAACCTACACATCGAGCAAACTATGGTGGCGAGGAGGGTGTTTTTCGCTACGTGTATTGTCTTCTAGCAAAATGAAATGGATGAATAAATAGCGGCGAGGAGGGTGTTTCTCGCTATGTATATTGTATAGCGGTTTTTGAACACCTTACTACTAACTTTACTACTAGACCACCCACGAGTAGGGGTGTCATTCGGGTTGACCCGGTCGGGTTCGGGTCAACTCGGGTCGGGTCAACTCGGGTCAAGCCTCCAAAAAACATACCCGAACCCGACCTTGTTTAGTCTCGGGTCAATTCGGGTTCGGGTCAATTCGGGTCGGGTCAACTCGGGTTCGGGTCTGGCCATTTTTTTTTATTTTTTTTATTTTTTTTTAATAAGAAATCTGATTCACTCGGTTTGTATTTTAATAATGAATATAAAGTTTTACCATAACACATGACTATCCATTATTCCATTCTTAAAAGATATAGTGAATTAGTGAGTAGCAGATCACATCTTTGATTGGTTTATATAGTTCTCAACGTTATTTTGTTCCTTTGTTGCAAATATTCGTCACAGTTATTCATTCTATAACTTTTATACACCAAAAAATAGTATTCTTGCCAAAAAGAGAGTACACCTATAACTTTAATTTGTAAATGATATGCATAAAGTTTGAAACGTCAGTCTTGTTCTTTAGAAGTTAGGTGCATTTTTTTTTATTTTTTTTATGTAAATGTATGATGAACTTACATTACATATTTACATGGGCTTGACTTTGGAACGTTTCTCTACATGGTCCTTTTAATAAAAGAAAAGCCTACAAAGTTTACATTAAAAAAAAAAAAAAAAAAAAAAAATCAAACTCGGGTCAATTCGGGTTGACCCGAACCCGAGCAAGAGATATATATTAAACCCGAACCCGACCTTGTTTAGAACTCGGGTCAATTCGGGTTGACCCGAATATGATTTTTGACCCGAGTTGACCCGACCCGAGTTGACCCGAACCCGGTCAGGTTCGGGTCGGGTTTTATGACACCCCTAGTCGCAGCCACAAACAACAGTTGTATTAGCTGGACTTTAAAGTGGTGTCAACACTATCACATGCATGCTACGTGTCATTCCCTTCTTTGCACTAAAAGAAAGTAAAAAAAAAAATACTTTGCACAATATTGATATGCTAAGTCCTAAATTAAGTTGTTTGAAAAAAAATACTTAGTTTAGTCTCTTAATTGCAACCTAAGTTTTTTGGACATTCCCAATAAAAAGAAACAAAGATTTAGACCTACTAAAAAAAAAAAAAAAAAAAAAAAAAAAATCCCTATATTCCATCTTGGTCATAAGGGGGTTGGCAGCACTCCCCTCACCTTAAATCCCTTCACTCAC